>OX377620.1:181906312-182581908 GCA_947397865.1 Polietes domitor | reverse complement strand
CCGATCAACCCAAAATCCACAACAAACAGTGACTCGTTGTGGGTGCATTGACTTCTCAATAGTCACGTGCTGGTTCTCTGAACCCCATAGGCGGAAATTTTGCTTATTGACATAGCCACCAAGATGAAAATGAGGCTAGTGAAGTCTGAACTGAAGGTCGATTTTTCACGTAAATTTCTTACAGTTTGCATTAAAGATTTGTTACTTTGGAAGTACGTTTTTAATATTTCCCAATTTTATTCCAGCGTATAACGTCCCATTTGGCAAATGTCAAACATAAAGTTGAAAATAAAAATAAAAATAAAAATAAAAATAAAAATAAAAATAAAAATAAAAATAAAAATAAAAATAAAAATAAAAATAAAAATAAAAATAAAAATAAAAATAAAAATAAAAATAAAAATAAAAATAAAAATAAAAATAAAAATAAAAATAAAAATAAAAATAAAAATAAAAATAAAAATAAAAATAAAAATAAAAATAAAAATAAAAATAAAAATAAAAATAAAAATAAAAATAAAAATAAAAATAAAAATAAAAATAAAAATAAAAATAAAAATAAAAATAAAAATAAAAATAAAAATAAAAATAAAAATAAAAATAAAAATAAAAATAAAAATAAAAATAAAAATAAAAATAAAAATAAAAATAAAAATAAAAATAAAAATAAAAATAAAAATAAAAATAAAAATAAAAATAAAAATAAAAATAAAAATAAAAATAAAAATAAAAATAAAAATAAAAATAAAAATAAAAATAAAAATAAAAATAAAAATAAAAATAAAAATAAAAATAAAAATAAAAATAAAAATAAAAATAAAAATAAAAATAAAAATAAAAATAAAAATAAAAATAAAAATAAAAATAAAAATAAAAATAAAAATAAAAATAAAAATAAAAATAAAAATAAAAATAAAAATAAAAATAAAAATAAAAATAAAAATAAAAATAAAAATAAAAATAAAAATAAAAATAAAAATAAAAATAAAAATAAAAATAAAAATAAAAATAAAAATAAAAATAAAAATAAAAATAAAAATAAAAATAAAAATAAAAATAAAAATAAAAATAAAAATAAAAATAAAAATAAAAATAAAAATAAAAATAAAAATAAAAATAAAAATAAAAATAAAAATAAAAATAAAAATAAAAATAAAAATAAAAATAAAAATAAAAATAAAAATAAAAATAAAAATAAAAATAAAAATAAAAATAAAAATAAAAATAAAAATAAAAATAAAAATAAAAATAAAAATAAAAATAAAAATAAAAATAAAAATAAAAATAAAAATAAAAATAAAAATAAAAATAAAAATAAAAATAAAAATAAAAATAAAAACAAAAATAAAAATAAAAATAAAAATAAAAATAAAAATAAAAATAAAAATAAAAATAAAAATAAAAATAAAAATAAAAATAAAAATAAAAATAAAAATAAAAATAAAAATAAAAATAAAAATAAAAATAAAAATAAAAATAAAAATAAAAATAAAAATAAAAATAAAAATAAAAATAAAAATAAAAATAAAAATAAAAATAAAAATAAAAATAAAAATAAAAATAAAAATAAAAATAAAAATAAAAATAAAAATAAAAATAAAAATAAAAATAAAAATAAAAATAAAAATAAAAATAAAAATAAAAATAAAAATAAAAATAAAAATAAAAATAAAAATAAAAATAAAAATAAAAATAAAAATAAAAATAAAAATAAAAATAAAAATAAAAATAAAAATAAAAATAAAAATAAAAATAAAAATAAAAATAAAAATAAAAATAAAAATAAAAATAAAAATAAAAATAAAAATAAAAATAAAAATAAAAATAAAAATAAAAATAAAAATAAAAATAAAAATAAAAATAAAAATAAAAATAAAAATAAAAATAAGAACCGAATTTCATTATTATAGCTGCAGCCGTTTACCATGGTACCATTTTTATCCCCATTCACCCCATTTTCCCATTTTAAAAGCACACATTTCGACAAAATCGTTTTTATTTCGCATCTTCAGAGTCAGACGAGTGAATGTACACACTGAATTTCATTATTATAACAGCAGTCGTTTGGATGGTACCATTTTTATCCCCATTCACCCCATTTTCCGGGTAAAAGTACAAATTTCGAAAAAAATCTATTTATTTCGCGTCTTCACAGTCAGATGAAAGTACACACCGAATTTCATGATTTCAACTTCTGCGGTTTGGTAGGTACCATTTTTATCACTTTTTTCAAATTGTAAAGAACGAATATTGAAAAATCCCTCTATTTTTAGTTTCTACGCAATTAGACGGATGTACATGCCAAATTTCATGTTTCTAGCTGTTATTGTATCATTGGTACCATTTTTATCCCTTTGTCCCTTTATGCCTTTTAGTTTTGTGTATTCACTTTTTGTTGCCTTTACGCTACCATAGGAATGTACGTAACAAATTTCCAGTGCATATAAAGAAGAAATTTAAAAAAAAATTTCTTAAATATTCCAAATATTAGGGAGTACTTTCAGCCCTTGTTAGAGAAAAAATTTTCCCTCTGGGCCGATTTCACCCACTTGCAATCCCAAACGATCTGCAACCATAAGACACATTTAGGGATATTTGGAACGTTCTAGCTCATTTCGTTCGACCGCTATCGTGCTTTCAGCAGACAGACGGACATGGCTAGATCGTCTTAGAAATTTACCACCACCCAGAATATATATACTTTATGGGGTCTCCGATGAATATTTCAAGGTGTTACAAACGGAATGACAAAGTGAATATACCCCCATCCTGGAGGTGGAGGATATAATTAATGTTATTCTATCATTCAAAGTCAAAGTAATCGCTTGTTCAAATTTAAAGTTTTAAATGGCCCACCCTATATTATCTCTCAATGGGGGACTAATTATATACTACAAAGAGTAGCAATCTTAATGCACTGCACAAATCATAAGGATATTGTTCAGGGTCTAAAATAAATTGACATGAGAGTATACAAATGCAGAAGTAAATCTTTGACTGGATTATGTCCAACATTATCGTGAATGGTATTTAATATATCCCAAAGGCGGTTTAAATTGATTCTAATTGAGATTTATTATTTATATTTTCCTACACTTATCCCTATAATATCATAGTCTACGTGTTCACTTTGTCATTCCGTTTGTAACACCTTGAAATATTGCACGGAGACCCCATATATATTCTGTATCTTGGTAAAATTCTATGACGATTTAGCCATGTCCGTCTGTCTGTCTGTTGAAAGCACGATAGAGGCCGAACGAAATGAGCTAGGAGGTTCAAATTTTGCAAATCGGTTGGGATTGAAACCGGGCAAAATCGGCCCAAAGGAAAAAAAATTTCCCTAACAAGGACTGAAAATACCCCTAATATTTAGACTATTTAAGCAATTTTTTTGAAAATTTCCAATTTTATACACTTGAAATTTGTTTCGTACCCGTAGTAACGTGTAATCACAAAAAAGTACAAAAAAGATTTAGTGGATTAAATGGGACAAAAGGGATGAAAATAGTACCTTTGATGCGACAACAGCTAGAAACATGAAATTCGGTGTGTACGTTCCTATAATTACGTAGACAAGTAAAATATAAAGATTTTTTGAAATTTGTACTTTTAAGGGATACAATTGGTAAAGGGGGATAAAAATGGTACCAACCAAACCGCTGAAGATAAAATCATGAAATTCGGTGTATGTATTTATCTGACTGTGTAGACGTGAAACATAAAGGATTTGTTCGAAAATTGTATTTTTATGCGGAAAATGAGGCGAAAGGGATAAAAATGGTACCAATTAAACGGTTGCAGTTAGAATAGTGAAATTCGGTGTGTATAATGCTGTGACTGTGTAGACACGAAAATTAAAGATATCTTTCGATATTCGTACTATTAGGATAAAATTGGTAGCTAGAATAATTAAATTCAGTGGTTATACTCGTTTGTCTTCGTAGACACGCACAATATGAGTATTTCTCCAAAACCGTACTTTAAGGTCAACATTTAAACTTACTTCACTTCTTTTTAAAGTCGACAGGCGGTAATCCACCGGTAATTCTATGGAATGCACTCCGTGGTGGAGGGTATAAAAGATTCGGCCCGGCCGAACTTAACGCCTTTTTACTTGGTTTTCTTCTTCTTTGAAAAATAAATTATTGTAATCATATCGAAAATCAAAATAAAATAATTAAAATGCAAAAACTTTAAAAAATCTAAAACTGCTATAACACACCACATCAACAATTTAAAAGTAATTGAAATTACCTTCAAAATAAGGTATAACATATTAAAGTCGGTAAAGAAATTCAGGAGTTACAGCCGATTGAATGAACACGCCTTTTTGAAAAAGTATGTGTGTTTCACTGTTAAATTGGTCATAACTCGTGAAAAAAATTCCAAATTTTTTCCAAAATTCGTGTACACTATTTTTATGAGAAGAATACATATACAAACTTTCAAAAGAATCGCAGATATCGAAGTCAAAACCCGTAAAGCTTGTCATGGATTGACTCATATACTTCCCTACAATTAATTTATTTAATTTAATTTTTGTGATACAAAACCATAAATAAAAAGTAAAAATTTCACTCAAAATTAAAAATATAAATTAATAAAAACAAGTAAAAACGGCGTTAAGTTCGGCCGGGCCGAACTTTTTATACCCTCCACCATGAATTACATTCCACAGAGGTTGTCGGTTTTCGTAGACGTGCAGTAATATTACACAAAAATATGATTTTTTTAATATAGCCAAACCAGAACAAATAGAAATATAGAAAAATTAATTTTATAAATAAATATAATATTTTAATTATTTCAAACCACGCTTATAATGTAATGCTACCAATACGTCAATTCAAAAAATAAATATTCTTATATTTATATTTTCAAAGCCATAAATATTGGTAGATAGTGGGTGCTAAAGTTGGTTGTATTTCCATTCTATTTGAATTCCAAAAGTACAAATTTTGAAAATCCATTATCAGACGTACATAGTGCAAAATAACCTAACTTCATGATTCAACCAATTTTTGGCGTAAAAGAAAAAGTACGAATTTGGAAAAAAACTTTTTATTTTGCGTGTATATGCAGTCAGAGGAATGTATACACCGAATTCCAGCTGCGCCCATGTGGTTGGTACCATTTTTACCCCCTTGACGTTTATACGCAATTCAAATTTTATCATTCTAGTCGTTTAGTTGGTACTATTTTTATCCCTCTGTACCATTGTATCCCTTGAAAGTACTAATTTCGAAAAATTCGTCTATTTTCCGTGTCTACGCAGTCAGGGGAATGTATACTCCGAATATCATGACTCTAGCTCCGGTCATTTGATTGGTACTATTTTTATCCCCTTTTTTTCATTTTAACCCCAAAAAGTACGAATTTCGAAAAATCCGTGTATTTTACTTATTTATGCAATCAGAGGAATGTATACACCGAATTTCATTATTATAGGTACAGCCGTTTGGTTGGTACCATTTTTATCCCTCTATTTTATCCCTACCCATTAAAAGTACGAATTTGGAAAAAATACTTTTATATTATGTATCTACTCAATTAGAGGAATGTACACACCGAATTTCGTGTTTCTAGCTGTTGTCGTTTAATATGTACCATTTTTATTCCTTTTTGCCCCATTTCACCCCCTACAAATAAGAATCACTTTATGGTGCACTTTTTTGCTATAAGGGGAATGCGCATACCAAATATCAAGCAAATATAAACAGACATATTCAAAAAACATGCTTAAATACGCTAAAATATTAGGGATTATTATGGGTATTTTTAGTCCTTGTGAGGGACAAATTTTTCCCTTTGGGCCGATCTCGCCCCATTTCAATCCCAACCGATCTACGACTATAAGACGTATTTATGGAAAATTTGGATGAAAGTTTCTGTGTGTATTCTTCTCATAAAAATAAGATATACGTACTTTTGGAAAAAATAGATCCATCTTCTCCTTAATTAAATGGTTGGTGGATTTGGGCTTTGATTGACAGAGATAGGACCACAGTTTTTTGTCGTCCTGTGTAATTTCACTCGAATACTATGTAAACAACTTTTTCTTTCTCTTCGAGATTACTGCAGCAGTAAGTGGACACTCTTCTAAGTGGACACTCTTCTCCCGAATAGTAGACTTTTTTCCTACATAGCAGGCTGTGCTATCTTGTGCCTTAATATATGCACCCTTATAATTGAATACAAGTAAGAGAGTTTGCTCCCTCGTATGAATAAGTAAACAAGACGAAGTATATTTTACTAAGTAAATCGCCTAAATGTATACCAATTATAATGTCAAAATCAAAATGACCATGAATATGCAGTAGTTGGATGAGTTTTTTGTGACAATTTCTTCCCCATGTTTTATAGCAATATGCTGCTTAAATTATTCAAAACCCTAATTGAAGTTGAGCTAGTTTCTGTAGCTCTAATTTGAAATATTTATTTATGCAAATTATTATGTTAATGTTACCTTGGAATTGACAAGGTTCTTAGTATTTGATATACTCCTTAAATTATGCAACAATTTAATTGAAGTGTATATATATATATGTATATACATTGAAATATTTATTTATGTAAATTATTATGGTAATGTTATCTTGGAATTGACAAACTTCTTAGTAATTGGCATGGTAACCCCGTGGAAAGTGGACGAGAGGACTTCCTTTTGCTTAATGTTTAATATTACAAGACAAAGTTGCATGCATGTTTTCAAAATTCTTTGGAAATTATTAAGATAATACGCTATGGTTTGAAGTTTCCTTTTGTTAATTTTAAAGTGTTTCTTTTTAATGTTTGTTAAAATATCAAAAGCATTAAACTTTAACTTCTTATAAGTAATATAAGTCGGGAATCGGAATCTAGGTTAGGTTAGGTAAGTATACTAAATACTGTTGGGTTTGGGCGTGATATTACACCTGAGAAATATAAATTTCCATTTATTTTCTCGTTCGTGCATAAGGGAACAAATAGGAGATGAACTTGGTAAAATAAAATAGTGTGAGTTACTCTTGTATAAACCCCAGGTAAATGACACACATTTGTAAACCTTCTGGGAACGTTTAATAACACCATTGCATTGCAAGTCCTTTTATACATACAAATGTGGCCTACACTAATGATGCAAGACAGCCACACAATATTTTGTACAAGTTCTGAGCTTATATGCCACAATTTTCTCCTGAATATGAGCTTTACTATATAATATGTATATCCCACTTATTAGTTTCAAATAACACCAATTATTACAATAATATTAAGAAACTAAATAAATTTTACTTGTAGATAGTCTTGAGGATTACAGTAACCACTGGTATCTAAAGGGTGATTTTTTAGCTATTATCTTTTTGGCAACACTGCTTGAAACAGCTGACGCACGTTTCGTGTTTTGTTTCACTGTCAAACATCTTCAGTTTGGTCTATAATTTAACCATGAATCGTCTTACAAACGAACAACGCTTGCAAATTATTGAATTTTATTATCAAAATGCGTGCTCTGTTAAGAAAGTTCATCGCGAGCTTCTTTCCACTTTTTTACCGAAAAATTGTGTTCAGCGACGAAGCTCATTTTTGGCTCAATGGGTACGTAAATAGGCAGAATTGTCGATTTTGGAGTGAATATCAGCCAGAAGCATTGCAAGAGCTACCAATGCATCCAGAAAAAGTCACAGTTTGGTGCGGTTTATGGGCTTGTGGCATCATTGGACCGTACTTCTTCAAAGATGATGTGAATCGTAACGTAACTGTGAATGGTGGGCGCTACCGTGAGATGATATCCAATTTTTTTGCCCAAAATGCATGAGCTTGACTTGACAATGACAATGGACTTATTGAGAGGCGAGTTCGGTGAACATTTTATTTCACTTTCGGGACCGGTCAATTGGCTGCCTAGATCGTGCGATTTAACGCCTTTAGACTATTTTTTGTGGGGCTATGTTAAAGCTCATGTCTATACAGACAAACTCGCTTCAATTGACGCATTGGAAGACAACATTGAAGCATTTATTCGTGAGATACCGGCCGAAATGTTGGAAAGAGTATGCCAAAATTGGACTAAGCGGATGGACCATTTGAGGCGCAGTCAAGGTGAACATTTGCATAGAAAAATCTTCAAACATTAAATTATATGGACCGTACTATCGATTCAAACAAAGATGTATTTTTCTGAATTTTATGTGTTTTTTTTTTTGAAAAACTTTCCTAAAGCTTTTAAAAAATCACCCTTTAAATTCCAGATTGATTACATACATTCTATAACCGCCTATTATTATGCAAATAGATATGACCTTTTGCTAATGATGATGATAAGGAGATTTGCGGTCTTTTCAATAATATCCTATCATAAATTGACATTTATTTCTTAATATTATAATGATGCCAATTCTACATTTACATGATGCTCTAAGAACAGCAAAGGTAGGAAGATAACCCTAAAAATATGCAAATATTTCACATAAAATATGTAGTACGGAAATTACCGTCCCACTTGTATTTCCTATTTCTCTATAAGGTTGATGACAAGCCATGGGACAAGCCATTTATAGCCATGTTGATAATATGATGATAAACTTGTTCGTTGATATGCAGCAATGAAATACTAAGAAAGAGATACAGGAATTAAGAAGAGTTCAAATAAATAATTATGACCTTAGGGTTAGAATTTTTCTATAATTATTGGATGTACAAAAACAACACCTTAAGACTCTGCTTGACCACTTAAACAAACTATGAAAAAAATCATTTTAAAATTACAGGAGACATTTTTTTTTAGATTTCTTCGTCAAATTTTAAATATTAGGTAACATCTGGCCTGACTAGTATATTCATACACTGCATAGAAAAGACGTAGGCACATCTAAAATATAAATACGTTAATACAAATCACAATTAAATGAAAATTGTCAGTGCCACAGCCAACGCCCATATGCAAATTTTTATCTTTAACTATTTCGAAATCTCAGATTTAACTCCTTGGTGGCAACCAGCTCTTAATATTTACATTTTAAATAACAAGGATTAATCAATCAATTTATAAATATAAAAATATTTTTTTCTTAAAATTCACTTAATATTATTTATAATTTTAATTGAATATATTGTTTATGTTATTATTTTTATTATTATATATTGAGCAACAATAAATAAAAACTAAAAAAAGAATACTACGTCTTTTTACTTATTAAGGACCTTGAGCCAAACTATAACATAAACAATTAAAATTATAAGCTCAACTATCAATATCTTTAAATGTAAAGAAATAACTAAGGCTTACTAAATCAGCTCAACATTAGCAAAAAATTAGGGGATAATAGTTCAGCGTTTTTTGTTAATTAATAAATAATTAAAAATATCCTGCCAAATCATTCTTATAAACTAATCGACTAATTGGAACGTGTGTATTTTGCAATGCACACTTTTAGGGTTATAATATATAAAATAAAATTATAATACTAGTAAAATATTTTGTTGTTTGACTTAAGTTACAAATTAATACACATTTTAGAACATCAGAATAAATATTACCCCTAAAGGTATGTTGTACAAAAAAAATTGTCAAACATGAATGACTTTAGGTTGACGTTTGCATTTTGTTTTACCTTTTTCAGTAATTTTTACAATAATTAAAAATTAAAAAATCGGTCGGCTTCGCGATTGTTGTCTTGATGTTTGTATTGTGTTTTAGTTTGAGCGTCAATTAGTGTCATAAGGCAGTCTGAGTAAGGATTACATTCAGTTAAACTATTATTTAATGTTAAACCATTGTGAAAAATGAAATTACACCTTTTTTAACAGAAATTAATATTTCAAGAGCACTTGTATTCCATGGACTAAGCGAAATTCCAATACGATACATGGCTTCCGAGATATATAGGCCAATAAAAAAATAATGAACTTTTCAACTATTTCAACATTTACGAACTTTAAATGAATCCACTGAAATATTCTTCCACACCAAAATCTTTTAGAATACGCTTTACTGGAATGTTCATTGTAGAATTCAATCAAAACAAGTAAAAACGACGTTAAATTATGTACCCTCCACCATGGATTGCATTCCATTATATTAAAAAGCTTAAACACTACAGTTGGTTGTATTTCCATCCTATTTTAATGTCAAAAGTAAAAATTTTGTAAATCCATCCAGTGCAAGATAACTTAACTTCATGATTCAACCAATTTTTACCATAAAAGTAAAAAATATCACCTTTTTCCCATTTTGCCCCCTTAAAGTACGACCTTCCAAAATCTTTTTCCATCATTTTAGCTGTAGCCGTTTAGTTGGTACAATTTGTATCCCTCTGTTCCCATTGCATACCTTGAAAGTACGAATTTCTAAAAAAGCTTATTATTTTTAGTTCATGACACTAGCTGCGGCCATTTGGTTGGTACCATTTGTATCCCCTTTTTCCATTTTAAACCCAAAAAGTACGAATTTCGAAAAATCCCTTTATTTTACGTGTTTACTCAATCGATGTAGTGTATACACCGAATTTCATAATTCTAGGTTCAGGCGTTTGGTTGGTACCATTTTTATCCATTAAAAGTACGAATTTGGAAAAAATACTTTTATATTATGTATCTACTCAATTAGCGGAATGTACACACCGAATTTCGTGTTTCTAGCTTTTGTTATTTGATAGGTACCATTTTTATCCCTTTTTGGCCCCACGACTAAGAATCACTTTATGGCGTACGTTTTTGTTATAGGGAGGAGTAAGGACAAGCTGACATAACATGCCTAAATACTCTAAAATATTAGGGATTATTATGGGTATGTTCAGTCCTTATGAGGGAACCGATTGGATCGATTTCGCAATCCTAACCGATCTAGGACTATAAGACGCATTTATGGAAAATTTGGACGTACTAGCTCCTTTCGTTTATATGCTAGCGTGCTTTCAACAGACTGTTGATAAAACATATATTGTGCGGTACAAGGTCCTAGGGAAACTATTACTAGACGACATGTGATATTAGATGGAAATAGGATGATCAGAAGCCCCTTTTGAACCAGACCCGGAAATCACACACCACGATTTCGTGTACTGTGGAATTGAAATTATGCGAGTTACTGATTTGTAATCTACGAAATCCTGGAAGAATTCAATGCGTTTCCTGAGGCTGATGGATACTGCAGAGTTTTGTAATCTATCTCATGTTTGCGAATGATTCAGAATTAAAATTCATCGGCCAAAATTCAATAAAATAAAAATTTTACTATATAATTTCTAAAATATATCCGATTGTCCGATTTTCAATGTTTGTCACTCAGAATAATCCATGGCTTCTTGTCTAATTTCGATTTTTTACAGAACTCAAAAATGTTTACTAGAAATAAATTTATTGAATTATTGCCGATGCATTTTGATTCTGAACCACTGTATTCAGTTCAACTTACTATTCATTTTACATGCGGCCTATCCTTCCTTCTCTGTTCTCTCTCCGTCCATATTTAATGTCTACATTACATTACTTACATTCAGGAACTACAAACAAGTTTCTCTTGTTAAAAGTTATTTTCCTCTTTTCCTTCGAAATAATGCCAGCAATATTTATGGCTAGCCTCAGGATATACTTGTTGTTCAAGTTGGCTGCATCTGCCTCATCAAAATCCCTAAAAGTGGGCAACATTTTTTATTTCTCTTTATTTAATAAATATTTTTTGCCATACATATTTCCCGCACTAAATTATGCTACATTTTCGATATAATACGAGCAATATTAGTGGCCAGCCTCAGTATATACATGTTGTTCAACACAATGTACTTCAATTTCTTGCAGAATCTCAAAAAATTCGTGTCATTTGCCTTCCTCCCTAAATGTATGCAACATTTTTTCTATTTTTCAAAAACATGAACAAATTCATTTTATTTAATAAATATTTTGCGGAATTCCCAACAAAAATAGGCTCCATTTGCCCATCTCATCATCATGCCTAAAATCACAAAAACATCTACGAATTATTTTTATTTATTAAAAATTTGCTGTTTTTGATGATATACATATTTCACACACAAAAATGAGCTACATTGTACTTCCTCATTACACTCCATAAAAGTATGCAACATTATGCTCCTCTTTTCCTTCGTTATAACACCAGCAATATTTGTGGCTAGCCTGAGTTCAACACATAATATATCACAATATTTCATAATGTACTTCAATTTAATTCAGAATTCCCAAAAAACATACATTTCCAACCAAAACTAAGCTGTATTTGCCTACCTCATCATAACGCCTAAAACTGTGCAACATTATTTTTCTAATCCTCTAAACCATCTACGAACAATTTTGATTTAATAAATATTTGGTGTTTCTGCTACAAAGGCTACCTTTTACTTCCTCATTACACCTCCTTAAAAGTATGCAACATTATGTTCCTCTTCTGATTCGTTATAATATCAGCAGTATTCGTGGCTGGCCTCAGTATATGCGTTTTGTTCAACACATAATATACCGCAATGTTTCACAATGTACTTCAATTTCATTTGGAAGTGCAAAAAAACATATATTTTCTGCCAAAAATCAGCTCAATTTGCCTACCTCCCTAAAAGTGTACATCATGTTTTTTCCTATTTCTCAAAAACATGAACAATTTTTTTTACTTAATACATATTTGGCAGGTTTCCCCACAAAAATAAGCTCCATTTGCCACCACCTAAAAAATCCCTAAAAGGCTGCAACATTTTTTCCTTTTTCTCAAAAACATGAACAGATTATTTTTATTTAATAAATGTTTGGTGTTTTTCCTCCTATAAATATATCCCTCATTTTACTTCTTCATTACACTCCCCCATTAAATTGTGCAACATTTTTTATATTTTCAAAAACATGCTCGGTTTATTATTCTTTAAAAAATGTTTGCTGGTTTTAAGCCTACATTATAGGCAAGAAAATGTTTTTTCTGCCTAATTTTTTTGCTACCACAAAATAAAATTTATGTTTGTAAAAAACGAGAATTTTCTCCTTTAATATCAAATTTAATAAATTTTTGTTGTTGTTGCTTATTTAATAAAAACATAATCTTTTTGCTTATGTTAACTCTTTAAAGTTCGCAGACTATGTCTTTGTAACATTAGACATTTTAATGGAACTTTATAAAATGTTGACACTTCGCCATAGTGATGAGTGTCAGACAACAACGCCATCAAAAAGTATAAATGCTTTAGTGCATTTGGAGCAGACAATTACAAGTCCTCCCTTAAGGTAGGCCAGGTTTTCTGCAATTAATTTCCCTCCACATACCATTTAACTATGCAACAACATTTCCATGGCAAAATAAACTCTTTTTGTAATCAAATCATGGGAAAGTAAAAATTTCGTATTTTTTAAAGATTTTTCCCTCCTTAAGCTAGGCTTTAATATATGCCAGATTGTTTGGTTTATTGTCTATTTCCCAGCAATAACCTTCAATCTCTTGTAAGCCCCTTTAAAGTTGGCAACAATTTTCTTTCCTCCATTATTATATTTTAATGAATCTTTATGAAATTCTGGCACAGTGATGGCTGTCAGATAGCACCATTAAAAAGGACAAATCTCCTTGTCGTTTTTTTGCAGATAATTCCTCTGTCTTAAGGTAGGCCAGCATTTTGGTCATATTTAACGCCTAAAAGCAACCCGTGTTTGTTCGTTGTTGTTTTTGTTTTTTTTCGCACTTTCCCCAAAATGTTATTTTAACACTTTTGAACTGAATGTCTTTCACTGAGAGTGAAAAAAAATATCTAAATGCTTTGTAAATAAAAGATAAAAATATTCAAGGAAACCGAGAACAAAATGGCAGCAGCCGTGCTAAGCATTACACCCTCCCCCCACTCAGTTGACCACAAAGTGGCAACCACAAGTTATGTTTTCTAGGATACCACCACCAACACATTTTCGGGCATTATCTAAAACTGTCAACAAGGGTCAAATGACACATTTTACGAAACCAGAAAAAAGATATGATGAACTTTTTTCGCCGCAAAAAAAATAAAACAAAAAACTTAAAAGCCCAAAGAAAATGTGTTGTTTCTTAAACATTTAAAACACTTTAACACGATAACTGTTGGCTTATCAAGCAGTGCCGTTTGCTGCCTTTCGTCTCCCCTTCCCACATGCCGTTCCAACGATTTCCATAAATATTTTTGGTAACAAAACAAACACAGGCCTACCAACTTCTCGGCTACTCTATGCCTATGCCAATTCCCGGCAAGCTTGTTCCCTTGCTGTTGTGGTCTCCGGGTTCATTCCTTCACTCATGCCGGAAAATTGCAAAATAAATTACTTTTCTCTGCCTTGCCTTATTATTCTCTACAAGAATACAATAACATAGTCTAGAATATTGTTTCTATAAACAGCCATATCAATTTTGGTATTTCCCCATCACGCAGACATTGAATTGGAATACGAGAAAAATTTAATATTTCCAAAGACTTATGCGAAAAATGCTTAAGAGAATTGCCGAAAAATGCCACAGCCCCCACCGCACGGTGGCCGCCTCCCCTGCTGTCTGACTGAAGTAGTACATCTTCAGCGTAGGCACTCATAGAATATGGTAACAGCCATAATTTATTTTATTACCCCAAATCTAAATCCGTCGCATGTATGTATGTTGGCAGGATATAAACGTTTGGGGAAGTGTTTTCTTTTGTGCTCTACTCCGCTCCGTTCATCCCAGTCAATGACATGACGCTGCTCAAGACTTTTATGCTCCCGAAAATGTAATAAAAAACAAGTGGGTCTGCCTGTGGATTATTCTATTTTTATTTTAAATCCAAATGCTATTTATTATGGTTTTAAATAATAAATGGGCCAGTGAAGAGAGGAGGGAGTGTACAAATGTGTTAATACAATTTTGCATGCTCTCCGTGGCAAACAATGCCTAAAAGTATACACTTAATAAAGATTTCCATTTGATTGACGGCCCCTAAAATGTATGCATAGTAATTTTATAGTTTAGAGGAGTATTGGCAGGATAGGAAATGCCAGGGAAATAAGTTTTTTGGAAAAAGACTCATTTGAAATTGGCTGTAAAAACACATTTCAGTAGATTTCCTCGAACTATTTAAAAAATAAAAAAATTGAAATTGTTAAAATTTCCAATATTTTTGGGCAAGCATAATACCATGCGACAACTTTACATTTAATTTATTGGACCTCAACAAAACAACATACATGTGAAACTAGCGATCGTATGTAGAAAAACTGTGTAATCACTTTTTCATTTGTTGATATTTTCTCCTTTGTACAGGACTTTTAATTCCCAAAGGGTATATATAATTTATTTTCAAACTTTAACGAGCCACACAAAGGCGATATGGATATCAAATAAAAGAGAGGAATATCTGTTAAAAATACTTTAAATTGTATGCTTGTGTTAGTATTGGTTGAGTATTAACAACCATCTTCGTACAAATATCAACTGATCCTTTTCAATTAATTTCCAATGAATGTATATGTTTTAATAATTTATTTTCATACTTTAACGAGTCACACAAAAGCAATATGGGTATCAAATAAAAGAGAAGAATATCTGTTAAAAATACTTTAAATATAATGCCTTTACCTGTATTGGTTTAGTATTAACAACCATTTTCTTACAAATATCAACTGACCCTTTTTTAATTAATTTCCAATGAATGTATAAGTTTTAATAATTTATTTTCATACTTAAACGAGTCACACAAAAACAATATGGGTATCAAATAAAAGAGAAGAATATCTATTAAAAACACTTTAAATTTAATGCTTTTACATGCATTACATAATTTCAAATTGCCCCTTTATTTATTTAGTTTATTCATCTTTTACTATTTAAGAAGTAAAACTTTAAATGGCTGTTAATGCTAAACTAATACAGATAGAGGCATTATATTAAAAGTATTTTTAACAGGCATTCTTCTCTTTTATTTAATATCCATATCGATCTTGTATGGCTCGTTTAAGTATGGAAATAAATTATATATACCCTTTGGAAATTAAAAGTCCTGTACAAAGGAGAATATATCAGCAAAAATTAAAAATTGAGTACACAGTTTCTCTACCTACGATCTCTAGTTTCACATGTATATTTTTTATATATTTTAAGTATTTTAAACAGACCTTCTTATCTTTCATTTGATACCCATAACGCCTGTGCGTAATTCTCGAAAGTATGAAAATAAATTATTAAAACAAATAAATCCATTAGAAAATAAAAGTCCTGTAAAAAATGAGTACACAGTTTTTCTACCTACGATCTCTAGTTTCACATGTATATTTTTTATATTTTTTAGTATTTTAAACAGACATTCGTGTCTTTAATTTGATACCCATAACGCCTGTGCGTTATTAAAACAATTAAAAATTAAATTATTTAAATTATTAAAACAAATAAATCCATTGGAAATTAAAAGTCCTGTAAAAAAATGAGTACACAGTTTTTCTACCTACGATCTCTAGTTTCACATGTATATTTTTTATATATTTCAAGTATTTTAAACAGACCTTCTTATCATTCATTTGATACCCATAACGCCTGTGCGTAATTCTCGAAAGTATGAAAATAAATTATTAAAACCTTTGGAAATTAAAAATCCTGTAAAAAGGATAACATATCACCAAATGGAAAATGGAGTACACAGTTTTTCCACATATTATCTCTAGTTTCATGTGTATATGGTCTTGCTCATGCCCAAAAAGTACTGTCGCACAGTGTAACACATCAAAAACTATATTTAATATACTTTTACTTAGTTTTGACGCCATAAGCGAAAAACTCAACTTCCCTAATATTATTGTATCATGCCCACTACTTTCTCCCCCTTTGTCTTTGGCCTACAATCAGATCCCATTTTATGTTGTATGCTTTATGACTCCACAATCTATTTTTATTTTAAATCTAAAGACGTTTATTATTGTTTTAAATTGAAAAAAGCCAGCAGCCTTTAATACTACCACTATTACTGATAAACAATAGAATAGAAACAATAGTTTCAATTTATGTCTTGCTCGTAATTTTTTGCTTACAAATTTTATAGTTTCTCTTTAGATTAACCAATAAAGACATACGAGGGTAGAGCAAAAGGAAAAGGTTGATACATTTTGGCTTATCTCAAATATGACTCCGCCTCCATGTGAAATGGATGGATTTAAATGAAAGTTTTAGAATATAGCTACTTTTAGCGACTTTCAATAAATGAAATTGTAGACACTAGGGTGGACACTAAATAATTTTGCTATGCAATTAAAAAAATCGTAACTTTTTAATGGTATATGGATACACAAGTATATTTTTTGACGAATTTACAGAAATAGAGAATTATCAAAACTAAAATAAAAAATATATTTTTTTCTTTTGAATAAACTAAAAATTAGCTATACGATTTTTTAAAATAAATTATTATTTACAGTTTCATGTTGAAGTTACTTGTACTTACTTTGCAATCAATTTTATTTATAATTGATGTTGAAATTAATAATATTATTTAGAAATAATTAAAACAACTTTCTTTAAGCTGGCTCCAAAAAAATGTGGATGGAGTGCAATTAATTCTTTGATTCGTTATCGTAAAATATTTAGTCTTTATAACTTTCCATCCGTGATCTAAACGGGGTTTTACGATATTAGTTCTTTTAATACGCATTAAGTTCCATATTTATGGCCCAAATTCTGTTTTATAAGGCTCGCTGGAAAGTAACTGATCGCTAATTGCCATTTTTCCATATTTTTGAAGTGAAAACTAAAGCAATGGCCCCAGACTATGTAATCCCTCCAGTGTTAGGGTGGGCCATTTAAAATTTGAACTAACTTTGAAAGGTAGAATAACATTCATTTTTATTTTCAGATTTATGTTTGACATTTGCAAAATGGGACGCTCGAACAAAATTGGGAAATATAAAAAACTTGCTTCCAAAGCAGTCCAAAGCGAACTGTAAGAATTTTACGTGGAAACGGCTTCATGAAGCTCATTTTCAGCTCGGTGACTGTGTCAATAAGTAAAATTGCCGCATATGGGGTTCAGAGAACCCACTCGTGACTATTGAGAAGCCAATGCATCCACAACGTGCCACTGTTTCGTGTGGATTTTGGGCCATGTATTGAAAAATTGGGTTGATCGGATGTGCTACTGACTGAGCCAGTCGGGGTAGTCATAAGAATGATATTGTGTTCCATTATTAAATGACAAAGTTCAACCTTTCTAATAAAACCAGAAATTTAAAAAAAATTCTTTATAGCCGATTCTAATTTTAAATGGCCCGTACTATATTAGCGGAAAAAACCACTATAAATCCCTGCACCCAAATCTCTATTTTAATAATGGAATTTTGCAAAGAACATTCCAATCACGTTTATTCTATTTAAATGTTAAAATATCTGAGAAGTTTATCACAGCAGAAGTTAGTTTATTGGCATAGATATCGAAAACCTTCTATAGCTATAGCTGTTTAAGTGTTCTTTTGCTTTAAAAAAGTGTAAATTTGTTTTTCTTTTGCTTTATTATTTTACCACATTATTATTTATTTTCTCCAGTACAAAACTATAATCGCGACGTCAAACGATGTCTTGACATATACAAATATTGATACACTTGGATCTCAGTTAATCATTGCAAAAATAAAATGCTGCCTATATCTACAAACATCAATTTAATTACAGAAATGTATTGAACCCTACCCAGCAAAAAATAACCCAAAGTTACTCTATATTGTTCTCTGTTGAATATTTTTTATAGCATACTTTAGGGATGCTATATTTTATGGCATATGGGTTAAAATTGGAGATAAAAAGTATACGGGTTGTGCACTGAGGGCGAGGAAGATAAAAAGTGTTTTAAATTGTCTTAACCGACTTAAACTATTTGACTTGTTCGTAGGGTTTGGGGTTTCCCGAACTTTTTTCTTCCCGAGAATGAAACCTTTCATTCCCGGGAATTCCCGGCAAAATATAATTTATTTTACGTATTCCAATATGGTTCAAAATATCAACATTTAGAAACTGGTGTGTTTTTTTTAAATACTGACAAATTACAAATTAAAAACGAATGTTAAGTTTTTTTTTTTTCATTTTATAAATATTTTGCTCCAGACTAATCGTCAGAATTGGACATATAAATCGCAGGCGCAAGTGACTGACTTATTAAAAATTAAAAAATTATAAAGGAAACAAATAACTCGTATGAATGTCATGACGTATATAATTTAGAATATTTTATAGGAAAAGGGGGAAAATATTCCAAACTGTAAAATCAATAGAAACATAAAAACTAATATAATTTAAATAAATTCATAAATAATAAAAACATTACATTAGTCATTAAATATACCAAAGTATATCATTTTATTCCTATTAGATTTCTCTTGAAAGTTTCCAGTGAAAAATTTTAATTGTATCCCCATTATCTTACTGGTTTCATATGTAAAGTAAATTGTTCTTTAAGAAGATTTTCACCTTCGTCGATTCTTCTAAGAAAAACAGAAATTTAAAGTTTAATTTGATAGCACGAGGGATTAAATATTAACATTATGTCAGTAGATATTTTTGTTTCACAATAAAGTTCCTGCAAATAACCTTACAAAAAGTTCGTATTCACCTTGTTGGGTTTCGCAAAATGGCTACTTAGCGAATTTAAAATGTTTAGGTTGTAGTAATATAATATGAAATAAAAAACTCATTATTATTGTCAGCAGCAATATATGAATTTGAAATATATCTAAAATTTCGAATTTAAATAGTAAATTCAAATTAGTGCTCAAAATAATTAATAAAATATTTTTTAATATTTCCCGTATTCCCGGGAAATTGATTTTTTTTCAACTTTTTTGGGTGCCTGTGCTTAGAAATTCTGTTGCATGAAATTTTGATGCAGCTGCGAGTTCTCTTCGTTGATTTCAGTGTTGACGGGACGTTTATGGCTAGTGTCGACCCAAACGACTGTGAGGACTGTGGTTGTAATTAGAAACATTACTCTATGGAAAATTTTGGAGGCACTGAATTTGTAGGTTTCTTTGAAGGCTCGGGCAGCTTGGCCGACAACGTGAAGAGTTTCCTCAATGAATTAAGTGAGTCAAATGATATGTTTCTGCCTCCCACCCCTACCAAATCTAACATATAATCTATGAAGTTCTTTCGCAGAGTATGTGGGTTTATTTGTGGCATATCTTGTTCATTGGACTTCAAAACAGTCAATCGATTGTAGTGAGGTTTGTATATGTTTTAGCTTTATTATTCTTTATTCGGTTTATTGTGACTTCAATAGGAGATTGATAAAGTTGGGAACAGTTCGATTTAATGGAGACATTAATTACACTATGTAACAAAAAATTTGCCGAAGGGCTATCTATAACATTTTCTGATCTATTTTGTATTTTACCTTTTTTAATTTTTACTAAAATTCCAAATTTTGCCGAGGTATGTTATGACTCTTATGAAGAAGAGACTGTTCCTAAGCCACAGTTTCTATGTGAAATTGAAATATTTTGTTATCGGACTTACACATATTAAGGTACCTTCGACAAAAATGGAATTTTAAAATTTAAAAAAAAAATATCCATATACTTTTGAGTTGAATTAATGAATCCACACACAACAGAAATATTTTTCTAAAGAAGAGTAAAAGCTCACCACTTTATGTTTGATGCTCTTTGACGGCTGCAAACCTAATGTATTCCCACTCCACCTTCAACATCCTCCAATAAATCTGAGACCACTTTTCACTTACCCCAATCAGAGGGCTGCTTAGTTGTACACGGTGTCATCTGTCATCTCAACTGTTTGCCATATTATGTTTCAAAAAAGGATTAGACATATAAATTGAATTCCTTGGCCTTTGTTTACCCAAACGGATATCCTCATTCCCCCTCCATCCCTCACCCAATCATAATCATAAATTATGTCCACTGAAAACCTAATCATAAGTCATCTAAATCATGTCCCTCTTTCAGATTATAGACCTCAGGATAAATACATCAAAGAAATGCCAAGAAATATTTCTTACAATCTGAACAAATGTGTATATAATTGTAACCCTTTCACATAGATATTTACACAAAACTTATATGCACACACACACACTCATGTGCAGAGTATATACATACAACACCATAGATAGTATATGTATATATAAAAATCATTTACAAGTCATAAATAAACTACTCGCCAAAATGAATCCTTTCTTCCTTTGTGGTCCAACACTTATACAACCCAAGACCACATCACCTCCTTCTCCTCATCCTCCTCCTCCACGCATAGCTTTGAGTCATTCCGGTCATTTAAGAAATCAACAAAAGTTCCACAATAAATTATGTGTCTCGCTATGGGATGTGAGCGTTCGCCCTTCCATGACTTGTTGGCCCAAACAACAGCTTGGTTCCCACGTAAGATAAATTTGAGTGAAAGTCTAAAAAAGCCACCACAATCGCTGTTGATGTCATATTCTTTGCAAATATCAGATGAATGAAGAAAATGCCAATTTGAAATTTATGATTGCCTCACATTTATGAATTTCTCAATCGATGAATGTGGCCGGGGCCATGAGAAATATTTAAACAATCCCCGAGTATGACTTTAAACGAATGTATCCTTTCTTTTTGGCAATATTTTTACTTTGAAAAATTACGCGGTAAGTGAAAAATTTCCCAAAACACCACCAAATGACAGGATATTCGTAACAGCCATAAGGACAAACACAAATCAAAAATAAAAGAGAAGCCACTGGAAGTTCTATGAACGCAAGAGTAAGAGTAATGGAAGGAATAGAAGAGTACATTAAATGGTGAATGACTCTCTTAAGTGAGAGTACTGCGTAGAAAGAGAAAATACACTTTATGCCGCAACATTATGAGAGAAAATATTTTATAAGAGAAACCTGTTCTGGGCAAAAGTATAGCATAGAATATTATAATTTAGTCCTCACCATTTGAGGTAACTTTTCTATTGTTAAAACAAATCGAGGCCATTTGTCTTGAGTAAACCAATATTAAAAAATACTTTTATGGATAAACATTTTTCCATTTGATATTAAAATTTCACTTATAATCATGACGGCTTAAAAATTCATTTCTTGGCATGAATAAACCATAAATAAATAAAAATATTTATTTTATTTAGTAGGGCTGTTTTCCTTTAAGACGATAAAGAGGTAATTTTTTGCTCAAAATAAAAAATATTTTCTCACATAGTTGTCAACTACAATATAAATATTTTTATCACAAAAACTTTTCAAAAAAAAATACTTTATATTTACTTTTTAGGACTAAATTTGACTTAGACTGGTCCAACATTTTTAACAAAAAAATATTTTTAAAAATTTATAAAAATTTATTTAAAGAAAAAAGCCCTAAAGAAGAAAGCAATGCATATTTGAGAAGTACCTATGAAAAGTAAATATTTGTAGACGTAAAAAAACTTTTTGTAATTTTTGTTCAAATAAAGATTTTTGTTGTTTCGATACCCCAAATGACATCCTATTCATTTTCTGATAGCTGGCGTCCTAGCAAAAGCAATAATGCCTATTTGAAGAAATTCTATGGATGGATGAATGAAGTTTTGACAAGTAACATTTATATTTTTACTGCAAGATGGGAGTCAATTGAAAACTCTAAACGCATTTTATGAACAATCATTTTTGGGTTATTAAAAAAAATACAAAACATAGAGATAAAATATAGAAATATATAAAACGAATAGAGTGCGCTACCTACCTATATATATATAAATCAATGTGTATCTGTATGTATGTATGTGTGTTCCTTATAGGACTCCAAAGCGGTGGACCGATTCGTTTGTAGCTAACTTTTGGACAGGGGATGGTTCCTGGATATACTAGGCCATGAAAGGACAAAGGGGCGTGGTACCGCCCATACAAACTATATTTTAAAACTATCAAAAAGGGACGAATGAACCCGTGCAACGCCGGGTAAAGAACTAATTCTTAATAAAATAGAGAGCAAATTCAGACTTGAATTTATTTTTGTTGTCCAAAATTTTTATAAAAATTCTTTTTTTTTAACTGGGATATTGTTCATAGTCAAAACAATTTTGCATCTATATTTTATAGAATGCAAATTTATTTATTTTATTTATTTACATTTATTTACTCATTACTGGTATCATGATTTCTTGTTCGTGTAATCCTTCATCCGGTGACTTCGCAACGACTTTTCAGCAACATACTCGGACTCTTTAAATAAATGATTCACACAAACGAATGAGAAGCACAACTCACTTTCTGAATATTCGTTTAAAAAGTCACACCTTACAAGCATCTCATTGAGTTGCATATATTAGTATGTGTATATGTAGGTAGTTACCCAGCAATATTTCCGCCGTGTCAACGCTCTTTTCGAGAGAAAAAGTATTTCAAATAGAATTAGTTTATGAAAAATAAAATATATATTTTTTTAATTTCAATTCATTTTTATAAATCTATAAAAAATACAAAATATTCCAACTATGTCAGAAGTTTTGGAATTTATAAAACAATTTCTCGCTTCTTCTTCGTCCTTCTAAATTGGGCAAAATATCGGGAGATTTTTTTTTAATTTTTGTTCTGCGTTTTGGAGAGAATCCCACATATGAACATTGCACAAATAAATTGTTTTTAAATTTTATATTTGCGGAACAAACAATTCAAATTTATACGAATTTTTTGTCCAATTGTGAGTTAGCTAGTTTTTTTATAAAAACCGCTCTACTTTTGGTCCGATTTCTATTTGAAATGGCTCGCTGAAGAATAGCGATCAGCTAATTGTGATTTTCGGAATTTCCTAACCTATCAAGGACCGCAACATTTTTTAACTTTTTGCTCCTCAATTTGCTCCAATTGTGGGCTATTTTCTTAAAAATTTTGCAAATATATCCAAAATGTAAGAATATTCAAGGTTAAAAGATTTTTTGACATTTTGAAGATCCTTGTTCCACTAGGACATGGACAATTTATTATTTTTTTTTAAAGCTGTCATCAAGAACTTTCCGATGATACCTAAAAACAATAATTTAAAAGTAGGGTATATATTTCCAGAAACACTGTAAATTGTAATCTTTAATGCCGAAATAAAAAAAGTTTGACATCAAAAAATTCGTAACAACGAGGTGGACAAAATGGACGTTGAACGATTAAACGACGATTTATTTTGGAATCACCCAAAAATAAAAAATACAAATTATGCCAATTCTTATCCATGATATGAATCAAGATATGGCATAAGTTTTCTACATGTTTGGGAATAATTTTTCCCGTTTCAGAAATTTTGGTATTTTTTATAAGAAATCTCAAAATTTTATATTCCATCATTTACAAATGCCTCAAAAAAATAATACCCTAAACATTTTTTCTGATCTGATTTTCTCCTGATCGAAATCATTTTTCTTAAAATGCCATACAACTTGCATGTTTGCTCCACCTTACTATACAAATATGTATAAATCGTCTTAGCCTACTAAAATTTTGTTTATTTGTTTCAACGTTCAACTATACAGCCAAGTTCTCATAGGAATGTGGCGTGCCTTAAAGTGTGCCACAGAAAGTCGTTAACGTAAAAAAATCAATACGTAATTATTGTTTTCCCAACACAAAATGCATTCACCTCTTGTTAGTTTGTTGTCGCCCCAGAGTCGCTCTCTCTATCCCCACCAGGCATATTTATACCTATCCACCGCTGAGGCATTTTATTAAATATGCAAATGTTTTGTAAACTCTGATTGCAAGTAAGGAGTTTTTATGAACACAATAAGCACATAAGTTTAGCATGGACGAATTTTATATTACCCTGCACTAGAGTGTTTTAAAAAGAAAATCGTAATAGAAATGTTACCGTTCAAGCATTCCAGGATAAATATTTAATTAAAATCAATTACCATTCTCTCTCTCTCCTTGCTGATATAAATGATGAACATGCCTCACTCCTTTAATTTCAGAACGTTACCAACAGCCCGACAAAGTACTTGCAACCTTCCCGCTTTGGTGAAGTGTATGAATGAACTGCCAACAATTTAAAATTTGCCTTGTTAGCTTTAGCCTTTTCCTCCACGCCTAACACTTCAGACGCTTAGCTTAGAACTCGTCAATGTAGGCTGTTCATCCTTTACCTTACCTTATTGGAATTTCCAACAGTGTTTAGGAAACAAAAAGGAAGATAGAAAAGTAATAACTCTTCGAGTCAAGTTTACGGATATAAAACGAATGAAAACATCCGTGGAAAGGCTGAGAGTCCTGCACCCAAAAAAAAACGTAAAAGAAAAAGTAAAAGTAGAAAATTGGTAAAGTTGAATGTAATGAAACTATGATGTAGCTGCCTGCCAGAACCAAGAAGGAAGGGTAACATCGCTTCTGGAACAATTCTCCAAAAACATCTAATACCGGCTTTAAATTATGTACAACCTTAAGCCCTTAATCAGGGCTTATGTTGACCAACCTTTCACTGCCAGTTTGCACTCAAATATTTGCCACCACATCCTCCTCCAGATGATGGTGTGCTCCATAGAGAAAACATTTAAAAACCTCTTGATGTCCTCCGTTAAGGATACACCAAATTTTAAATGTATATAAAATATTCAGGAATTTCATTTCTCGTAATTGCATTCCAAAGCAAAGAAGAAACAACATGAAACCGTACAGGAGAAATAGAAAAGTGCCTGGCTGCCACTCAATTAAGCGAACCAAAGCGAAAGGAGTGGACTGGTGTTGATAGAACAACATTTGTGGCTACAATTTAAGTGGTTGTGGTTTACAACCATTTTTTCAAAAATTTAATTTGAAATGAAGAATGAATATCAGTCAACAAAATATTTTCAAAAAAAACCTTTAAAGGTAAAGGTAAAGGTAAAGGTAAAGGTAAAGGTAAAGGTAAAGGTAAAGGTAAAGGTAAAGGTAAAGGTAAAGGTAAAGGTAAAGGTAAAGGTAAAGGTAAAGGTAAAGGTAAAGGTAAAGGTAAAGGTAAAGGTAAAGGTAAAGGTAAAGGTAAAGGTAAAGGTAAAGGTAAAGGTAAAGGTAAAGGTAAAGGTAAAGGTAAAGGTAAAGGTAAAGGTAAAGGTAAAGGTAAAGGTAAAGGTAAAGGTAAAGGTAAAGGTAAAGGTAAAGGTAAAGGTAAAGGTAAAGGTAAAGGTAAAGGTAAAGGTAAAGGTAAAGGTAAAGGTAAAGGTAAAGGTAAAGGTAAAGGTAAAGGTAAAGGTAAAGGTAAAGGTAAAGGTAAAGGTAAAGGTAAAGGTAAAGGTAAAGGTAAAGGTAAAGGTAAAGGTAAAGGTAAAGGTAAAGGTAAAGGTAAAGGTAAAGGTAAAGGTAAAGGTAAAGGTAAAGGTAAAGGTAAAGGTAAAGGTAAAGGTAAAGGTAAAGGTAAAGGTAAAGGTAAAGGTAAAGGTAAAGGTAAAGGTAAAGGTAAAGGTAAAGGTAAAGGTAAAGGTAAAGGTAAAGGTAAAGGTAAAGGTAAAGGTAAAGGTAAAGGTAAAGGTAAAGGTAAAGGTAAAGGTAAAGGTAAAGGTAAAGGTAAAGGTAAAGGTAAAGGTAAAGGTAAAGGTAAAGGTAAAGGTAAAGGTAAAGGTAAAGGTAAAGGTAAAGGTAAAGGTAAAGGTAAAGGTAAAGGTAAAGGTAAAGGTAAAGGTAAAGGTAAAGGTAAAGGTAAAGGTAAAGGTAAAGGTAAAGGTAAAGGTAAAGGTAAAGGTAAAGGTAAAGGTAAAGGTAAAGGTAAAGGTAAAGGTAAAGGTAAAGGTAAAGGTAAAGGTAAAGGTAAAGGTAAAGGTAAAGGTAAAGGTAAAGGTAAAGGTAAAGGTAAAGGTAAAGGTAAAGGTAAAGGTAAAGGTAAAGGTAAAGGTAAAGGTAAAGGTAAAGGTAAAGGTAAAGGTAAAGGTAAAGGTAAAGGTAAAGGTAAAGGTAAAGGTAAAGGTAAAGGTAAAGGTAAAGGTAAAGGTAAAGGTAAAGGTAAAGGTAAAGGTAAAGGTAAAGGTAAAGGTAAAGGTAAAGGTAAAGGTAAAGGTAAAGGTAAAGGTAAAGGTAAAGGTAAAGGTAAAGGTAAAGGTAAAGGTAAAGGTAAAGGTAAAGGTAAAGGTAAAGGTAAAGGTAAAGGTAAAGGTAAAGGTAAAGGTAAAGGTAAAGGTAAAGGTAAAGGTAAAGGTAAAGGTAAAGGTAAAGGTAAAGGTAAAGGTAAAGGTAAAGGTAAAGGTAAAGGTAAAGGTAAAGGTAAAGGTAAAGGTAAAGGTAAAGGTAAAGGTAAAGGTAAAGGTAAAGGTAAAGGTAAAGGTAAAGGTAAAGGTAAAGGTAAAGGTAAAGGTAAAGGTAAAGGTAAAGGTAAAGGTAAAGGTAAAGGTAAAGGTAAAGGTAAAGGTAAAGGTAAAGGTAAAGGTAAAGGTAAAGGTAAAGGTAAAGGTAAAGGTAAAGGTAAAGGTAAAGGTAAAGGTAAAGGTAAAGGTAAAGGTAAAGGTAAAGGTAAAGGTAAAGGTAAAGGTAAAGGTAAAGGTAAAGGTAAAGGTAAAGGTAAAGGTAAAGGTAAAGGTAAAGGTAAAGGTAAAGGTAAAGGTAAAGGTAAAGGTAAAGGTAAAGGTAAAGGTAAAGGAATACATTTCATTTAAAAAATCATTTAAAAAAGTTTTATTAGAAAATAGCAAATGTGCTCCCTAGTAAATTTGTTGCCACAACTTGCCTTTCATGCGATAAACATTCGCAGCAGTTCACACAATTTTTTGTATCATTTTCCAAAAATAGTTTTTTATGGTTTTATTGATAAACACATACCCAACAACTTTATAAAACTATAACACAGCAGCGGCAGCGGAAAGGACTCTTTCAAAAGTTTCCTTAAATAAACCAGAATGTGATGAGGAGAGATATCAGTCAGCGTGTTGTGTTGGCTGGCCTTCCGTACAAAGGGATCGATGCTGTACCACAAAGTCGCTTGTCATTTGTGACAGTCGTTGTATTTCGACGATAGAAAAGTATTCGTGCTAATGCAATTTAATCTAAAATCAATAAAAATAACCATTAATCCTTCGGACAGGGCAATTGGCATAAATATTTTAAACGGAGATTAAATACCAGAATAGATGATGGTGATGATGATGATGGTGAGAGACAAAAATATAATTGAAAAAGGACATTTTCGTCTGCTATCCTTTTCAGTTGCCATCGGCCACCGCAAGTGTCGTATAAATTTTAAAGACTTTGGCGTACATAAAATTTGCATTAATTTGAAATTCCATAAACGAAAGCCAGAAAGCCAAGGAAATAAATTTCAAGGGAAGTAAAGTGAGATATGAACACATACCAAATTTGTGCGTTGTTCCTTGTTTTACTGAAAACAATTTTCAAGTTTTCGCCTCAACATGAATATGGCGATAACGATGACGATGATGCCGCAGACGTCAGCTACGGAATTCGTGCAAGGAATTTATTGAATATTAATATTTACGAGACCTCACCACAACCCGGCTGCCTGCCATTCCCCTTGGAATATAAACACGTTCTTTTTTGTTCTTAACTATAAAACAACAGTTATAAAGTTGAATTGATTGTAAGCTGTATGGGCTGAGAACACAAGCGTCAAGAAAATCACACACAATGCATAAATTATGAACTTCATGAACGAACATGTTTTATCGAAATGACTGTGAAATTTATTGAATGTACTTATTTACTTTGTCCTCGTCGTCCCCAATTCCAACCCCAACTGCCACAAGTATGCAATAAATTTAAGAGTAGCGCAAACTCCCGTTTTTTTGTTTATTTTTGCCCTGAAGTATGCTGTAAAATTGGGGGAAAACAATCAAAAATCGCTTGATTTATTTACAAGTTATTGAAAACAAAAAATATTGACACTTTTCAAATTTCCATAAATATAAGAAAAAAACTTGAAAAGTGTGCAATGAATTTGTGATAAGTTGAAAATAAATGTTATGCCGCCCATAAATAAAAACATAATAAATTTTTGAATCGTTAACAAGCCTAGGCCTGAAATATGAGCTAACAACAATTTAAATGGTTTTGCCTAAAGCTATGCAAGGTTTTTCGTAATATTTGAGTTATTTCATGTCTCCACATTGGGCGCCATTTCTATGAAACATTCAATTTGCTGACATGACCCTCAATATTTTTGCACGCCTCTGTAGTGCTAACATAGCTCTTGACACTTCAAATAGTTTGCTTCACAAGAAAATACATTCATTTATTCAAAATGCAAACATGATAATAGCAGTGTAAACACTATCAAGAGAAAACTTAAATAGCTTTATTAAAATGTGATCCTACTGCAAGAAAACTTTGTGGTGGTGGCCGCTGGAAGACTTCTTATTTTATGTGGTTTTGATAAATGTTGTGGTTGTAACTGAAACAACAAACAAAATGTAACATATTTCCTTGAAAGTAATACATCCTTGAAGTATTAATTAATTGAAAAATGTAAGCATACCTTGCAAATATTTATAATAACATCTTGGAAATAACGAATGATGATGAATCCAATGAGGAGTGCAAAATAACAACATCATCACAATCAATTAACTTCACGAGCTAACTTTACAGGTAAGCTCTGCTCCAACATTAATTCAATTTAGGAAAAATAATATAAACTAGGATATATGCCCAATTGAAACATATATGCCCATTTCAATTTAATATAAAATTTTATGAGTTGCCCAAACTTGAAATATGCGGTAAATTGGGGAAATATAAAACAAATAATACCAGGGCGTGATCACAACTTGATGGTGAAAAAAAAGCCACATGAGAAATTTTTATATATTGCCTCCAAACTTGAAAAAGTATGCCATGAATTTATTGATTTTAGCAGAGTTAATTAAAATACTGGCGCCCAACGCGGGGTTTACTATTTTAGTTATGATTCGTTCTTTATATACCACTTAGAAAGGGATTATTTCTTAAAATTCGAATAGAAAACTGGAAGAATAATAAGAAATAAAATAAATGAAATGAAATTGTTTGTTAATTATACACTCCACGAGAGTATTATGTCTTTGTGCATTTGTTTGTAACACCCAAAATGAAGGGAGATAGACACATTGTTAATTATACCGATCGACTTAGAATCACTTTCTGAGTCGATTTAGCAATGTCCGTCTGTCTGTCTGTCCATATATTCATGTAATCACGACACAGGTCGCAGTTGTAGCCAGAACCAAACGAAACTTTGCACAACGAAGGACGAACGCTATTTAATTTGAAGCAAATTGGTTAGATATAGCCCCCATACGAATTTTTCACCCGATTTGACTCTTTTCACTCTAGATACCACATATTACAACAGATTTTCTTCAAAATTGGCAAAACATCTTATAGTTCAACTAGAAACACCTGTGGTAAAAATGAGTTAGATTGGTTCAGATTTATATATAGCTCCCATACAAAATTCGCTCCCAATTTGACTTTTTCCGCTCTAGAAGCCACATATTATATACGATTGTCTTCAGATTTGGCGAAACATCTTATATTTAAACTATGAACACCTATGGTGAAAATAGGTCAGATCGGCTCAGATTTATATATAGCTCCCATTCAAATTTCGCTCCCGATTTGTCATTTTCTGCTATAAAACCACATATTTTAACAAATCTTCTTTATCTTATATTTCAACTAGAAACACCCATGGTGATTTATATATAGCTCCCTCACAAATATCGCTCCCAATTTGTTTTTTCCGCTCTAGAATCCACATATTTTAGCATATCTTCTTCAAATCTTTCAAAATATCCTATATTTCTGCTACAAACACCCTTGGTGAAAATGGGTCAGATCGGTTCAGAGTTACATATAGCTCCCATACAAATTTCGCTCCCGGATTGACTTTTTACGCCCCAGAAAAGCGTATTTTCACCGACTTTCTTCAAATTGAGCATAACATGTTATACTTGAACTGGAAGAACTTATTGTGAAAGTTAGTTATTTCATTCCATGTTTGGATATAGCCCCGATACAAATATTCTTCCCGATTTGACAAATTGGACCAGGTCATATTAGCCTGGGATTAGGAAACATACAAAAATCATTCCCGTTTTCAATTGTTTAACGAATTGAATTGTATTCGGATAGAATGTGGAGTGTATCATATAGTCGGCCCCACCCGACTTTAGCCTTTCCTTACTTGTTTTAAAATGAATTTTAATAGAAATTGTCTGCAATTAATAACTATTTGCTCATTTTCTTTAAAAATGGAAGTAAAATATACATTTTGAGACATACAAGGATAAAAAGTGTGAACTTTCGGAATACTGAATATTGAACAGGGTATGGTGGATAAAAATTACTCATATTGAACAGGGTATGGTGGATAAAAATTACTCATATGCCCGTTTTAAATATTTTTCTCATAACAAGTAACAAAATTACGAAATACTTTTGTATGGCTAATTTGAATAGCCGATAGCCATTGAATATATTTTTTAAAAACAATTCTTTAATATTATTTTTTGAGCGCTTAGAGCTTAATGTATGTTATGCCGGGTCGCGGGCCATACAATTGGAAAAACAATTTCCAGTCACCCCCACGAAAATTAATTAATTAATTGTTTAATGATGATCTGCAAAATATTTCGTCACTGAGTCAAGCCATCTGTGAGCTAACCACCTCCAAAAATCATGTTTTTCATCATGTGTAATGAGATCATCATTAAACAATCCAATCTATTTAATCAAGCAATCTATTTTTGCTTGAACTATATTTGTAATGATGATAATATTTATTTAAAATTCAAAAAAAGTTACTCATACGCAAGTCTCCAAGAACAAATCAATGCCGTTCAATCATACTGTTCATACGTACTGCTGTCCTCTATAAATAGAATAAATATTATTCATACGTTACGGTGTTTAATTTTGAGGAGAGAATTAATATTACTCATACGCTTTAGTGTCTAAGAAAAATCAATGCTGACAATTCATAATGTTCATACGTACTGCTGCACTCTAGAAATAAAATTAATATTACTCATACGATAAGGTGTGTCTTTTTGAAGAGAAACTATGTATTGTTCTTATTATTTATTTATAAAGCAAAGTACTGATTATTTTTTCAAATTTCTGGCTAATTGGAAAGGTTGAACTTTGTCATTTAATACACTATATTATTCATATGACTATCACGACTGGCTCGACAGTATCTCATCCGATCAACCCAATTGTTCAGCACATCCCACAATCCATACCAAACAGTGACTCGTTGTGGATGCATTGTCTTCTCAATAGTCATGTGTGTGTGAACCCCATTTGCGGCAATTTTTTTCAGATCAATTCGCGTCATTGTTTAAAACCAAAATTAGTATTAATATATAATAAAATGTAATTTGCCCTTTTTACATCACTAAACAAAAATTAATATTAAAAAAATAAGATCCACCCATGGTAATTTAAAACAAAAAATCTGAAAGAATTGTTGCAAATATATGGTGGGTCATTTAAAATTTTACATTAGAATCGGCTATAAAAAAAGTACTGATTACTTTTTCAATCTTTTGGTTTCATTGGATAGGTTGAACTTTGTCATTTAATAATGGAACACAGTATCATTCATATGACCACCACGACTCGGCTCGGCAGTACCTCTTCCGATCAATCCAATTTTTCAGTACATGACCCAATGATCCACACGAAACAGTGACTAGTTGCATTGGCTTCTCAATAGTCATGTGTGGGTTCTCTGAACCCCGTATCCGACAATTTTGTTTATTGCCACAGTCACCGAGATGAAAATGAGCTTAATCTGAAAACACGAAATTTTTCCGAGTGGATTTCTTACAGTTTGTGTTAAAGAATTACTACTTTGGAAGTAAGTTTTTAATATTTCCCATTTTTGTTCCCATTTTGCAAATTGCAACCTTTACCTTTAAAAGTAAAAATAATCGGTTGTTCAAAGCGAAATGGTCCACCTTATACAATACCCATGACTTTTAGATTTCTGAGATCAATTCGCTTATATGCTTCAAATGCAAATTAAGTTTTATTATATCTTAATTTTCATTTTCATCAAGTAAACGCATTGAAAAATAGGTATCAAGGGTTAAAACCACCCTTTTCCACGAATTGCTGATATTTTCTAATGTGTGTTAAGTTATTCCGAAACCACAATTGAAAATATATTGTTTTGAGCTTGAATGATACTTGACGTGTGTATCATTCAAGTATGTTGCATACTTATAGGGTGACATTTAATATAAACGAAAATATTTTTTGTATTTCACAGCCTTAAAGTATACTGCAATAGACGTCAAGACCTGCCACGAGATGTGATAGCAAAGAATATGAATTTTACAAATCGACAAAATTAATATTGAGCTCCCAGCAATCTTCCAAAAGAACATAACATTTCACCATTTATTATTTGCAGAGCAAAAGAAAAGACTTACAAACAGCACAACTTTCATTTATTTTTCCTTTCTAAGAATTCCCTTTTTTCCTAACATTAATTGCTTGTATTATATTTCTGTTGTATTTTTTTAGAATGCTACAGATTAAGTTTCCAAGAAAAATTACCAAATTGTTTGGGGAAGAAAAGCGAATAGCAGAACAAAAAGTGTCACGAGCTGTGTTGACTTTGCAGCAATATGTTGCAGTGTTCTCTGCAATTGGGGAGGGGAGAAAGAAAAATGAACACTTGACAATAGCAAATTGTCAAAGGAAAACAAAAAAAAAAATGCACAAAAAAACTTATTTCCGAAATACAATGTATATTAGAAACATTTTAAAAGGAAGCTCTAAAGCTATGATTTATCATTCAAACATAATAAACTTGCTTTAAAGCGATAACAAAAATTCCGAAAATTTAAAGCATATTTTAAGGGGATTATTCTCAATTGCAAAAATGCATACTTTAGGGGATGGTGTTATAAATATTTATTGAATATAAAACTATTTAAACAGTTCAGCAAATATTTTGCACATTTTAACAGATTAAATTATTTCCAGAGAAATATTTTCGCTTTATATGGGATTTTAAAAATGTATTTATTAAATGTATAGTTTATTTATTTGCAACATATGGAACCGCCAATTGCAGGCAATAAATTTGCAATAAATAAACAATATTTTCCGCTCATATGACCCAAAATTTCCATATTTATTGTATTCACCAACAACTGCAATAAATACAAAACAAACAAACAAACTATAAAAGCAGCTTAAAATGATAAATAATAAACATGTCTAATAACTGCACAGAAAAAAATAGTTTTCCCCACTGCAACATTTGCCGGAAAACTGTTAAGGCCATGTTAATGGGTTTTATGCAAAATGGACCATAATATAAACTGCAACTAATGGCTGTTAAATGCGGAATTACATTCGGAAACATTAGGCCGATTAAACGCAGCATAGTGCAAGGAAACTATAAAATTTAAAGTTTTGGTTTAGGGAGCAATAAAGCAAAATGTTTCAATAGGGGTCTTAAGGGCAAATACAAAATTTATATGTATCTAAAAACAATTTAAAAACTAGCAAATAAATTGAAATTTTAAAATATGTGAGCATATTTATGGCAATTTGTAAATAAAAGAAGATTTGCAAATGCTATATAATTTGGAAGTATATTTATTTTTTCATAGATTTATTTTAAGATTAAATCGTGTATATTTAAAGTTCAAGAGCAAAAAAGTAATTCAATCGCTTTTGTGTCTCTAGAGAATTAATATTACTCATACGTTACGAAAAAATGCTGATAAATCATATTGCTCATACGTACTGCTGCACCCTAGAAATAAAATTAATATTACTCATACGTTAAGATGCGTCGTTTTGAGTTGAGACTATCCAGCAAAAAAAAAACTTGGAAGTAGTTCCAAATGAATGGCATTATCATTACTCCTAAATCATACATCCAAACAAATTCATTCTAAATAGTTTCTCAAATGCAAATATATTTGTCATCTAATCATTCAAAAGCACTTCAAGCGCAAAAAAATAGTTTAACCATACATCCAAGATAATTCATTCTAAATACTAAATAAATTATAAATTAGTACTATCTCTATCAATAGAATAGAAGTTAAGTTTTTCGTTTCGTATCTTCAGTATAGAATATGTAAAATAATCAAATATCGAAAAAAATCTGTTATTCGGGCCTGTCCATTCAAGGACTTCTTTCGCAATATTAAAAGAATTTTTCCTTTATGCTATGTGCTAGACACGATAAGGGAGCAACATTTTTATACACTGATTTATGTTCAATGAATCTGGAAAATAATAATATATTATTGTTTAAGCGAGTAACAAAAAACTATATTTTTATGGGAAAAAATTCCCTATAAGTACAAGGCTAGTAAATTCGATCATTTACACCAAATATTGAATAGGGTGGGCCATTTGAAATTTTAAATTAGAATCGGCTATAAAGAAAAGTACTGACTATTTTTTAAAATTTCTTGTTTATTTATTGGAAAGGTTGAACTTTGCCATTTAATAATGGAACACGATATTATTCATATGATTACCACGACCGGCTCGTCAGTAATTTATCAGTACAGTCCAAAATCCATACCAACTAAGATCATTTAAACCAACTATTGTAAGGGTGCACCATTTAAAATTTTTAATTAGAATCGGCTATAAAGAAAAGTACTGATTATTTTTTAAAATTTCTGGTTTTATTAGAAAGGTTGAACTTTGCCATTTAATAATGGACCACAATATCATTCATATGGCTACTACAACCGGCTCTTCTTGCGTCAAAGATTCACTACTTTGGAATTAAGTTTTTAATAGTTCCCAATTTTGTTCTAGCGTATAGCGTACCATTTTGAAAATGTTAAACATAAACCTGAAAATAAAAATGAATGTTATTCATCCTTTCACAGTCAAAGTCATTGCTAGTTCAATTTTAAAATTGTTAATGGCCCACCCTATATTTTCTCTATTTTATGAAAAAATCACTTAGACTGTAGGCGAAGACAGGAATATAATAATAAAATACATCTCTTGGTGCAGGACACATATTATTCGGTTTCACTAAATTAATCACCATTTTTACTTGTCCATTTTCCTTGTGAATTGTGTCACTCATTCGAACCCATGTCCAATTTCCCATATAAGACACCTGAACATATGAGTGTTATTAATGAAAGGCCCATTGAGAAGCAATTTGTCCAAAGGCAATTTTTTATTGTCGAATAGAATATTACTTTAAATAATGACTATTTCTCCATGTAATGTCACTGTTGGTAATTGTAATAAAATGGACAACAACATACAATCTAATATTTGCAGAGAAAAAATATATATCAGTGAGCTAGCTGCAAGCAATATACTTCTTCTACTCATTGAAAAGAAACCATTTATTTATTGGATAAGCTTTACAAGGATTCTTACTCATACTCATGTCGCCAGCAGAATTCAGGTGCTACAGCCGCTGAATATATATATATATATATATATATATATATATATATATATATATATATATATATATATATCAGATGATCTTACCAGGTGTTCAATATGGGTTTTCAAGATGGTCAGGAACACATTGCTTCCTTCTATAAATCATACACAGTTTTTTGTCTTCTTTCGCTTAGAAGCGTATTTAAGGAGTTAAAGGAGAAACGTTTAAAGTTTTGGAAAATAAATTTTGAAGTAAATTTCAAATTGTTGACCAAAAAAAGTGATCACAGATTATTGCCCTTTTGCTCGTAGCACGTCTAGTTTAGAAGATATAAAGCTTTAAAGTTTTTAAAATAGATTTTAATTTTTTGGCCCGAAAAAAGTGATAACAGATTATTGTCCATTTGCTCGTAGCACGTCTAATTTAGAAGATATGAAGCTTTAAAGTTTTGAAAATAGATTTTAATTTTTTGGCTCGAAAAAAGTGATCACAGATTATTGTCCTTTTGCTCGTAGCACGTCTAGTTTAGAAGATATGAAGCTTTAAAGTTTTGAAAATAGATTTTATTTTTTTGACCCGAAAAAAGTGATCACAGATTATTGTCCTTTTGCTCGTAGCACGTCTAGTTTAGAAGATATGAAGCTTTAAAGTTTTGAAAATAGATTTTAATTTTTTGGCCCGAAAAAGTGATCACAGATTATTGTCCTTTTGCTTGTAGCACGTCTAGTTTAGAAGATATGAAGCTTTAAAGTTTTGAAAATAGATTTTTATTTTTTGGCCCGAAAAAGTGATCACAGATTATTGTCCTTTTGCTCGTAGCACGTCTAGTTTAGAAGATATGAAGCTTTAAAGATTTGAAAATAGATTTTTATTTTTTGAAATAAAATTTTAATTTTTTGGCCCGAAAAAAGTGATCACAGATTATTGTCCTTTTGCTCGTAGCACGTCTAGTTTAGAAGATATGAAGCTTTAAAGATTTGAAAATAGATTTTTATTTTTTGAAATAAAATGGTGATCACTGATTATTGCCCTTTTGCTCGTAGCACGTCTAGTTTAGAAGATATGAAGCTTTAAAGTTTTGAAAATAGATTTTTATTTTGGCCCGAAAAAGTGATCACAGATTATTGTCCTTTTGCTCGTAGCACGTCTAGTTTAGAAGATATGAAGCTTTAAAGTTTTGAAAATAGATTTTTATTTTTTGGCCCGAAAAAGTGATCACAGATTATTGTCCTTTTGCTCGTAGCACGTCTAGTTTAGAAGATATGAAGCTTTAAAGATTTGAAAATAGATTTTTATTTTTTGAAATAAAATTTTAATTTTTTGGCCCGAAAAAAGTGATCACAGATTATTGTCCTTTTGCTCGTAGCACGTCTAGTTTAGAAGATATGAAGCTTTAAAGTTTTGAAAATAGATTTTAATTTTTTGGCCCGAAAAAAGTGATCACAGATTATTGTCCTTTTGCTCGTAGCACGTCTAGTTTAGAAGATATGAAGCTTTAAAGATTTGAAAATGGATTTTTATTTTTTGAAATAAAATTTTAATTTTTTGGCCCGAAAAAAGTGATCACAGATTATTGTCCTTTTGCTCGTAGCACGTCTAGTTTAGAAGATATGAAGCTTTAAAGTTTTGAAAATAGATTTTAATTTTTTGGCCCGAAAAAAGTGATCACAGATTATTGCCCTTTTGCTCGTAGCACGTCTAGTTTAGAAGATATGAAGCTTTAAAGTTTTGAAAATAGATTTTAATTTTTTGAAATAAAATTTTAATTTTTTGGCTCGAAAAAAGTGATCACAGATTATTGTCCTTTTGCTCGTAGCACGTCTAGTTTAGAAGATATGAAGCTTTAAAGTTTTGAAAATAGATTTTAATTTTTTGGCCCGAAAAAAGTGATCACAGATTATTGTCCTTTTGCTCGTAGCACGTCTAGTTTAGAAGATATGAAGCTTTAAAGTTTTGAAAATAGATTTTAATTTTTTGAAATAAAATTTTAATTTTTTGGCTCGAAAAAAGTGATCACAGATTATTGTCCTTTTGCTCGTAGCACGTCTAGTTTAGAAGATATGAAGCTTTAAAGTTTTGAAAATAGATTTTTATTTTTTGGCCCGAAAAAAGTGATCACAGATTATTGCCCTTTTGCTCGTAGCACGTCTAGTTTAGAAGATATGAAGCTTTAAAGTTTTGAAAATAGATTTTAATTTTTTGGCCCGAAAAAAGTGATCACAGATTATTGTCCTTTTGCTCGTAGCACGTCTAGTTTAGAAGATATGAAGCTTTAAAGTTTTGAAAATAGATTTTTATTTTTTGGCCCGAAAAAGTGATCACAGATTATTGTCCTTGTGCTCGTAGCACGTCTAGTTTAGAAGATATGAAGCTTTAAAGATTTGAAAATAGATTTTTATTTTTTGGCCCGAAAAAAGTGATCACAGATTATTGCCCTTTTGCTCGTAGCACGTCTAGTTTAGAAGATATGAAGCTTTAAAGTTTTGAAAATAGATTTTAATTTTTTGGCCCGAAAAAAGTGATCACAGATTATTGTCCTTTTGCTCGTAGCACGTCTAGTTTAGAAGATATGAAGCTTTAAAGTTTTGAAAATAGATTTTTATTTTTTGGCCCGAAAAAGTGATCACAGATTATTTTCCTTTTGCTCGTAGCACGTCTAGTTTAGAAGATATGAAGCTTTAAAGATTTGAAAATAGATTTTTATGTTTTGGCCCGAAAAAGTGATCACAGATTATTGTCCTTTTGCTCGTAGCACGTCTAGTTTAGAAGATATGAAGCTTTAAAGTTTTTAAAATAGATTTTAATTTTTTGGCCCGAAAAAAGTGATCACAGATTATTGTCCTTTTGCTCGTAGCACGTCTAGTTTAGAAGATATGAAGCTTTAAAGTTTTGAAAATAGATTTTTATTTTTTGGCCCGAAAAAGTGATCACAGATTATTTTCCTTTTGCTCGTAGCACGTCTAGTTTAGAAGATATGAAGCTTTAAAGTTTTTAAAATAGATTTTAATTTTTTGGCCCGAAAAAAGTGATCACAGATTATTGTCCTTTTGCTCGTAGCACGTCTAGTTTAGAAGATATGAAGCTTTAAAGATTTGAAAATAGATTTTTATTTTTTGAAATAAAATTTTAATTTTTTGGCCCGAAAAAAGTGATCACAGATTATTGTCCTTTTGCTCGTAGCACGTCTAGTTTAGAAGATATGAAGCTTTAAAGATTTGAAAATAGATTTTAATTTTTTGAAATAAAATTTTAATTTTTTGGCCCGAAAAAAGTGATCACAGATTATTGTCCTTTTGCTCGTAGCACGTCTAGTTTAGAAGATATGAAGCTTTAAATATTTGAAAACAGATTTTTATTTTTTGAAATAAAATTTTTATTTTTTGGCCCGAAAAAAGTGATCACAGATTATTGCCCTTTTGCTCGTAGCACGTCTAGTTTAAAAGATATGAAGCTTTAAAGTTTTGAAAATAGATTTTTATTTTTTGGCCCGAAAAAAGTGATCACAGATTATTGTCCTTTTGCTCGTAGCACGTCTAGTTTAGAAGATAAGAAGCTTTAAAGTTTTGAAAATAGATTTTTATTTTTTGGCCCGAAAAAAGTGATCACAGATTATTGTCCTTTTGCTCGTAGCACGTCTAGTTTAGAAGATATGAAGCTTTAAAGATTTGAAAATAGATTTTTATTTTTGAAACAAAATTTTAATTTTTTGGCCCGAAAAAAGTGATCACAGATTATTGTCCTTTTGCTCGTAGCACGTCTAGTTTAGAAGATATGAAGCTTTAAAGTTTTGAAAATAGATTTTTATTTTTTGGCCCGAAAAAGTGATCACAGATTATTGTCCTTTTGCTCGTAGCACGTCTAGTTTAGAAGATATGAAGCTTTAAAGATTTGAAAATAGATTTTTATGTTTTGGCCCGAAAAAAGTGATCACAGATTATTGTCCTTTTGCTCGTAGCACGTCTAGTTTAGAAGATATGAAGCTTTAAAGTTTTGAAAATAGATTTTTATTTTTCGGCCCGAAAAAGTGATCACAGATTATTTTCCTTTTGCTCGTAGCACGTCTAGTTTAGAAGATATGAAGCTTTAAAGTTTTGAAAATAGATTTTAATTTTTTGGCCCGAAAAAAGTGATCACAGATTATTGTCCTTTTGCTCGTAGCACGTCTAGTTTAGAAGATATGAAGCTTTAAAGTTTTGAAAATAAATTTTTATTTTTTGGCCCGAAATAAGCGATCACAGATTATTGTCCTTTTGCTCGTAGCACGTCTAGTTTAGAAGATATGAAGCTTTAAAGATTTGAAAATAGATTTTTATTTTTTGAAATAAAATTTTAATTTTTTGGCCCGAAAAAAGTGATCACAGATTATTGTCCTTTTGTTCGTAGCACATCTAGTTTAGAAGATATGAAGCTTTAAAGTTTTGAAAATAGATTTTTATTTTTTGGCCCGAAAAAGTGATCACAGATTATTGTCCTTTTGCTCGTAGCACGTCTAGTTTAGAAGATATGAAGCTTTAAAGTTTTGAAAATAGATTTTTATTTTTTGGCCCGAAAAAGTGATCACAGATTATTGTCCTTTTGCTCGTAGCACGTCTAGTTTAGAAGATATGAAGCTTTAAAGATTTGAAAATAGATTTTTATGTTTTGGCCCGAAAAAGTGATCACAGATTATTGTCCTTTTGCTCGTAGCACGTCTAGTTTAGAAGATATGAAGCTTTAAAGATTTGAAAATAGATTTTTATTTTTTGGCCCGAAAAAAGTGATCACAGATTATTGCCCTTTTGCTCGTAGCACGTCTAGTTTAGAAGATATGAAGCTTTAAAGTTTTGAAAATAGATTTTAGTTTTTTGGCCCGAAAAAAGTGATCACAGATTATTGTCCTTTTGCTCGTAGCACGTCTAGTTTAGAAGATATGAAGCTTTAAAGTTTTGAAAATAGATTTTTATTTTTTGGCCCGAAAAAGTGATCACAGATTATTGTCCTTTTGCTCGTAGCACGTCTAGTTTAGAAGATATGAAGCTTTAAAGCTTTGAAAATAGATTTTTATGTTTTGGCCCGAAAAAGTGATCACAGATTATTGTCCTTTTGCTCGTAGCACGTCTAGTTTAGAAGATATGAAGCTTTAAAGTTTTGAAAATAGATTTTTATTTTTTGGCCCGAAAAAAGTGATCACAGATTATTGTCCTTTTGCTCGTAGCACGTCTAGTTTAGAAGATATGAAGCTTTAAAGTTTTGAAAATAGATTTTAATTTTTTGAAATAAAATTTTAATTTTTTGGCTCGAAAAAAGTGATCACAGATTATTGTCCTTTTGCTCGTAGCACGTCTAGTTTAGAAGATATGAAGCTTTAAAGTTTTGAAAATAGATTTTAATTTTTTGGCCCGAAAAAAGTGATCACAGATTATTGTCCTTTTGCTCGTAGCACGTCTAGTTTAGAAGATATGAAGCTTTAAAGATTTGAAAATAGATTTTTATTTTTGAAATAAAATTTTAATTTTTTGGCCCGAAAAAAGTGATCACAGATTATTGTCCTTTTGCTCGTAGCACGTCTAGTTTAGAAGATATGAAGCTTTAAAGTTTTGAAAATAGATTTTTATTTTTTGGCCCGAAAAAAGTGATCACAGATTATTGTCCTTTTGCTCGTAGCACGTCTAGTTTAGAAGATATGAAGCTTTAAAGTTTTGAAAATATATTTTATTTTTTTTTAAATAAAATTTTAATTTTTTGGCCCGAAAAAAGTGATCACAGATTATTGTCTCTTTGCTCGTAGCACGTCTAGTTTAGAAGATATGAAGCTTTAAAGTTTTGAAAATAGATTTTAATTTTTTGGCCCGAAAAAAGTGATCACAGATTATTGTCCTTTTGCTCGTAGCACGTCTAGTTTAGAAGATATGAAGCTTTAAAGTTTTGAAAATAGATTTTTATTTTTTGAAATAAAATTTTAATTTTTTGGCCCGAAAAAAGTGATCACAGATTATTGTCCTTTTGCTCGTAGCGCGTCTAGTTTAGAAGATATGAAGCTTTAAAGTTTTGAAAATAGATTTTAATTTTTTGGCCCGAAAAAAGTGATCACAGATTATTGTCCTTTTGCTCGTAGCACGTCTAGTTTAGAAGATATGAAGCTTTAAAGTTTTGAAAATAGATTTTAATTTTTTGAAATAAAATTTTAATTTTTTGGCCCGAAAAAGTGATCACAGATTATTGTCCTTTTACTCGTAGCACGTCTAGTTTAGAAGATATGAAGCTTTAAAGTTTTGAAAATAGATTTTAATTTTTTGGCCCGAAAAAAGTGATCACAGATTATTGTCCTTTTGCTCGTAGCACGTCTAGTTTAGAAGATATGAAGCTTTAAAGTTTTGAAAATAGATTTTTATTTTTTGGCCCGAAAAAGTGATCACAGATTATTGTCCTTTTGCTCGTAGCACGTCTAGTTTAGAAGATATGAAGCTTTAAAGTTTTGAAAATAGATTTTTATTTTTTGAAATAAAATTTTAATTTTTTGGCCCGAAAAAGTGATCACAGATTATTGTCCTTTTGCTCGTAGCACGTCTAGTTTAGAAGATATGAAGCTTTAAAGTTTTGAAAATATATTTTATTTTTTTTTAAATAAAATTTTAATTTTTGGCCCGAAAAAAGTGATCACAGATTATTGTCCTTTTGCTCGTAGCACGTCTAGTATAGAAGATAAGAAGCTTTAAAGTTTTGAAAATAGATTTTAATTTTTTGGCCCAAAAAAAGTGATCACAGATTATTGTCCTTTTGTTCGTAGCACATCTAGTTTAGAAGATATGAAGCTTTAAAGTTTTGAAAATAGATTTTTATTTTTTGGCCCGAAAAAGTGATCACAGATTATTGTCCTTTTGCTCGTAGCACGTCTAGTTTAGAAGATATGAAGCTTTAAAGTTTTGAAAATAGATTTTAATTTTTTGAAATAAAATTTTAATTTTTTGGCCCGAAAAAGTGATCACAGATTATTGTCCTTTTGCTCGTAGCACGTCTAGTTTAGAAGATATGAAGCTTTAAAGTTTTGAAAATATATTTTATTTTTTTTTTAAATAAAATTTTAATTTTTTGGCCCGAAAAAAGTGATCACAGATTATTGTCCTTTTGCTCGTGCACGTCTAGTATAGAAGATAAGAAGCTTTAAAGTTTTGAAAATAGATTTTAATTTTTTGGCCCGAAAAAAGTGATCACAGATTATTGTCCTTTTGCTCGTAGCACGTCTAGTTTAGAAGATATGAAGCTTTAAAGTTTTGAAAATAGATTTTAATTTTTTGGCCCGAAAAAAGTGATCACAGATTATTGTCGTTTTGCTCGTAGCACGTCTAGTTTAGAAGATATGAAGCTTTAAAGTTTTGAAAATAGATTTTTATTTTTTGGCCCGAAAAAGTGATCACAGATTATTGTCCTTTTGTTCGTAGCACATCTAGTTTAGAAGATATGAAGCTTTAAAGTTTTGAAAATAGATTTTTATTTTTTGGCCCGAAAAAGTGATCACAGATTATTGTCCTTTTGCTCGTAGCACGTCTAGTTTAGAAGATATGAAGCTTTAAAGTTTTGAAAATAGATTTTTATTTTTTGGCCCGAAAAAGTGATCACAGATTATTGTCCTTTTGCTCGTAGCACGTCTAGTTTAGAAGATATGAAGCTTTAAAGATTTGAAAATAGATTTTTATGTTTTGGCCCGAAAAAGTGATCACAGATTATTGTCCTTTTGCTCGTAGCACGTCTAGTTTAGAAGATATGAAGCTTTAAAGATTTGAAAATAGATTTTTATTTTTTGGCCCGAAAAAAGTGATCACAGATTATTGCCCTTTTGCTCGTAGCACGTCTAGTTTAGAAGATATGAAGCTTTAAAGTTTTGAAAATAGATTTTAGTTTTTTGGCCCGAAAAAAGTGATCACAGATTATTGTCCTTTTGCTCGTAGCACGTCTAGTTTAGAAGATATGAAGCTTTAAAGATTTGAAAATAGATTTTTATGTTTTGGCCCGAAAAAGTGATCACAGATTATTGTCCTTTTGCTCGTAGCACGTCTAGTTTAGAAGATATGAAGCTTTAAAGTTTTGAAAATAGATTTTAATTTTTTGAAATAAAATTTTAATTTTTTGGCTCGAAAAAAGTGATCACAGATTATTGTCCTTTTGCTCGTAGCACGTCTAGTTTAGAAGATATGAAGCTTTAAAGTTTTGAAAATAGATTTTAATTTTTTGGCCCGAAAAAAGTGATCACAGATTATTGTCCTTTTGCTCGTAGCACGTCTAGTTTAGAAGATATGAAGCTTTAAAGATTTGAAAATAGATTTTTATTTTTGAAATAAAATTTTAATTTTTTGGCCCGAAAAAAGTGATCACAGATTATTGTCCTTTTGCTCGTAGCACGTCTAGTTTAGAAGATATGAAGCTTTAAAGTTTTGAAAATAGATTTTAATTTTTTGGCCCGAAAAAAGTGATCACAGATTATTGTCCTTTTGCTCGTAGCACGTCTAGTTTAGAAGATATGAAGCTTTAAAGATTTGAAAATAGATTTTTATTTTTGAAATAAAATTTTAATTTTTTGGCCCGAAAAAAGTGATCACAGATTATTGTCCTTTTGCTCGTAGCACGTCTAGTTTAGAAGATATGAAGCTTTAAAGTTTTGAAAATATATTTTATTTTTTTTTAAATAAAATTTTAATTTTTTGGCCCGAAAAAAGTGATCACAGATTATTGTCTCTTTGCTCGTAGCACGTCTAGTTTAGAAGATATGAAGCTTTAAAGTTTTGCAAATAGATTTTAATTTTTTGGCCCGAAAAAAGTGATCACAGATTATTGTCCTTTTGCTCGTAGCACGTCTAGTTTAGAAGATATGAAGCTTTAAAGTTTTGAAAATAGATTTTAATTTTTTGAAATAAAATTTTAATTTTTTGGCCCGAAAAAAGTGATCACAGATTATTGTCTTTTTGCTCGTAGCACGTCTAGTTTAGAAGATATGAAGCTTTAAAGATTTGAAAATAGATTTTTATTTTTTGAAATAAAATTTTAATTTTTTGGCCCGAAAAAAGTGATCACAGATTATTGTCCTTTTGCTCGTAGCGCGTCTAGTTTAGAAGATATGAAGCTTTAAAGTTTTGAAAATAGATTTTAATTTTTTGGCCCGAAAAAAGTGATCACAGATTATTGTATATGAAGCTTTAAAGTTTTGAAAATAGATTTTAATTTTTTGAAATAAAATTTTAATTTTTTGGCCCGAAAAAAGTGATCACAGATTATTGTCTTTTTGCTCGTAGCACGTCTAGTTTAGAAGATATGAAGCTTTAAAGATTTGAAAATAGATTTTTATTTTTTGAAATAAAATTTTAATTTTTTGGCCCGAAAAAAGTGATCACAGATTATTGTCCTTTTGCTCGTAGCGCGTCTAGTTTAGAAGATATGAAGCTTTAAAGTTTTGAAAATAGATTTTAATTTTTTGGCCCGAAAAAAGTGATCACAGATTATTGTCCTTTTGCTCGTAGCACGTCTAGTTTAGAAGATATGAAGCTTTAAAGTTTTGAAAATAGATTTTAATTTTTTGAAATAAAATTTTAATTTTTTGGCCCGAAAAAGTGATCACAGATTATTGTCCTTTTACTCGTAGCACGTCTAGTTTAGAAGATATGAAGCTTTAAAGTTTTGAAAATAGATTTTAATTTTTTGGCCCGAAAAAAGTGATCACAGATTATTGTCCTTTTGCTCGTAGCACGTCTAGTTTAGAAGATATGAAGCTTTAAAGTTTTGAAAATAGATTTTTATTTTTTGGCCCGAAAAAGTGATCACAGATTATTGTCCTTTTGCTCGTAGCACGTCTAGTTTAGAAGATATGAAGCTTTAAAGTTTTGAAAATAGATTTTTATTTTTTGAAATAAAATTTTAATTTTTTGGCCCGAAAAAGTGATCACAGATTATTGTCCTTTTGCTCGTAGCACGTCTAGTTTAGAAGATATGAAGCTTTAAAGTTTTGAAAATATATTTTATTTTTTTTTAAATAAAATTTTAATTTTTGGCCCGAAAAAAGTGATCACAGATTATTGTCCTTTTGCTCGTAGCACGTCTAGTATAGAAGATAAGAAGCTTTAAAGTTTTGAAAATAGATTTTAATTTTTTGGCCCAAAAAAAGTGATCACAGATTATTGTCCTTTTGCTCGTAGCACGTCTAGTTTAGAAGATATGAAGCTTTAAAGTTTTGAAAATAGATTTTAATTTTTTGGCCCGAAAAAAGTGATCACAGATTATTGTCGTTTTGCTCGTAGCACGTCTAGTTTAGAAGATATGAAGCTTTAAAGTTTTGAAAATAGATTTTTATTTTTTGGCCCGAAAAAGTGATCACAGATTATTGTCCTTTTGCTCGTAGCACGTCTAGTTTAGAAGATATGAAGCTTTAAAGTTTTGAAAATAGATTTTAATTTTTTGAAATAAAATTTTAATTTTTTGGCCCGAAAAAGTGATCACAGATTATTGTCCTTTTGCTCGTAGCACGTCTAGTTTAGAAGATATGAAGCTTTAAAGTTTTGAAAATATATTTTATTTTTTTTTAAATAAAATTTTAATTTTTTGGCCCGAAAAAAGTGATCACAGATTATTGTCCTTTTGCTCGTGCACGTCTAGTATAGAAGATAAGAAGCTTTAAAGTTTTGAAAATAGATTTTAATTTTTTGGCCCGAAAAAAGTGATCACAGATTATTGTCCTTTTGCTCGTAGCACGTCTAGTTTAGAAGATATGAAGCTTTAAAGTTTTGAAAATAGATTTTAATTTTTTGGCCCGAAAAAGTGATCACAGATTATTGTCCTTTTGCTCGCAGCACGTCTAGTTTAGAAGATATGAAGCTTTAAAGTTTTGAAAATAGATTTTTATTTTTTGGCCCGAAAAAAGTGATCACAGATTATTGTCCTTTTGCTCGTAGCACGTCTAGTTTAGAAGATATGAAGCTTTAAAGTTTTGAAAATAGATTTTAATTTTTTTAAATAAAATTTTAATTTTTTGGCCCGAAAAAAGTGGTCACAGATTATTGTCCTTTTGCTCGTAGCACGTCTAGTTTAGAAAATATGAAGCTTTAAAGTTTTGAAAACAGATTTTAATTTTTTGGCCCGAAAAAAGTGATCACAGATTATTGTCCTTTTGCTCGTAGCACGTCTAGTTTAGAAGATATGAAGCTTTAAAGTTTTGAAAATAGATTTTTATTTTTTGGCCCGAAAAATGTGATCACAGATTATTGCCCTTTTGCTCGTAGCACGTCTAGTTTAGAAGATATGAAGCTTTAAAGTTTTGAAAATAGATTTTAATTTTTTAGCCCGAAAAAAGTGATCACAGATTATTGTCCTTTTGCTTGTAGCACGTCTAGTTTAGAAGATATGAAGCTTTAAAGTTTTGAAAATAGATTTTTATTTTTTGGACCGAAAAAGTGATCACAGATTATTGTCCTTTTGCTCGTAGCACGTCTAGTTTAGAAGATATGAAGCTTTAAAGTTTTGAAAATATATTTTATTTTTTTTTAAATAAAATTTTAATTTTTTGGCCCGAAAAAAGTGATCACAGATTATTGTCTCTTTGCTCGTAGCACGTCTAGTTTAGAAGATATGAAGCTTTAAAGTTTTGAAAATAGATTTTAATTTTTTGGCCCGAAAAAAGTGATCACAGATTATTGTCCTTTTGCTCGTAGCACGTCTAGTTTAGAAAATATGAAGCTTTAAAGTTTTGAAAACAGATTTTAATTTTTTGGCCCGAAAAAAGTGATCACAGATTATTGTCCTTTTGCTCGTAGCACGTCTACTTTAGAAGATATGAAGCTTTAAAGTTTTGAAAATAGATTTTTATTTTTTGGCCCGAAAAAAGTGATCACAGATTATTGCCCTTTTGCTCGTAGCACGTCTAGTTTAGAAGATATGAAGCTTTAAAGTTTTGAAAATATATTTTATTTTTTTTTAAATAAAATTTTAATTTTTTGGCCCGAAAAAAGTGATCACAAATTATTGTCTCTTTGCTCGTAGCACGTCTAGTTTAGAAGATATGAAGCTTTAAAGTTTTGAAAACAGATTTTAATTTTTTGGCCCGAAAAAAGTGATCACAGATTATTGTCCTTTTGCTCGTAGCACGTCTAGTTTAGAAAATATGAAGCTTTAAAGTTTTGAAAACAGATTTTAATTTTTTGGCCCGAAAAAAGTGATCACAGATTATTGTCCTTTTGCTCGTAGCACGTCTACTTTAGAAGATATGAAGCTTTAAAATTTTGAAAATAGATTTTAATTTTTTGGCCCGAAAAAGTGATCACAGATTATTGTCCTTTTGCTCGCAGCACGTCTAGTTTAGAAGATATGAAGCTTTAAAGTTTTGAAAATAGATTTTTATTTTTTGGCCCGAAAAAAGTGATCACAGATTATTGTCCTTTTGCTCGTAGCACGTCTACTTTAGAAGATATGAAGCTTTAAAGTTTTAAAAATAGATTTTAATTTTTTTGGCCCGAAAAAAGTGATCACAGATTATTGTCCTTTTGCTCGTAGCACGTCTAGTTTAGAAGATATGAAGCTTTAAAGTTTTGAAAATAGATTTTAATTTTTTTAAATAAAATTTTAATTGTTTGGCCCGAAAAAAGTGGTCACAGATTATTGTCCTTTTGCTCGTAGCACGTCTAGTTTAGAAAATATGAAGCTTTAAAGTTTTGAAAACAGATTTTAATTTTTTGGCCCGAAAAAAGTGATCACAGATTATTGTCCTTTTGCTCGTAGCACGTCTAGTTTAGAAGATATGAAGCTTTAAAGTTTTGAAAATAGATTTTTATTTTTTGGCCCGAAAAATGTGATCACAGATTATTGCCCTTTTGCTCGTAGCACGTCTAGTTTAGAAGATATGAAGCTTTAAAGTTTTGAAAATAGATTTTAATTTTTTAGCCCGAAAAAAGTGATCACAGATTATTGTCCTTTTGCTTGTAGCACGTCTAGTTTAGAAGATATGAAGCTTTAAAGTTTTGAAAATAGATTTTTATTTTTTGGACCGAAAAAGTGATCACAGATTATTGTCCTTTTGCTCGTAGCACGTCTAGTTTAGAAGATATGAAGCTTTAAAGTTTTGAAAATAGATTTTAATTTTTTGGCCCGAAAAAAGTGATCACAGATTATTGTCCTTTTGCTCGTAGCACGTCTAGTTTAGAAGATATGAAGCTTTAAAGTTTTGAAAATAGATTTTAATTTTTTGGCCCGAAAAAAGTGATCACAGATTATTGTCCTTTTGCTCATAGCACGACTAGTTTAGAAGATATGAAGCTTTAAAGATTTGAAAATAGATTTTTATTTTTTGAAATAAAATTTTAATTTTTTGGCCCGAAAAAAGTGATCACAGATTATTGTCCTTTTGCTCGTAGCACGTCTAGTTTAGAAGATATGAAGCTTTCAAGTTTTGAAAATAGATTTTTATTTTTTAGCCCGAAAAAGTGATCACAGATTATTGTCCTTTTGCTCGTAGCACGTCTAGTTTAGAAGATATGAAGCTTTAAAGTTTTGAAAATAGATTTTAATTTTTTGGCCCGAAAAAAGTGATCACAGATTATTGTCCTTTTGCTCGTAGCACGTCCAGTTTAGAAGATATGAAGCTTTAAAGTTTTGAAAATAGATTTTAATTTTTTGGCCCGAAAAAAGTGATCACAGATTTTTATCCTTTTGCTCGTAGCACGTCTAGTTTAGAAGATATGAAGCTTTAAAGTTTTGAAAATATATTTTAATTTTTTGAAATAAAATTTTAGTTTTTTGGCCCGAAAAAAGTGATCACAGATTATTGTCCTTTTGCTCGTAGCACGTCTAGTTTAGAAGATATGAAGCTTTAAAGTTTTGAAAATATATTTTAATTTTTTTAAATAAAATTTTAGTATTTTGGCCCGAAAAAAGTGATCACAGATTATTGTCCTTTTGCTCGTAGCACGTCTAGTTTAGAAGATATGAAGCTTTAAAGTTTTGAAAATAGATTTTAATTTTTTGGCCCGAAAAAAGTGATCACAGATTATTGTAATTTTGCTTGTAGCACGTCTAGTTTAGAAGATATGAAGCTTTAAAGTTTTGAAAATAGATTTTTATTTTTTGGCCCGAAAAAGTGATCACAGATTATTGGCCTTTTGCTCGTAGCACGTCTAGTTTAGAAGATATGAAGCTTTAAAGTTTTGAAAATAGATTTTAATTTTTTGGCCCGAAAAAAGTGATCACAGATTATTGTCCTTTTGCTCGTAGCACGTCTAGTTTAGAAGATATGAAGCTTTAAAGTTTTTAAAATAGATTTTAATTTTTTGGCCCGAAAAAAGTGATCACAGATTATTGTCCTTTTGCTCGTAGCACGTCTAGTTTAGAAGGTATGAAGCTTTAAAGATTTGAAAATAGATTTTTATTTTTTGAAATAAAATTTTAATTTTTTGGCCCGAAAAAGTGATCACAGATTATTGTCCTTTTGCTCGTAGCACGTCTAGTTTAGAAGATATGAAGCTTTAAAGTTTTTAAAATAGATTTTAATTTTTTGGCCCGAAAAAAGTGATCACAGATTATTGTCCTTTTGCTCGTAGCACGTCTAGTTTAGAAGGTATGAAGCTTTAAAGATTTGAAAATAGATTTTTATTTTTTTAAATAAAATTTTAATTTTTTGGCCCGAAAAAAGTGATCACAGATTATTGTCCTTTTGCTCGTAGCACGTCTAGTTTAGAAGATATGAAGCTTTAAAGATTTGAAAATAGATTTTTATTTTTTGAAATAAAATTTTAATTTTTTGGCCCGAAAAAAGTGATCACAGATTATTGTCCTTTTGCTCATAGCACGTCTAGTTTAGAAGGTATGAAGCTTTAAAGATTTGAAAATAGATTTTTATTTTTTTAAATAAAATTTTAGTATTTTGGCCCGAAAAAAGTGATCACAGATTATTGTCCTTTTGCTCGTAGCACGTCTAGTTTAGAAGATATGAAGCTTTAAAGTTTTGAAATAAAATTTTAATTTTTTGGCCCGAAAAAAGTGATCACAGATTATTGTCCTTTTGCTCGTAGCACGTCTAGTTTGGAAGATATGAAGCTTTAAAGTTTTGAAAATAGATTTTTATTTTTTGGCTCGAAAAAAGTGATCACAGATTATTGTCCTTTTGCTCGTAGCACGTCTAGTTTAGAAGATATGAAGCTTTAAAGTTTTGAAAATAGATTTTAATTCTTTGGCCCGAAAAAAGTGATCACAGATTATTGTCCTTTTGCTCGTAGCTCGTCTAGTTTGGAAGATATGAAGCTTTAAAGTTTTGAAAATAGATTTTTATTTTTTGGCTCGAAAAAAGTGATCACAGATTATTGTCCTTTTGCTCGTAGCACGTCTAGTTTAGAAGATATGAAGCTTTAAAGTTTTGAAAATAGATTTTAATTCTTTGGCCCGAAAAAAGTGATCACAGATTATTGTCCTTTTGCTCGTAGCACGTCTAGTTTAGAAGATATGAAGCTTTAAAGTTTTGAAAATAGATTTTAATTTTTTGGTCCGAAAAAGGTGATCACAGATTATTGTCCTTTTGCTCGCAGCACGTCTAGTTTAGAAGATATGAAGCTTTAAAGTTTTGAAAATAGATTTTAATTTTTTGAAATTTTAATTTTTTGGCCCGAAAAAAGTGATCACAGATTATTGTCCTTTTGCTCGTAGCACGTCTAGTTTAGAAGATATGAAGCTTTAAAGTTTTGAAAATAGATTTTAATTTTTTGGTCCGAAAAAGGTGATCACAGATTATTGTCCTTTTGCTCGCAGCACGTCTAGTTTAGAAGATATGAAGCTTTAAAGTTTTGAAAATAGATTTTAATTTTTTGAAATTTTAATTTTTTGGCCCGAAAAAAGTGATCACAGATTATTGTCCTTTTGCTCGTAGCACGTCTAGTTTAGAAGATATGAAGCTTTAAAGTTTTGAAAATAGATTTTTATTTTTTTGGCCCGAAAAAAGTGATCATAGATTATTGTCCTTTTGCTCGTAGCACGTCTAGTTTAGAAGATATGAAGCTTTAAAGTTTTGAAAATAGATTTTAATTTTTTGAAATTTTAATTTTTTGGCCCGAAAAAAGTGATCACAGATTATTGTCCTTTTGCTCGTAGCACGTCTAGTTTAGAAGATATGAAGCTTTAAAGTTTTGAAAATAGATTTTAATTTTTTGAAATTTTAATTTTTTGGCCCGAAAAAAGTGATCACAGATTATTGTCCTTTTGCTCGTAGCACGTCTAGTTTAGAAGATATGAAGCTTTAAAGTTTTGAAAATAGATTTTAATTTTTTGGTCCGAAAAAGGTGATCACAGATTATTGTCCTTTTGCTCGCAGCACGTCTAGTTTAGAAGATATGAAGCTTTAAAGTTTTGAAAATAGATTTTAATTTTTTGAAATTTTAATTTTTTGGCCCGAAAAAAGTGATCACAGATTATTGTCCTTTTGCTCGTAGCACGTCTAGTTTAGAAGATATGAAGCTTTAAAGTTTTGAAAATAGATTTTAATTTTTTGAAATTTTAATTTTTTGGCCCGAAAAAAGTGATCACAGATTATTGTCCTTTTGCTCGTAGCACGTCTAGTTTAGAAGATATGAAGCTTTAAAGTTTTGAAAATAGATTTTTATTTTTTTGGCCCGAAAAAAGTGATCATAGATTATTGTCCTTTTGCTCGTAGCACGTCTAGTTTAGAAGATATGAAGCTTTAAAGTTTTGAAAATAGATTTTAATTTTTTGAAATTTTAATTTTTTGGCCCGAAAAAAGTGATCACAGATTATTGTCCTTTTGCTCGTAGCACGTCTAGTTTAGAAGATATGAAGCTTTAAAGTTTTGAAAATAGATTTTAATTTTTTGAAATTTTAATTTTTTGGCCCGAAAAAAGTGATCACAGATTATTGTCCTTTTGCTCGTAGCACGTCTAGTTTAGAAGATATGAAGCTTTAAAGTTTTGAAAATAGATTTTTATTTTTTTGGCCCGAAAAAAGTGATCATAGATTATTGTCCTTTTGCTCGTAGCACGTCTAGTTTAGAAGATATGAAGCTTTAAAGTTTTGAAAATAGATTTTAATTTTTTGAAATTTTAATTTTTTGGCCCGAAAAAAGTGATCACAGATTATTGTCCTTTTGCTCGTAGCACGTCTAGTTTAGAAGGTATGAAGCTTTAAAGATTTGAAAATAGATTTTTATTTTTTGAAATAAAATTTTAATTTTTTGGCCCGAAAAAAGTGATCACAGATTATTGTCCTTTTGCTCGTAGCACGTCTAGTTTGGAAGATATGAAGCTTTAAAGTTTTGAAAATAGATTTTTATTTTTTGGCTCGAAAAAAGTGATCACAGATTATTGTCCTTTTGCTCGTAGCACGTCTAGTTTAGAAGATATGAAGCTTTAAAGTTTTGAAAATAGATTTTAATTCTTTGGCCCGAAAAAAGTGATCACAGATTATTGTCCTTTTGCTCGTAGCTCGTCTAGTTTGGAAGATATGAAGCTTTAAAGTTTTGAAAATAGATTTTTATTTTTTTGGCCCGAAAAAAGTGATCACAGATTATTGTCCTTTTGCTCGTAGCACGTCTAGTTTAGAAGATATGAAGCTTTAAAGTTTTGAAAATAGATTTTTATTTTTTTGGCCCGAAAAAAGTGATCATAGATTATTGTCCTTTTGCTCGTAGCACGTCTAGTTTAGAAGATATGAAGCTTTAAAGTTTTGAAAATAGATTTTAATTTTTTGAAATTTTAATTTTTTTGGCCCGAAAAAAGTGATCATAGATTATTGTCCTTTTGCTCGTAGCACGTCTAGTTTAGAAGATATGAAGCTTTAAAGTTTTGAAAATAGATTTTAATTTTTTGAAATTTTAATTTTTTTGGCCCGAAAAAAGTGATCACAGATTATTGTCCTTTTGCTCGTAGCACGTCTAGTTTAGAAGATATGAAGCTTTAAAGTTTTAGATTTTAATTTTTTGAAATTTTAATTTTTTGGCCCGAAAAAAGTGATCACAGATTATTGTCCTTTTGCTCGTAGCACGTCTAGTTTAGAAGATATGAAGCTTTAAAGTTTTGAAAATAGATTTTAATTTTTTGAAATTTTAATTTTTTGGCCCGAAAAAAGTGATCACAGATTATTGTCCTTTTGCTCGTAGCACGTCTAGTTTAGAAGATATGAAGCTTTAAAGTTTTGAAAATAGATTTTAATTTTTTGGTCCGAAAAAGGTGATCACAGATTATTGTCCTTTTGCTCGCAGCACGTCTAGTTTAGAAGATATGAAGCTTTAAAGTTTTGAAAATAGATTTTAATTTTTTGAAATTTTAATTTTTTGGCCCGAAAAAAGTGATCACAGATTATTGTCCTTTTGCTCGTAGCACGTCTAGTTTAGAAGATATGAAGCTTTAAAGTTTTGAAAATAGATTTTAATTTTTTGAAATTTTAATTTTTTGGCCCGAAAAAAGTGATCACAGATTATTGTCCTTTTGCTCGTAGCACGTCTAGTTTAGAAGATATGAAGCTTTAAAGATTTGAAAATAGATTTTAATTTTTTGAAATTTTAATTTTTTGGCCCGAAAAAAGTGATCACAGATTATTGTCCTTTTGCTCGTAGCACGTCTAGTTTAGAAGATATGAAGCTTTAAAGTTTTGAAAATAGATTTTAATTTTTTGGTCCGAAAAAGGTGATCACAGATTATTGTCCTTTTGCTCGCAGCACGTCTAGTTTAGAAGATATGAAGCTTTAAAGTTTTGAAAATAGATTTTAATTTTTTGAAATTTTAATTTTTTGGCCCGAAAAAAGTGATCACAGATTATTGTCCTTTTGCTCGTAGCACGTCTAGTTTAGAAGATATGAAGCTTTAAAGTTTTTAAAATAGATTTTTATTTTTTGGCTCGAAAAAAGTTATCACAGATTATTGTCCTTTTGCTCGTAGCACGTCTAGTTTAGAAGATATGAAGCTTTAAAGTTTTGAAAATAGATTTTAATTTTTTGGTCCGAAAAAGGTGATCACAGATTATTGTCCTTTTGCTCGCAGCACGTCTAGTTTAGAAGATATGAAGCTTTAAAGTTTTGAAAATAGATTTTAATTTTTTGAAATTTTAATTTTTTGGCCCGAAAAAAGTGATCACAGATTATTGTCCTTTTGCTCGTAGCACGTCTAGTTTAGAAGATATGAAGCTTTAAAGTTTTGAAAATAGATTTTTATTTTTTTGGCCCGAAAAAAGTGATCACAGATTATTGTCCTTTTGCTCGTAGCACGTCTAGTTTAGAAGATATGAAGCTTTAAAGATTTTAAAATAGATTTTAATTTTTTGGCCCGAAAAAAGTGATCACATATTATTGTCCTTTTGCTCGTAGCACGTCTAGTTTAGAAGATATGAAGCTTTAAAGTTTTTAAAATAGATTTTAATTTTTTGGCCCGAAAAAATTGATCACAGATTATTGTCCTTTGGCATTATTTTTTTAACGGCTTGTGTTTGCAATGATGTGATTTTCTTAATGTCTTTAAAAAATGTATGTAAGTTGGTGTTGTTTACATAGAACATATTTATGTTCATATTATCATAGCATAGATTACATTAATAAACCACATTAACTACACATTAAAATGTCACACACTCTGGGAGACGACGAGGAAATCTTTATATCATTTACAAAACTCTGACGCATGAACTATTTGCTAATGTGATTTGTGCTGATATGATTTCATCCTCTTTTGGCGGGGAAATATAAATAAATCTACTTGTCACACTAAATGACACTCTGACGTATAAGTAATATTGATTGTTGTAGTACAGTGACGTATGAGTAATTCTAGTGATACATCTACAGGTGTGAGTAGTGAGGTATCAGTTTGACATATTTTTCTCTACAATTGCGATTGTTTATTAAAAAATTAATATTATAAAATAATTAAAAAAAGAAAAAAACTTAAAAAAATACTTTGAGATTTAAAAATTTAATAATTTTGTCACACTAAATGACACACGTATAAGTAATATTAATTGTGGTGTGAGTAGTGAGGTATCAGTTTGATAATTAAAAAATAAGAAAAAACACTTTGAGATTTAATAATTTTGAAATTCCAAAAAATATATTTTTTTAATTATTTTATGACTATATCGTTTCACTGTAGTTTCTACAATTTCATATAGAAAAGTACAAGTTTAGAAAATTTAATTTAAATTTGAGAACTCAATCGCATTTTATTTTCCGTTTCATATGATTTTGGATGAAACTAGATCAGAATAAATACTTATACAAGTGCCCATTTAATTCGGTTGTTTGGAAAAGTTTTGCGATTCTGTGATTGAGAAGTCGCTTCACTTACGCCTTACGTGAAACTCAGAACACTCCCCTCTATGTAATTTGCCTTACATATGATATTTGTGCCTTTCCGTAAATACCCTTAATGTCTTTATTTCACAAATTGTATTATGACAAATAATAACTTTTAATTCCATTACCCATATGACGTATGATTACTATTAATTTCATGCCCATGTGGCGTGTGAGTTATTTTCGTGATGTACTAGAGCGTATAAGTAATACTTATTGACTTTTGGATTGCGGCAATAACAAAATGTACACAGATTATCTCATACAAGTGATTTGCGCCTTTATGTAAATATCCTCAAGCTGTTTATTCTAGAAATTATATTATGGCGTGCGATTATTTTTAATTTCACGAGAAATATGTTGTATGAAATGTTCCCTTGACATGCTAGAGCGTATGTGTATTGGAGAGCGGTACGAATAACATTTGTCGGCATATTTTTCTGTTGTTGCCTCACCTAAAGGGTGATTTTTTAAGAGCTTGATAACTTTTTTTAAAAAAAAACGCATAAAATTTGCAAAATCTCATCGGTTCTTTATTTGAAACGTTAGATTGGTCCATGACATTTACTTTTTGAAGATAATTTCATTTAAATGTTGACCGCGGCTGCGTCTTAGGTGGTCCATCCGCTTAGTCCAATTTTGGCATTTCCACGTTTTTGAGTAACAGAGACCCAATTGGTGCGAACGGCGACGAATCGAAAATTGGTGGTCATCATTAACACTGGCCGATACAGCTGCGATATTTTCTTCAGTTCGCACTCTACGTAAGCGTGTTGGTGGTTTAATGTAAATTTGGTGCGAAATTTAGTCACAATAGCCCGAATAGCCGCTTCAGTGGGTCGATTAAACTGACCATAAAATGGAAGCGCGCAATGAACTTTCTTAACAGAGCACGCATTTTGATAATAAAATTCAATAATTTGCAAGCGTTGTTCGTTTGTAAGACGATTCATGATGAAATGTCAAAGCATACTGAGCATCTTTCTCTTTGACACCATGTCTGAAATCCCACGTGATCTGTCAAATACTAATGCATGAAAATCCTAACCTCAAAAAAATCACTCTTTATAATGTCATATATGGTTTATGAGTTATTTTTACTGGTGCTTATGGGCAATATTCACTGAATTTTGAATTGCGGCAATATCGAAATATATAAATTTTGCTTCATATATACGATTTGGTACTTTTCATAGACACCCTTAATGTATTTATTTTATGAAAGGATATTGTGGCGTATGATTGCTTTTAATTTCATGGCCTACAGGACGTATGAATTATTTTCGGGCCATACTAGAGCGTATGAGTATCTTTCTGTTGTGTATATACAATTTTTCCTTTTGTATTTATTCTAGGAATGGATATCATGGCGTATGATTACTGTTAATTTCATGGCCTACAGGACGTATGAATTTTTTTCGGGCCATACTAGAGCGTATGAGTATTTTTCTGTTGCGTATATACAATTTTTCCTTTTGTATTTATTCTAGGAATGGATATCATGGCGTATGATTACTTTTAATTTCATGGCGTATGAATTATTTTTACACCGGACTAGAGCGTGTGAATATTGGATCGAGGTATGTCTAGCATTTCTCTGTATATTTTTGTTGCGTCTATACGATTTTCCCTTTTGTATTTATTAATGTATTTATTTTGGAGAGGATATTGTAGCGTACGATTACTCCTAATTCCATGGCCTATATGGCGTATGAATTATTTTCATAGCATTATAGACCATATAAGTAGGGGAGTGTGGTACGTTTTACATTTATCTGTATACGATTTTCCTTTTCATAAATACACTTAATGTGTTTATTCTAGGAATGGATATCAATGCGTATGATTACTTTTAATTTCATGGCCTATAGGGCGTATGAATTATTTTCGCAGCATTCCACAGCGTATGAGTTTTGATATCTTTCTTTCTGGCTGTCCTAGTGTATGTGTGAACGTTTTTCGCTGTTATCCTTGGGAAAAAGTTTCCTTCTCTTCGAGTTTCTTGGGTCTGTTGTAAATTAAAAATTATTACAACTTGCGAAGAATACTCTCGTTTCGTTCGTTTGCCTCAAGTTTTGATAATAAATGGCAGTAAATGATTGTACCAAAAAGTATGCTATGGAAAATATGAACATTAAATTAAGCCCAAATATAGACATCAACACAAAATGAACACATACATGGTCGAGTGTGTGTGTGTACATAGATGTAATACAATCTATTTTTGGAAACACATCAGGGAAAATGATGGGAAAATACTTTGTGGTTTCATTTGAACATAACGTACAATCTTTTTCGATTATAAACAATAGACTTGAGGCCAAACAATTGCCACATATGCTCAAATGTATATGTTTTCAGACAAAAAAATAAAAGGACTCAGCAAAGTTTTACTTGTATTAGACCCCATTTATAAATGGCCATAACATTCATTTGGAAATTTTATGCTTTTTGAAGGAAATGTTCACGTTGTTGTTGTTGATGATGCTGCTGGTGATTTTTCGTTTTTTTTCCCTCCTTAACTTAACTTTCGAACATCAACGAAATGTAATGGAATTTCCACAGGAAGTATACACACACTAATAACAAGTAATTTATTGAAAAGGACCCCGATATATACAGATGTATGTACGCATATACACAAGTATATGTTGAAGTTTATTGAGGTTGTTGTTGTTGTTGTTGATGGGATTGTTGGTTTTTTGGCTTTTATTGAAGTCATCTACAAATATAAGGTCGAAAACCCCGACAGGATATTTAAGGGTTTCATTCACAGTTCGTTTTATTACATAAGTGGTGGGGAATGCAGAATCAAAAAGAAAACGATTTCTCAAGGTAAGCATATCATGCGAAAAGATCTTAAATCATCGTAAATCAGAGCAATATTTAACCCTAAACTATGAAAGGCAATAAAGGTAATTAATTAGATTTGAAAAATATTATTTATACGATGGTGAAATGTGTGTAATTAAGCTGGAATATGTGGTCAAGAGGCGAGGAGTAAATATGGTGTGTTTCTTGTGAACAGTAATTTACACAAAATACAAATACCTGAAGATAACAAAAGACTCTTGAAATATGGCTACATTCCGGTCAGAAGTAATGTCCATAATGGTCGATGATATACTTACAATATATTTACTAGTAATAAGGTATATCAATAACACTGTGAAGCAAAATTTAAAATCATTTTGTGAAACTAAACACAAACTACTAAAATAATGAAACATTTGTTGCACAGACATAATTCCATAATGATTTCTCCCACTTTGTTCATAAATATATCAAAAAATCTATTTAATAATATTATTGTGCAGGAAAAAATAATTTAAAAAAATCATAAAATGTCGAAAGCCGCAAAAATATTAGGTTTAGCAAATTGATTGTTAAATCAGGCCTGCTATTAAGTAAAGAAGTTCAATGGATATGGTGTGGAAGTCATTCCAATTAAGTGAAGGAATGAGTTATCATAGTAACAATTTAATTTCATTACCTACATGGCGTATGATTAATATTAACTTAATTGCCCATGTGACGTATGATTACTATTGACTTCATTGCCTACATGGCGTATGATCACTATTAATTTAAATGTCTATACTGGCGTATTATTGCTATTAGTATATTCCAATGAGTTATTTTCGTGATAAACTTATTGATTTTTTAATTGATGCAATAACGAATCATATAGAGATTGTCTCTCATAAGCGATTTGCGCCTTTATGTAAATATCCTTAAAGGGTTTATTCCAAAAAATATTAGCTTTAGCAATATGATTGTAAAGTCAGGCCTACTCTTAATGAAATGATTCATATCCGAATAAATTCGACGGATTTTGCCAAAAATATAACTATTAATTGCAATGCCTACATAGCGTATGATTATTATTAATTTTACTGCCTAGATGGCGTATAACTAATTTTAATTCCATTGCCTACATGGCGTATGATTATTATTAATTACATGAAATTATTTTCGTGAGGACTAGGGCGTATAAGTAATACTTATTGACTTTTGGATCGCGGTAATAACAAAATGTATGAAGAATGTCTCATATAAGTGCCTGTATTTAAACATCCTCAATGTGATTACTCTAGAGTTGTTATTATAAAAATATTATATTATTATTATATATATAAATATAAATGGATAAAATCAGAAAATATCGAAAGTTGGAAAGTATTAGGTTTAGCAATTTGATTATAAAGCCATAAAGTAAATGAAATGATTCACTTCCAAAGAAATTCGACGGATATATGGTGTGGCAGTATTTTGAATTATGTGAATTTTAACACAAATTTAGAAATTTTGTTAATGTATTCATTTTTTTAATTAATAATCATTTTAATTAAGCATCATAAGACTATAGAATTGCAGCAATGGCGGTTTCTGCAACTATAGGGTGAGCCATTTAAAATTACTTTGACTTTGAAAGGTAGAATAACATTCATTTTTATTTTCAGGTTTATGTTTGACATTTGCAAAATGTAGGGTCCTACGCTCGAAAAAAATTGGGAAATATTATAAACTTACTTCCAAAGTAGTGAGTCTTTAACGCAAACTGTAAGAAATTTACGTGGAAATTTTTCGGGAAGAGATCGACCTTCAGTTCAGCCTTCATGAAGCTCATTTTCAGCTCGGTGGCTATGACAATAAGCAAAATTGCCGCATGTGGGGTTCAGAGATCCCACACGTGACTATTGTAAGGCCAATGCATTCACAACGAGTCACTGTTCGGTTGGGATTTTGGGCTGTACTGCAAAATTGGGTTGATCGGATGAGTTACTGCCGAACCAGTCATGGTAGTTATATGAATGATATTGTGTTCCATTATTATATGACAAAGTTCAACCTTTCCAATAAAACCAGCAATGTGAAAAAATAATCAATACTATTTTTATATAAAATGTTACATTAGCCACCCTATATCTTCTTTCTCTTTTAGTTGCCTTTGCCGTCCTGACGTATAAGTGTTATTAATGTGGTAGACATTGGTGCGTATGATTTATTTTAACGTTTTGTATTCCCCAACTTCGCAAAGTTTTGATTATGACATGATTTAAAAAAGAGGTGGTGTACAAATTATATCCATCTGCAATAAAAATCCATCTAATAATAAAAGGACAAATAAAAAATGGGCAAACAAAATGAAAATACGACCACAACATTAGGTCAGTTGTCATATGAAAAATCACCCAAAAATTTGACTAATGTTTAATGTGAAATTTCGACCAAAAATATAGATCACTTGGGATATGTCCAAATACAACTATGCAGAGTAACGATTTCATGCATTTCGGACCTTTGGCCGGGCTTAAAGATTTTCTCCTCTGGGATATGTCTAAAACCGGCTACGTAGAGTGAAGGTTTTTTACGTTATGCTTTAAAAGTTTCTCCTCTAGGATATGTCCATACCCTGCTACGCACAGTAAAGGGTTTATGAAAAATCGCCGATATTTCATATTTGGCAAATATGAAATATTACCAAATAATTATGAAAAGAAGACCCAATTTTTGTTCATATGAAATACGCCAATTTTGTATGGGATTTTTGGGCAGTTTTCATATTTTCTGGGCGATTTTTCGTAGCCCCATCTTCATCCGACAAATAAAATAATCATGACTATATAGAATGACTAAATGGATATAATGGTATACATGATTTTAAATAAAATCATTAATCGTCCATCATTATCTAATCAATGGAACATAGAAATATTTTATTTCATTCGCAAGAAGTTTGAGTCGCCCCTTCATGTAATTTATTATTTTGATTTTTTTCTAATTTTAGGGCTCAATTCAAATCCTATCTTCTCTACATTCTGACAGCAAGAGGTTCAAGTGACTCCAAAGTCACATTAATAATAATATCCCTGGTCTCTCGAACATCTATGAAACCGTAACACTGTGGCGTATTAGTATTATTAATTTATGTATTACTTAGGCGTATAAGTTATTTTAAATAAAATCAAGTAGAAGTTTCAGGGAAACGTCGAAGACATATTTATTAAACACTCTCCCCTCTTGAATAATTTATAATTAATTATAAGAAAGAATTCAAAATATTTTTTCAATATAGACATGAGAATATAAAATTCTCAACAATTTTGAAAATCATGCTAACTTGTATGTGTATGAAAAACCTAAAAATATTAAAAAAATATTACATTCGTTTCAATCCATTCAAAAATATGAAAGAATTATATTTCATACTTCATTCAAAAAAATAAGCCTCATGAACAAACTGAGTGACAAAGAATTTATAGGACAGAACATTTTGTAGTTTATTCTCAAGAAATTTTACCATCTAATCTGATCTTCCTTGAAGTAATTTCTAATTTGATTTGTTTTTCTAACTTTAGGCCATAATTCAAATCATTCCTTCCCCAAATTCGAAAGGAACTTTCATGCTCTCTTGAGCATACCCGCTCTCTGTGAATCCCTATCACTGCGACGTATGAGTAATATTAATTTACGACATACTTAGGCGTATGAGTTATTTTGAATAAAATCAACTGCACATTCCGAAGAAACCTCGAATAAATAAAGTTTTAATATTTTACAAAAATTGGTGGGTCAATCTCGAATTTGAAAATGTACTGATGCTATTCCTTTCTTTACAATATACTTTTCCATTCAAAAATATAAAAAAATTATACTTCATACAGAAAATGAAGCCTCATGAACCAACCGAGTGACGAAGATTTTAAAGGACAGAACATTTTTTATTTTATTCCCAAGAAATTTTACCTTCCGATCTGATCTAATTTATTTATTATTTTATTTGTTTTTCTAATTTTAGGCCATAATTCACTACTTGCTTCTCTAAATTCGTAAGGAACTTTCAGGATCTCTTGATCATGCCCGTTCTCTGTGAATCTTTATCACTGCGACGTCTGAATGGGAAATAATAAGGAATGTAATATTTTTAGATTGATGAGTTATTTTGAATAAAATCAAGGACACATTCCGAAGAAACCTTGAAAAACTATTGTTTAAATAATTTCTTTTTAATATTTTACAAAAATTTATGGACCACTCGCGAATTTGAAAATGTCCTGAAGCTATTCCTTTCTTAAATAAAATAGGAGTTCTATTCTTGTTTGATATTCAATGAATTAGGGCGAATTTTTGTTCAATTTTTTTCTGAATCAAGAAAATTTAAAATATTTATTAATTCCCTACAATACTAAGGCGTATGATTAATAGTGATTGTTATTTACTTTAAGTTTAAAATATTACTGACATTCAAAGATTTCCAAGTTTTTAATCTCTTGACTCTTCGCCATTGAATAGTATTAAATGAAATGATTTAAAAGCAATTCCATCAAAAATACAGCTTATAGCAATCAGAAGTCTTAGTAGCAATGCTCGCAAATCCCTACAATTTCACTCGTTTGCCTTCTTCCACCGCTACTGCCACTACTACTCACGACTCACGAAGTAAATCCTCTTAAATCACCTTCACTTTCCATCAGGATGGGTTGGGGGGTGCTTAAAATCTACGACCTGCTTCAATGAACGGCAAAAACATGGTACAACGGACAAATAATTGCTTACAAAGGAATTTCTATGGAATTATATGCTACACTCAGTGTCATTCATTAAAAGTCAACCTACAAGTTTGTGCTGTTGTACTGTGCAGTGCAGTTTCGACGTAGTTCCTCTTGAAATTCAAATGCCAGAGATTTCAAGAGTTTCACTATGATTTATAATAACTTGAAATTAATGCATAGTTTTGTCATACTGCCAGCGCACTTTTGGCCCTGATAACTACAGCCTGCGTGGCATTCATTAGGGGTGGGGTGGAGGGGAGTTGAGAAAGAGTTTAAGCATAAGCCCTAGCGGAAATGAGCAAAAACGCTGCCATTGCGCCACCCATTTGCGCCAACTCTTTCAAAACCCTGCCAACCAAGTTGCCCCTTTAATCGATAGTTTGTGTGGAAGAGTATGTTTGTGTGTATGCCTTGTGGCATTTAAACCCCTGCTGTAATTATTTTAGTTTAAGTTTCAATTATAATGGTATTAAGTGATGATTTACCCATACAAATTATCGCCGGCACAATAACAAATTAACAATGTCATGCCACCATGTACTATATATACATATTTATATTTTATCGATTTAAAGGGAAACTGGAACAAGTCCGTTTTTCATTAAACATAAAATTTAACGTAGATTTTATTGGTGCTTTAAGCATTCGCTGTCAGTTAAGGATAAAAAACATATCAGGGAAATCTCTCTCTTCATATATGATGTACTAAAGTAAAAGGTTATCATACAAACGGCTCAGTGTAAATTTACCCTTTACTTTATTGCCTTATTTGTGTTCTTGTAATTTGAGATTGAATATATAGCATTCATGGGAACTAAAACATCCATAAAATATGTAAGAAATGTGAGTCTGAGAACAGTGTGACGTATGAGTATTATTAATTGGCAAGGCAATGGTTCGTATGAGTAATATTTTTAATATTAAGTATGTGTTATCTGTAGCAGAAATTCACTTTAACCTTAAACATGATGCAATAGAGTAAAAAGTCATAAAGGTTATCATACAAACGGATCACTGCAAACCTTACCCTTTACTTTAATACCTTATTTGTGTTCTTGTAATTTGAGAAAGTTATGAAGTTTATGTAAAATATGAAAGTCTGAGAACAGTGTGACGTATAAGTATTACTAATTGGTAAGGCAATGGTTCGTATGAATAATATGTTTAATGTTAAGTATACGTTATATGTACAAATTTGATGTCCCAGTTGTCCTATGTCCTAATTATATAGTGGGAAGATTTAAAATCCTCTTGGCAATGCAAAATGTCGTTAATCCATTTTTCCTTTACACCGACAATATTTATATGCACGTGTATATAAATAACCCTCGGTATAGTGTTGTATGGAAATTATATTTTAATAAATACATAATCTGCCTGTGTACACTACTACTTGTGTTATTATTGATACCGACATACAGCCATTACAAATTGATACTATCGACCAGAGAAAGACGGGAATGTGAGTTGAGTGAGTTAAACAAACAAATTATTATTATTATGGGGTAAATTAATTGAAAATGTCAGTGGATCATGGAAATAATCCACAGAGACAACAGGATGTGATGAAATTATCTGAATCAGTCATGTCCAAGAAGAATTCAATTATGATTATGGACGAATTAATTATTTTAGTTTTTTCTTGTGGATTAAATTATTGCAGATTAAAGAATGGAGAGGCATCCACTAAAGTGGCCTATGAACTAGCATGCTAAGAGATTTACTATTTATTAGGTCGATTTGAATTTAACTTTAATATGAGCACATCATTGATGATGAAGTCTACACAAGATATGATATGATAGATAATGATTTCTTTCCTTATATTGATTTAAATCCTTGGAAGCCTAGGAAGTATTTTGAGAACATTCCTTATTTTTTGCTTATACGCCACACTAGCCAGTGCATTAATAATACTTATACGAGCCCGTGCTCTACATAAGAAATATTCTAATGTTCCTTTAATGTTATAAAAACATAAACATCAGATTTTCTTTTGAAATTGTTCCAATTTTTTTTTTCATAGATATGTCTGCATTCTTTAAGAAATATTTTTGAAAATATTCCTAAAGTTTGGAATGTCCTTCTGGGAAATTGTCTTCCAAACTTATATTGAAATGAATGAATTCCTCATACACCGCATTATTCAAACAAAATAAATCATACGCCACATTAGCTTCACATTAATAATGCTTGTACGCCACACTAGCCAGCGCATTAATAATACTTATACGAACCCGAGTTCTTTATAAGAAATCTCCTAAATTAATTTGATCCCTGGAAGCCTAAGAAATATTTTTGAGAAGTTTGGAATGTCCTTCTGGGAAATTGTCTTCCAAACTTATATTGAAATGAATGAATTCCTCATACACCACATTATTCAAACAAAATAAATCATACGCCACATTAGCTTCACATTAATAATGCTTATACGCCACACTAGCCAGGGCATTAATAATACTTATACGATCACGAGTTCTTTATAAGAAATCTCCTAAATTAATTTGATCCCTGGAAGCCTAAGAAATATTTTTGAGAATATTCCTCCTAAACCTATCTTGAAATGGCTGAATTCCTCATACACCACATTATTCAAACAAAACAAATCATACGCCACATTAGCTTCACCTTAATAATGCTTATACGACACTTTGGCCAGCGCATTAATAATACTTATACGAACCCGAGTTCTTTATAAGAAATCTCCTAAATTAATTTGATACCTGGATGCCTAAGAAATATTTTTGAGAATATTCCTCCTGGACAATTGTCTTTCTAAACCTATCTTGAAATGGCTGAATTCCTCATACGCCACCTTGTTGAAACAAAATAAATCATACGCCTCATTAGCCTCACATTAATAATGCTTATACGCCACACTAGCCAGCGCATTAAAAATACTTATACGATCCCGTGTTATTGGAAAGAAATTTCATAACGTTTCTCTAATTTTCTAACAAAAGATTTTCTTTTGAAATCGTTAAAAATTTGCATTTCTATATATAGATGTGTTTTCATTCCTTATTTGTAAGCAATTGAATTTGATTATTGGAATCCTGTTCAAACAAAATAAATCACACGCCGGAGTAGCCATCACATTAATAATACTTATACGATCAAGTGTTCTTCGAAAGAAATCTCCTGGCGTTCCTCTAATGTCGTTACAATATCAACAGAAGATTTTCTGTTAAATTCGTTCAATTTTTTCATTTACATAAATAGATATGTTTTCATTCCTTATCAGTTATTAAACTTGATCCTTGTAAGCGAATATGGTTTAGATTGTCCTACGTAGCAAATACGTCATCCTGTTCAAACCAAATAAATCATACGCCACATTAGCATTACACATTAATAATACTTATACGATCCCTTGTTCTTCGAAAGAAATCTCCTGACGTTATTCTAATTTGCTATCAAATCAAGAACACAAGATTTCCTTTTGTAATCTTTACAACATTTTCAGATTTTCGAAAGATTGCGCTCCTTCAAGAGTGTAACCTTTTTCAAAACAATTTAATTAAATGTCAGCTTTTATTGTTTTTGTATTTTGGTGCTCCTTTTGAACTTTAATAACAATTTTTTCACTCTCTCTCATTCAACCAGACAATTTGAAAAGAATATACCAAGAAATACTTGAAATGTCTTCGCTTGTCTCCCTATTGTCAGCACATTTGGTATTGTGTCAGATTTAAAAGTATTTTTTTTCTATAGAAAAAATCTGCAACGAAGCACACAGCATAAGGACATGTAAAGAAATGTCTTTGCACCAGCTGCTGGTGGAGGAGGTGAAGGAGCGGAGGACATGTGTCTCTTCCATGCATGTTGTGTCTGGTGTGTGTTGTTTTGGTGCGTGTTACTCGGGAATTTGTGTTAGAGTTTGATTTTTCTCTTTAAGTTGTTTGCTCATCTTCGTCTGTCCTCCCTTCTTTCTTTGTTTTGTTGTTGTTGTTTCACAGTATGCTTCATTGAAATGGAAGCGGGTGTGAAGCGTAAATAAAAAGTGCCATTAAAATTAGTGTTTAAAGCAAATAAACACTTTGGGTGTTGATACAATAGTGTTGTGATTGCACTGGGTCTCCTTCCTGACCTTTCAACATAACTCATAGTGTGGCGGGATGTCAGAAATTAAACACTATGAATTGAGCGTGTTTTAGTTACCAAGGAAGCTAAGGTCAAGGATCGCAAAGGAGCTATGGCGATCAGAGTGTAGCTGTGTATTTATCCCCTCTTATTACTTTTTGGAAGAACTTCTCTTTATTTGTTTTGAAATAATTCAATTTATTGAAGTGGTTTGCATCTCCATCCGTAATAATTGCTATGCTCTACACTGTATTATATTTTGTGTTGTTGTTGTTATCCAATATACCAATTGATTTAAAGTGTTTAGGTATCGGATTTTCAACGGAATAGAAATTGAAATTCATACCAATTTCCAATTTACACTCAGTCACTCAGTCACACAGCTACACATACATATGCGTCCAAGTCAACACAGTTGCGGAAATTTGAGAGGCCTACGCAAAGGGCCTTCAAATATATCATCACCAAACAAGCATGCTAGGGGGACCTCCTTCTGACTTGTTCCAAGTATGGTGAAAATATCGCTATTCTCGCTGCTTGGAATACAAAGAGGCCTACCTACACCTTCAATGATTCCATAGACACTAATGATCCACTTGTCATGTCACCATGTAATAGATATTTGTATTTTATCGATTTTCATTAAAGATAAAATTTAACATAAAATTTTATTGGTGCTTTAAGCATACCCTATCAGTTAAGAATAAAAAATATATATGGGAAATTGTGTCCTCATATGAAAAAAGTAATCAAAGTCAAAGAACGGCTCAGTGCAAACCTTACCCTTTACTTTATTGTCTTATATGTGTTCTTGTAATTTGAGATAGTCATCATTCGAACGGCACAGTGCACATTTACCCTTTACTTTATCAGCCTTATTTGTGTTCTTGTAATTTGAGATTGAATATATAACATTCTTGGGAACTAAAACATACGTCAAACATGTTCGAAATGTGAGTCTGAGAACAGTGTGACGTATAATTATTATTAATTGGTAAGGCAATGGTTCGTATGAGGAATATTTTTAATGTTAAGAATACGTTCTGTGTCGTAGGCCTCCACTTTACCTTAAATAATAAAATAAATAATAATCTAAATAATACAGTTCAAAAGTCATCAAGGTTATCATACGAACATGCAAATTAAGTCTTTATTGGCTTATATGTGTTCTTGTAATTTAAGATTGAATATATTGCATTCATGGCTATTAAAAAATCCATAAAACGTAAAATATGTGAGTCTGAGAACAGTGTGGCGTATAAGTATTATTAATTGAAAAGGTACTGGATCGTATGATTAATATTTCTAAAATTAAGTATACTTTCTATGTGGGAAGCGTCCACTTTTCCTTATAAATACATGATGTAATTGAGTAAAAAGTCCTAAACGTTATCATACGAAAGGCTCAGTGCGTTCTTGTAATTTGAGATTGAATATTTAGCAATCATGGGAAGTAAAATATACGTAAATCTGAGAACAGTGTGGCGTATAAGTATTATTAATTGGTAAGGCAATGATTCGTATGAGTAATATTTTTATATTTGGTATACGTTCTTTGTAGCAGGCCTCCACTTTAACTTCTTAATGATTCTAGAGGCCAATGATTCGTATGAGTCATATTTTTGTATTTGGGATACGTTCTTTGTAGCAGGCCTTCACTTTAACTTCTTAATGATTTTAGAGGCCTGCTTTCGGTCCCAGTAAGAGAAGGCACAATGGGAGTTGTTCATCTCGAAAATGTGTTGTTGAACATGGTCGCTATAAGTCGGCGGCTTACAATAACAAATTGTAATCGAGGTAATATTTATTCAAAAATTATTTCTTGGGGTATATTTTATTTATTTGGGACGTTGAATTCAAATATGCGCTGCGATTTTTAAGATTTGTTCTACTTTTCTATAACAAAATTGAAAAAAAAAAATAGAAACAATAGAGTTGAAAATATAGAGTGGGCCATTTAAAACTTTAAATAAGAATCGGCTCTAATAAAAGTACTGATTATTTTTTCACATTTCTGGTTTTATTAGAAAGGTTAAACACATCATATGACTGCCTCGGCAGCACCTCATCCGATCAACCCAATTTTTCAGTACAGTCCAAAATCCACACCAAACAGTGTCTCTTTGTGGCTGCATTGGCCTCTTAATAGTCACGTGTGGGTTCCCTGAACCTCATATACGGCAATTTTGCTTATTGACATAGCCATCGAGATGAAAATGAGCTTTATGAAGGCTGAACTGAATGCCGATCTCTTCTCGAAAAATGTCCACCTAAAGTTCAAAACAAAAGAAATAAAATTGTGAAAACTTTATAAAATCCAAAGCGCCGATACCATAACACTTCAATCTTGAAAAAGTAATTGAAATCACCTTCCAAACAAGATACAATACATTAAAATCGGTCACGTATTTCGGGAGTTACTGGCGGTTTAATGAAGAATGGTATTTTTTCATTATTAAATTTGTCATGATTCTTTAAAAAAAGTCTAATTTTTTTCCAAAAATTTTTTATTATAAGAAACTTTCAGAACAATTGCCGCAATCGAGATCAAAATTCGTACCGCTTAACTTGGAATGACTCATATACAAATTAAAAGCAGAAGTAATTCTCATATGTGTCAGTTAGTATGATAGTGGTCTAAGTAAAAAATCCAAAAAATTGAGATATGCCAATTTTTCTCTTTACTTTCTCTAAGTCGCACTATATCCACAAACATTTTTTATTTATAATGTCCACTTTAAGCGATTCAGATAATTTGAATAACATATAAAATGAAATTATTTGAAATGTAAATAATAATTTTATTTTATTTTAATAATTTAATTTTAATAATTTAATATTAATTAATTATTATTTATTAAGTTCCTAAACGAAGAACCTATAAATATTTATATATTTTCTGTTTTATTTTTCAAATAAAATATTTTGTGCTTTCTTTAATTTTTGGTTGGGAAATATTACTTTTGAGAATTAAAATAAAATATTTTTTGTTTATTTTTTTGAATTTTGAGAAGAATGAAAGTGGTCTAAGTCAGTACATCCTCTGAAATTAGTGGTTCCCTTAGAGGTACTAACATTGTCGATTTTTTATAAAAGTTCGATATTGTAGTAGAATATTCTCAGAAAAAAATTGTGTGCTTCGGTGGAAAAATATTTTCCATTGGACTCAAGCATAAACCATTGCATATCTGAAAACGGATAAAGTGTGACTTAGACGACTATCATACTAACTGGCACATATATTTTTTTTTTTTTAATTTTTCTCCCATATTCCCATCTGAGGAAGCTCCTTTGCAAGCCTGCTAGAAGGCCAGTAAACTCATACCTCCCATGGCCTACGATAAAGCCTCCCAGAATCTCTTCTTCGAGACGGGAGAAGTGCGGACATACTTTACATACAATGGTGTTTGCATTTGTATGCTATGCCTACAAACTGCCTTTACAGGCCCCGTATTTGACATGCAAATAGGGTTTGGGGTCCGGGAATTCCCGAATCGTTTTTCCCGGGAATTCCCGGAAAAATTTGGACGGGAATTCCCGGGAAAAATTTTTCAATTTCCCGGGAATACGGGAAATATTAAAAATAATTTATTTATTATGTTGATCAATAATTTAATGTTACTATATAAATTGGAATTTTTAGATGTATTTCAAATACATATATGTATTTACATTACTGACAATAATAAGTATTTGTTGAGTATTTGTTTATATTATATTACTACAAACAAAACTTGTTTATGCGAAACCCAGCTAGGGGATTAAAAACTTTTTGATGCTATTTATGTGAGCCTATTTTATTGTGAAATAAAAATATCATGTCGACAATACTATGGCTTACATAATGTACATTTTCTTGTTTTCCTAGAAGAATCGAGGTGAACATATTCTTCAAGAACAATTTACTTTACATATGTAGCCAGAAAGAAATGGTCTAAAAATAGGAACAAAATAAAAATTGTTCGCCTGGAAGCTTTTAAATTAATATTAGTTTGTTATGTTTCTATTGTTTTTATAGTTTAGAATATTCCCCCCTGTTTCTATAAAATATTTTTGTCTCCAGACGAATGAATATTCTAAATTAAATGTGTCATAACATTCTCCGTCATATGAGTTATTTGTTTCCTTAATTTTGAATCTAGTGTAGGTGTCAGTCACTTCTGCCTGCGATATAAATGTCCAATTCTGACGATTAGTCTACACCTTTTCAAGTTTATAATGAGAAAATGTAATTTATAATCAGAATATGTAAGTTCATGATGAGAAATGTAAATTCATAATAGGAGCTTGATAATTCACAATCAGCACTCTAAATTCGTAATGTGAAATGTAAATTCATATTGAGAAATATAAAATCATAATAAGAACATACAAATTGATAATGAGATATATAAATAGAAAATGAGAAAATCCAAATTGATAATGAGAAAATAAAAAATTTTTATTCAGGAATATATATTCATAAAATATAAATTCATAATCGGGAACTGTAAAATTTATAATCGAAGCTATGTATGTACGTTTTTCTATGGATATTTTCGTAGAAACACATATTTTATTATAAATTTAAATTTTTTATGACTTTATATTTTTTCATTATGAATTCATATTTTCTGAATATGAAAACGTATTTTCTGATTATGAATTTGGATTTTCTGATTACAAACTTGTATATTTCATTATGAAATGGTATGTTCCTATTATGAATTAATTATTCTCAATATAAATTATCAATTTTCATTATGAATTTATATTTCTCATTATGAATTAACATGTTCCTATTATAAATTTACATTACCCATTATGAATTTATATGTTCCTAATATGAATTTTCATTTCTCAATATAAATTTGTATGTTCCGAATATAATCTTGAAAAGGTGTAGAGTAAAATATTTGGAAAATGAAAAATAATTTGTAAAATATTTTGACAATAACATTCGTTTTCAATTTGTAATATGACAGTATTGAAAAAAAAACACACCAGTTATTAAATGTTGATATTTTAAACCATATTGGACATACCTATAAATAAATTACTTTTTCCCGGGAATTCCCGGGATTCCCGGGAATGAAATTTTTCATTCCCGTTTTCCCGGGAAATGAAAAAAGTCCGGGAAACCCCAAACCCTACATGCAAACCTCCTCTTTCCGCCACTGAGCCGTCCCCATACATAAAACAAACACACAACATTTCTTACACAAACACGTGGCAACATTTAAATGAACACCAACAAATTCTTCATCCTGACAGTGCTTTCTTTTGCACACATATTGAACTCTTCTCTGTCTCTTTCCATATACATATCTTCGTTTTTTTTTTCTTCTGAGTAAATGTTAATCAAAACCCCTGTTAAAAAAAAGTAGACTCGGTAGGTGAAAACGAAGTAGAAAATGTTGTAATGTTAACAATTTGAAACAGATTTCTCAATAAATTTACAAATTCCCGTTAACAATTTAACAGCAGTGTTTTCGATCTTTCGACCTAAACACGCACACACACATGCATAGTCGTGTTAAATGAACACCTTTACTCTCACTCTCCCCCAGCCCCTATAATAGGTTCTCACACACACGTACACTCTGCACTCTCTCCATACATTGAAATATGTAAATTATTTCCGTGCATCATTAAGGAAAGTGTAAGCAACACCGCAAAGAGTGAGAGAGAGAGGGAGAGGGGCAAGGCAGGGAGTAACGTTCACTTCTTTGTATTACGTTCCGTTCTGTTCATTTCCCTTGTGAGCCGATAAGTATGTGAGCAAAATTTTACGATAATATATTATAGCGCTGCTTTTTGCCGCCCCGTGTTTCTCTTTTTCCGTTTTTATTGTCTTATAATTTATGCTGGTCGTTAGAAATCGCACATGTACACCGGTGAACACAGTCACACGCACATACTCCTTCTTATGTATGTGTGTATTATTGCTCAAATTTGTTTGGCACCTGAATCGAGAAGAAAAATACAAAATATTCATAACACAACCACACTGAAAATAATGGCATCGATTGCACAACAGTTAAGAAAATGTTTCCGCCCTAGAGTAATTATTTTTTGTATATGAGGATTTGGAAAATGATTTCAATTTTCCAAAGAATTTAAAATAATTAAAAGTGGAATATGGAACATCGATGAGCGAAAAATTAGCTGCGATAACAAAACGAAGTAAAAATATCGCCTAATTGACGTACACTCACTCATGTAAGCACATTTTGTAGGCATTCAATACATAATTGTGCGTTTGGCATTCAGTTCAAATATGTCATGGCCGAGGTGACCAACTTTAGAGGCTCCCCATACCCTCTAGTTTGCAGATTTTGTTTGGAAAACATTTCTACGTCGTCAAAATATCTCTTCCCTTCAAAGAATTAATTTCAATAATTTAATTGATTTGTTGAGGGGACCATCTTCACTGCGGTCCGCTCAACAAATCAAGTAAATTCGTCGTCGATTATTCTGAGCCAGTCGCTCAGCTCATTTGTCCCAAATTATATTTATACTCGAATGTTATTATTGATATGTAATCTCATTATCTTATTTCAATTTAAAATTACATTGCAAAAGTCTACCAAAAAAATGAAATCAGACCAAACTAATAGCTTTTAACTTTATTTTTTTCCTTATTTCGACAACTTTTTTATTATGAAACTTGAAGTTAACTTGTTCTCTTTTATTTTTATTAAAAGAAAGAAGAAAGTTAAGAAATTGTCTTAAAAAATATGGGGAAAATATTTTTTTTAAATCGACTTTGCTCGCACAAAAAAAAAAATAAAAAAAAATCGGAAAAAAGTATTTTTTTATTTTTTAATAAATAACATTCTAACACAAAAAACAATGTTTAGATGTAAAAAATCTATGGAATTTAGAAGTTATGAAACTCTTTGGAGACGCAAAAGATTAAAAAAATCATAATTGTTATTTTTTTGTTTAAATAGCTCGAAAAGTCTCTTTACAAACTAGATAACAGAATATTTTTTGTAATAGTTTGTAATAGCTGTTATCTTAACGAAGAAAACAAGGCATAGTTAAAGAAAGAATCTGTGGATAATTGTAGAAGTTATGGTATGACAAATACTTAGTAAAAATACACATGATTTTTTAAAATTCCCCTACTTCTACATAAGGATCGTAACTTCTACATTTATTAATTCTTCGTTAATATTTCGTATATATTACAAACACTAAAACAATATATTCCTTTAAATAATTTGTAATGTGCCTTTTCGCGCTATTTAAAAAAATAAAAAACCATGATTTAAAAAATATTTTGTGTCTGTATAGAGAGTAATAAGTTTACATTCATCCAGAGATCTTTTACATTTATACATTGTTTTCTTCGTTGGAGTGCTAGCTATTAAAAAATAAAACAAAATATTTTTTTGGATTTTTTTTTCTATGAAAAAAAATTTGAAGATTGTTCCTAAAGATGTAGTCATCAGAATTAACTTCTTCCTATACATCTTTTGTAGTCATCGTAATTAATTTAAGTAAAAGAAATAGAAAAATATATCAATAAACAAATTCTAATATCCTTTTCGAGTTTATAAAGTCAAAATACAACAGAAAATGTTACATGTGTCAGTTAGTATGATAGTCAAAGTCAAAAATCCAAAATAATTGAGATATGCCAATTTTCTCTCCCTACACTTTGATCTCTAATTTAAGAACTTTTCTTTTTGACATTTATAAAAAATGTACCGTTACAATAAAATTTCTCATTTTATTTGAACTGGGATATTGTCCTGACTCAAGCCCATTTTGCATCTATATTTAATAGAATGCAAATTTATTTACAAATTTAAAAATTATATAAAATATATGGGAAAACAAAGTTCTCAAAAATTCGCTGAACTTTGTATATTTCTATAAGAGCTTTAAAAGTACTTCTGTTTTTTGTAGCGTCAGTTTTAATGTAAAATTGTTTATAATTTTGTACTAATTTGTACTAAAGCCTGACGATATATTTTTAAAATGTAGTACTCTTTAAGCGCTTTAGAACACTAAAAACGCTGATCGACTTTTTTAGTTTCTTTCTTGTTTTTTGACGTAGTTTAAGGCGTGCGTCCAGGCCAATGGGAGATGGTCGCATGTAAAACATGCCCTGTTTCAATTTTTACTTTCCTTCCTCTTTATATTCAAAATTTTGGATTTTTCATATCGCAATCTTATACTCGTCAGTTTAGTACTAAGAGCGACAAGTAATATCTTCCTTCTCTAGATCGATGTAATATCTTCCTTCTTTTAGATCGATTGACTTTAGTTTTTTTGTCAACCGACTTCAACGATACTTTGACGCGTTATAGCTCAGACAAATGCCTAAATCATATTAAAGATATGATTACACTATGCAACAAATAAAGAAAAAGTTGTGTGTCCAAGCCAAAAAAAAAAATATTTTTGTGTGCATTGAGGCATTCATAAAATCAAATACAATTTTTATGGATAACTTTTTTTTAACTTTTGTTAATATTACCCTTGATATTTGTGCAAGTTAGTATGATTGTCAGCTAAGTCACACTTTATCCGTTTTGAGATATGCAGTGGTTTATGTTAGAGTCAATTGAAAAATATTTTTCCAACGAAGCACACATTTTTTTCTTAGAATATCCTACTACTATATCGAACTTTTATAAAAAAAAACGACAACATTAGTACCTCTAAGGTAATGACTACTTTCAGAGGATGCACTGATTTAGATCACTTTCATTCTTCTCAAAATTGAAAAAATTAAACAAAAAATATTTTATTTTAATTCACAAAAGAAATATTCCCCTACCAAAAATGAAAGAAAGAAATATTTCATTTCAAAAAAAAATATATATATATATAAATATTTACAGGTTCTTCGTCTAGAAACTTAATATTGAAGTAGCCATCATGATACTCATGTACCTTTAATTCAAAATAAAACCGGTTGTAATCGGACTTATATTTCCAAAATGAGAGTTCAAATATTTATGGTACCTTCACTGAAAATTGTAATTTTAATAAATAAAATTTACAAAAAAATTGCCATAAAAATGTATTATCGTTTTCGAGTTTTAAAAGCCAATATACATCAGAAAACGTTATACATGATAATTCGAAAAAAAATAGTTGCATAGTGTTGCAGGTACGAACATTTTTAGAAAAGTTCATTACAGAAGGTCATGATCAAATAGTCATAACTTCAGAATGCATATGGGTATATTTATTATTGCATATGGGGTATATTTATGATCTTTGACTGACTTTTTAAAATTTCAAACAGCTAAAAATAAATATCGATATTTTTTAAAAATGCTCAAAATTCTATTTTTTCTAATTTTTGCAATTTTAAGGGCGATTTTACCATTTTTAATTTTCTTCTAAAGAAATAAAAAATAAACTATTTTTTCTATGACATGTGTTAAAACATTACAAAAAAATCCAAATAAACAGTTAGCTTTTTTGTTTTTTTTTTTTTCAATTTTTTTCTGAAGCATTTTTTTTCAATTTCTGCTATTTTTAGGTTTTTAGGGCTATTTTTCTATTTTTAATTTTTTTAATGAATTTTCATAAGAAAACAGTTCTTTCTAAGGCATGAACATGCATAACGTGGAATGGAACAGTCTGGAATAAAAAATAAACTTTTCATTTTCATTAAAATAATGAAATTTTGTTTTTTTTTTTTTTCAAATTTAATCTCAAATATTAAATTTTTTAAATTAAAGAAGTCTTGAGTGCCATTTGTGCCCAAATTGAAACTTCCCCGCAACACCTCGCATAATAATTTATCCAACTAATAGTTGTAACTATTACATTTGGTTGTTGTAATCCTTACTGTGTAATGGCTGTGATGGCACTGGCACTCCAAGGAAGCAGACCAGCAAAATATGTGCTATTTATGGTTCCGAACACATCATTGAACACCAACAAACACACACACACACCCGACATCATATCCACAAACAGGCACCGCAGTGCAATATATTACATACATACGCACACACATCTCCCCTGGGACGACATACTCGTACACACTCTCACATATTCGATACTCTCTCCCATAAAGAAACTACCACATGCTAACCCACATTTTATGAAAAGAATAACGAATAACGGATATGTCAACGACATCAATGTCCATTATGCTGTTGTATCTCTATATGAATGTAAGTACACACACACATACAGTCACTATATAAATTGTATGTGTGAGTCATGTGTGTGATTTGGAAGTTTCAATGACTTGCCATAGTTACTTTTCAAAGCGAGGGACAAAAAGAGGGACAGGTGATGAAAACTGTTATATTTTAAATTGAAATTCTAGTCAGTCCTTTGATGCTTGTCCTCCCCTTTAGTTTTTCAAATTGATTTTAATGAAATTGTTGTACTATATTTGAAAGCAAAATGTGCGGAAAATGTGGTTAAGTGAGGCTGAAGAAATATTTTCAGAATAAAAAACGATTGCCGGGAGGGATTTGTAATTATAAAAATATGATTTAAACATAAGTTATTTCAAAGTTGTAACATACGACGAATGCTGTACTTTAAAATGAAATTTGAAGGGTGGAGATTTGTTCCAGGGGGAATCAGATCACTAAAAATGTCATTGGAAACTAATTTATAAATGCCCTGGAGTTATGTTTTTATTCGGTCCGAATAAGTAATATTGGAATAAAATTTAATATCGATTTCGAGTTTAAAAAGCCAATATACATCCGAAAACGATATACATGACGCTTCGACAAAAATTTTGTTGCATAGTGTTACAGGTTCGAAAATTTGAGAAAAGTTCAGAAGGTCATGAATAGGGCCGGGATAACAAAATGCGATAACAAAAACGTTAGTAAAAATTTAATTTTTTGCTGATAATAAAAAAAATATTTTTTCACATTGTCACCAACTACAACATAAATATTTGCATCAAAACAAATTTTCAAAAAAAATATTTTGTGTTGACTTTTTTGGACTTCGCCTTGATAACCATAATTTTGACTTACACTGGATCCATTATCCAGACTGAGTCCAAAATTTTTAATATAAAATTATTCTTTCAACATTTGTTATCATACACACATTTTTATTGCTGATGGAGGAAATTAAAAAAAATAATTATTTTTATTTTGAGTGAAATTTTAACATTTTATTTAGATTTTTGTTATCGCAGCTTAGTTATCCAGTCTTAAAGAACAGAACAGACCTAATAATTTTGCCGAAGGACTATGTATTTTTTTTCTGATCTATTTTGCTTTCTCAATATCGTTTAATATTAAAAATTAGGTATATATTTTTTAATTTTTATTAAAATTAAAATTTTCGCCGAAGGGTTTTTTGCACTCACATTTTGGAAACAAAAGTTCGATTATAGCCACTTAAATGTTCAATTAAGGGTAGTTAATTCACATAGAAAGAGCGGTTTAGGAACAGTCTCCTAAAAATGAAAAAATAGAGAAAAAAATACTAAAAAAATAGAAAAAAAAAATAAAAAATAATTGATTTTTTTATTTTTTATTATTTTTAATTTTTATTTTTAATTTATAATACAATGTCTATATGTAAAAGATCTATGGATAAATGAGGGAGTTGCTATCCCATTAAAAAATATTCACTACAAAATATAGAAAAAAAATATTATATTTCATTTGATATAAAAATAGAGAAAAAAAATATTTTTTTTTTAAGAAATATAAAAAAAGAAAAAAACCTTTTTTTAAATTGTTGCTGTTTTTTAAATTTTTGTATTCGAACTTTAGTATTTAACAGTATATTTTGATATCCAAAATAATTGAGATATGCCAATTTTTCTTTTTTGATCAAAAGGAGACAATTTTTTTCGAAAAAATTACTATAAAAATAGAAAAAAAAAATAAAAAATAATTAATTTTTTTATTTAATATAATGTCTATATGCAAAAGATCTATTGATAAATATAGAAGTTATGACCCAAATTAAAAAAATATATATTTTTATTTTTTTTTTGTAAATAGCCCGGAACCCCAATTTACTAATTAAATAACAGAATATTTTGTTTTATTTTTAATAGCTGGCATTCTAAGGATAAAAGCAAGGTATTTTTGAAGAAAATCTACAGATGTGCCAGCTAGCATGATAGTAGTGGCCAAAGTCAAAAATCCACAATAATTGATATATGCCAATTTTTTCTTTACTTTGATCATATCTCTAATTGAAGAACATTTCTTTTTGAAAAAATGTATCGTTACAATGACTTTTCTCATTTTATTTACACCAAAATTTTGTTTAGTGTTAGTTTGAAAGTGGGTCTAAGTCACTCTCAGTGAATTTGAATATAATATTATTACATCCGTAACAGCAGCTATTTTACTTATGTTTTCATATTGAATTCTTACATTAGAATTTGAAATGCCTTTAAAACCCCTTATTTATCTAAGACAACCACCACCTTTCCGTCCTTTATTTTGTAGAATTGTTGAGATTTTTTCCTATGTCCTGTGCCATAATTGTTGCTATAAAAACTAAACAGAAATCGACGAGTTTTTAATTACCATAAAATTGTATAACACAGTCCTCGCTATAAAATAAATAAACATGTTATAAATGAAAGAGTAGAACGAAATGAAAATGCTATAATTTCAAATTACAAAATGACCATGAGAAGTTATTAGAAATTCTGAAGGAAAAACTAAGAAATGAACAAGGTAAAATTCGCTGTAACAATAATGAAAGCATTATATTCCAGATAGTTTTATCTTACTTACAATTTTCCACTTCCTACACTAGGACATCATCTTACAACATACCACACTTCATAGAATATACCACAGTCTTCAACTAAGGATAATTACAATGGACCCAGAAGGTCTCCGAGTTGATGCCACGAGTATGGATCCTCAAACTTAATCTATCCTAGTTAGTTTCGATCAAGAGAATGGGTATGGCGTTTGATGTGAACTATGATATTGTCCTGGCTCAAGATCTATTTGCAGCTATATTTTATAGAATACTTTATTTAATTACATATAGAATGGTGATATTTATTACTTGGCTGTACACTACATTTATCATGATTTCTGGACCGTGACGACCGTCTTCAGAAGGCGATTTTTCTTTCGAAAGAACCTGGTAATTATATGGAAATAATTTTACAGAAACGGCGTTAGAAACTCGAATCGGCATACAAATTGTGATTGAAAAAATAGCTAAAGTCAGAACACAGCCGAATACCTTAGATTTTACAGTTGAAAAAACACTACTGGAATTTTAGACTAACTTTATTTACTTAAAATCTTATTTTATTTGTTTTTTTTTTATATAATTTGTATTATACTCATTTGTTTCTATATTAATTGCACAATAATTACAACTAAAAGAAGAGAACAAAATTAAAAAATAATAATAAAACATAAAGAAGGCTATAATAATTGCACAATAGTTACAACTAAAAGAAAAGAACAAAATTAAAAATAATAAATGTTTTGTTTTGTTTTTAAAGAAATTCAATTAACATTTGTATATGACAGACGAACGATTTGCCAAGTGTGAATTCATTCGCCTCTAATTAAAATATAAAATAATCTTCTTAAAGCTACAAACAAATTTTAAGGCGATGAAAATCAAAAGAAATTCTTTCTTTCTGTTTTTTGTAATATTATCTCTTACTTCTTTGTTCTTGTAAATATAATAACATTCATCAATGAATGTTTTTCATTTAAACTGAAAAGGGAAAAAACAAAAAAAAAACAAATTTTATAATAGTGCTTGAAGACCAAATTTGTAAAAGATTTGTGTGGTGACTACAAACTACAAACGAATAATAAGGTAAGGTCAGAAATATAAAAATTAAACTTAGAACTAATTATTTTTCAAAATTTTGTCGTTCAAATAATCGTGTTTTTGCGTTTTTACCTCTTTTTTGTTTTTGTTTACCACTACATACATAAATTGTACGAATGTTTGACTTAAATTTTAAAAAGATTTGAAAAAGATATTTATATTAAATAGAAATCATATGGATGTTTTTTTTTACTTGAGCCTTTTTGCTTAACATAAGGTAAAAGGAGGACGCAGGATTAAGGTTGGATTGGAGTGGTAGGATGTTAGCGAAACGAAACATACTTAAATCTGTATTTTGAGGAGGGTGGGAGGCGTTATTTTTCATTTATCGGCATGCCGGTTTCGTTCTCAAAAATAAAAGGGAAACTGTAAAAAATTTAACAATGGATTTCAAAAACGATGCGGCGGCACAAGTGTCATTTTAGTGGTGCCCTTGAGGGCGTGCTTCTTTTTACGGTGAGTGGACAAATTGCAGGACTGTTTAAAACTGGCACCACAAATTTCACACGAGAAACGTCGCTCTTTACTATGAACACTGCGATGTAGCTCGAGACGCGACTGGTACTTAAATTTCAAGCCACAATTCTCAAAGTCACAAATGTACCAGCGCTCACCATCTTCGGAGGACATGGCACTACTGGCGCTGGCCGTGGTACTGTTGTTTGCAGACTCTTTGTGGGCCATGTCATCTTTGTGGGGCAGCAGATTCGCCATGGAATTTGGCACTTGCGAGGCGGCCGCAGCTGCTGCGGCCACTGACATGTTTAAAGTATTCAGATTGGGGGCTTGTACTAAGGCTGCATACGCACTGGGTGGATGAACGTGATACATCAGCGGCGCACTTAATTCAATTTGTTGTGTCTGTTGGTGTTGCTGCTGCTGCTGTTGTTGCATCTGTTGCTCTTGTTCCTGCTGTTGGTGCTGTTGCTGTTGTTGTTGTTGGTGTTGCTGACCTGGATGACTCAGTTGGGGTTCTAATTTGATATCAATAGACACCGACTGATTCGGATCTTCGTGTGCCCTCATCTCCGTGTAGTCTTTAGGTTCTTTCTGCATGTCTTCGTCTTCTTGACTCATACTGTCCTCTCGCTGTTGTTCGGTTACGCTCATCTTCCGAAACAAAGGCAATGGCATCATTGAGGCAGCTTCCGCCGCCTCCATATAGGCCTGGGCCGCCGTTCGTGTCTGTTCCTAAAATACGCACACACACAAAAAGAAAAAAGGCGCGTGAATACCTTTGCACATCGTCCCTATTCCAATTGTCAGCAAAAATCACAATACCAACTCACTTGTTTAATGCCATGCTGCATGAAATTGTGCTCGTCTTGTATGTGTTTCCAGAACTTGTCTTGTGTCTGTAATTCTTCCTGGCAAGTGTGACAAACAATCCAGAACTGCTGGCCGTCACCCGAGAGGCAAAACTCACCTAATTTCGTGTAAATTTTATTGTTTTTACTTATAATACGTGGAAAACCCATCCTGGACAAATGTCTTCGTATCGCCCAATATTCGTTTTGCCCAATAAAAATAACAATAACTTTTCACCTTAACTTTTCAATAAAAAAATAAATATTTTGTTGTTTACTAGTTGTGTTATCAGATGTTTTTCTTCTTCTTCTACGCTGTGTTTTTGGCCGTGTTTACACTTTTGAGGTGTTGCCAGTAGTGTTCCATTTTTTGACAGCATCAAATTGAGCTTGTCCTGGTTTCCGCTCAAAGAGAAAAACTCTAATAGTGAGGTTCCAGGGATCCACTCAGTGGATAAAATATCCAACAGTCCTGTTGTATTGGTATTACTAGCTTAATATTTGTATGGAATTTACTGCTTAACAAGAAAGTAGCTTACTACTCTCTTAGTTACCGAGTAAGGTGGTGCCATTTTTATCAAATACAAATTTGACATTTGAAAATCGACCTTATGTCATTTCAACTAGATTTCACATGCAGTGTGACAAGGCTATAAGTGATTCAGATAATTTAAATGAAAAGTAAATAATAATCTCAATATAACGTTTCTAGACGGACAACCTGTAAATATTTATATATTTTTAATTTTTTTTAATAAAATATTTTGTGTTTTCTATAATTTTTGGTAAGGAAATAAAATTAAAATATGTTTTTGTTTTAATTTTTTCATTTTTAAGAAGAATGAAAGTGGTCTATGTCACTACATCGTCTGAAAGTAGTGGTTCCCCTAGAGGTTGTCGATTTTTTTATAAAAGTTCGATATAGTAGTAGGATATTCTAAGAAAAAAATGTGGGCTTCTGTGGAAAAATATTTTTTAGAACGGATAAAGTGTGGCTTAGACCACTATCATTGTAACTTGCACATATGATGTTATATTATGAAAAAATATTAGAATAACATAGAAAAGCTTCATAAAAATGTATGAGGACTTACCCCTTTAATACGAACGCGTTGATGACAATGTCATCAAGTCTCTTAAAATACGGTCAATATGTATATGACCTAGTATTAAAAGAATATTTTGGTACAAAGAGGACCGAGAAAGGTCAATGATCTTTCATCTCTGGTACTATTACTCACACAATAATCACGCATTAAAGCCTTGCCCGACGCACAAATTATCTGTGTAAAAGACGTTTAGAAATATTTTAGCAGTCTTCAAAGGCCAATATACCATTTTCTATGGTCATCATAAGACTCATTAAATTTTTTTGGCTGACTTTTACTAAAAGCATGATTATCCTTTATAGGCACCGAAACATAATTATGCTTAACACTCTGAGATCCACCTGAGAGCCCGCTGTGTTCGGGACTTATGTTTGTGTCATTTTTATTTCTCATTATTATTTTTTGTGAGCAAAAATTAATGTAATATTGGATTAATGTAATGTATGGAACGCCACTAATTTTCACTTTTTGATAATATTTTAAGTTTATTTCATATATATTTTTTCATGTTTGTTTGAAATAACACACATTCATGCATATATTGTATATTGTATATCGCAGTTATATAGTATATAAACTGACCAAGTTTAAATTATTAATAAATTATTATTTTAATTAATTAATAATTGTTAAGAAATTACTTTATTAATAATAATGTATTTTATATTACATTAGATACAATTATTGTACGATTGATACTTGTTACTTTTTGTATCAGTTGGGGAAAACTGTTCTGGTTAATAGTACATTCGGCGGAGCATTATTCAGTCGGCGGCCACTTTCAGCAGGTTTTAGTCGAAAGCTTCGGCGACGGCAGCGCTATGTCATAAAAAATGAACAACGGCGGCGCGCCGCCGACTATTTTTCAATCAGCTTCTTTCTGTGAACATGACACGAAAAGTACAACAACTACAAGAGCAATAAGTAAATAATGAATTAAAAAAGTTAAGGGGGACGACAACGACACACAAACAACGCGACGAAAAATAAGTAAAAAATAAGAAAAAAATTGCAGAGAGGGAGGTCGATCACACAATAAGAAGAGGAATAAAAGTTATCAACACGACAACAACAAACGGAATAATTATTTTTAATATTTGCCTTAAAAAGGCATTAGATTGGTAGTGTTGTGAGTTGCTGGCAAATAAGGGCGTTTGCATTTCGTTGTTTTTTTCTTTTGTGGACCGGATATCAGCGTTAATTATTTATGCTGACAACGTCCATAGCATAGCCACAAACAGGGGAATATAAACAGAACGGATTATGACTTCTGTGTCTGATCATCGAAAACGCAACACGTTCACAAGTTATGTTGCACCGCCGGCCGGAGATGTTACTTCTTTGGCTCCGGACGATGAATGGTGCTTGCCAGGAGATATGCGTGATGTGCACTTGGCCAAACCTCGTTTACTGCCCAATGAACTGGTGGTGGCTTCAGCTCCGGCCTATTTGTACCCGGCCATTTCTCCCATAGACACAAGCCTGGATTCTGAAGATGCTAAGGGCTCCAAGGAGGCTATCTTCGGCCTATTGAGTGTTACGAATTTCAAATTGGCGTTCGTTCCTCTGCAACGGGAATGCGCCATGTCGGCCGTTGCCTCACTGGTCCAAGAACATTTGCTGTTATCGCGCAATGACATCACCCTTAATAACATCGATCATATATATCAGGTGGCCGAGACGGGCAAAGCCGTCAGTGCATTGCCGGGAAATGTGGGCAGGCGGAAAAAGAAACTTGATGCCCAACAGAAGCTGATGAGTGGACGCATTGCTGCTTTGCATATACTCTGTAAAAACTTTCGACTGCTGAAGTTTGCCTTCCAATATTCCAAAGGTGGTCGTGATTGGGGCAAGCAGATCGCCTCTGCACTGGCTAGATTTGCTTTTCCCACACGTCACGACCTGAGCTTTGCTTATTGTTATCAAGAACCTTACTATTCGACGCTTTCCAAGTCGGCCGTCAGCATGTATGCCACCAAAAACGACTGGGCCCGTGAACTAATACGTTGTGGCACTTCCAACTGGCAAGTGATTAGTTCCGAATCGGAACCAATTCTTCAACAACGAAGGCACTCATCCCGCTATACGTTGCCGCCGCACTTTGTCATCCCCAAGGTGTGTGAAGTGGAAAAGTTTTTGAATTTGTCCTTGGCCTTTTGGGACTCTCGGGCTGCGTTTTGGGTTTATGGCTACGGCAATGCTTCGTTGGTGCGCCTAGCCGAACTGAAACCGAATAATCAACAGGACACAACAGTTGAAAATGTGATGTTGGAAGTTGTCAGGGCCTCCAATGATCGCAAATTGTTACACTTGCTGCAACTGACCGATCGTTTGCCGTCTATCCTCGATGTTCAGAAGGCCTACGAAAAACTAAGGCGTCTTTGCGCTCCGGAGAGTCCTCAACACTTTTCGGTGGACGATTCCAAATTTCTAATACTACTCGAAAAATCCAATTGGCTGTTCTATGTCTCATTATGTCTACGTTATTCCTGTGAGGCAGCAGATAAACTAAGGCAAGGCAGCACATGTGTTTTGCAAGAGTCCAATGGTCGAGACTTGTGCTGCGTTGTATCCTCATTAACACAGATCATTTTGGATCCATTTTATCGCACCATCGATGGCTTTCAGTCGTTGATTCAAAAAGAGTGGATAGCCCTAGAGCATCCTTTCCAACGCCGCTTGGGCCATATACGACAAGCAGTTGAATCCGGTCCCCAGGAGGAAAGTCCGGTATTTTTGTTGTTTTTGGACAGTGTATGGCAACTTTTGCAGCAATTTCCCGACGAGTTTGAATTCTCTCAAACCTACTTAACAACTCTGTGGGACTCGTGCTTCATGCCCATATTCGATACCTTCCAATTCGATTGTAATGCCGATCGTTTGAAGGCCACCAAGGAACACAAATTGATACCGAGACCCGTTTGGGATTGGTCGGAACAATTCTTGGAAAAGGATAAAATATTCTTTGCGAACCCATTCTATCAGAAACAAAAGCCAGAGGTACCCTGCCGAAGATCTGTAGCCATACCTGCTGGTGCTATCATGTTACCGGGTCTGGCTAAACCACCTTCGGCTGCTTTACACAATCAACAACAACGATCTACTATGAGTCCTGCCAGTTTCGTAGCACAATCTTCCATACCCAAGGATCGATACTTGCAACCCGATCATCGTATGTCTTCGCTGGCGCTATGGGAACAATGTTACTACCGCTGGATGCCAATAGTGGAGATAAAAAGTGGCGGTTTTCCCCAAGTCGAGTTGCAACATCGTTTAATACTCAGTAATGTATCAAAAATGCAGAGATGTTTGGATTTGCAAGAGTTCGATGATTTGCCTGATGCCTACTATGAACTGACAAAAGAAGTGAAACCGTTGCCCTCATCTCAGCAGCAACATCAAGTTCCCATCACACCCGAATTAATCGATGGCGTTGAGCGTCGTCGGCGATTTTCTTTGCCACCTTCCAATGTTTCGGTCTCGGCTTTAACACAAGACGGAGTTGCAAGTATCTTACCCGAAATTTCATCGTTCTTTCCATTTAGTGTTAGTACTGGAGAAACGCAACAACAATTGCACGATATCTTGTCGAACAGTCACGAATTCCTATTGGAGGGATCCATAATGGATCGGCTATCAATTGCTTAGACTTTGTAAGCAACATGGGAATGATGACAGATAAGAGGATCTTTAGAATTTTGTCAGCAAAAATGAGGTAAGTTTGAAAAGTCCAATATTTCAATTATTGCAATTTTATAATTTGAGTACTTCCAATGGCTACGGTGCCTTAATGTAATAGATCCCCTGATAAGAGCAGTGACTGACCTGTAATGTAGCATATCAGTGCTTGCAATTCATTACTCTCGCTATCAGTGATTTTACTACGAACAGCTTCAAGACATCAGGTTCATAAGCACATCAGACATCACAATTATGGTGAACGAATAGTAACTTCTTGCCCGTTTGAGGAAATCTTTAAGCAGTTGAGTGGTTAAAATTAACATTGACTATTGTATTCCCTTGCCACTTGACCTTACTATCAATACATGACGCTTTCTATTCCAAGTTAATAGGTATATGCAGTTAAAATCAGCAAACACCATATCTGTTGCACATTGTCCTTAATAATTTATCACAGATCCGAAAAATGTTATCACTTTGGCATTGCGTAATAAGATAACATTAAACTTATACAATCCAAGATAAGAGTTTATTACCCATCAATTCCGATATTTACAGTCATGGAGTCACAGTCATGTTCACCCCATTTCAATCATTTGAATTGCATAATTTTGAAGGAGAGGCGTTTTGGGATAAAAAACAACAGATATTCTTGTGTTTATTCAACGATTATTAATCTGCAAAATCATGACTTTCTCCATCATTTATTGTACGAAAATGGATTCAGGAAAGCAAATAGTCAACTGAAGAAGTTTCCAACTGATTCATGAACAAAATTGAACGAAAAAGAATATATTCACTTTTTACCAATATGAAGATAGCTTGAGCCAACCGTGTGGTCCACCATGCTTCAAGAACGAAGTCAGATATATTGAGATAAATTGAGTATTCCTTAAATTTTTATATCAGGGATACTGAATACTTTCTTGCCTAACAATGTTACATAGTTTTATTACATTTTTTTTAATTCATAATATATTTGTGCATCTCCTCTTTTCATTCCAGATCATTTGTTACCTGTTTACTTGTTATAAAATGCGGTGTAAAATAATACTAGTTATTTCTACACCATATACATATACTAACTACATACATGCATATGTACGTCATAAGCCAAAATTATTACAAATAACACAAACAAAAACGATCTATTACTAAGCTTCAGCTTAACAAAAAATCATAAATATTCCAGGAAGAAATGTAACTGGAAAGCTAAAAATCAAATAAACAACGCCTATAAGTTTACTATTCCTCCTCCTCCCCTCAAAAAATGGCATAATTTTTATTAAAAGAAAATGAAACCAAGTATTAAATCACTACTTTTTTATACACAAATGTATTCAAAATTTTACAATTTAAATGGATATTTTTTTAATTAGGCTTTAACACAAAGCGACTGTTATATTCCTCGAAAATGTTTTGTCCTAAATGTTAGAAATGGAGATATTTATTATTAGTTTTTGATAAACAATATCCAAAATATATTTTTATATACAAAAAAATTCGAAACATTTACCTAAAGGAAAAGAGTATTTAATTTTTAATATTGAAATTATTTGCAAGCTTGGAATAGACGAAAGCGAAATAATATCGTTTCTTTTTTGTAATGCTAATAATATAATTCTTTTGTTAATGTTTTTTAATAAATTTATTTATAAGTTTGAAGTTAAACAAAAACACACATACCTACACACACACACAAACAAACACAATACGTATTTATTACATTATTATTATTATTCCTTTATTAATATATATATATATTTATGATAATTATTAAACTGAAATATACATGAAATGTATAAAAAAATCAAACAGCAACTTATATGCGAAGTGAAATGTGAAATTAATAAACATGGAATTTTAAAATAACCTTCATTTGTTTGGTGAAATGATGATTAACACAGAATGTATAGCACAAAGATTTGTTTGTTGGAACAACCTTAAAACCAGAGATGACAGTGATCCCAAATGTGATTCATTTCATAAATCCCTTTGCTGTTTTCGCTAAACCACAAATAATCGTTTCCGTAATTAGTTTACACCGCACATCTTATTGGCCGTGTCTTTTCCTGTGAATTTATTTAGATTTGTTCATAAAATTTGCTTCTTTTGTTTAAATGAATGGCTCGTGAGGAATTTATTAATGAGCTACAATAAGGCGAATTTGGAGACAACTGGGCTAAAATAAATCGAGTCTTAACTTATAATACAAAAAAGTATGAATCCTACATTAACATTTATGTATGTATATTCTTAATACAGATATATTTTCATTCGTATAAGCCTTGCCAATTGTAAACAATTGATTTGTCAACAATTTGACCGGCAAGATCTTTTAAAAGTAGATTTCAGTTTGCAGTCTGCAATTTGGTCTTTTAAACCTGTCTAGCATGGAAACACTAAGACTGTTTTTCTTTAAGACTGGATAACAAAGATGCGATAACTAAATAGTTAATAAAAACTTAAAATTTCACTCAAAAAAAAGTTGCCACCATGGATATTCCATGTATGTATGTATAAAAAAATAGAAAAAATTATTTTATGTTAAAAATATTGGTCTGGATAATTATTCAGTGGAAGTTAAATTTATGTTTATCGAGACTAAGTCCAAAAAAATTACCACAAAATATATTTTTTAATTTTTTTGGTACAAATATTTACATTGTAGTTGGGACAATGGGAAAAAATATTTTTTTTTATTTTGAGTTAAAATTAACTTTTCATTCACGTTTTTGTTATTCCGGCTATTAATTTACATAAATACATGAATATATTTGGATTTCATACAATTTTATTAACAATTACTTTTACAGAATACTTTTTTCGATTTATTTCTTATTAGCTTTATATTGTTTGACTCTTTCCTTTTCGGCCATCAGTTCAACATCAATCTGCTGCAATATTTGCCGAATTCGTACTTCAACATTGTCAAGGTCATCAACTTGTAAAATTGACATGCAGTGATCCTGGATATTGCTATTAACCATTTTAGTGATTACTTTGGCCATGGCAGCAGCAATGCAGTTTTGTCCAGCGGCCATAGATACAGGCGGAGATTTTCGCACTCGTTTGACTTTCACCATAGAGCTAAATGGCTGGGAAGACGTATATTCTGCCATAGCTTGGAATGTATTTGACTTTGTTCGTTTGTGTAGAGCACTGAAGAGAATATAGTTTTCCGGATGTAGCCATTTCAAGAAAGCCGTTATTTTTTTGCCCTGTCAAAAATATCAGTGTTTGAAAGCAACCAATCTAAAATCGCACTTTTGACCACTGCGACTTGTTGTTATTCCGGTACCAACAATTTCTGAATATTATGCGTTTCCTACCAGTTTTTGTCAAAAAAAAACACAACATACAGCGGTCATATCTACCCACGTAAACGTAGTTCAATGTTTTGTCTCTTCCTTCGTAAAACACCCGTTATGACCCTAACTATGTTTTCAGAATATCTTCTTTATAGCATTTTCAGACTGCACGCGAAATCGATTTCATCTTAAAATGACAAGGTCGATTTTGAAATATTAAATTTTTATGAGATCTGATATTTGTAAATCGACCGTATGTCATTTCAGCTAGATTTCCCATGCTGCCTGAAAAGGCTTTCATATTTTTTACGGTCAATTTTTGGGATCTAAGGATAAATAAACGGCCAAAAGCTGGGTATTCTACTTTTGTGAAGACTTTTAAGCAAAAAACGTATTTTTCGTCGGACAATACCTACATTATTAAGCTTTCCTCAAGTTGCTCAATATATAGTCATGTGTAAACACCCCTTACGCATTATTTCCTATATCTCAACAATCATCGCTACGCTTTCAATTAGGTTGAGCTACCGCTATGTCAATACATTGAAGTCTGGCAACATAACAGCTGATCTGGCCACATTCTCATTCATTGTTTTGCCGTTTTTTGCCGAAAGCACGCAGTTTATTTGTTTTGAAATAAAAACCACAATTTCTACAACACATTACACCGCAGTTAACTTAAATTACGATGGCTACCAGTGCCGCCTCACCTTTAGCCGTGGAAAATGGGCCACAATCGTCTCCCATCTGTCTGATTGTCCTGGGCATGGCCGGTTCGGGAAAGACAACATTTGTGCAGAAGTTAACACAAAACTCTTTCGATCAATATAAACCGTATGTCATTAATTTGGATCCAGCCTGCCGGGAGACACCTTACCATGCCAATATTGACATACGGGATACGGTTAACTACAAAGAAGTCATGAAACAGTATAAACTTGGGCCCAATGGCGGTATTGTGACGTCCTTGAATTTGTTTGCCACTAAATTTGAAAAGGTAGTGGAGTTAATACGTAGAGCCGGGCAACAGGGACACAAATGGTGTATCATAGATACACCAGGTCAAATAGAAGTATTTACATGGTCTGCATCGGGCACCATAATAACAGAGGCTTTGGCCACCATGTTCCCCACAATAGTTGTTTATGTTATGGACGTGGTGAGATCTGTTAGTCCCACCACGTTTATGTCCAATATGCTGTATGCCTGCTCTATATTGTATAAAGCCAGATTGCCATTTGTGGTGGTCATGAATAAGGTACATATCGCAAATAACTCTTCTGTCATATTGTGAAATGATTTATTGCATATTTAATTTCCAGATCGATATTCAAGATCATGATTTCGCTATTGAATGGATGACCGATTTTGAAGCTTTCCAAGAAGCTTTGGAGAAGGAGCAAAACTATATCAGCAATTTGACCCGCACCATGTCTCTAACTTTAGATGAATTCTATAGTGATTTGAAAACGTGCGGTATTTCATCAAAGACGGGAATTGGCTTTGATCGATTCTTTACTTTGGTGGCCGAGGGCGCTCTGGAATATGAAAAGTATTTTTTATTTTTCACAACATTTTCGTAATTATTTTATGTAAATGTTTAATGTTCTAGTGATTACAAGGCTGAATATAACAAACTGCGAGAGGAAAAACTCATTGAACAGAATAAGATGCAGGAGGAGAAATTGCAGGGAATAGCCAAAAGCAAAGGCGCTGGCAGCGAAGTAATGTTAACGGGTTTCGTGGAAGAGGTAAGAAGATATTTTATATATATTTTTGAAGGAATGTCATTCATCTTCCGGCAAAGATCTGATATTAATGTCCTTTAATCTGGCAGCAAATTTTTTCTCATATCATAAATACTTTTAAAGGCAAATCGTAAATCCTATTTTATTCCCTTAAGATTAATTGTCGTACATATTCAAATATTGAATATCTTTACTGTTGGCCCTCATTTCTAATTATCTAGGTCTCTATTGGTCGTGAACTCTCCGATGTCTATTTGAAACATCCTGGCAATGAGAGTTCAGAAGACGAAGAAGGCAACGAAGAAGAGGCGCCATTCCACGAAGATCAAGTTGAGGACCAGAATTTCCAACAATTCGTCAAGAATCGTATCGATACCCAAAAAGAGAAAAACAAACAAATGATGTGATAAAATTGCAATCAACTCAACAACCTCTAATTCTAAGAATAAGCCTAAATAGAAAGAAAAAAACATAATTTATTTTAAATAAATGTTTTTATTTGATTTGATGACGTTTTTCTGGTTTTCTGTTTTGTTGTATTAGGCGGTTTTTCAATTTGCTTGCAGGCAAAATTTGCAATTATTCAAAACGGTGTTTTTGTTTTTAGTACATATTGTGTTTTTTAGTACATTATTTTGTTTTAGTTGTTAGGAATGACGATCTATTAACGTGTTTAATGTGTGTTTGTTTGTTTTATTTCCGTTTAAAGGCTTAAAAGCTAAATTATATATACGATTAAATACACATGTATATAAATAAATACTTAATAATGTATGTTGCTCTTAAGATTATAGGTTTTTCCATCTGTTTACTTTCTTTCAGTATTTTTGTTGTTGTAAGAAGCAGCTAAATATAAACTTAAAGGTCCTTTTGGCTTTTGTAGTTTATTAGAGAGTTTGTTTCATCAGATATACGTTTTTCCATAACAATTTTTTCAATTTGTATACATATTTTAACAAGCGATAAGAGTTCTTTTGTTTAAATATTTTTTTATTGTTTTTTTCTTTTGAAGCATTTTTCATATATAGTTCTTTTGTGAGATATTGAGTTTTTCCATAATACAAAAAGAAGGATGTTGTTTTTAGTTTAGCAGTTTTTGTTCCACGGGCAAATTATTTAGAAATGAACGCATGTATGCACGAGTGCATAGAGTAGGGAGGCATAAGTCTTTCAACTCTAGTCTTATGTATGGCAAATACCGAAGGAATGCAACAGATCTAGGGCCAAGAAATCAGTATTATAAGATTTTCCTTTTCTTTGGTGCAACATAGTTCGTCTTCAGATTAAAACAAAAAAGAAACGTAAAACTGTTTGTTATTTTTCAAGGGAGTTTAGATTAATGCCAATATTTTGATGGCTTCATGGACAGTATGAGAAAGCAATTGTAAGTACATACACTTGCTTTGTTGCTAAAATTCGAATGTTGGACTTGGGGCGGGTCGTTTGCCGATCCGCTAACCCCTTGGATTCACTATTTTGTACGCTTAAGCTAAACTTAGAAAAAATACGACGGTACTAATACAAAAAAATTCTCATCTAAAGATTTTCTTTTATAAAGTTATATGTTTGTTTGCTTTGTTTTGTGCATTTGCATTTCTTTAAAATATTTTATTTTTTTTTTGTTATTAAGCGTTGATTTTGGACATTTGCTTTTTGTTTAAAGTCATGTTATTTTGTTAATTTTTTGTTTTCTTTTAGAAATTCAATCAATGTGGCTTGCGGCTTAACAAAGCTTGAGCTCCAAAGTATGTCATAATATTATTAATACGGCTTGGGGGTAAGAAGATATCAAATTGTTTATGTTAAATAGTTACGAAAGAAATTAAATGTGGGTACTTAATTAAACAATAATGAAATGAACGATTAATTTAATTAAACAAGAAGTGCAGTTAAGAAAAAGGTAAAATATACACATAATAAAATAGAATATATTCACAAATTCTTAAAATTAGGGACAACAGATTATTTCGAGTCATCCAGTTATGTTAGAAAATATTAAATATTATTAAAATCGAAAAGAATTAGCTTGAGAAATCAAAATGTTATGGAAAAGTATTCACACAGAGACACATGAAATGTAACAAATATCGAATTGCAATTTCTTTCTGGCAAAATCTGCCTATTTGAAACTGTTGTCAACGATTTCTCGAAGAGTTTTTGGGAACGTCTTTTCTGGCAAAATCTTCTTAAATGAAAATGTCTTGAATGCTTTCTCGAAGAGTTTTTGGAAACGTCCGGTTTGCAATAATCCCACAAGAAAATATCAGGTGCCGTAAGATTAAAAGGCATTGGTCCAATGAAATGTTGAATATGGAATTTCTTGAAATCAGTTTATTGGAGAAATTGCGTTGCACATCTTGTTGCAACGACACAGTGTTGAAAGGAATTTACTTTCGGGTTCAAGTTTCGCATAATGACTTGTTGTTGTCAATCGAGGTTTATGTGAAAATATTCAGTTTGTTTTAAACAGCATGCGTGGCGTCGCGATACTTTAACTTTGACATTGACTTCCCACATTGCCAAGCGAGAAAAAAGTTTTAAACGGAGATTCAGCTTCTGTAGCTTGCTATTAAAGATCTAAAATCTATGTAGGTTAATCTAAGCATAACACGAGTTTCTTTGATTAATTAGTTAATCGTTCATTCCAATAAACATAATAAAATATTACAAATTATAATTGTTCAAATAAACATCTAAAACTGTGTTTTGTGTGTTTTTTCTTCATCTTCTCTGCTTTCATTATTATTTAAATACTGTTCACTATATCCAATTAAAGATTTATTTGCATAAAATGATTTTGTTTGTTTGTTTGTTTTTCACAACACTAACTACTTTTCTACAACAATCACACTTTTACAAAAATAGTTTAAAATATTTTCTTTGTATTCACTTTTGTTTGGGGGGAGGATTTTTGAAGAGTTCTCCAAAAACTAACCACTAACGGGTTTGACATGTTTTTTTACAGTGTTTGTTTGTTTGTGTGTTGGGCGGGAGGGGCAAGAGAAACGGAAACAGGAAACGGATCACCATCAATCTACAGTTGCTATATTTTTTTACAATAATCATTTGAAAGTCAAAGTGATTCATCATCTTAAGTTATGTGTAGGTATGTTTGTGTGGGTTTTAAAAAATGTAAGATTGTTTTAGAGTTGCTCTCTTTGAATGTCCTCTAAAGTAAAGGTTCCTTAAGGTGTTGTGTTCTATTCGTGGGGGTTTAGGTTCTCCAGCCACCATTGTTCTTGTGTTCGTTCGTTCTTCCTTCTTTCTTGATGCTGCCGTCGTCGTATAAGTGATTGTAAGCCTTCGAGGTGTTTTTTTTTATCATTTCTTCATCATATGTATAAATTGTATATAAAATGATAGTAAATTCTTAAATTGCCAATTGATTAACTTAACTTTTATATTTCTTCTCATTTTTGTTTTGTATAAGGAGACAATTTCATTTTTTATTTATTATTTTTGCTTTGTTTTGTTTTGTAAGAAACAGTCTTTATTTTTTGGATTTTTTTTTTTGCTTTTGTGTAAACTTAAATAATAAAAAAACGTTTATTTTTGTAAAGTAAATTGAATGTTGTTTTCGTGTAAACTTAAGTAAAAAAACGTTAAAAGTATTTTATTTAATATGTAGTAATGAAAAAACATTGAGTGTAAATATTTGTTTAAATAATATTGAAAAAATATTAAGTGTAAATTATTTGTATGTTTCTTTTTTGGTTTTCTTAAACATAATATTATTGAAATTGTAATACTTGATTTTGCTTTAATTTAATGCTGCTTGTGTTATTTTCTTTGCTTAATATGAGCTGTTTTTTGTTTAATAAATAAGCGTTAAGTTTTTGTTTGTTATTACTTATTTTCCTTTCAATGATAAAATGTTCTTCAATATTATTTGTTTTGCTTTAATGCTTTTCATATATGTTTGAAAATTAGATTTTTCTTAAAAACTTGTGTGGAAACTTAAGAAAAGTAAAGTTTTCCATTTTGTAGGGATATTTAAGAGTTTGAAAATGTGTGAAACGTGAATAAACTCGAGGCTGTGTGGATTAAGAGATGTTGTTACTTTTCTTTTATGGACTATTTCCAGGAAAGGAACGTTATAAAATATCATACGCCCAATACAAATGTTCTGGAGGGGATTGAAATCGATTGAGAACTATTCGTTCCTTATTAAAATGCATATTAATATTTAGATATGAAAAGTGAATATTTAAATTGAAAATGTGGAAAGTGGATTGTTAGTTTCCATGGCCCAAAAGGTATACATATTCTTGAATCTGTTGGGATTTGGGAGAACTTATACTTAAATAGTCCCGGTGTTTTGTTGAAGAATCCATCTAATGAATGGGCCTTAAGTCATTGGAAATAAATTCGACTTTCCAATTGATTGATTGCAGACCGAAATAAAACAATAAAAACTATTTGAGAAACGTTCACTAAAATCTGACAATAAGACACAATGATTGTCTAAAATTAATCAAATCAACGGGGAATTTTGAATTTCTGAGGGTTGCGTCCTGCGGAACTTCAGATAAATATATAATATTTAATTCATAACATTGAAATGTTCGGATTTTCATTCCTTTACCAGAACATGTTAGATTTTTTCATATGCTCAAACAGGAAAAAATGTCTCTTAGCCACTATCAAACAAGTTCGATGAGCAATTGTTAAAAGACACTTTTACACGAGCAAATTTACCGCGTGAACTTTCCTTTTAGACCATCTTCCTCAGACTTTCGTCCAAAACCCCTTAAATTCACACAGCCCTTGTCATTTACGTTTTGCCCTTCAGTCTAAGATCATCTTCTGGTCGGACACTTTCATAATTGTGTTCAGTAATCGGTGTTAACCCAGAATGAAATTGATCTCACCCTAATAAACGGACCTTATTGGATTATTTTCTTTTTTGCTTTGCTTGGGGGTGTACATGTTTAACTTAAATTTAAAAGTTGTATATAGTTGTGTCATCCATCCACACATCATCTTCTTGTACATGTTTAATCTTCATCCGACAAATTTGTATTGGTTAATAAGGTGGTATTATCCTCAGCGCCAGTTTCTTCAATGTCCTGTAACAAAGAAAGTAGTGTATAAAATTATATATGTATGTATTTCTAGGGAAATTTTACTTCGATAGAATAATATCCTGTACATGTGCTTTTTTGTTAAAGAAAATCCACAGCTCTGACTTAATTTGTTTCTATTCTAACAAAGAACGTGAGATTTTTATTGAATCTCGTAGTACTTCTCAGCCAGCCCTCGTTTCATACCCCACATATTTTTAATGGATTCATACACGTTTCTTTCAAAAGAAAATTGATCGTTTAAACCCATTGATACATGATGATGTTTTGTTGTCATTGTTGTCGTTGTTGTTGTTCCACGTATTACGTATATAATAATGCCACCGTGCCAATCACTACAACAAACGAAAGTATAGAGATAAACCGGTATAGACACCGCCGATCGACCATCCAATTAGGAATTAGTACACAGCCTACAACCTTGAGCTTGAGAGCTGCTAGCGTTGTTGTGAAAACGTAGCAAACTGGGACTTTCTAAAAAATCCCATTTAAAGGCATATGTAAATGACCTACAAACGCCCGGCTATGGATTAAACACAAGTATGCCATATGCCATTTTTATATAAAAATATTTTATTTTTTATTCGTTATCCCTTTCGTTTAAACATATATGTATGTATTGGATATCGGCCAAGATAAACTCGGTATGTAAAGAACGTAGGAAAATCAACATAATATTCCCAGAATAGCAAAAACGTAAAAAAAGAGATTTATTTTGTGTTTTCTTTTAAAGTTTATATAAAAATATATATTTTTCATAGATTTATATAAAAAATAAAGTACAAAAAACTAAAAGAAAATTAAAACAAAAGCTTGTATAAAAGTATACTCCATCCTATCTTCTCAGTATAAACAAATCGAAACATCAAACAAGATCTGCTAACATAATATTTTATGTTTTAAGTTTAATTTAATAAAAAAAATATAATATTTTTGATTACTTTTTCGTTCTTCTTTACAAATAAAGGATGCTTTGTTTTTCGTTTGTGTGTTGATGTGAGAATGTTTGGAAGTTTTTAAGTTTAAAAATAGTTTAACAATTTACATATTAAAAATAAGATTTTCAACTGTGATTTGTTGGTTTGCTTCGTACAAAATTAAATCAAAAATTGCGTTAAATGCTTTGGAAAACAGCAATAGGTTGTTGCTGTCGTCCTTGTTTAAAAAAAGAGGAATTATTTTCATTTTATTAGACTATGTGCACACGGCACAACTGAAGCGCCGGACAACCACAAGGGAGTCGATCGATCGATAGTAGTTTGTAGTTTGAGCAAAATTGGTGGAGAGCATCCGATGCAAACATTGTTTGTGGATGTTGAGTGACGTCCGCACTTTTGTTGTGCCACAATTCTATATGTAGTGGCCGGCTTTTTACTTCGATTTCACCTTGTTGACGGGGGCGCTGGGGGATTGGTCAGCTTCGGGCAAGTCCGATTCACGCTTGCTGCTGCGTTTCGTCTTTTCCTTGGGTGTCTTCTTCTTTTGGGACGAGGCTTGTTTAGTCTGTTGCTTAGCTTCACGCTTGGCTTTCAATTGTTCGGTGATGAAGGAGAAGATGAAGTAGCCCTGCAAGAGGATGAGGCCGATCAAAGCCATGTAGCCTCTCAATTTACTGGACGAATTGGCTACCACACCATACAACAAACCCAACACACCAATGACCATGGTAGTGAAACGAACGAACACGAAGATAGCATTGTTGACAATACGTACGCTGGCCATTTTCTCATCACGATCGAAGACACCAATCAATTGGAAGATGTGGGCCACAATCTCACTCAAATAGTGCAAGGTCAACATAACAATGGCGAGACGTTGGAAACCGAAGGTGTAGGCCAAGCAAATGATGGAGAAACCACAGATGGAATGTATAATCTTGGACTGTTGATCTTCCTTCTTGACCTTCTGGAAGTACAACTCAGGCAACATGTGCAAGTAGTACGCCAACTGAATTATGAAGTAGAATTTGTGCAGGAACGACATAGGGTGATTGGGGTAATCATCCCACAACAGCGAGAAATTGGTGAAGTAGCCCTCCTTTAAGATGACTTTGGCACCCCACAAGAACGACATAACATAGAACGTCACCAGCTGGCCACTCTCATTGAAAAGTGACAACTTGAATTTCGACAAATGCAATTTGCGCGAGATCTTGTCCAGAACGAATTCCTGAATGATGGCGTGCATGATGATGCAGGTGAGAGTGTAGAAGAAGACAGCACAGTAGTCCTTGATGCCGGCCACATAGGTAAAGGCCTTACCCAAAGGTTGCTCACGTGTCGGCTCTTCGCCACTTACATTATGATGTAGAGAAATGAAGGCGCTGGCAAAGGGTGAAGTCGATTCGTCCATCAGACCCAACACGAAAACCATGGCCACGCAGGAAATGATATCGGCATGATTTTGTATAACGAATTCATGGCTGAGGATTGGTGGGTTCTTATTCGTGGACTTGCGTCCCAAAGTAATAGGTTTGATGGCCATCGGGGAAATTGTATTGTTGTCTCTTATTATTTTACGCTACGCTTCCAAATCAATTAAAGACAATGGAATGAATTTTTTTCTACTAATATTTCTGGTATCCACAGCTCCACCACTAACTACTCTCCACTACTACACGACAGTCAGTCTGTGTTGTTTTTTGTTAATTCTGTTACGTTTTGTTTTTCGTTTTGCACAACTGCTTCGTCTTTGCCACGTCTTTGCCACGTTTAGTGTTTGGTAAGTCGACTTTACGACACAGAGCGAGCGTCCGCGACCAACCTTATTCAATGAAAAAAAAATCACTAAAATTTGTTGGAAAAACGCGGATTTCACAAAATACTGAAATCTCCACAAATCTCCAAGTAACTCAAATAACCAATGACAGACGAAGACAAATAAGAAGTGATGCCAACTTCTGGGGACCAAAACGAATAAAAATCGTTAGAAAAGGGGCTAAAAAGGGCTAAATTATACAAAGTGTGGTTTTTGGGCGTGTAATCAATTATTGTAAGTTACAAAAAGTATGAAATTATAAGAAGTTTGTTATCAATATAATAATTAAACAAAGATAAGTTAAGTTCTTTTGAACAAAAACAAGACCCTGAAAACTAAAAACTACCTACACCAAAAGTAGTCAATTCAGGAAGATTGATCATGACTGAATCTAGTACGTATCGACCAAAATAGCTTTTGCGTAGTGATATTCTGATTCTTTATCTATTATTTTCTACTTCTTTAAATACAAAATTTTGAAAATTTTTTCGTTCCGTTTTCGTATTTTGTATTTTGGAGTACTGGAGTATTGGATATGAACATTAGTAGGAACATTAAAAGAGAAGAAAGTGCTAAACCAAAAAGTGAAAAAGGGCTAAGTTTACGCGTTTTTTAGTTTAGGCCTAAAAATAGTTTTTTCGGGGTTCGGGCAACCCAAAGGGCTAAGTTGGCATCACTGCAAATTACCACTCTCCAGTCGTTTTTGATGTGCTTTCGATTTTCGACTATCAAAAACGATTTTTTGCTATCGATTTTGTTTTGTTGTCAAACAATAAAAATCGACTTTCGCTATTTGGTTTTCGACTTTTCAATAACGGTGTTATCCGATTTACTAGATTAAAGACTTGATAAGGTAACACCATTGTTACCCATTGGTTTTTCTTTAATGGATCAACAATAAAAATATGACAGCACCACTAAGAGAGTAGCAAGCTACTTTCTTGTTAAGCGAGTAAACTCCATATGTTTTTAGTTATTTAAATAAATGAGATATTTAAATGCGCACCAAAAACTGGGCTTCAGTTTTATTCAGACATTTTAACAAAATCCCAAAGAGTTGGATTTTGTTAACATATCCGAACAACATTTCAGTGTTTATAACTGTTAAATCGTTATTATTTCATTTTGGCCTTAAAAATCGACATTGCATTAAACTACTAAAAACGATTGCTTAGTACTCGATTAATCTAATTGGGAGGTTGCCTTCAGTTAATCGACTACTATTTATTAACCCATTCAGCGCCGCTGACCAATCGGCGGGTTTTCTATGTCCCACATGCACACTTTGTATAAAGTCATAAATAATTTTTTAACATAATTTGGCTTATAACCATTATAGGCTTTTCAGACTGCATGTAAAATCGAGCTGAAATATATTAAGGTCGATTTACAAATGTAAGATCTGAAAAGGCTGTTAGAAAACACTGGAATTTTTAACAGTTTACTGCAGTTTTCAACCTTGATCGATTTCAAGTTGATTTCGCATGCAGTCTGAAAAGGCTAATAGAATAAAAACACAAAAACGCTCTTGCTTCAAGGTAATAAGAAAAATCGCCGCTGTGGCTGACGACTTGCCTCACATACAGGAAATAAATGTGAAGCCGAAGTCGAGTGCCGCCAGCGTGTTACATTGTGTTTAGACTCTTAAGTTCTATTTCTCCGTCAGTGTGAATAGGCTATAAACCAATAATTGTAAACAGTTTTAAATTTTGCACAAATTTTAAATTAAGTGAAATGAAGAAGTGAAGTGAAAATTACAACATTTAGTATTTTCGTGTGTTGATGTGTGTTGTGTGCTAGTGAATTATGTGTGTGTTAAATTTTAATATAAAATTTTAAAACCTTAGGCAAGTCTAATTTGGTCAAATGTTTTGCTTTGTTTGAAATATATTGAGTTGATTTATAAATATAAAATTAATTTGCAGTATTTTTGATCAGTTGTGACAAAAGTGAATATAACAAAAGTGAATATAACAAAAGTGAGAATAAAAAAGTGATACCTCCTCCGACTCAATAATAAGCAAAATGCAGTTTACGTGGGAGGCTCCCTTCCCATGAATGAATCAAAAACCGAAGATGAAGTGAAAAGTTGAGGGCCCAAAAACGTTGTCAACGAACTTATGTATGTAGATATAAGCAAATGTACTCAAAGCAAATAAAATCTTTTATATACATTAGTAATATAACAATTAAAAAATCTATACTTAGTTGGACCCTCATTTTGCACATTAAAAAACACCAATGGACCCAATATGGTGAGTACTCCCATGAATTGAAAATAATTTTCCTATTGTTATTAAATATATTAGACATTAATAAGACCGGTCTGCAATTCAAAGGTCATGCAGCCTGTCAAAGGGTTCACAAATGCGGAAAATTAACTATTCTTTTTATACTTATCAACTGAATTTGAACTGATTTTTACACATTTGCAACCCCAACTGGTGTACAAATTTAAATTATATCTGGAATATAAGAGCCTCCTAGCTCGTTTCGTCATATGCAATACTACTTTCATATTAACATTCGAATATTTCTATATAATTTTTCATTTAATTGAAATAATAAATGAGGAATGATTACACCATCCAACAGTCCATATTACACTTGAATCGGATGATGTGCGTCTAAAACTAGAGGTAAAATGGAGTTAATTGGCGTTCTTAGTTTTTCATTTCCTCATCTTATTGGCCATTCACAGAACTACAAGGTTCCAAAGGCTGCAATTTTTTAAAAATTATTTTAAAAACTTATTTAGCACCCCATGGGGCCAGTATAAATGTCAAATTAGAGAGCAGGTCATCTTTTAAAACTACTCTAAATTAAAAAAATACTTAATATCTGTATTAGTTTGTCGTTAACAACCATTTCAAGTTTTCTCTCTTAAAAAGTAAATTATGAATAAACTAAATAAAATAAGGAGAACACTTAAAATGATCGTTATTGCTAAACTAATACAGGTATAAACCTGAAATTTTAAGTATTTTTAACAGACACTCTCTTCTTTTCTTTGACACTAATATCTTATCATAATAAGTATTTAAAATAATTTTTGAAAAATTGCAGCATTTGGAACTTTGTAGTCCTGTTAAGGGGCATCAATATGAGGAAATGAAAAGCTAAAAACGCCAATTAACTCAATTTTACTTATAGTTTATTACGTACATCATCCGGTTCAAGTGTAACGACTTTTTTAAAAATTGTCGTACGGCATTACGAAGTAACTAAATTTTTATTAGAAAACATTGGAATTTTAAGAACAATATATACATTTTGTCTTTGGTGGCTATCTCAAGATATTAGCAACGAAATAACGAACTTAATAAACAATTCTCTATATTTTATAATCATAGACATGTCTCTTTCAGATTTTTCGACTGAATAGTGAATAAAAAATATTGGTTTCCTAGTACCACAAGTACTTCCCTCATGAATCAAACTTTGAATTCCAACTTTTAATTACCGAAATAGTCCCAGCCACATCTTGAATTGTATTCGTAAATCTTATAAGAATTGAGAACAAGTTATGTTTACCGCAAAGCAATATTTCCGGGTTTCTTCGATTGACTTCCTGGCAAATTGTGTGATTTTTTATTATAATCTTCTAACTAAGGTTGCTTTGTAGCTATTTTCCTTCACACTCTGAACGAGAAAGAGGAGCTGTTCGTCCTCACTTTAAGTGTGTACATACTTGTGATTTATTGTATACCGCTGCCCTTCCCCGGAAGTTAAATCAAATCAATCTACTTAATACATACATGGACGACTATTGTATACTTACATTGCGATTGCGTTTCCTAACCGAAGTGACAATAGTCCTTTTGTTGCGTGCCACCAAACAAACTGTTATGATTAGAATGACACCAATTAGAGCAAAGCCCAATAGGGCAGGCAATAAAACGCTATCCTCAGTTTTATAACCCTTGAAGAGAAAGCAAAAAATAGAAATAGATACCATTTGTTATTAATCAAACCGGAAAAAGGGTCAATTGCTGTATTAACACGATAAGGTAGCATTTCATGAGGTTGCTTTCCGTTTACTACTTACATTCCATTGAAAATAGGTGGATGGATCAATGTAGGGCCAATGTGTGTGAATCCAATCGGAATTTGTTGCCTCCTTATTATTGACCTCCTTGCCTCCGCCGCCGCCACCAGCTGTGTATGTTTTGGAGGGTATGGGTATGATATCATTTAAGTTGCTGTTGTCAGGTGTAGGTTGTATAGGCGAGAGATTTTTCACAAGAACTGGTGGTATGGCCGGTTTTTTGGCCGTCGACTTTAATAGCGGCACCTGCATAATGCGTGTGGTTATAGTGGGCTGTGTGGACGACGAGTTGTTGGTGTTCTGATTTAGCGAAGATTGCAAAGAAGCACGCGGTACATTTGGCAGAGAAGCCGAAGACAAAGAACGATTTAATAACGTCGGTACCAATGTGGCCGTAGTGGTTGGGGGTGCTAAAGTTTCCGGCAGAGTTGTGACTGGTAACGATTTCGGAGTAGTTTCGTTTTCTTTGTTAGGATCTTGTGGTGGTATAGTTGTAACGATATTTTTAAAGTCATTCAAGTCATGGATTGTAATTTTCCCCTCAAGTTCCGTTTCGGCATTATTGACGGCACCGCCAGTATTGGTTGGTGAATTATCTAAATGCATGCCATCATTTTCCGCTGCAAAAGGGTTCGAGTTCTTTCCCCCATTTGCATCCGTTGGCGATGACGTTTTGTTTACCTTCAAAATGATCTTTTCAACGCCATCCTTGCTGATAATTTTTACGTTCTTGCCCACATTTGCTTTATTCAAAGCCAACAAATTGCCTTTGTTTAGCATGGCATTGGCCAAAGCATTGCCCGTGTGTGTCGTGGGTCCGGTTTCTTTGTTCTCCGTGGTTAAGGCGGCCTTGGTTCTCAGAAACCATTCCGTAGGAATTCTATTGGATACCAAAAAAGGCACCAACACCGCTCCCACTATAACGGTACATACGAAAAGTAGGCCTACATAGGCAAAGAAAGATCTCCTTTTGGGCTTTTTGTTTTTGGGCTTCTTGGAGCTGCCGGCCGATTTGTTTTTGCCCTCCAGACGAAAATCATCATTTTGCGGTAGAATAGTATATTGTAAGCTGTTTTCACCGTGTCTTATGGTTTTATACATATTTAAAGAAGTCTTTGGCGAAAATGTTCAACGAAACATATGTTATTTTCCAATGGCAATGTTTTCCTTAGCAACGTCTGAGTATTTGCGACTTTTTTCTAACGAGTATATTGATTTAATAATGACCCTAAAGCGAAACGGAGTTTATGGCACGACTAGTGCCTAGTTTACACGTTAGCTATGATTATTTTAACAAAACAATGGACGAAAGGAAAGCTCAAACTCAGCAGACATGTACGAGATGTGAATGTTGTGCGTGATTGAATATTTTTCTTGGTTCATTCGTTATCCTGTACGTTGTGTTTCCTTGTTCTGATAAAAAAACACAGACACACACACACAGAAAAGTGGGGTAGGTTGAAAAATCCTTGAACAAATTTTCAAAACATCAAAAATTTCCATAAAACAAAGGGATTACACAAAAACTGTATAAAGTTTGCATGCAAAATGTTTCTTTTTTCCATAAAAACACGCACTAGATTATTTCGGATTATTTTAAGTTTTGTTTTTATACGTTTATTTTTGTTTTCATTTAATATTTGCAATTTGCAGCAGCAGCTTTAGGTCACAATTAATAATGTCAATTTCAGTTTATTCTTCTAATAACTACACTTTACTTGTTTCCTATTAAAACATTTTATTTAATTTTTCGCTTTTATTTTGCTTTATTTCCAAAAAAAATTGTCTCCTTTTTATTTTATTGCAATTTTGTGTCTACTCTTTAGAAAATTTCTTGGAGTTTTTCCTTTGCTGCTTATTTGGTCATTTTTCGTCTGACAACGATGAGAACGAGAACTGTCAATTTTGTAAGTCTTCTATTTTGTTTTTCTCTAAATTGTCTTTCTCTGTGGAAAATCAATAGAAAGGACCTGTAGTACATCCTTTGGTTGGCGTTCTCTTAAATTATCCCCCGTCCCTTCACACACACAAAATGTGTGAAGGAAATCATATGTTTTTCAAGCGAAAAAGTGGTGGTGGTTATATTTCCTGACATTTCCTGTTTGAAGTATTGGCAATTGTAACAGACAAGCATTTTCACAGACGTTAGCTTTTGTATATGTTGCATAATTTCATGTACGCATACAGAGTTGTTATTTGCTATCGTTATTATTATCCGTTATCAACATAATCAAGCATTTCCACAGACGTTAGCTTTTGTATATTTCATGTACGCATACAGAGTTGATTTTTTGAAGGTCCGTTAGCATTATAAGCAATACCTAAGGTGCTATTTACACTTAAAAATTTATTGTAAAACTTGAAAATATATTATGACGAAATCAAATTAAGCCTTTTTCGATGGAAAATAAGCTTTTATTTTGTTTAGTTTACCAAACAATATTGGAAAAAATCCGTTCTCAACCTAAGATAAACACATATTCCAAGAAAATTTGAAAAGGAAGTGCATGGAAATCGACAAAGTGTATATTAAAATATTTTTTGTATGTTATAAAGAGCATAAAGGCAAAATTATTTAGAGAAAGTGAAAAATAGTTAAAAGTTTGTAGAATATAAAGAAGAGATGGAAAGAGCAAAAATATTCTCATAATCTAGTGATGAGTTTCACTTCTGGTACAATGAACATGGCCAATGAGCTGAATTTCCACATTCGAAGTGAAGAGAATTATCAAGGCACCGTTAAAATCATAAAATCTCACAGTTTTGTGTGCTTCATGGACAGTCTGAAGCATTAATCATTATTATTAAATATTAATTAAAATAGTCTTCTTAAATTTGAGTAAATTTCACACTCCAATTTAGATCAAAAGTTTGGTATCAGTTTAGTTAAAATTTCCCTAAGAGAATAAGAGTTACCTTATTTCAAAGTCATAGTAAATATATATATACAAGAAATAGGGTAGCAATTTTATTTAAAAACTTCTTCTTTAATTGTCATGCCTTTCGATTTTGTATGCGAACGACGATGATTCCGGGGGTCGTAAAAAATCGTGAAATGGAAATTTGAGGGTCTTTTCTCTTGTAGAATTTTCAAATTTATAATATTTAAACACATGATGAGAGAATTCACACGACTTCAAAAGAAATTTGAAAAAAGTCATCGCGTAAATAGGGACTTAGAAAAAATCCTTACACATTCACACTCGTACGGAAGAAATTTTTCTAGGCTCTAAAAAAAAAAGAAAATAATAGGGAGACTTTCTTCTTAAGTACTTCAAATATTATTGTAAACAATCAGTGCGAAGGCGGTACCTTCCACCTAGTCTTCACATCAATCATACAATATTGACTGAACTCTTTACAGCAGAAGTATAGCAAATCGGCCCACAAGGACAATTTGTTCCCTCACTAGGACTGAAAAAACCCCTAATATTTATAGTATTTCAGCAAGTTTTTTGAATATGTCTGCTTATATTTACTTTATATTTGTAATGAGCATTCCCCTTATAGCATTAACACGCATTTTTATTTGTAGGGGGTGTATATCAAACGACAACAGCAAGAAGAAATTGAGTAGATACATAGTACAAACGTATTTTTTCCAATTTCGTACTTTTAAGGGGTTAAATGGTAATAGAGGGATAAAAATGGTACCAGCCAAACGGCTGCACCTAGAATAATGAAACTCGGTTAATACATTTCTCTGATTGCGTAGACACATATAATAAAGGGATTTTTCGAAAGTCGTACTTTTAAGGGGAATTTGCGAATTTGCCGCAGCTAGAATCATGGAATTTGGTGTATACATTAATTACTCTGACTGCGTAGACACGAAATAAATAAAAAGGTTTTTCAAATTTCGTACTTTCAGGGATACAATGGGAACAGAGGGATAAAAATGGTACCAACTAAACGGCTACAGCTAGACCCCAACATAAAAAATTACACGGGAAAAACATGATTTCTAGAGATGTTTAGCTCACAGAGGACTTGACCAAGTGACGGAATATTTTGCAAATCATATTTAAACAATCTAATTTCATTTCTTCATTTATTTTCGTGACCCATCCTAATATACATGATATAGTATAAAAAGCAAATAGTTATTTTTTAAATAAAATTAAAAATAGAATTCAATATAATTTACAAAGTTAATTTTACAACACTTTTATTTGTTTTGTTTTGGCTATACTTAAGACATTTTCCTATAATGTTACTGTACTTCTACAAAAATCGGCAGTCTCAGTGGAATGCTATCCATGGTGTATTTATTGAAATGAGTCTGCATATGAATAAACATTATTGAAGTTATTCATTACTTTTATTTTTTTGTTAAATTCTCTGGATTAAAAGCAATTACTGGTGACAACGCAAGGGTCCATATAAATTGAAATATGTTATCCGATTTTCAAAAAGACAAAAAACCCCTTCAAAATATAACTTATCTGTTAAAAACCTTTCTTAGATTTTTGAATGATTAATGTGAGATTGCTCCAAGCCAAACTGTTTACAAATTTAATTCAAAATATACAATATGCTTTCTCATTCTTTCGTACATTTTTGATTGAACGCATATTGAACTAAAAGAAAGAAACAACAACAATAAATTAATGACTGTAGTCGTTAAATATTTATCTTATCCAAAATTGTCAAATATATATGAATATTTTTTGCTTTCCCTTTCTCAGTAATATTTTTTTCTTTTGTTTGAGTGTATGTTTTGATATGAATACGTCTTGCCGGCAACACCAGTGCTTCAAAAAATCTTACACGTGGTATCTATTTTGTGGAACTGGGGATTATTTATCAGTTCATAACAGAGAGAAAACTAAAAAACGCTCTCTTCATATTTGATTCTCTCTCACACATACACACACTCTTGCCACTGTCCATATCGTCCACATCGCACAAATATGCCCCCATCGTTCCAATTGTCACATCCCAGTGAAGAATTTATTTACCGACCACTTCAATTTCTTTATACAACTTCTTTATAAATTTATATAATCAGTCAAAAATGCTTTCGGACATTTAAACGATTATTGTGCAAATAGTCTGTTTTAATTTTTCTTAAATTTTATTAAACTATCAGGCGAAAATACCTTCAGACATTTAAACGATTATTCTGCAAATTGTCTGTTTTGAGTTAGGTCAGAAATAAGTGCAGGAAGTCGATAAAATGTCCATGTTGACAGAATATTTCCAGAGAATTCTCTGCAACATATGTATGTACGATGTAAGTATGTCCGATTATTTACAGAAAAGTCTAAACAATTTCGACTACTTTGCCAGAGCTAGTACTGACTTCGGTACGATAAGTCGAAAAATCATTATTTATATCAGAAATTCTGTTGCAATTTTTCTTAAATTTCATTAGGTAATCTGTCAAAAATGCTTTCAGACATTTAAACGATTATTCTGCCAATAGTCGGTTGAAACTTTCTTAAATTTCATTAGACAATCAGTCAAAAAAGTTTTCGGACATTTAAACGATTATTCTGCAAATTCACCCGACTTCTGTTCTGAGTTAGGTCAGAAATATGTACAGGAGGCCGATAAAATGTCCATGTTGACAGAATATTTTCAGAGAACTCTCTGCAACATATAACGCTAAGCATGTCCGATTATTTACAGAAAAATCTAAACAATTTCGGCTACTTTGCCAGAGCTAGTGCTGACTTCGGTACGATAAGTCGAAAAATCACTATTTATCTCTAAAGTCCTGTTGCAATTTTTCTTAAATTTCATTAGGTAATCTGTCAAAAATGCTTTCAGACATTTAAACGATTATTCTGCCAATAGTCGGTTGAAACTTTCTTAAATTTCATTAGACAATCAGTCAAAAAAGTTTTCGGACATTTAAACGATTATTCTGCAAATTCACCCGACTTCTGTTCTGAGTTAGGTCAGAAATATGTACAGGAGGCCGATAAAATGTCCATGTTGACAGAATATTTTCAGAGAACTCTCTGTAACATATAAGGCTAAGCATGTCCGATTATTTACAGAAAAATCTAAACAATTTTGGCTACTTTGCCAGAGCTAGTGCTGACTTCGGTACGATAAGTCGAAAAATCACTATTTATCTCAGAAATTCTGTTGCAATTATTCTTAAATTTCATTAGGCAATCAGTCAAAAAAAACTTTCAGACATTTAAACGATTATTCTGCAAATTGTCTGTTCTGAGTTAGGTCAGAAATATGTACAGTAGGCCGATAAAATGTCCATGTTGACAGAATATTTTCAGAGAACTCTCTACTAAATATGTCCGATGTAAGTATGTCCGATTATTTAAAAAAAAAGTTAAAACAATTTCGCCTACTTTGCCAGAGCTAGTATTGACGTCGGTACGATAAGTCGAAAAAATCACCATTTGTCAGTATTTATCTCTGAATCCTGTTGCAATTTTTATCTCTGAAATCCTGTTGCAATTTCATTAGACAATAAGTCAAAAATGCTTTCAGACATTTAAACGATTATTCAGCAAATTGTCTGTTCTGAGTTAGGTCAGAAATGTGTGCAGGAGGCCGATAAAATGTCCATGTTGATATAATATTTTCTCTGCAACATATCTAAACATGTCCGGTTATTTACAGTCTAAACAATTTCGGATACTAGGCCAATCGGATTTCGGATACTAAGTCACTATTTTTAGTATTTATCTCTGAAATTCCGCCAGAAATCTTTCCGACAAATGTGCACAGACTTCTGCATTTCCTCAGACAAGTCGTTCCATAAAACTTAAAGACGGTAATAGCGTCTTTAGACTTAAAATGACATATCATATTTTTTATTACATATGTAAATCAACCTTATGTCATTTCAGCTAGATTTCGCATGCAGTCTGAAAGGGATATTAGAGGTAATCAGTAGTCATTCTTTGTGGAGTTTGTTTATCTATAACCAGACAAGTGTAGAACAGATATAGGCCGATCAATACAAATAGCAAGGTGAAGTAAGAAAATGAAAGAATCTACTCAAATTCACGATTGTGCTAGTCGACAAAATCACTATTTGTCAGTAATTATCTCTGCCAGAAATATTTCCGACAAATCTACACAGCCTTCTGTATTTCCTCAGACAAGTCGTTCCATAAAACTTAATGACGATAATAGCGTCTTTAGACTGCATGCGCAGTCAATCGATCAAATTTGTATGGGATCTGTCATTTGTAAATCGACCTTGAGCTGAAATCGCTTGATTTCGCTGGCAGTCTGAAAATGCTATAAGATCTGTCTGATCGACAGCGCCACCAAAAACTCGATTTCTGAACAACTTCGAATGAAATTGTTCGCTGGGCTACCACACAAACACATGCTCCAACAACAGCAACAACAACATACCCGCGACAATGGAAATATTTATATTAAAAACAAGTCACACCACATACAAAGCAAAAATAAATTAATATTCAGCGGAGGAGGAGAGCATACATTTTTGCCAACACACTTTTCACTTTAGTTCTAGTGGAACCACCGGTTGGTTTAGTGGTGCTCTCGTCTTCTTGCTGTAACTTAACACAGAAATCACGCGCTCAAAAATGTCGATGATTCGTTTGATTGGTGCTGAGGTGAGGGGCAAAGAAAAAGGCTTATGTTACCTGCGTAGTTGATAAAATGCATAATTCGAAAAATGTTGCAGACACGTTTGCAAGTGCGATGAAGTGAAATCAAAACAAAATAAATATGTTGAAAAGACGTCCAGAATTCTGGACAAATGTCACTGGAGAAATTCCAATTACAATTCTCCGTAACATTTTCATTACGTAACTAATGCTGTGCTTGTGGGTGATAAAATTCATAAATTGTCTTGTTTTCTATATAATGTACGATTTCATAAAGACCACCACCGTACCGTGGTGGCTATCTTTATGTCGAACGTGTGCCGTTCGATAATGTCAAAGTGGGGCAAGCTAGCTCCCCAGCAGGTTTATTTCACTGATAACGAAGTCGTCTGTTATTAAATAATCAATTTTTTTGCGGATTTGTTCGATAACGCCGTAAAACGAATTTGATTTGAATGATTTTGTTTCACCTGTAGACCACATGGCAACGTCTGCTATCTGAGGATCCGATGGAGCCTGTGAATTCTAGACACTTGTGTGTCTTATCAAGGTTGCATAACATTTACGAGTGCTGGAGGTTTATCTTTATTTTAATAAAATAAACCATGTTTGTTTAAATGTGTGCGGTGTTATCACCCAAATAGCGGGCGATAATATTTCCAGGGGTTCTTTGTGCTCTCCCTCCCTCGATGAGTTCGACGACCCTGTGTGGGATTAGGAGAAAGTTACAATGTGTGAATTAATAAACTAATTTACTATGGGTTTTAGTAGTTGGCAACTCTACAAGGACAGCGATCGCATCTTGTTATTATCATGTCTATAGCTTTGTTTACATTTTAAGAGAAAGTAACAGTATGTTACAATTGCTTTGCGAACTCATTAACTAATTTACTAAGATTTTCCCCTACGGTTTTTCATAGTTGGTAACTCCACAAAGATAGTGATCGCATATCGTTCCTATAATGCCTATAGCTTTGTTTACACTTTGGAGAAAGTTACAATGTCTTACAATTACTTTGTGAACTCATAAACTAACTTAGGGCTTTTACAAGTTGGCAACTCCACAAGGATAGCGTTCGCATCTGATTCCTATAGCTTTGTTTACACTTTCTGATTTATTGTACAACTTGAACATAGATTATGGACGATAACTTAACAAATTTAGCATTTTTCGATGGAAAATAAGAAATAAGTAAATGATGCAATAGTTTTAAATGAAAAGCTTTCATAGAGCTAAACCTAGAAGTTGTACAATAACTTGTTTATGATCTGGTATTAAGCTTGTCAACGCGAAAATGTTTATCGGCTTCAAAAGAAACTAAAATACAAATTTCATAAAATATTTTCATGCGAAATATTTCGCAACCCAAAAAACTTTGTAACATTTTCGTGCAACAGATTTCGTATTTCTCTTTTCGGTGCTTTTTGGCAGAATTTGACAGCTTTTCACGTGAAAAATCAAAATTATACTATTTAGTAGTAATTTTCAAGGGGAATAAATTGAAAATATGTATATCGCCAGTTATTTTTTAATTCTTGGCTTATGTGGCGTTTACACTGAAACAATTTTTGCATAATTCGGATGTCGATGCTGGTATTGTGAAGACTTTTCGGCAAAGAGCATTGCCTGACTTCACAGATAACTGATAACAATAAATTTTTTCTCGAAAAAATCGTATATATGGTGGGCCATTTAAAACTTTAAATTAGAATCGGCTATAAAGGAAAAAGTATTGATTATTTTTTCAAATGTCTGGTTTTATTGGAAAGGTTAAACTTTGTCATCACATCTAACACGACTGCCTCGGCAGTACCTCATCCGATCAACCCAATTTTTCACCAAACAGTGACCCGATGTGGATGTATTATCTTCGCAATAGTCACGTATGGGTTCTCTGAACCCCATATGCGGCAATTTTGCTTATTGACATAGCCACCGAGATGAAAATGAAGGCCGATCTCTTCTCGAAAAATTTCCACGTACAATTTTTACAGTTTGCGTTAAAGACTTACAACTTTGGCAGTAAGTTTTTAATATTTCCCAATTTTGTTCGAGCGTTTAGCGTCCTATTTTGCAAATGTCAAACTTAAACCTGAAAATAATAATGAATTTTATTCTACTTTTCAAAGTCAATGTATTCGGTAGATTAAATTTAACATGGCCCATCCTATATATTACCTTTTCGCCAGAATCTAAATTCAAGTTGTACAAAAAATCATTAATAACCCCCATTTTCACCATGTCTGGTTAATCTAAAGTAACAGCTAATCAGTAGATGGGATTTTTTGCAGATTTCGACTTTTATAACTGTTGTCTTTAACCAAACAAGTGTAAAATCCTTAGAACAGAAATAATAATAACAAATAATAAGGTGAAGTAAGCGAAAAAATCTACCCAAATTAGCGTTTGTGCTTTGGAAGAAATAGCACGTTCCCCCGGGGAAATGTAACAGCCCAAGCCCATGTGATGAAAATAACACAATTCATTCCCTGTCATTGAATGTCAGGGAATGAATAATAACGACAATCGTACGATCACCTTGAAGAAGAAAAATGGCGTAATTTACATGAATAGATTTTACGCATGTATCTATATTAAATGTCTCGTATATTTGTTTAAAATTCTCGACACAAATTTAATGAACCTGCATCTATTTTGTTGACAATGAAATACGCGGTTACCCTCACATTTGCGTTCCAAATTGATCGTCATGGAAATCGTGATTGCGGCCACACAAGCTAACACTGCGCTGCAAAAGTATGCGCCAATATCATAATTGTTAGAATGTTCAAGAACATTGATTACTTTTACTATCTTCCGAATTTTGACATCAAGACTGTCATAAATGGAATATGGCGATTTTTGTGTTTATGAGAGGGATTACATTATAGCCTTTTCAGTCTTCATAAGGCCGATTTTAAAATGTCAAATTTGTATGGGATCTGACATTTATTAATCCACCTTATGGCAATTCAGCTAGATTTCGACTGCAGTCTGAAAAAGCTATTAAATGTCAATTTGTGTCTGAACGTTGCCAACCTATCAGAAACACGTATGTGTTTATGTTTACAAATTAACTTAATAGCCTTTTTAGACTGTAGGCGAAATATGCTAATCTATATACTTCTTCCGGGTCGGTCATAAATGAAAAAAAAACACGCGATAGGCTTTTCAGACTGCATACGATATCAATCGATTTAAGCTTAAGATGGATTTTCAAATGTCAAATTTGTAAGGAATCTGACATTTGTAAATCGACATTATGTGACATAAAATCAGCTAGATTTCGGTTGCAATCTGCAAAGACTATTAAATGTTAATTTATGCCTTAACGTTGCCAGCCTAACATAAACACATACATAAGGACTGTCATAAATGCAATAACGCGATTTTTGAGCTAAAGAGAGGTTATCTAATAGCCTTTTCAGACTGCATGCGAAATCAATCGATTTCAACTTAAAATGATTTCAATAAAATGACATGGTATTTGACATTTGTAAATCGACCTTATAGCTTTGTCAACCTCAAATTTGTATGGCATCTGACATTTGAAAATCGACCTTATGTCATTTCTGCTAGATTTCACATGCAGTGTGACAATGCCATTAGGTCATTTCAGCTAGGTTTCGCCTTCCGTCTGAAAAGGCTATTGAATGTTATTTTCTGCCTGGACGTTGCCAACCTAACATTCACACATCCTTATGTTAATCTATATACGATGCGATTAACGCATCGCCTGCGTTTCTTTTCTTCTAACATAACTGATTTATTATCGGATGGGAAGATGGACTTCCTAGTGAAGAAACATTTTCAAATCACTCATGGCACATACTTTTGTACGCAACTACATGTGTACAAGTGTAATAGTATGCATACATCTATTATTTGCTTAAAATCTAGGCCTACACGCGCCACTCTTTTTTTGTCAATTTATTCTGATTGTAGCATGGAGGGAGTCTATTATGGTTGTGGACAGAGAGGAGGGACAATTTTTTGGCTTCAAGTTTAAATTTATTAACATACGATATGATTTCGTTGCCAGTTTTCGCTTATCTATGTGTGGATGTTTGTGGAAGAAAAACAAACAGAAAAACCTAAAAATGGCGTAAGCAAACACAAGAGCGAGAGAATCAAATAATAAAGATAGTTTAAATTGTTTTAGCAAACAATAAAAGCAACATAGAAAGTGGAACGTAATGGAAATGGAACACACTAATAGATAATTAGCGACACTATAAAACCGAGGTCGAGCAAATAAATGTTTGCTCAGCTTTTTGATAAACTACAAAAAAAAATCGCGCAAAAGATAGAACGCAAATGAAAATGAACCGTTGAACTTTTCAAATATTTATTTTAAAAATCACCAACAGCACAATTCCATCATTAACTTCATCATTCATCTTCTGCGATATTTATATATCGTTTAAAGCAATGTCTTAATTAATTGTTTCCCCCCCTACCCCTTTGAAGGCCCGTCTTTTGGCCAAGCGTGCCTACTCCTCGGCCGCTCCCACCACCAAAATGTTCATTGATGGCAAATTCGTAGACTCCAAGACTACCGAATGGATCGATTTGCACGATCCTGCCACCAATGAAGTCATTTCCCGCGTGCCCAAGTGCACCAAGGATGAGATGCAAACCGCTCTGGAATCCAACAAGAAGGCCTACAAATCCTGGTCCAACACTTCGATTTTGTCGCGTCAACAGGTCATGTTCAAGTTGCAAGCCTTGATCAAGGAGAACATGGGTGAATTGGCTAAGAACATTACCAAGGAACAGGGTAAAACTTTGGCCGATGCCGAGGGTGATGTTTTGCGTGGTTTGCGTAAGTACTCGGAAATAAAGAAAAAATAAAATCCAAAACAATTTGCTTTAAATGTCTTCCTCAAACGCTACACTTACAGAGGTCGTCGAACACTGCTGCAGCATTCCCTCCTTGCAAATGGGCGAAACCGTGGCCAATGTTGCCCGCGACATGGACACCTACTCGTTGGTTTTGCCTCTGGGTGTTGTAGCCGGTATTGCTCCCTTCAACTTCCCCGCTATGATTCCTTTGTGGATGTTCCCTGTGGCCATTACTTGCGGTAATACCATGTTGTTGAAACCCTCTGAACGCGTCCCCGGCTCCACCATGATGTTGATGGAATTGCTCAACGAAGCCGGCTGCCCTCCCGGTGTTGTCAACGTAATCCACGGTCAGCATGACTCCGTCAACTTCATTTGCGATGCTCCCGAAATCAAGGCTGTGTCCTTTGTCGGTTCCGATCAAGCTGGCAAATATATCTATGAACGTGCCGGCAAGAACGGCAAGCGCGTCCAAAGCAACATGGGTGCCAAGAATCACGGTGTCATCATGGCTGATGCCAACAAGGAAAATACCTTGAATCAATTGGCTGGTGCCGCCTTCGGCGCTGCTGGTCAACGCTGCATGGCCTTGTCCACCGCCGTGTTTGTGGGTGAAGCCCAAAAATGGATTCCCGATTTGGTTGAGCGTGCCCAGAAATTGAAGGTCAATGCTGGTCATGTTCCCGGCACCGATGTAGGCCCCGTTATCAGTGCCCAATCGAAACAGCGCATCAACGAGTTGGTCGAATCTGGCGTCAAACAGGGAGCTAAGCTCATTTTGGATGGTCGTGGCCATAAGGTAGCTGGCTACGAACAAGGTTACTTTGTTGGCCCCACCATCTTGTCCGATGTCACCCCCGATATGACCTGCTACAAGGAGGAAATCTTCGGCCCCGTCTTGATCATCCTCAACGCTGATACCATCGATGATGCCATCCAAATGATCAACAACAATCCCTACGGCAACGGAACTGCTATCTTCACCACCAACGGTGCCACAGCCCGCAAATTCGTCAACGAAATCGATGTCGGCCAAGTCGGTGTCAACGTACCCATCCCAGTGCCCTTGCCCATGTTCTCATTCACCGGCACTCGTGGCTCCTTCCGTGGTGACCATCACTTCTATGGCAAGCAAGGTGTTAAGTTCTACACCCAGACCAAGACTGTAACACAATTGTGGCGCGAAACTGATGTATCCCATACCCAAGCTGCTGTGGCCATGCCCACCATGAAGTAAATATGCGAATGGGGGTGTAGAAACCACCTGCCGCCTTAGGGGGATTTGAAGGGCTGTGCTAACTATGTAAGGTCTTCCAGTTGTATTAGTAGCTAAGCAAAGTAAAAAAAATCACAATATTTTTAATATGCAATTGTTTATATGGCTTTTTAAGATCCTTGATTTCCCCAAAATTTTACACAGTTCAGTGCATTTATTAAATTTAATTTACAAAGAAGTCTTTGATTTTGAGTAGTAGTTTAAGAAATAATCGTATTCTAACACAAATCAATCATTAATGTAAAGCAACTTTACGCATTATATAATTAAAGAAAAAATAAACTAATTTTGAAACTAATTTGTCGATACATATTTGTATAGGGAAGGCTTTCAATCATGCATGATTCGAGTTAGGGTTGGTCCAAAATTGTCATGGGGGAAAACGGAAACCGTTTGAAATTAAGTTATAGCTCATTTTTTGTAAAATTTGCATCTATTCTCTTGACAGAGCTGCCATAAAGGCATAAATAAAGGTTCGCGCACACCACAGTTGATTATTGGCGACGCTGCGTCTCTTTCGAACAACTGATTCGGTTACTCATTATCAACAAACCGGACACTAAAGAAAGCACAGTGTTGAAAATAACATCTGTTGGTGTGCGCTAGCCTTAAAGACTTATGAGTTGTTCAATCAGCTGTTCAAGAGAGACGCATCGGAGACAATAAAAAACTGTTGTTGTGAACGAGCTTTAAGATCCGTTCTTTCGTATAATAATCATGTCTTGATTTTGTTTTGTAAATTAAAGTTGAGCAATAATTCTACATTTCTTTTTTTAATGAAACTGAATTAATCACAAATTTAAAATATGTTTATCCAAAACCATGCCTTAAGGAACTGGATAGATCTGCGCAGAAGGAAAAAAATCCATATGAGGGCACCAAAAAACCAATTTTACTGCACCTCTACGTGGTCAGAAGAATTTACATACCAAATTTTACGATTCCAGCTGCAATATTTTAGTTGGTACCATTTTTATTCCTTTTTGCATTTATATTGCGCTTCTATGAAGTGAGCGGAATTTAAATACCAAATTTTACGATTCCAGCTGCAATATTTTAGTTGGTACCATTTTTATTCCTTTTTGCATTTATATTGCGCTTCTACGTGGTCAGAAGAATTTACATACCAAATTTTACGATTCCAGCTGCAATATTTTAGTTGGAACAATTTTTATCCCTTTTTGTACAGCTCACAGCTCCTTAAAAGTAAAAATTCCTAAAAATCCATTTATGTTTTGCGTCTACTTGGTCGGAGAAATGTACACGCCGAATTTCACGATTCTGGCTAAAATACTTTAGCTGGTATTATTTTTATCCCTTTTGGTCACGTTCACGCCTTATAGGTACAAATTTCGAAAAATCCATTTAGATTGCGCTTCTATGTTGTCAAGGGAATTTAAATTTGCAATAAAGTAAAAATTTCCAAAAATTCATTTTTACTGCTCTTCTACATGATCAGAGAAATTTACATATAAAATTTCACGATTCTGGCTGTAATACTTTAGTTTGTACCATTTTTGTGCCGCTCACCTCTTAAAAGTGTAAAAATGTATATTGCGCTTCTATGCGGTGAGAGGAATTTACATACCAAATTTTACGATTCCAGCTACAATATTTTAGTTGGTACCATTTTTATCCCTTTTTGTACAGCTCACAGCTCCTTAAAAGTACAAATTCCAAAAAATCCATTTAAGGTTTCGTGTCTACTTGGTCGGAGAGTACACGCCGAATTTCACGATTCTGGCTAAAATACTTTAGCTGGTACTATTTTTATCCCTTTTTTGTCACGTTCACGCCTTATAGGTACAAATTTCGAAAAATCCATTTAGATTGCGCTTCTACGTTGTCAAGGGAATTTAAATTTGCAATAAAGTAAAAATTTCGAAAAATTCATTTTTACTTCTCTTCTACATGATCAGAGAAATTTACATATACAATTTCACGATTGTGACTGTAATACTTCAGTATGTACCATTTTTGTCCCTTTTTGTGCCGCTCACCTCTTAAAAGTGTAAAAATTCATTTAAATTGCATAGAAGCGCAATTTAAATGGTGAGAGGAATTTCCATACCAAATTTCACGATTCTAGCTGTAATATTTTAGTTAGTACCATTTTTATTCCCTTTTGTACCGCTCACTCCTTAAAAGTACACATTCCAAAAAATCTATTTAAGGTTTCGCGTCTACGTGGTCGGTGAAATGTACACGCCGAATTTCACGATTCTGGCAAAAATACTTTAGCTGGTACTATTTTTATGCCTTTTGGTCACGTTTACGCCTTATAAGTTCAAATTTCGAAAAATCTAATTTTAGCGCGCTTCTACATGGTGAGGGGAATTTATTTTTACGATTCTAGATATAATACTTTAGTTGATACAATTTTTATCCCTTTTTGTCCCGTTCACCTCTTATAAGTCAAAATTTCGAGAAATCCATTTCCTTCTACGTTGTCAAGGGAAAAAATCAAATTTTAGTACGCTTCTACATGTTGAGGGGAATTTATTCTACATGGTGAGAGGAATTTATGTTTACGATTGTAGATGTAATACTTTAGTTGGTACAATTTGTATCCCTTTTTCTTCCGCTAAAAGTACAAATTTCGAACAAATTTATGTTGCAAGACTACGTTGTCAGTGTCGATTTTCACGAATATATCTGCATTACTTAAATTGGTACCTGTTTTTACCCCTTTTTGTCTTTTTCCTACCTTAAAAGTACAACTTTCGAAAAATCGCTTTTAGTAGCTCGTCTGCAAGGTAAGTGCAAGGCACACACCGACTTTCATGTTTCTAGCTACTGGTGTTTAGTCAGGACGAAGATTCGATGTTTATCTCTTTTTGTCCCATTTACCCCCTAAAAGTATGAATTTCTTAAAACCCTTTCTTAGTCCGCGTTCAAAAAATATTATAAAATGTTATTTATTATTTATATTTATTTTTACTATTCTATAGATTTGGATTTTCCCGGGATCCGGAAAATCCTGGGATTTTGATTTTCAAATTCTAAATCCCGGAAATTTTAACATCCAGTCCCATTTAGAATCCCTAAACGCAGAAAAAAAACTTGTGTAAAAATACCGAATACAACTTTGTAAATCTCTTTTTTATATAGAGTTGACAGAAGTCATACAAGTAAATGCTAAATTTCCCTTGTACATGTGTAAATTACACACGTGCTTCTTTTGTATAAATAATTAAGTTTACTTTGTAGGTGTCCAATGCTTATGCACCTTAAAATATTCCACCATGTTTTTCCCAATTTAGACATTTTTAGCTTTTACACAAGTTTGTACATTTATTTCTTTATTTTTAAACACTGATAAATGCAAATTGTTTAAGAGAACAAAGTGCTTTGAATTGCAGCCAAAACATACAAGGTAATTTTACATAAGTTTTATTGTATTAACCAAGTGTTCTTTCTGTATGAGTTGCCAAAGAACTTTTAAAGTTATATATCACCTAAGAAATTTATGTAAATTGCACGCTTTTCTTGTATGATTTCTCACATTTTTTTCTTTACGTGTAGTTATAACTTCTTGTCGTAAATCATCTATAAGGAAGTTTATAGAGTTGACAGAAGTCATACAAATTTCCCTCGTACATGTGTAAATTACACACGTGCTTCTTTTGTATAAATAACTAAGTTTACTTTGTAGGTGTTCAGTGCTTATGTACCTTAAAATATTCCACCATGTTCTTTTTCCCAATTTAGACATTTTTAGCTTTTACACAAGTTTGTACATTTATTTCTTTATTTTTAAATACTATCAGTATTTATATACAAATTGTTTAAGAGAACAAAGAGCTTTGAAATACAGCCAAAACATACAAGGTAATTTTACATAAGTTTTATTGTATTAACCAATTGTTCTGTATGAGTTGCCAAAGAACTTTTAAAGCTGTATATCACCTAAGAAACTTAGGTAAATTGTACGCTTTTCTTGTATTCTTTCGCACATTTTTTCTTTGCGTGTAGTTATAACTTTCTTGTCGCAAATCATTATAAGGAAAGTTTACACTTAAATACTGTAATTGGATTCCAATTGTGCAATAAACCTTCAAGTGTGTTAACGCCCCTATGTGTGTTGCCAACTACAGCTATAACACAATGGCAAATCCCGTCGTTATTAAATAATAAATACGTTATTAAAATTTAACTTTTTTCTTTATTTATTCAATATAAACACAACTTTATTTATTTATTTTGTAATAATTTGGCTTCTTTTATTTTTCACTTAACAAACTTTTTACAATATATACTTTTATAGAGTTTTGTTATTACAATTGCTTGGTTTTTTGTTTTCTTATTTATTACATACCATTTTTAAAATTGTTTATTTTTATTTTGTTTTATATTCTTTTGTGATAAACATTTACAAAAATAAAAGAAACGTATTAATTGTAAAATTAAATTAGTATTTTGTTTTTTTTTGGTTTTAATATTAAAAAATGGCTTAATAAAATTAAATTTAATTATATTTAATAAAAAAGAAGAACACATTTAAGCGAATAATGGAATTCTATTACAAAAAAAATCGTTCATTTGAGTATAAAAACAGGCAGAGATTTAGTGGGGCGCGGGGGGTTTGAAATAGAAACGAAAAAAAGGCTACAAAATTGCTGTTCGTCACAAACTTTGTAAAATCACCGAAATATATGTGATCCAAAATTGCTGAATAGTGATTTGAGATGCCCGTTATTTGGTTTTCTTTATTAAATACAATTATATTTGTCTATATGTATTGTATGTATGCATGCAGTTTCGTTAGGTTCTACACTTGTATTCGTTTGTTTAGGGGGGGGGGGGTTAAAATTGCATTTACGTCTGCATTGGTTAAGTGTGGCCAGATTCTTTTTGTTTGTTTCTTTTGGGTAGTAGTTGTTATTCTTTTTCACTTATTTTTAAAAAATATATGACACATTTGGATTCGTTTTTAAAAATTAAATTTTTTCTTTATGTTAGTTTTGGCTTAAAAGTTATTTTTTTTTATAAAAAAGAAACTAATTTAGTGGAGTTTTAAAATTGTTTTGATTTTGAGTTCTTTTTTTTTTGGTTTGCAAAAGTGCAGTGTTTTTTGTTTGTTTCGTTTTAAGAAATTTATAAAAATATATATTTTTTAACTAAAAACTATTAAACGACTGGAGGTTCCGTACCTTCGAAATCCTCACCCGCACTGGAAAAATTAAAAGAAAATAAAAGAGAGAGAAATCAAATTAAAAAATAATATTAAAAAAAATAAAATAGAAATTAAAATGTAAGAAAAGTATAAACCAAAGAATAAGGTGCAATATATATTTAGCTTATATTCTATTATACATTCAATATGCTATAATATCAATTATTGATTTATTTCACAGCGCTTTATAATATGTTATAATATGTATTTATAGGTATTTCTGTTTATTATAAATAATAGTATACTTTTGGTTAGTTCTTAATGAGTAATTGAATATGTTTATAACGTTAAAATATGGCAAGCCTCGCGCCGGCTTAATATATTAACCCAAATGGAAAATCAATCAACAAAAAAAGGAAATTTTCAGAATCCATTGAAATTGAACTCTTGCAATTGAGTTAAGCTCGATTTCATCCTTAGTGTAAAAACGTTGTTGTAGTGTTAAATATTATGCCCTGTTCATATTATATGATTTAAACGCTGAATTATCGCACAAAGTGTCAAAAGATATTTGAATTGCCTTATATCAAAATGTCGCCAACGAATTCCTAGTCAAATAAAAATATGGCTGCTTGATATGTCACTTGAAGAATAACCTAATTGACTGATTTATATGGTATAAACGGTAATAATCTCGATTTCACCGTTAGTGTGAATACTCTATAAGGTGTGAACGGGGCTGCTTTGTGATTTAAATAAAGGCTTTTGCACATAAATCCGTGATTTAGATAAAGGCTTTTGCACATAAAACCGCACTGCTTAGTTCAACTTTTGAAGTGTAGTTTCTGTATGCGTTGCCAATCAGCTGATGCTACGTTAACATTCTCGGTTTCACCGTTAGTGTGAAAACTCTATAAGGTATGAACGGAGCTGCTTTCTAATTTAAATAAAGGCTTGCGCACACCAAACCGCACTATGTTTAGGTGTTTCGTTCAACTTTTGAAGTGTGTTTCCAAATGAGTTGCCAATCAGCTGCTGAAACGCAGCTGATACAAATTTAGGTTGCTCGCACACTGCGATTGTCGCATCACACTTTCTTCGTTCTTATTTGAAATTGCAGAAACTGGGGACTGTCACACAAAAATCCCGTCGTTGTCCGAGTGGATTCGTGGTAGCTTCCATTAAAACATGTTATCTGACAATCGACATCGAAAAATTTACTATCGTATTTTAATTGTTGTGAAAATATGATACAATTCTTTCGAAATTATTCGATAACTAACCAGAATAATAGTCATATTGTGATTTAGATAAAGGCTTGCGCACACCAAACCGAACTGCGTTTAGTGTTTGTTTCAACTTTTGAAGTATAATTTCTGTATGCGTTGCCAATCACCTGCTGAAACGCAGCTGTTTGAATGCCTAAATACATATTCAAGTTGTTCGCACGCCAAGCGATTGTCACGTCGAAGTTTTTTCCATTCGAAAAAAGCAGAAACTGGCGACTGTCACTCAACAATTGCATCGTTCTCCGAGCGGATTCATGGTAGCTTCCGATAAAACAAGGCAATCGATATCGATAAATTTACTATCGTATTTTATTTGTTGTGAAAATAGGATAAAATTCTTTCGAAATTATTCGATAACTAACCAGAATAATAGTCATATTGTGATTTAGATAAAGGCTTGCGCACACCAAACCGAACGGCGTTTAGTGTTTGTTTCAACTTTTGAAGTATAATTTCTGTATGCGTTGCCAATCACCTGCTGAAACGCAGCTGTTTGAACGCCTAAATACAAATTCAAGTTGTTCGCACGCCAATGGGATTGTCACATCGAAGTTTTTTCCATTTGAAAAAAGCAGAAACTGGCGACTGTCACTCAACAATAGCGTCGTTCTCCGAGCGGATTTATGATAGCTTCCGATAAAACAAGGCAATCGATATCGATAAATTTACAATCGTATTTTAATTGTAGTGAAAATAGGATAAAATTCTTTCGAAATTTTTCGATAACTAACCAGAATAATAGTCATAGGCTTGCGCACACCAAACCGAACTGCGTTTAGTGTTTGTTTCAACTTTTGAAGTATAATTTCTGTATGCGTTTCCAATCACCTGCTGAAACGCAGCTGTTTGAATGCCTAAATACAAATTCAAGTTGTTCGCACGCCAATGGGATTGTCACATCGAAGTTTTTTCCATTTGAAAAAAGCAGAAACTGGCGACTGTCACTCAACAATAGCGTCGTTCTCCGAGCGGATTCATGGTAGCTTCCGATGAAACAAGGCAATCGATATCGATAAATTTACAATCGTATTGTAATTGTAGTGTAGTGAATTATACGATAACTGACCATAAAAATAGATTTAGATAAAGGCTTGTGCACATCAAACCGCACTGCGTTTAGTTCATCTTTTGAAGCACAGCTGATTGGCAACGCATATAGAAACTGCGTTTCAGCAGCTGATTGTACGCCTCAATGTAAATTCTGGTCGCTCGCACACCGTGATTATCGCGTCTTCTTATTTGAAATTGCAGAAACTGGGCACTGTCACACAAAAATCCCGTCGTTCTTTGAGTTGATTCTTGATAGTTTTCCGATAAATTATGTTATCTGACAATCGATGTCGAGAATTTTAGAATTTTATTTTAATTGTAGTGAAAATAAGATAAAATTCCTTTGAAATTATTCGATAACTAACGAGAGAAATAGTCTTTTTAAGTGGAGACATTATTTCGTTTCAAACGTTTCCACTTTACATGACAATGAAAACCACAAATCGACATTGTGACATTTTCGATATCGAGTAGAAACAAAAAAGCTAAACTGTCCTGGTTAACCCCCAAAAAAAATAATCCTTTCATCATACACTAGCAATTAAATAACATTCGATTTCATAACTATATCTAAAGTATAAGCATTGCTATTTATTTACCAATTGTATGTATGCATGTAATTTGACCTAAGTAGTGATATGATATACATTGTCCTATACGTAAATATGTGTATATAATACAAATGCTTTATCTCGATAGTCTAGTTATGTGATGGGACTTCCCAAATGCCCTATTGCATTGCATGAATATTTACCTATGTGTAGCGAAATGGACTTGTGAATCTTTCCTAAATGAAAACCCACCCAGGCTTGTCTACGATTTGAATATAATTTTCAAAAACAATATAAAATTTCCTTTACTCAAGATATACGACTCCAAGAGTTGTGACACCAAGGTGGTGGTTAATGTTAGCCACGATATATGATGGCCATGGCCTATTTGTGTCTGGCATAGGACATATAGGAAATTATGACAATTCAAGGAACCACTTGCATAAGTAGGCCTAAAAGGGGGATGCGGATATATGATATGAACCGGTGGTGGTTGATCGAAATCATCAAACATACTGGGATGAAAATGAAAATCGTTATAACTCAATTCGTGATCAACTAAACTTGAGGGAATCCATTTCCTTCGCACAAAAGAGCAGCATGTTTGAGAAATTACGGAAATGTTGAGTTAATATATAACTAATAATTTTAGTATTAAAGGACAAGGTGGCAGAGGTTGAGGGGATACTTACATTGGACAAGTGTCGACATTGTTACCGCTTATAGCTACTTTGCCTACTTCTATGATACCGCTAGTTTCACCCTCGACAACTCGTACGCAGCCATTAAAGTGATGCTTATAACGACCGCCGGTGAATGATTCCAAATTAGGAGCGCCACCTACAAACGAACAAACACATTAATACAATATTGTCGACATTGCATGACTCTCTCTCTATCTCTTATCATACCTATGAATACATGGCCCGGTAAGCTCATGGTATCTTTGCCGGTATCCTTCAGTTCATCGGCATACAGTATATGATCCAATTCCAGAATAGCGGTATTGTCGGTACGCTTGATTAGCAGTATATGGCGATCGCCATCGTCGACCCTCTTGTCGGGATTGCGTATAACGGACTCTTCGCCATTCAAACGGAACGCGAATTCGGCAATACCATCAACAATGGCCACGGCCATAAAGTCCTGGCCTGTGTACGCCTCACCCTTCGGTTGGCCCCACCATAACAGCATTCCATCGGGGGCGTTTGTGGAGAAGACCATGGCGGCGCTGGAGAATTTTTGTTCTACGGCTTCATCGAATTGTGTGCGATTCAGTTCCAAATAACCATTGCCATGGAAATTGGCATCGAAATATAGCGAGACATCTGGAGGGAATTGTATAAAATTAGGTTTACAAAATTACGATAAATCGGGATTTCAAATAATAACTTACGATCTTCACAGTGCTTGCCGGCAAAACCAATGTTGCAGAGACATACGGCTTCTTCGTTTTCTACGACGCAAGTTCCACCGTTTTCGCAGGGATCACTGGAACAGGCATTTTGTTCGTGTTTGGTTGTTTGTTCGTTGTCAAAGGTTTCGTTTTGATCGATTTCATTAATTTCCCCACAATTTTGGATATTTGCAGCATCTTGGATATCGGCGATTAAATGCAATTGTCTTTGTCCTTCATAGAGCTGGAAGAGGGCAATAATAAAAAAAAACAAATTAGTTGATGAAAAAACAAAGGAAGAAATCTAGCTATTGAGGAGAGGAAGCTCAGGCGCTATTCCGGCACTACAGGATCTCATTTCAGCCTATGGGAGTGTTTGCAGTTGAACAAATAATCATTCAGACTTAAGTCTTCTAGGCAACCATCTTATAGAGATTTACTCCTGGCGTACTTAGAGGGTCTCAGTTGCGAAACCATAACTTGAGAGTTGTGCCATCCCAAACCATTCTCAAATAGCCTTCTGCCTTCCACTTCTCGAATTCACTTTCACTTCATGCATACTTACATTCGAGATGCAACCATCAAAACCTTGTGTGATATTCACATCACGATTCAAGGTGACCTTTTCATGATCATAGCCACCAATGTACATTGGAGTCTTGATATACAAAGTTCTGGCCGCCCCTGAGGCCTTGGCTTTTTGCTCGGGATCGGTGCCCACGCGCAGGATACCTTCGCCGAAACGACGCGCAATTTCTATTTCAGTCCATTTGTTCAGAGGCAGAGGATTCAACGAACGGGCCACAACTGGCTTCAATCTGGCTCCCGTATTAATGATCAGTTCGACGTGTCTGTTGCGCAAGACGACCGCAACATAGTCACCGCTGGGTAAACGAGATTCGGCGGCATACAACAAGACGGCATCGTCCAGGGTATTGGGCCTAACCTGGAATTTAATGTTCAATTTCGAGGCTCGGGGTGTTCTGAAATGAGACGAAAAAAAAACCAACAATTAAGACATCTGTTTGTGGTTTGCGATCACTCACCCATAGGCCGCAAAACTGTTAGTCTTAAAGGCCAAACTATGCTCGTTCAAATGTTCGATGTATTGGCAACGATCGCCGGTCTTGTTCAAGGGGCACAAACATTCCATGCCAACTTCTGTGTTCTCACAGCGACCAGTACCGCAAATGCCGGGGGTACATTGAGTTCCCTCCACAGCGCAATGGCGTCCGGTCCAGCCCTGTTGGCACACACAGGTATAGCCCATTTCGGTTTGACTCTCCAGGCAAATGCCATTGTTGGAGCAGGGACTTGGATTGGAACAGGGTTTGCATGCCGTAATGCCGTCCTTCATCTTAGCCTCTTTCATCAATTCAATAATGCTGTCCTGCAAAGTCAAGCGACTAATGCAGCCGACAAAACCACTTTGATGCTCAATAGCCGATTCGGGGAGTATATCCCAGCTGGGCACTCCGCCCAAATACAAATCCTCCACCAAATCCAATGAAGACGAAGCCGACAGTGTAGGGAAGGCAATAGGATGCTGGTCATCGACCTGCATGTAACCGTCACGTCTGAAGCGGTTGACACGAATAGTGTGCCATTCGTTCAGCTCCACGGCATGCTCGCCTCTGACAACCATAGTCTTGCCATCCAAATCGAAGCGGAACTCGGGATATTGACCGTTCAAGGAGAGTGAAATGTAATCACCATTGCCTCTATTTTGGCCATTGAACAAGAGCAGACCGTCGCCTTGTTCGGGTCGGAATGTTATATCAAAGTTGAATTTAACATAGGAATCACGTAGAGTGGGGAATGCCATGTAGCTGAGGGGATCCTGATGGAAGTGGGGAATGGCGCCGGTTACCACCAAAATGGTGGGGTAGTCAACCGAGTCGCCATTGGGTGAGGTGGCGGTGCAGATATAGGTGCCGGCATCATTGGCCTGGACATTTTGCAGGGTTAAAGAGTCCTGGAAAAAAGGCGAAATCAGAAAAGTCAAAATTAAGTCTAACAGTGGAGTTGGTTAGTTTTGTACTTACACCCAAAATATCGGTGCCCATTTGCATTTGTCCATATTGACGCGACCATCTGTAGATGGGCGAACTGTAGCTGTTCTCGGCATCACAGTTCAATTTCACCATCGAACCAACATCGGCATGTTCGATTTTGGGATGCTTCCATTCGTGGACATTAGCCTCGATGGCCAGCTCGTAACTGGTGGTGTAGAGATCGCCTTCGTCGGTTTTGCACTTGCAGACGTAGTTGCCGGCATCGGCGGGTGTCACATGATTGATGATCAAACGATTGCCAATTTGCTAAAGAGGGGGAGGGAGTCATTTGGATATTATCAATTAATGAGGCTTTGAAGGCAATTGAGTCGAAGAACAAACTGAAAGCCGTTCAAATATTTTGATCGGGGACGATTCTGGCTCTTGGAAAAGTGAGCTGTCATTCATCAGCCATATGTGTGAAATGTCATTATCACTAGAATCGTGAAAAGTGCGTTTTTTCGTAGCGGTTTCACGTTAAAATGTGTTAACAGTGAACGAATGAGAATGAAACAGAAGACAATGCGCATGCTCAAGTGGTGGCTACTTGTGTATGTGTTGCCAACCGAAGCACCAATGCGTTTTATTCCTAATAGCCCTTTCAGACTGCATGTGGTCGTTTTACGAATATCAGATCCCATACAAATTTGACATTTGAAAATCAACCTAATGTCAGTTCAAGCTGAAATTGATTGATTTCGCATGCCGTCTGAAAAGGATATTAGAAATAAAATACGGTGGTGTTTCGGTTGGCAACACTTACCCAAGTTCTCACCACTTGAGCATAAGCATGGTTTTCTGTTTCATTCTCATTCGTTCCCATGCATGCCTATTACGAAAAAATAGATCATTTTAAATTTGAACTACCGTTTGCTTTGACTTTGAAAGCTTGAATAACATTAATTTTTATTTTCAGTTTTATGCTTGACATTTGCAAAATGGGACGCTATATGCTCGTACAAAATTGGGAAATATTAAAAATTTAATTCCAAAGAAGTGAGTCTTTAACACAAATTGTAAGAAATTTTTCGTGTTTTCAGATGAAGCTCATTTCCATCTCGGTGGCTATGTCAATAAGCAAAATTGCCGCATATGGGGTTCAGAGAACCCACATGTGACTGTTGAGAAGCCAATGCATCCACAACGAGTCACTATCTGGTGTGGATTTTGGGCTGGCGGCATCATTGGACCATGTACTGAAAAGTTGGGTTGATCGGATGAGGTACTGACAATAAAACCAGAAAGCCGATTCTAATTTAAAATTTTTAATGGCCCACCCTATTATACGTTTTCACAGAACCAGAACCTATCCCCTGTTCAGCGGATACAATTTATTTCGATAAGTTGATAGAAATAGAATCGTATCTGAGGTGCCCCTGAAAACTAGGCCCTTACCTTTATGTGTAGTGGCAACGGCCTGCCATCGGCTCTTTCCCAAACGACATCGGTGTAACTGTTATCGGAGGAATAGCATTCGACTTCCGTTGATTCGCCAACACGCAGATTCGAATGTTGCTGATCCAATTTCAAACTTAAATCACGGGGACGTTGAGTGGTTGTAGTGTGGTGTGATATTGCAGGAGGGGGATAATAGGGCGGGGGCATGGGTCTTACACCAGCTGTTGTCATTAATATTGTTGTGGGGTTGTTTTTTTTTTATTTTTTTTTTAGAAACCAATTCAAGGATTTTCAGTGTTTAGAGAAATGTTGAGTGTAGGCGTGTGTGTGTGTGTGTGGGTGGGTGGGTGTTTGTAGGTGTAGGTGTGTGGATTTTGAGTTCAGGATACAACGCAGTTATAAATCACAACAAATTTGGGCCAATCAAGAGAACGAGAACAGTAGTGATAACGTTAGACAATTTGAGACGCCGTTTTGTTTTTGGTTTCGATTTCGATTTCGGATACAGCAACATTTTGGATGATTTCGTTAGGTTTGGTGGTGGTTTTCGATTGTTGATGATGAACGAGTTTGGTTTTTGTTTTTTTTTTGATTTTTTGATTTTTTGATGAACAGCATTACACAGAGACAGATGAGAGCACATAAACAACGTTCATGGTGAATTTCGATAAATTTTTGTGGTGCGTTTTGAAATTTTTAGCCATGGTTTTCGGTACGACAGAGAGAGAGAGAGTGGTGAAAAAATACATAAAAGATAAACACAAAATTATGTTAGCAAAATTATTTTCGACAATTTTTGTTCATTTTCATCAGTTGCAATAAGACAAACAAACAATGATCAATCATTTTTCTAGTTTCAATTAATACTAAATTACACAAATATACGTACGAATATTTCAAAATTACGGTTTTTAGCAACAAATGTTTTGAGGTTTTTCTATTTTCCAATTCAATTCATAAAAGATTATTAACCAAATACCAGATTTTTACAAAAAACAAAAAAAAAATTAAATTGGCTGTGTTAACAATAAACAAACTAACTAAGGAACTAGAGCTAATCAAACTATGTCTGTTAACTCCGACTTTCAGTTATTCCGTTTTATTGCTAACACGGCCCTTAATATCCCTAAAGTCACATGATGATTTGATTTGGGGGTTTTATTTACAAAATTTTGGTTGGCAATTTCGATTTGTTGGGGTGTTAGTGTTAAACTAAAATAAACATGCAATTAAGTCATTTGTTCGAAAATAAAACGGTAAAACACAAAAGCAGAGTGGTTGAGTGGTGGGTGGTTGTGGTGTGGTGAGGTGAGGTGATTTTTTGGTGGTGAATAGTTGATGATGGAGTTCTTGTAAGTTACTTACAAAACATCTGTTGGTTTTTTTCTCCAAAATACTTAACAACAAAAACCTAATTAAAAAGCCATACAGAACCCTAATTGTTTGCTAGATAATGAGTATATTTTTCTATGACATTCACAACGTTAGTTTATCGTATTTATCGCATTTCCTGTGTGTTATCGGTTTTTGTTTGTTTTGTGTGCGTGTGTGTCAACTCTAACACGTTGCAGGGTTGCATCAGCCAGATTGATTTTTTTGTTTTGCAGAGGTGTACAACATTGCATTCATTTTATTGCTATTGCTATTGCTAAAGACACAAACTAAAAGCGGTGGTTTGGTTTGTTGGTGTTCGTTCGCACTTGCGCTCTTTGGTTAGTGCTGTTGTTGTTGTTGCTGTTTTCCAATTTGTAGAGGTTTTTTTGTTTGTTTGCATTGAGTTTGAGTGTCGCCAAATTATTGATAAATTTATGCTTAACTACCATAATCTTACGATAAATGCCTTGTCCAAACCTACTTTTGGGGTGTTTAACTAAATAAGAAAAGAAAATGTTATCGATAATAATAACAAGGTGTTGTTGTTCTTGTGTGTTCTTTTTTGCTTTGCTTTGCTTTATCCAACATCTAAACAGAATAGTACTCATATTTTTGCCACAAATAACATAATCAAACATATAAAAATCAAAACAATTCAAATCAAATTAAAACCAACCGATTTTCTGTCTTGATTCGTAGCCAGTGCGGGACTTACGGGGCGGCGACTTCTCAATCACATGGTGTGCCAAGGGCTTAAGCGGAAATCTTCTTTTATTTCTTCTCACTCCCGGATTGATATCCTGATAGTAGTGCTTTTTCCATCTTTTATAGGAGCTGGTTTGGTCGCGCGTACAATTGAACTCATCCGAATGATCGGTGCAATCGTGTATGCCATCGCACACCATATGCTTGGCAACGCAGGTGTGCGGATGTGAGACACACTTGAAATCACTGGGCTGACAGATGTGCGACGTGCGACCCGTTGAGGTCGCGGTGGACGATGACGGTGCATGTGGCGCTGTGGCTGATGTCAATGGCTTGGTTTTGATAACTCTCACAGGTTTATAGTCTTTTGCGAGTTGTGGTTGAGTTGAGGTGGTGGTGGGTGTGGACAGGGGGACAGGCCACAATACGTGTTGGTTGATTTATGTTTGTATATTTTGAGTTGGGGAAATATTTAAATTTAGTTACGTTTCAAATGGCGATTTTCGATTTGGGGGGAGGAAAATAATAAGAAAATAAAGTTTATTAACAAATTGGCTGGGGGAAAAATATTTGCTGTATTTTTGCTGTTCTTTTAAATGCTTCAACTCTGTAAACTAAATAAACGCAAAATGCATGGGTTCCAAGGCTACTTTAGTAATACGGAATGCAAGTTAGGACGGTGGAGGAGGTAGTGGTGGTAGTGGGTACTGAAATCCACATTGAGAGGCAGGTTGGTTGACAAAAGTGGGTTAATAAAATTCCTTAATTAAATTCCTATGTTCCTTGCACAATTCATCCGAGGATTAGGGAAGGTATACATTCACATTAAAGATTAGACAATTGATTGCCGCTGACCTATCAATCTGGCAATGTATGAGCGGGAATTCTTTCTTAGTTACAACATTTCAGTGAAGAATCTGTCTATCTAAATATCTACCAATCGAAAAAGGGAAGTAAATTATTTATGTGGAACTTTAAGTGGGAAAAAGACTCGGGGAACATCGAAAGGAATGTGGGCAGCCAGTTTGTTCGACTTCAAAAATCCTACAACGGACGGATGTGCGGACATGTAAACGAGACGGACGGTTCTTTATAATGATTGACGCTGCCCGACGATCATACAAAGGTTTGTGAAACATTGAGAGGAGTGCGGGAAGACAGTTTGTTCGTTTTTAAATATCCTACAATGGACGGATATGAATCCATATGAGTATAAGGTTTGAATTTGTATCTGGGGTTTATGTTGATTTTGTTTTCCAAAATTCAAATATTTTAGAATTGCGGAAACCTACTCGTGCAATCTGAATAATTTTAAGTTTTTCGAGGGAACTACGAAGAGAATGACATTTTAAGATCTTCCAAAGGGACGTTAAAGCACCCAAGTCTGCAAGAGAAGGTCTTCAAAAGGCACTCAAATCTGCATAAGCCTTATGGCCAATCCGCATAAGCCTGAAGTAAATTATTTATGTGGAACTTTAAGTGGGAAAAAGACTCGGGAAATGAATCGGGGAACATCGAAAGGAATGTGGGAAGCCAGTTTGTTCGACTTCAAAAATCCTACAACGGACGGATTTGCGGACATTTTCTTTATAATGATTAACGCTGCCCGATGATCACACAAATCCATAGGTGTATTAGATTTGGGAAACATTGAGAGGAGTGCGGGAAGATAGTCTGTTCGACTTCAAATATCCTACAACGGGCGGATATGAATCCATAGGAGTATAAGGTTTGAATTTGTATCTGGGGTTTATGTTGATTTTGTTTTCCAAAATTCAAATATCTTAGAATTGCGGAAACCTGCTCGTGCCATCTGAATAATTTTAAGTTTTTCGAGGGAACTACAAAGAGAATGACATTTTTAGATCCTCCAAAGGGACATTAAAGCACCCAATTCTGCAAGAGAAGGTCTTCAAAAGGCACTCAAATCTGCATAAGCCTGAAGGCCAATCTGCATAAGCCTGAAATAAATTATTTATGTGGAACTTTAAGTGGGAAAAAGACTCGGGAAATGAATCGGGGAACATCGAAAGGAATGTTGGAAGCCAGTTTGTTCGACTTCAAAAATCCTACTACGGACGGATTTGCGGACATTTTCTTTATAATGATTAACGCTGCCCGATGATCACACAAATCCATAGGTGTATTAGATTTGGGAAACATTGAGAGGAGTGCGGGAAGATAGTATGTTCGACTTCAAATATAAGGTTTGAACTTGTATCTGGGGTTTATGTTGATTTTGTTTTCCAAAATTCAAATATCTTAGAATTGCGGAAACCTGCTCGTGCCATCTGAATAATTTTAAGTTTTTCGAGGGAACTACGAAGAGAATGACATTTTAAGATCTTCCAAAGGGACGTTAAAGCACCCAATTCTGCAAGAGAAGGTCTGCAAAAGGCACTCAAATCTGCATAAGCCTGAAGACCAATGCGAAATATATATTCGACTACAAGAATACTCTAAAATATTCGTTAGAAAATTTATTTTTCAAGGGGAATAATAGACTTGCTTATTCCTCGAATGTTTATGGTATTTCACGCGTAAATAGGACACGTACTAGACTCAACACTGAAATCTGGCAGTTGTGTTCATACGCTGCGCTTTGTATGTGTGCACAACAACTGTGCGGCAGCTTCGATAACCGTAATGTTTATCACTAAAACGACTAAAACTAAGGCTGGCAACTCTGTAGGAAAACACAGGGTGGACTTCAAAAAGGCTCTAAAATACTCGTTAGATAAATTTTTTCGAGGGAAATTAGCTTGTTTGCTCCATATTCCTCGAATGTTTATGATGGTATTTCACGCGTAAACACGACTTAGTACTAGACTCAACTCTGAAATCTGACGGCTGTAATGTATATCATATCATATCATATCATCGATAGCCGTAATGTATATCATTTATCGCATAAAACTATAGCTGGCAACTCTCCAGGCAAACACAGGGTGGAACGGCAAACACAGGGGGTGGGACATCTACTTATGGCATACATATGTTAAAAATTAACTAATACTGTTGAAGACATTTCTTAAAAGGGATTCTCTAGTTCTATGGGGTTTAGCTATGATATCAATGAATTTATGATTTTTTACGACAAAAATTAACTAAAACCAAACTATACACAAAATAATAATATGATACTTTTTCACTAGAACACATAAAAAGGACGAACACAAGATTAAAGATTAAATGAATTTCATTTTGAGGGCGAGGGGGTGGTTGTTGTTTTTAGGGACTTCGCAATTTAAAACTACACGCAAAATTAAAATCCTGGTGCTAATTACGAAAAACGAAACTAAATTCTACGCGTGTAAACGGCTAAAAATATAATAAAATATAATATGATGTTTAAATGGCTAAATTATCACAAAATAAAACTAAGACATTTGTATGTAGAAAAATAAGTAAGTAAATAAATAAAAATGGTAATTGCAATATAAATTATAAATTAAACACACCTGTACAGATGTAGAGAACCATGCAAGGTATGTCATTAACGCTGTGACCTCCTTTAAAATTTTAACAGAAAAATGTTTTGGTTTTTTTAAATTGTTATGGTTTTTGTAGAAATGAAGAGAAGTTGTTGTTGGTTTGTGTGAATTTTAGTTAAATATGAGGTTATGATGGTTTTTGTGTTTTTTTTTTTTTTGGTTTAAGAATGTTTGTTTGTTTTTTTCGTTTTTGAAAAATTACAAAGTATAATGCAAAGAAGAAAATATGTAAAAAGAAGAAAATCAGAGAAAAATTATTTTAGTTCATTAAAATTGCTATAATAATAAATATTAAAATATAAAAAATAAATTAAGATAATGAAATAGGCTTATAGAGTGTGTGGGTGTGTATAAGTTCCAAATCGATGCAAATTCGAGGGCAAATTCTCATAATCGTAGAAAACTGATTTAACTTATTATTGAACAAAAAACGTAATTATTTTGACAAAAAATTACAACAGAATTATTTACATAAAGTGCTAACAAATAGATAACCAACAAAGGCCCGTTTATACAAAAGTAAGACTCAAATAAACTAGGCCCGTTTACGAAGCACCATTTACACTAAAAGTCGCAGGTTGAATTTCAAACAGCTTATAGGCCAAATGGATTTCGTGCTGGCGTTTACAAGTACTATGTGTATGTGGAATTTTTACTAATGTCTGGTGAGCAAATATGTATATTATTACTTACTAACATACGAGTACATATAGGCATATATCTTCTAACATATGAGTACAGCAACAATGAAATTACAAAAAACGAAAATACTAAAATATACACAACTAAGAACCTTAAACGAATACGATGAGACAGCGCAAAAAATCAACTTAAAATCGTAAAGAAGTAACTGCAATTTCTTTTAACTGAACAACACTAAACGTTCTTACCAAAATCGTTCGATATAACAATAATGACTAATGGTTTATGGAAATGATGATTTCTTTTTTTTTTTCATATGTCAGATAGATGAGATTTTCCTTTTGCCGTGGATTAGGGTATTTAATGGAATTAAAACAGTATGCACGACGAGGGTAAATGGAACACTGAGAATATAAGTGGAAGGACGCGTTGAAAATGCTATATTAGAATAACTGCAAAGTCCGTTCATAAAGATGCCGGCGTCCCAAATATTCTGCAAAATTTATTGAGAACAACTTCCATGAAATATTTCCAACATAAAAACTGCATGTTATATAAAGTCTAGCTTGATTATAGTGTCCATCGATCGATTTCGCATGCAGTCTGAAAAGGCTATTCGCAAATCATAGTTTCGATAACTCTGATAACTCAGAAACTGCATGATATGTAAAGGTTAGCTCGATTTAAGTGTCGACCGATCGATTTCGCATGCAGTCTGAAAAGGCTATTCGTAAATCATAGTTTCGATAACTTCGATAACTAACAGACTGCATGATATGTAAAGGTTAGCTCGATTTTAGTGTCGATATCGCATGCAGTCCGAAAAGGCTTTTCGTAAATCATAGATTAAAGGCTCGGTCACACTGTGTTTTATTATGACACTGCTTTTCATTCACCTTCCGGCTTATTGTGAACACTTTATTCTTATGGGTTGCCCAATCAGCTGTTCAACACATACACACAGGGAAGTCTCAAATATTCTGCTATATTTAGCTTCGGTGTGCGCCAGTCTTGAAACTACTACATGTGTAGCTAGATTTGATAGATATCAACTCCCGATAACTTTTGCATTTTATTTATTGTGAATACTTTATTTTAATGGGTTGCCCAATCAGCTGTTCAAGAACTACTCAGTGTCGAAAACAAAAAGCTTCGGTGTGTGCTAATCTTAAAACTAAACCGATAACTTTGGCAAAACTTATTTATCGTATCGCGAGAAGTAGACTTTCCTTTTTCTTTTGAGAGTTGCGTTTTTTTTCAACTTGTGTTATTATCGGTTGCCCAATCAGCTGTTCAAGAAATACTCAGTGTCGAAAACAAAAAGCTTCGGTGTGTGCTAATCTTAAATTTGAAAGATATCAACACTTGTTTAGACCGATAACTTTGGCCAAACTTAGTTTATCGTATCGCGAGAAGTAGACTTTCCTTTTTCTTTGGAGAGTTGCGTTTTCTTTTCAACTTATGTTATTATCGGTTGCCCAATCAGCTGTTCAAGAAGCACTCAGTGTTGAAAACAAAAAGCTTCGGTGTGCGCCAGACTTCAAACTACAATATATTTATATAGATTTGAAGGAAATCAACACACGATAACTTTGCAAAACTTATAGCCTTGTTACACTGCATGCGAAATCTAGCTGAAATGGCATAAGGTCGATTTACGAATGATGTCAGATCCCGTACAAATTTGACATTTGAAAATCGATCTTATGCCATTACAGCTTAAATTAGTTTATCGTATCGCGAGAAGTAGACTTTCCTTGCGTTTTTTCAACTTATGTTATTATCGGTTGCCCAATCAGCTGTTCAAGAAATACTCAGTGTCGAAAACAAAAAGCTTCGGTGTGCGCCAGACTTGAAACTACAATATATGTAGATAGATTTGAAAGAAATCAACACACGATAATTTTTGCAAAACTTATAGCCTTGTTACACTGCATGCGAAATCTAGCTGAAATGACATAAGGTCGATTTACGAATGATGTCCGATCCCGCGCAAATTTAACATTTGAAAATCGATCTTATGCCATTACAGCTAGATTTCGCATGTAGTGCGACAAGGCTATTAGTTTATAATTATTTTTCTTTCCCATAATAACAACTTCTGGTTTGTTATTATGGGTTTGCCCAAATCAGCTGTTTTCGGAAATCGCAGTGCTGAGAATAAAATGCTTTAGTGTACGCGATACTTGAAATAACACGTCAAATTAACACTAAAGAAAATATATAATTAATGTACTTCACTTCTTCGGAAAGTGATTCAGGAAGAGATGTTCCGCACCCAACCTTAATATGTATCATTTGTTCTAGAAAATCGCAGTGCCGAGAACGAAAGGCTTTGGTGTACGCAATACTTTAAATAATACGACCAATTTACACTAAAGAATATATTTAATTAATGTTCTTCACTTCTTCGAAAAGCGAGGAAGGAAGGGATGCGGAACATCCACCCTAATATGTATTACACAATGCATATTTTTTTGCCCAGGCTTTGATAGAAATTTTTTGATTAGCAGTCTTTGTAATATAGCATCTTTTTTTGGAGGGGAAGTAACATAACAATGTAAACAATAATATAAGAGTATGAAAGAATAAAGAATAGAAGACAAGAAAGAAATAGAAACCATAAAAGTAAGAATGAGAAGAGAAGAGAAATGCAGAGGTAGAGGTAGAAAAGAAGAGATAGAAAAACTGTACAAGGAAACATCACGCATCACTTAAACATCCAGTGGAACGGGGGACAACATTTCGATGAGGATTATTGAATTATAGAAATTGAAACAAATCCACAACCAAGATTTTGTAAATCCTTACACCAGGCAACACAACCGATTTCAAAAGACATCGGCCTTACACACATCATTTAAAATCATAAAAATGAAAAAAACTTTCACCATTTTTATTTTTGTTTTGTTTGTATGTGGGGGGTTTAATAATGAAAATAAAAATTCAAATAAAAACTGGGTTATTTTGTTTATAAAAAATTGTTAATAAATCAAATATATTTATTAATGTTTTCTTTGGGGGAAGTTTTGGGTTTTGTTCACTTAAATGTTAATTTAAAATGGCAGCCATTTTGGTTTTTCGGTATTCTTCGATTTTTTTTTAAAGGTTAACAAAAATTATTGGACTTTAAGGCTTGTTAAAAGAAATCTCAATTGAACTTAAAATTAATAAAAAAATAATTATTATTTGTTGGCATGCAAAATAATATTAGAATTAAAAAAAATGATAAAAGAAATTAGCTGAAAAATACACCCGCCACCGTTTCGATTTTTGTCTTCTTTACAAAGTAAAGTAAAATATTTTTTACAAAAAAATTTACAACAATGATGTTAATTTACAAACTGAGTTTGGAGTTTGAGAGGTGGTGTTGTTAAACTATTTACAAGTGTCGTTGTTTTTTGTTTCAAAAAATGTTTATACATATTTTACATTTAAAAATAAGTAAAATCAGTGGTGGTTTTTTTTTTAAGATGGAAAAATTTATGATCTTCAAAAAATTGCAAAATTTCAATGAAGAAAAAACATGCCAATTAAAATATTTTTAAAGCTAAATTTCCTTAAAAATTTGTTCTTGATTGATGTATGGTTTTCATATTATTTTAATAGCGATAAAAATAAATTTCGATTTTTTCATTTTTTTTGTTTGGTTTTTTTTTGTCGCTTTTTGGTTTACTGTCTTTGACGTAAATTACGTCTTGAATATCGGGCCTTAAACTCTTGATACTCACGCTTGACATACAAATCGGCATAGGATGGCGGTGATTGGCCAGTGGCAGTGTATGATTCGCACACATAACGTCCCTCATCTTGTTTGCGCACACTGTAGATGTATAGTTCGTTGTTGCGATTTTGAGAGTTTTGTGGCAAGGGTTGGTTGTCTTCACGGCGCCACTCGTACTAAAGGATAGAGAGAGTGATTGAAGAAGAAGAAGAAAAAAAACGAAAAATTAGCGATTTGTCTCTTATTACTTTGTTTAATATTACAATAATATTAGGATGAGATGGAACAGCTGTTCAGGAAATATGCAGCACAACCGCTTTCATTTCATTTCATTTCGAAATTTGATTGGAAACATGTTATTGGCAACGCTGTAATTTCCTGAACTTCTCGGTGTCGCATCAGCTGTTCAGGAAATATGCAGCGGAAATATGTCGAATCAGCTGTTCAGGAAATATGCAGCGAAACCGTTTTCATTTCATTTCGAAATTTGATTGGAAACATGTTATTGGCAACGCTGAAATTTCCTGAACTTCTCGGTGGTCGAATCAGCTGTTCAGGAAATATGCTCGTTTCATTTCTGCTACGCTGCAATTTCCTGAACTTCTAGGAGCTCTCGCGGAAATATGCAGCGCAACCGCTTTCGTTGGATTCATTTTTTCTGAGTTTTCTTTTCATTTCGAAATTTGATTGGAAACATGTTATTGGCAACGCTGAAATTTCCTGAACTTCTCGGTGATCGAATCAGCTGTTCAGGAAATATGCAGCGCAACCGCTTTTGTTTCATTTCGAAATTTCATTGCAAACTTTTTATTGGCTACGCTGCAATTTCCTGAACTTCTAGGAGTTCGAATCAGCTCTCGCGGAAATATGCAGCGCAACCGCTTTCGTTGGATTCATTTTTTTTTTCTGAGTCTACTTACATGAATTTCGCCATGGATTGGCATGCTCGTGGGTTCAATACCGCAGGTTAATAGTACAGTATCGCCTTCGGTCGCTTCGTACTGTCTGGCCACTGGTCGAGAATCGAAGGTGTTACCATGATTGATCCTGACTTCGGCCATTTCGGTGGTGTTGCCATATTGATTCGAGGCGGAGCAATAGTAACCGCCAGCAGCGGCAAACGTAATTTCACGGAAACGCAAGTATTTACCATCAACAGTAACGGAGCTGCAATGGGAGAGGACAAATGAATCCCAATGGAATTCGCTGGCTGCTGCACTTTAACTTACCTTGGCAAAGGTCTGTTGTTGTCGGTATGCCAGGACACAGTAATGGGCTGAGCACCTTCAACATCACAGGTAATGACAACATCAGAATTGACATTCACATGGATGGGCATCTGGGGATGGAGGGTGATGCGTGGTATGGGCACATAGACCAGTTCGGCCAAATGGAATGTAATAATAATGCCACGATTGTCGAGAGCATTACATCTGTACTTGCCAGCATTCTGTTCGTTCATGTGATGGATAATCAGGCTGTTGCGATCGAAGAAAGAGTTGATGGGCAATGGACGGCCATCAACACGTTCCCATCTGGTCTCGTAAGCAGAACCTGAAAAAGACGATGGTTTTAAATGGAATTTGGTAACATGTGATTGGCGGGCACTTACTTAGGTCACATTCCAGGGTTACATTGTCACCCGGCTTGGTTTGATAGACATTGCCGGGCTGTGGCTGTTGAGTGGGATATTGGGGGTATTGTGGATATTGGGGGGGATATTGGTGTGCAGGGTTGGATGGATAATAAACATCGCTGTCATCGGGAGCATCACCACGTCGGGCCTTAACATCCAACACAACGTAGCGTTCATCGGTACCGGCTTCATTGGTGGCAATACACTTGTATGCCTTGGCGTCTTCCATCGAGACACGATAGAATTCCAAGACAGCTTGATTATATTGTTCATGAGCTGAACTGAAAGCACCAGGTACAAAATCATCCTTAATCCAGCGTACACTGGGACTGGGAGTACCGGTAGCTGTGCAAATAACCTTAACTTCATCACCAACGGTGGAACTTAAAATATCATTGCTGGGCTGAAGAGTAATGACGGGGGCTTCGATAACGCGAATAGTCGAAACAATGGATACGCTGCCAACCTCATTTGAGGCCTCGCACTTGTAGTCACCAGTATCAGCCAAGGATACGTCGTTGATGCTAAAATGGAAATGGTGGATTATGAAAGTCGTGAAGGGGGGTTGGGTGGTGGGAAGGGGTACGTACATTATGTAGCCAGGTTCATTTTCTTGGATTTGATGTCTGAACGAGAGTGGTTGGCCATCGACGCGAGTCCATTGTACGCGTGGTTGCGGTATACCAGTGGCTGTACAATAGAGCATACCTTGGCCGCCAACGTTAATGACTTGTGGTTCTTTGGGGTCGACATCAATGGTGGGACGTTCACGAGCTGGAATCAACGATATAATCATGGTTGTACAAATTAGTAGTAAAACTAGTAAATTGTTCGGAACGTTCTTATTACCAACTCCTTTTTTGGGAACTTTAGCATTTTTTTTAATATAAATTTAATTTTTTTTTGTTTGTCAACAATTTTTAAAAAAGTAACATTTAAAGGAGATTGGAGACAAAAGAGATGAAGAGACAACAATTGGTTTTAAGTACAGGTACAAAAGGAAACGATACAATAGCGGCGTAGAACGGCAGCGTCAATGTCGATACAAGGGAGCTAACATTTAGTGTCGATAAAAGCGTGCGCAAGTAAGGGTCCGTTACACTAAACTAAAGCTAGTGCTGGGCGAAATTTTTGGATTAGCACTAACTTCAGTTTAGTGTTACCCGGGCACTTTTGGAAATTAATGAGTAAAAAGTGTTGTAAATGTTGTTATGAGAGTTGCCACCACACAAAATATAGTTGGCTACATTTAACGCAAAAGCTAACACTAAGAGATTGCGGAGACGCGATTGGTAAATTTCCAAACAAATAATTATCAAGATTTGGATATGATATGCTCTCTCTTCTTCAATGCTAATTGAAAACTGTTCATATAAAAAACAGTTCCATCGACATTAAGTTTGGACTGTTGCACCGACATTGAGCCCGGATAAAGTCAAGCCGCAGTCTCAGGTTTTTGAATGGCATAGTTCTAAAGTTCTACAGTTCTTGAAAACTTAGAAAAACTTAGTATATCTGGACTTACGTTCAATATCGATAAAAGTGCTGGTTTGATCAGTGCCTGCCTCGTTTTCGACAATACACAAGAAGATACCACGATTGTCGGGACGGGCATTAATGATGCGCAAAGTATTGCCACTCTGATGGACGTTGTCACCCAAAGCTTCATGAACCTTAGTCCATCTAATGGTGGGGCGAGGAGTACCGGACGCTTCACAGGTAATCGTAAAGTCCTGACCCTGAATGACGCGATTTTCTTCGGACAAAACTTGAACAACGGGTGGTACACTAGAAAGAGAGATGAACGAGAACAATTCAAACTATTGCAAACGCTGGGCCACCCACACAAAATAACTTACGCTCCGGAGTGGGGAGGATAGCTGCCACCACCACCGCCGCCGCCGCCGCCGCCGCCGCCGCCACCATGAATTGGCCTGTTATCTTCAATAATAACGTGGGCATCGGAAGTATAATTAATGTTTCGTCTGGAGTCGAAGCCAATGCATGTGTAGGTTCCCGAATCACGAGGTGCAGATTCACGTATCTCCAACATATTGCCGTTGATGATCAAGTTGTGCTGACGATAGATCGGATAGCCGTCCTTGGTCCATTCGTATTTCAGGACAATAGATGTGGTCGGTTGGCAGGTTAGGCGTACAAATTGGCCAGCCTCACCCGAAAACGATGGCGGTTCAATGTAGACCAATTCACGAGGTGGTGGTGTGGGTTGCGGCGATGCTGCTTCGACGCGTATCTGGGTGTATTGTTCAGCCGGGCTACCTTCGCCATTGTGGGCCTGGCATCTGTAGCTGCCTTCATCGGATTTACGTGGTCTCTCGAATATCAAGCGGCTGCCCTCAACGCGTACTTCGCTGGATACCTGGCCATTGACGCGAGTCCAAGTAACAGTGGGAGTGGGATTACCGCTAACTTCGCAATTAATTTCACTGGGCGTATACTCGGTGAGGACTTGGTAGTAGGGTAAGTTTTCAATCTTGGCCGGTGAACGGCGAGAACTTTCTGCGGGATTGATAAAGAGAAGGGAAGAAGAAAAAACGATATTCTAAATGACGTTCTTACTTATATGCGAGAAAAAATACTTTAATTTTTGGACAAAATTCATACCATAACGTGCCAACATTTCTTTGGCATATCCTTTTCATTGAAAAAAAAATGGCAGCATTGTTTTTTTCGGAATGAATGTTATTAGTTTGCTGCTAAATGTACAGAGGATAAATTGAGGTTAACTTACCGGTGATGGTGATGGAAATCTTGTCCTCGTAAACACGTTGGGTTTGATTGTTGCGGGCTTGGCAAATGTAAATACCAGAATCATGGATTTGTAAGTCGTACAAGCGCAGGATACCGTTATCTTGATCAAAGCTGAAGGGCATGTTGCCGTTCAGTTTGTACCAGGAGACAATGACAGGGCTCTGGATGGAAATAAATCGAATTCAGGGAGAATTAATCGAATGTTTTGCATGGGCAGAGACATAGCCTAACTTTTTCTATGAACAGGGTCGTCAAAAACAGTCTTTGTGTCTTTGATTTACAAAATAATGAAATATTTCTTTGTGCAAAGTCTTCAAAGAAGTTGTACGATTTATCGTTGGCTCTAGTTGGGTATTGTTTAAGGACGGCTGATTTTCAATTGATTGTCTACAAAGCAGTTGGCAACATGATGCAAACACCGTAACTTTAGTTGCCAGCAGTTTTGTAGAAACAAAAAACAGATCGTTGCCAAACAAATCTTTGTTGAATGTTGCCAGCCATGTTTTTAGTCTATTACAAGTAGTACTCGTTAAGTGTAAACGCCATGGGTCTAGTTGGTATTGTGCCAGATTGTTATCATAATCCTATTCACAATAATATGACAGTGTAATTAACCAAAAATTACTGAAAATATGGATTTGAGATGGATTTGATAAAGCTTCTGGTGTTTTCAAAAGAAGACGGATTTGATTTTGTGCTGTTTAAGGCGGCTGATTTTCAATTGACTGTCTACAAAGCAGTTGGCAACATGATGCAAACTCCGTAACATTGGTTGCCAACTGCTTTGTAGAAACAAAAAAACAGATCGTTGCCAAATAAGTCTTTGTTGAATGTTGCCAAACATGTCTATAGTCTATTACAAGTAGTACTCGTTAAGTGTAAACGCCATGGGTCTAGTTGGTATTGTGCCAGATTGTTATCATAATCCTATTCACAATAATATGACAGTGTAATTAACCAAAAATTACTGAAAATATGGATTTGAGATGGATTTGATAAAGCTTCTGGTGTTTTCAAAAGAAGACGGATATGATTTTGTGCTGTTTAAGGCGGCTGGTTGTCATTTGAATTTCTACAAAGCAGTTGGCAACATGATGCAAACACCGTAACTTTAGTTGCCTGCAGTTTTGTAGAAACAAAACACAGATCGTTGCCAAACAAATCTTTTTTTTAATGTTGCCAACCTTTGTCTTTGGTCCATTACAAGTAGTACTCGTTAAGTGTAAACGCCACGGCTCCGGTTGGGTATTGTGCCAGATTTGTATCATAATCCTATCCTACTATCTATCCACAATAATATTACAGTGCAATTAACCAAAAATTACTGAAAATTACGCGATAGATTTGATAAACCTTCGTGTACTAGACTGTTGCTGGTGTTTTCAACAGAAGTGGGATTTGGCTGATTTTCATTTGAATCTCTACAAAGCAGCTGATGCAAACTCCGTAATTTTGCTTGCCAACTGTTTTGTAGAAACATAAAACCGATCGTTGCCAAACAACTCTTTGTTGAATGTTGCCAACCTTTGTCTTTGGTCCATTACAAGTAGTACTTACGCCATTGTACACCAAATGTCCGCTGCAGGAGAGAGTTATGGAACCGCCCACTGGAATGATGGTGATGTCTGGTGGGGCAATCGATACCGTAATTTGAGTTCTGTATTCATCCGGTCCGGGCGGAGAGCGTGTTGTTGTTTCCACCTGGTTATAGGCTATTTTAGGTATAATTTGTTGTTGGTGTTTTTTTGTTGGGGGGAAAAGTATAAGAAGGCAATTTTATTATTATTTAAAAAACTGCAGCTGTTTGAACAAAATCTAAGGTTAGTGACAATGAGATTTTAATGATATTTTTCAGTTTTTATTTTTGGTTTGTTTGAAAACTAACTACAACGAAAACTACTGGTTTTTTTTGTAAGAAAAATGTTTGTACATAAAATAATTTGGAAACGTTTGTTGTTGTGACATTTCCAGTTGGATTAGTTAGTACGTTTAAACTTGGCTTAACAAAACCTTTAAACTTTGTTGATATGATGATTGTGTTTTTTTTTTACAGAAAAAATATACTTGGGTTAAGATGGTTGTTTGGTTGTCTAAAATTAAAAAAAAAACTTAAAGACATAAAACATAGAGTTCAAAGGTTAAACTAAAGTTTTGTTGTTTATAACCCACATTCGGTACTTTTTTACACAGACATTTTGCTAAACACACACAGAGTTTCTCATACTAAATTTTATTTTACAAAATCGTTTTACGCAAATTTGTTGATTTGTTGATTTGTTTTCTCTTTTTATATTATTATAATTTAGTATGGTTGTATGTATGTTTTTGGTTTTTTGCAGTTTAAGAGGACAGACATTAAAACAAGAGGATTTCCAATAGATCATATAGACAACATATGTATGTATGTATGTAGTATGTTCAAAACAAATTACTTGTACTACTCAGATATCGGGTAAATATACGAAAAGATTCACTACCAATTTACAAACACAACAAGTTTTGCAGTAGAAATCCGTTTTTAACAAAAAAACAAAACCCACTTCAAGAGGTTAAACATTGGTTTGCTAAACTAAATAAGAAGAAAACAAAAGGAGTATCGTAATGTTTGCGAACCTTCACAGCCGTAAGGCAACTTGGTCATGTTTCCTATGTGTTCTTTGCCTCTGAATATCTGTAAGGTTTCGTTGGGTGAGATGGTCAGACGGGGATCAATTTGAAATTGATAGCCACTACAACAGAATCCTTTTGATGCATCGCATATCTTAGCGGGTACCTCAGTAAGCGGGTCCACTGTTCGGTATTGTTCGGGGGTTGGTATATTATACAGTTAGAAATGTATGTATGAATGGATGTATGAATGTTTCAATTGAATGGTGGTGGTGGTGTTGGCATTGTTTGGTGGTGTGGTGAATTTGGGGGGAAAAAATTGAGTTTATGGTGAGTATGTTGTTCATGGCTCTAAAAGTTGAATTGAGGAGGGCAGCGGAGAACTGGTCCGCAGGGCCATCACAATGCCGATCAACTCATTTGCGTTATTCGAATCACCATTCTCCGCAACTGAGTTCCTCTGACATTCTTCCGGCCCCTCGAAGGACTTTCTCCGCTTCTCCCGTATTGTATTGCTAAAATAAGTAATCCTCTTTTGTTTTTGTAACAACATCTCTTTTTTACATCTTTTGTTTTCGCAACAAATATTTAATTGCCATGCTCCAATAAGCATTCGCAAATAAAAAAGAAAAATGTAAAATGAATCATGCCAAAATGTGTTTTTTCTTTCTTTGAAATGTGATCGCCATTTCATTTCTTACACAAGAACTTACCAGGATTTTGGCAGCGGTCACCAGAATAGCCGGAATGGCATTGGCATTTCACATAGCCACGTTCATCCAAACTGCAGGAGCTAGTTGTGTCATCTTGGCACGGACATGGCACACAGTTGTCGTAATTGTCGCGGTAATGCATGGGGGAGCAGCTCTCACATGATGAACCCGAGTAGCCGGGTGGACAAGAGCAGACTTCAATGTCGATGGCTTGATTGGCACCAGGTTGTGGCGTCTCAACGGCACTTTCCAAGATGACATCACTGATGGAGGTGCGCGTTGTGGGAATCTTAGGTGTGGCCCTAATCAAAATGTGTTCCAGATTGGAGAGGACAGTCATGAACTCGGTACGCGAAGTACGCTGCATGACACCGCGTTGCACGGTTTGCCAATTTTCATCTTCGTGCAAGCGAATGCTGTACTCGGATTCGTCTTGTTGCGCTGCCGGCCGAGACCAGATCAATTTCATACCATTGCCAATCAAAATGACATCGTTGCCGCTTTGATAGTGACCAAAGGATTCCACCTTCAATTTGTAGGAGAGTACGCCGCCGTATGAGTACAGTTGGTTACCCAAGACCGAACCTCTCAAGCTCCAGAACTTTTGTGTATACGATTGGTATGAGTAAGTATATTCATTTCCTCCGACATTGAAATTCACGTTTTGCGTATCGGCAACTATGCCCTCTTCATCGGTAATCAGCGGTTCGGTGCTGAAGAAGTCGACAGGTATAAGTTGACGGTAGAGCGAGGCAGATCTGCAAGTCGTTGATTTGTGAGAGCAGAAGCATTCTTCGCAACCATCGGGATTGTTGGCCGACAAGCCGTAAGTTCCAGATCTGCATTGATCACAAAGAGCACCTTGGACATTTTGCTTGCAATAACAGTAGTCATTGTAACAATTCGTGGTACCGTCTTGATTACACTGGAGATAGCAGGTCTGATTAGTGGGCGTTGGAGGTGATGGAGGATCGCCAGAGCGTTGACAATCATAGGGAGTTCCAACAGTTGCATCCCCACTGTAGCCATAGGCACAACGGTCGCACATATCACCTTCGGTATTATGAGAGCAGTCCAAGCAAACACCACTTTCAGGATCACATTGCGTGGAGTGACCATTGCACTCGCAGGGTTCGCAGACACCCAAGTAAAGACCGGCTTCTGGGTTACGTTTGTAGCCAGGAGCACAACGTTCACAAGATGGACCAACATAGCCAGCATCGCAGCGGCACTGCTCAACTTCCCAAGCTCTGACTCCGCTATTGCTGTTGGGCGTTGCAATATCCAAAGACACATGGGTCAAGGTTCCGTCTTTTGTGCTGGTGGTGTAAGTGGCCTTGATGTAGATAGCGTCGATCTTCGACAAAGCCATCAACAAGTGCTGTCTGTTCACGGGCTGGCCATCAGAGCGGTGCCAAGCACTCTCAATCATGGGTACGGAATAGGAGCTGGGTTGGTTGGGATTGAATGCAGCCTTGCGGTAATGGATGATGGTCAAGTCTTCTCCGGACTTAATGACGACATCCGGAGTTGTGCTGCGAGACATCAAACCTCCAGGCATGGGATTGTAGCTTACGTTATAACTCAATTTGCCACCATAGGCGGTGATCTGGTTACCCAAGAATGGTGCAGGCAAGCTCCAGTACAAAGGTTCGGAAGTGGGCAATTCTCTGAATGTCAAAGATGAGTCAATGAGGGCGAACTCAAGAGTCGTCGGTTCATCGGTGTTGTAGTTTTTGATAAGGTTGAAGCCATGAGGGGCTCTGGAGCGTCCGAAAGTGGAGGTGATTTGATCGCGATTCCACGAGCTGCTGCCGCAATTGACTGGCAAACCGCTGCAGAAACATTCAATACAACCGGTGTAGGTGAAGGAATTCAATTGGAATGAGCCGGGCTTGCAGGTATCACAGCGAGGTCCGGTGACCAAAGGCTTACATTCGCAGGTGTTATTGGATAGAACGGAGAAGGTGCCGTCAGCATTGCAATTGTTGTTGGGTTCGGGATAGCAGCGACCGCCGGGAGCCAAAGGATTACCTTCATAGCCAGAGGCGCAGATTTCACAACGACGTCCAGTGTAGCCTTCGTTACAGTTGCAAGTAACTTCGTTGTCGGGACCCAAAGAACAACCGGAGGCAAAGTTATTGGGACCAGTCTGAGGGCAAGGACATTCACGGCAGGGAATTCCACGGCGTGGTTCGCCATAGGTGCCAGCTGGACAAGGCTCTGGCGTGAAGGGTACACAGCGTCCCAGCCAAGCTCCACCTGGTTGGCGTACGTAACCTGAGGCGCACGTTTCGCAAGACTCGCCAGTGTAACCGATGGGGCAACTACATTGTTCAACCAAGGAGGCCGGACCCAAACCTTGATCATGAGGTCCGGCAGAGTTCATCATAATATTGGTGAGTTCAACTTCTCTCTCAGTGGCTTCGACATAGCCCAAACGCACCAAGATGTTGTCAACATTGGACAAGATCATCATAATCTCTTCGCGAGTAGCACTGCGACCATCGGGTTTCATCCAGTTACCCGGAGTGAATTGAATTTCCATATGATTGACAAAACTGGGCTGAGGTGCGTTGCGGGCACGGTAGGTCAATGTGAAACCATTGCCGGTAATAATAACATCAGGGTTGCGTGTGGGATGACCAGTTCCATCAAATCTAACATCGTATTTAACATAACCGCCATACGACTGCAATTGATTGCCCATAAAGTCCTGAGGCAAAGCCAAGTAGGGGGTGCTGCGGCTGCCGTACTGAACATCGGTAGCACGGAATTGTACGCCGTGTCTCAAATTCATGATGCCACTGGCAGGAGCTTCATTGATGACGATGTTACTGTAAGGGCTGAGTTCAACATTGACTACGCGGTGGGAAGTGATTGGTGGTTGGATGGTGTTAATGAAGAGATTGGCCGAATTGCAAGACTTGGCGATGCCAAAGCAGAAACAACTGACACATTCCTCTGGACGGCGAGCGCCCGAATTGAAGGTGCCGGATGGACAGACTCCAGGACGAATGGGTTCGGTAACGGTAACCAAAGTGTCGGTGGTGAATTTGCTGCCCTTGGAGTTGATGATTTCACAGGAGTAAGCGCCACTGTCGCCAAATTGCATATCAGGACAGTAGAGGGTGCCGGTACCGCTGTAACTCTTGGAAATACATTTTTCGGGAACATGACCCCAATTCAAACGCCAGACGATGACAGGAGTGGGAGTACCAACACCAACACAAGTCAAGTTCAAAGAATCTCCTGGTCTCAAGATTTGAGTTGGTGGAGGATCGCGGATCTTATCAGGAGCCACTGAAATGGGCGAAGCACAAACACAAATAGTTAGACAAAGAGATAGGGAGAAAGGGGAGGGATACTTACTGCAACCGATTTCATCGGAACCATCGCGACAATCGTTGGAATCATCACACTGGAAGGATTTGGGAATACAGACTCCACTACGGCATTGGAATTCGTCATAACGGCAGGGAGCACCACTGGGCTCGGGATCACAACTTTCTTCATCGGAGTTATCACCGCAATCGTTCTCACCATCACAACGCCAGACGCGATCAACACACTTGGAGTTACGGCACATGAACTGATTCGGTTGACACTTACGGCCCTGGGAACAGCTGTGTTCATCGGAACCATCCGAGCAATGAGGAATACCGTCACAAATTTGCGACTTGTCAATACATTCGCCGTTCATGCAGGTGGCCTGAGTTGCAAAGCAAGCTGAGGGCAGACGATCATCGCGAGGATTGTCTAGACGTGGAGAAGTTGAAGAGTAAATAATGTTCGGTTAATGCTGTTGTTAACTGGCCACGAACGGACGCAAGGCAGTTGAACTACTCTAAGGGAAACTAAGTATTTACCATGTTTATACGAAATGTTCCGTATGAAAAAGGCATGTGAGATAGAAAAGAAAATTTTTGTTTGTTTGTTTGGATTTACTAGGGCATATTCTAAAATATTTTTTTTTTGGAGGTAAGCTCTGTTCTAGGGAAGGGGAAACGAGTGTTTTGTTTTTGTGTTTTTGTAATATTACCTAATCCAAAAAATTCCATGTCTATGTGCGGCACTGTGCCATATTTAATTTTAGTTGAAGGTACAAAATATCTATTAGATCCCCAGGCTGCATGCACAAAAATTCCAAAATATTTAGAGTCTATAAAAACTGCATACCACCCGCCCAGCTGTCGTTGCCATACTTACATTTTTCGACGGTCAGTTGAACGGAAACTTGTTGGCCGGAAACGTGGCGAGGATAGCCAACAGCTTCACAAACATAGGCGCCGGAATCTTCGACGCGAATATTGGGGATTTCCAAACGGCCATCCTTGTCGCGGGAACCAACGGGCAAGGGACGGCCACCGGGTCTGGTCCATCTGACCTTGGCGCGTAGCATGCCTTCGTCACGGCAACGGAAGATGACTTCACGACCTGTGGCACAAAGAAAAAGGAACGTTTAATGTTGTTGTTGTTGCACTTAGAACGAGAAAAACATTCCAAGCTTTTAGTTTGTTCGGTGTATTTACAGGATTATAGACGAACCCTGGCGGCTACAAGGCAGTTGATATTTTTATATGGTTTGAAGATTGTTTTTGTTTAGGATTGAAGTGAGTGTGTTTTTTATTTATTTTGAATTTGGTTTAAATATGAGTTATTCGAAAAATAAAGAAATAATAAATTAAGGTTCGAATGCTGAGAAAGGCATAATGTGTAATATCCTGGATGTGTATTCAGATTTCTATGGACAATTTTTGTGTTCTTTCCTAACTTATATACCTTAACTCATGTTAATTTATATTCGTTAAAGTTAACCAGGCAAGGAAAGCGTATTGAACAGAAGTAAAGTACCAACTCACATCACTAGCTGTGTAGGTGTTGCCAACCAAAACAATAAAGTGATTTACACGTAATAGGTGATCGAAAACCTGGTCATAAACCGGGAAACGAAAGCGTATGAAACAGAAGTAAAGTACAGACTCACATCACTGGCTGTGTAGGTGTTGCCAACCAAAACAATAATGTGGTTCACACGTAATAGGTGATCGAAAACCTGGTCATAAACCGGGAAAAGAAAGCGTATGAAACAGAGGTAAAGTACAAACTCACATCACTGGCTGTGTAAGTGTTGCCAACCAAAATAATAATGTGGTTTACACGTAATAGGTTATCGAAACCCGGCCACGACCCGGGAAATGAAAGCGAATGAAACAGAAGTAAAGTGCAAACTCACGTCACTAGCTGTGTAGGTGTTGCCAACCAAAACAAGAATGTGGTTTACACGGAATATTTGTTCTTGGCACACTGAACATATTTGATTGTACTGGAATCACAGAAGAAAACTTTTCGATTGTCATATTTTACAATGGCAGTGATGTGAAAGATGGGAGACTAAAATAGATTAACTCCAACTTCCGATTTAAAGTGATTGAAAACCTGGTCATAACCCGGGAAATGAAAGCGAATGAAACAGAAGTAAAGTACAAACTCACATCACTAGCTGTGTAGGTGTTGCCAACCGAAACAATAAAGTCGTTTACACGTAATATTAGTTATTGACACCCTGAAATAGTCTACAATACTGGAATCAAAAAAGAAAACTTCTCGATTGTCATCTTCTATCATGACAGTGATGGGAAAGATGGAAGACTAAAATAGAGTAACATCCAGTTTCAATTTAAAGTGATCGAAAATCTGGTCACAAGCCACGGTAGTGAGAATGGCTAGCGGAAATTCTATACCCGAAACCTAGAAGCATTTTTGTCGACTTTAAAGGCTCGCTCACACCGAAACGTTTTGATGTCACACCGCATTTTCCATTTTCGGTTTGTAGTGAGTTGCCAAATCGGCTGTTGAAAACAAAACACAGCGTTGCATTGTCAATAAAAGACTGTAATGTAAGCAGGCCTTAAATTATGCCTTTGCAGAACACGAATTCTTCTGAGACGTAAGAACGCGTTAACATTTCCGGTTTGTAGTGAGTTGGCAATTCAGCTGTTGAAAACAAAACACAGCGTTGCATTGTCAATAAAAGACTGTGATGTGAGCAAGCCTTAAATTATGCCTTTGCAGAACACGAATTCTTGTGAGACGAAAGAACACGTTAACATTTCCGGTTTGTAGTGAGTTGCCAAATCAGCTGTTGAAAACAAAACACAACGTTGCATTGTCAATAAAAGACTGTAATGTAAGCAGGCCTTAAATTATGCCTTTGCGGAACACGAATTCTTCTGAGACGATGGAACACGTTAACATTTCCGGTTTGTAGTGAGTTGGCAATTCAGCTGTTGAAAACAAAACACAGCGTTGCATTGTCCATAAAAGACTGTGATATATGATATACGAAACCTGAATATATATCATAGATTTCTATATGTACAATTTAGGGCACGATTCATATATAGATACTTAATTTATATATTTTGTATATTTATAATGTTTATATAAATATAATTTAAATTTGTTGTTTTATGTACATTTATATATTTTCATATATAGTTTTTATATATAAATATTTTTATCATTTTGCAGTGCTTTACTGTACAAAAGTTGCTTTGTTGGGGGGGTGAATATTTTTGTTTGCATATTTATCTTTCGTGGGATATTTATTTGCGTTAAACTTACCCTCCCTGATATATCCTGTTTAAGATTTAAGGTTTTGTTTAAGCACATTTTGTTATGAGTAAGCATTAGTTTTTGGTTTTTTTTAAGAGGAGTTTTTTTTTTGATTTTAAGAAAAGGGAGATTAAACAAAGAGATTGTAGTTTAATAAATATTGTTAGGATTGAAAGGTTTTTTTTGTTTTTTTTTTTTTTTTGAAAGAGTCAAAAGCAAAGTTTAGAGCAATTTTTTGTATAGTTTTGAGAATTTAAAATTATTTCAGCAAGGTAGTGCTAATAAATACTTACTTTCTTTGATGATTTGATTGTCGGGATAGGTCTTCAGGTTCAGTTGGGGAGCGGCAGTGGTCTGGGTATCAGCTAGAGAGCGGGAATGAAAAAAAAAATAAACAATTTATATTAATTTCACAAATCTCGAATACCACAAAATTAAAAAAAGATTGTAAATCAATTAACTTATAATAATTGTGCTGAAGTGATGGGGCCACAAAGATGTAGGTGCATTGCAGATGTATTTGCTAACATGGGGAAGTTAGTTTACGAAAAAGTTATCAGAACCTTGGGTTATTCTATGTTATTATAGTTTAGAACAATTGTTGTAAATTTTAGGGAACTCTTCACATATGAACCGAATAGATTATGTAACAAAAATAAAAAAATTCTCAGTCCTTGGGATGTAATTGTTATTTTCTAGTCTGTTATGTCTTAAAAGTATGGAAAGCACCTAGTATTCCTCTGAAACTTTTCTTTTGTGACCAGGACAATGTGATTCATTAAAATATGCTAAAATTATGAGAAAAACGTGTTTGAGTCTTTCACTACAGAGAAAATCGTACAGAACAGCACATATAAATCAAAACTATATTTTATTAAAACTTCAGAAAACCAAAAACATAAAAGTAAATCAGAAGCGGGTGGATGAAATCTCCCATCATGTTCTCATTGTATTGTCCTTGGTATCGCCGCTCAAATTCCATTATATCCTGATGGAAGCGCTTGCCTTGCTCCTCTGAATATGCTCCCATGTTCTCCTTGAATTTGTCAAGATGTGCATCCAGAATATGGAGTTTGAGAGACATCCTGCAGCCCATTTTGCCGTAGTTCTCCACCAGACTTTCGACCAGCTCCACGTAGTTTGCGGCTTTGTGATTGCCTAGGAATCCCTGTACCACTGACATAAAACTCATCCAAGCAGCTTTCTCAACACGAGTGAGCTTCCTCACACTCGAAGATTTTCTTTATTTGTGGTCCAACGAAGATACCGGCTGTATCTTTCGCCTCAGAGAGCTTAGGGAACTAGTCTTGTAGGTACTTGAACGCTGAAGAATTTTTGTCGAGAGCTTTGACGAATTGCTTTATAAGACCCAGTTTGATGTGGAGTGGTGGCATCAGTACCTTCTGGGGGTCCACCAAGGGCTCCCACTTGACGTTGTTCCTCCCCACTGTGAATTCAGTTCGTTGTGGCCATTCACGCTTACTGTAGTGTGCACTGTCGTTCCTGCTGTCCCATAGGCAAAGAAAGCAAGAAAACTTGGTGTAACCGCCTTGCAGGCCCATTAAGAATGTCACTATTTTGAAATCTCCGATCACTTCCCAGCCATATTGCTCATACTTCAATGCGTTCAGCACTTTCTTGACATTGTCGTAGTTCTCTTTGAAAGATACTGAATGCGCCAGAGGAAGAGACGGATACTTGTTGCCATTGTGAAGCAACACGGCTTTGAGACTCTTGCATGAGCTGTCAATGAATTGGTTCGAAATCAAAAGCAAAGTTATCTTGCGACAATAGCTGTTTTCTATACTTTTGGGACCTAACTGACTAGGAAATAACAATTACAACTCAGGGACAAAAATCTTGTTATATAATTATCAAATGCTTTATAACTTGGACGTGTTATCTTTTTATGAGTTTCTTGATAGATTTTAGATCACAACTATTTATTTGTGGTTTTTTTCCTTTCAATTTTGTTATTATTTTGTGCTACCTTCTTGGAATAACTCCTGATCTCCCGGTGCTTTTATGAGGTCTCTTTTTTCAAATGCGAATCAAATGGATTATCAAATCCTAGAGAACTCGCTGAGTTCTTGTTGTTCGATTTTAGATTTTTGTCCTCATCTCCCGGTTTTGATTTTTGAGGCCTCTTTTTGGTTTTTAAGAATTTTATGTGAGTTTAGTACTTCTCAAATGTGAATCAAATAGATTATCAAATCGAGAATTTGACAACTGAGTTCTGGTTGATGTTAGATTTGTAAGAACACAATTTGGATTTTTTCTTCTTTTTTTTTGTTATTATTTTGTGCTACCTTTTCGGGATAAACCCTGAACTTCCGGTGCTCTTTTTTTTTTGGTTAAGGAATCACAGATTTTTTTGTTCTAACAGACTTACGATTGATGTCATTGTCCATAGGCGGACAATCTAATTCATCGCTTATATCGAGCGGACAATCAACAATGCCATTACAACGCAGTGCGGCCTGAATACAAGGACCGTTTTCACAACGATACATATTTGGTGCACATGACCGGCTGGCCGAGGAGGAGGAGGTGGTGGTTCCTTCAAATTCATAGTAGGATTCTTTGGCATTATATCCTTGCGATAAACAATTTGAAACGAGCAACACACATACACAGAGCAACACAAATGCAAATGAGCGAAGTAAGTAATGAAGATGGACGATTAATGAAAAAAAAATTAAGGCAATGAAAATGAACGATTAATGAAAAAATTAAGGCAATGAAGATGATAAGCTTAAACTAAATAAAGACTTTAAAATAAACTTGAACTTAATAACGTAAAGAAGCAAAATGGGGTTAAGTTCGGTCGGGCCGAAACTTATATAGTATTACCGGTAGATTAGAGGCTGTCGACTTTACAAAGAAGTGAAGTGAACATATTTTGAAAATTATTTGTTTTCTATATCAAACTATAAGGCATACTTATGAGCACTGTTTTAAATAAATTTAATGGCTTCATTGTTATAATATTAGTCAACTAATATATATATATATATATAATTGTAATCAAAAAGTGAACATGAGGGAGCCATCTTCAAAAATGTACTCTAAATATTAGGTGCACTGTCAGTCGTCATTAGGGAGAAAAATTTTTCGTCCGGGACGATTTCTCCCATTTGCAATTTATTGAATCAGCTACAAACAGAGTGACTGTATCAGTTTGATAAGAAAAGTATAAATTTCAAAGATCTGTTATGATTCGCGTCTATATTGGAATGAAAGCATTCCAATTCATGATTCTAGGTACATCCGTTTGCTTGGTACCTGTTTATCATTTTTTAAAATATTGACCCTACAAGTACGATTTTGGAGAAGAAATGCTCATATTGTACGAGTCTAACAAAATAGACGAGTGTAAACACTGAATTTCATGATTCTAGGCACATCCGTTTGCTTGGTACCAATTTCATACCGTTTTGCTCCTAAATGTACGAATATCGAAAGATATCTTTATTTTTCGTGTCTACGCAGTCAGTCAGCAATGTACACACCGAATTTCACTATTCTATCGCCAACCCTTTGATTGGTACCATTTTTATCCCTTCCGCTCCAATTTCCGCCTAAAAGTACAAATTTTGAAAAAAACTCCTTCATCTTTCGCGTCTACGTAGTCAGATAAATGCATACACCGAATTTCATGATTTTAACTTCAGCGGTTTGGTTGGTACCATTTTTATCCCTCTTTTCCAATTGTATCCCTTTAAAGTACAATTTTCGAAAAATCTGTCTATTTGACGTGTCAACGTAATTATAGGGATGTACACACCAAATTTCATGTTTCTAGCTGTTGTCGTATCATTTGGTACCATTTTTATCCCTTTTGTCCCAGTTCGCCCGCTAAATCTTTTTTGTGCATTTTGGTGATTACACGTTACTAGGGGAAGGTACGAAAGAAATTTCAAGTCAAAAATCAGAAATTTTCAAAAAAATTGCTTAAATAGTCTAAATATTAGGGGAATTTTTAGGCCTTGTTAGGGAAAATGTTTCGATTTCGCCCACTTTCAATCCCAACCGATCTGCAACCATAAGACACATTTACGGAAAATTTCAACCTCCTAGCTCATTTCGTTCGGAAGCTAGCGTGCTTTCAACGGACAGACGGATAGACAGACGAACAGACAGGCGGACCGATGGACATGCCTAAATCGTCTTAGAATTTTACCAGGATACAGAATATATATACGGGGTTTTCCAACAAGAGGTGTTATTCTGAATCACCCGGTATTTCGGTAGCTGTCACTTTTGAAGCTTTTATTCTTTGACATTTGACAATTTGATATTCTACGCGATTACTAATAAAAATGGAACGATACACGCTTCAACAATGCATTGAAATTATTAAAATTCATGAATGAAAATGATCCGGAATTCCATCGAAAAATCATCTTGACTGATGAGGCCCATTTCCACCTCGGTGGCTACGTCTACAAGCAAATGTTTGTCGCATCTGGGGCTCGGAAAACCCAAGAGTTATTGTTGAGAAGCCTCTCCATTCTCATTCATTATTAAAATTCATGAATGAAAATGATCCGGAATTCCATCGAAAAATCATCTTGACTGATGAGGCCCATTTCCACCTCGGTGGCTACGTCTACAAGCAAATGTTTGTCGCCTCTGGGGCTCGGAAAACCCAAGAGTTATTGTTGCGAAGCCTCTCCATCCTCATTCATTATTAAAATTCATGAATGAAAATGATCCGGAATTCCATCGAAAAATCATCTTGACTGATGAGGCCCATTTCCACCTCGGTGGCTACGTCTACAAGCAAATGTTTGTCGCATCTGGGGCTCGGAAAACCCAAAACTTATTGTTGAGAAGAAGCCTCTCCATCCTCATCGCGTGACTGTTTGGTGCGGTTTATGGTCCGGCGTGTCACTTTTTCGAAAATGAAGTTGGACGAACAGTTACGGAGATGATTAATGATTTTTTTATGGTCGTAGTTGGATCGTATTGATCTGGACAACATTTAATTTCAATAAGACAAGACGCTACGTGCCACACAAGCAACGAAACCATTGTTCTTTTACGGGAAACGTTTCCGGACCGTGTTATCTCTCGAAGAGGTGATCACAATTGGCCAACGAGATCTTGTGATGGCGACTTCTTGCTTTGGGGCCACGTGAAAGATAAGGTCTACGCCAACAGCACAGCGTCGTCGTTCAAGACCTCAAAGATAGAATTCGTGAGGCTATCGAGGACATAAGGCAAGCACTTAACCAGGATTTGGTTATGGAAAATTTCATAAAAGGATATGGTCGGTCCTGTAAGTGTGGTCGTGGTGGCCATTTAGCTGATGTTGTTTTTCATTATTAACGGCTTACCTTCCTCTTTGTTATGAAATAAAAAAATCCGATCATGGCAGTTTTCTTTGAATACCAAAATAACACCTCTTGTTGGCTAACCTTGTACTTTATGGGATCTCTGATAAATATTTCAAGGTGTTACAAACGGAATGACAAAGTGAATAGAATATACTGGAGGTGGAGGGTATAAAAAGTATGGTTAAAGGACAAACGAAAGTACAAAAGGCTTTCAATTCAATAATATTGTTGATGACGTTGAGAATAGAAATGAAAACGAATTTATGATGATTTTATAAAATATATAATATATATATATATATATATATATATATATATATATATATATATATATATATATAAAATATTATAATTTTGCATTATAAAATATAAAATTTTACAATTTTAAATTATAAAATTTAAAATATATATAAATAATAAAATGTTAAAAATCCTAAACACAAAATAGTCAACTTACGGCAATATCTTTCATCCGAACTGTCGGCACAATCGGTGTAACGATCACATCTAGCCGAGGCACTAATACACTGTCCGTTGTCACAGCGGTATTGTGAGGGCAGGCAGCTACGGGGCAGAGCTACTGGGTCCGAACAATCATCCTCATCCGAATTATCTATGCAATCACGATGGCCATTACAGTGGCCATAGGCGGAGATACAATCGCCATTGCGGCAACGGAATTGATCGGCAGCACAGCCTGTTAAAGGATAAACCCCCCAAAAAGGATTAGTCGTGGCAATCATGACAAATAGTTAAGGCGCGGGGAAGGCAGAAGAGGCTACACCGAAAAAGTGCGTTAAACATTAAACACTAAAAGCATGCCTTAAACTAAGAGCTAAGAGATAAATAAATAATATAGTAGTAATAATAATAATAAAATGATAACTTAATTAAAATATGGATAGAGAGAGAGAGAGAGACAGAGAAAAAATCTACTTAATATTTTTGGTTTTGTTTCTAGAAAACTTTTCTACAAGCGAATATACAAACGATAAAGTCAACTATACGTTTAGATAGCTAGCTACTCATGGTGAAGAGAAGAGAGATATTAACCAATGCAATTTTGTTCATCTGAGAAATCTTTACAATCATAATATCCATCACAGTGTTGAGTCGCATTAATGCAATATTTATGATCGAAACAGAAAAATTCATCGTCCTTACAGTTTATGCCTGGTGTTTTTTGTTGTTATTTTTTTAAATATTTTTTACATATATTTTTGTTATTAGTTTAAAAGCATTTCATTGTTTTTTTTTTTGATATTTTTTTTTGAATATTTTTTGATGGAATGAGAAAAAGATTGAAAATTTTCATACATTTTGTTTTTGTTTGCATAGTGGTGATGTTGTGTTCGGAAGGATAGAAAAAGAAAAATCGAAAGAAAGTGTATTGTACAATGAAGAATCGGTTTTCTTTGATAGTGCTTAGAGAAAGTAAATATATATAGTCATATAAAAATGGAAGGAATGGAGAAAAGGAAACGCGGAAAGTGAAATCAGAAATTTAAATATTTAAATATTTTAAATTTTGTTTAAAGTTTCTGGGAAATAATTTTTTTTAATATTCTTTTGTTTTAAATTTTCTTTAAAGTTTCTGGGAAATAATTCTCTAATTTTTTTCTAAATTTCCTTCTGATTTCATTTTTTCAGTGTTACCTTCTCTTTGTTTTAATTAAAATTCAATTAATTCAATTTCATGAAATTTCACAATGAATAATTGAATGTACATGTGCAGGTTTTGTTTTGGAAAAGTGCATTTTAAGAAAAAAGTTGTTTTTGTTGTTGTTGTCATAAAAATGTAAGATATATGTATATGAATATGTTTAGCATGAATTCAACTTACAATCGACTTCGTCGGCACCATCGGCACACTGAGGGCTGCCATCGCAACGTTCACTTTCGCTGTAACATTTACCATCGGGGCAGGTATGCTGGGGACAGGGATATGTGGGTGGTCGGTAGGGGGGGTATGGGTAGCTGGAGGGGCAATCCTGTTCGTCGCTGCGATCGGCGCAGTCGTTGTCGCCATTGCAGCGTATGGAAATGGGATGGCAGTCATCGTCGCAGAAGAATTGATCCCTGCGACACTCGTCGGGTGTTAGGACAGTGGTTACTGGTATTTGGTATTTTGGGACACATAGAACCATAGGCGGGGTGTTTTTGATTTGTATGTGTTGTTTAGGTGGTTTGGGCGAAAACAAGCAGGTGGCAGACATACATGGAATTAGCATGATTACGTTCATGTTTTCATTTTACACGCACACACATAGGAAGGACACAGAAACGGTGAGAGAGAGAGAGAGAAAAAAGCGGGGAAAGAGAAAGAAATTTATTAATAATGCATAACCAATTAGGATTGTTTGTTGTTGTTTAATGAAAGGGATGTTGATTTTTTTTTTAATAATTCGGTGTCTTTTTTCACAATTAAAAACATTAATGATTATTTACATACAATTTGGAAATTCTGACATAAAAAGTAGGGTTTTATAGTTTGCATGATGGATATTATTTTCTTGTTTTTTTTTCTTCAACTTACAACTAACTTAGACAATATTAAATTTAATAAATAAACTATGAGATCACTCTCTTAAATAGAAAGAATTAATATAGAAATAATTAATTGTTTCACATTGAATATGTTCCTGGAAAAGAAATTTCTGGTCTTTGTTGTGTGAAAGGTTTGACAAGATCGTGTGTTGAAAGAGGTGGTGGGTAGATTGTGATATAAATTGTAATTATTGTGCAAAAAAAAAAAACAAATATATGTTGTGATAGTGATATAGAAGGACGACAGGAACTGGGAACAGGTTTGTCTGAAGGTATGAAAATGTACACAATTTAAAGGAGCACATGAGTTGGTATAATACAAATACAGCTGTTATAATTTTGACAATTTGAAAAGGATTTTAAGACAATTATTTAGGATGTTGGGTCAATTTGAATTTTGTGCATTTTTGTATTGAAAAAATGCAGACATTTGAAAGAAAGAATATATATTTTTGTTAAACAAATTAAAATATTATTTGAGTATGCAACGCATAAAGGAAATAATATATATTTTTTTTAAACAAATTAAAATATTTTTATAGCTTGGAATAAAAACTCTGGAGAAGAACTTTTAAAAGGTGCCAAAAAAAATATATTTCCAGTTGATTTACATTCTTTTTGAGGCATTTAAACCGGTTTCCATTGACCTTTATGTGGAATTTCATGTCAAACTAACGAGAAATTTTTGAAGATCTTTTGATTTTGAAGAAAAATTGTTTAAAAAAAATTGAAAACTAGGCAACTCCTTTGCATTGAAAGTAAACATAGGCAGAACTGGTCAAAGATTTTGTTGTTTGGATATTGAGAAAAACCCCATTTTTCAGAAGAATTGTTAGTTTTTGGCGCATAAATAAAAATTGAAAATATATATTTTTTTAATTAACAAAAAAGAAATGAATATTATTTGTAAAAAAACGCTTTTTTGTTTTTGAAATTTACAGTTTTTGAACAAAAAGGTTTTTTTTTTTAATATTTTTTTATTTTTTTTTTAATATTTTTTGAAAACTAAAAAAAATATTATTTTTTAAAGAAAAAAACCTTCTTTTTTAATTTATTTTTTATTTTCTTTCAGAAGAAAATGAAAATTACTTAAAATAGATATATTGAAATTATTTTTTGTTGAACTGGGATAGGGGAGTTTTTTTTTCAAAAATAAATTTAAAAAATATTTTTTTTTAAATAATTTTATTATTATTTTTTTTTTTAATTTTCAAAAAATATATTTTTAATTTATAGTTTTTCAACAGAAAAGACTTTTGACATGGTCGAAATCATGATCGTGGTAGTCTGCAGCCAAGTAATAAATGTCACCATGCCATTTGTAAATAAATTTGCATTCAATTAAATATAGAAGCAAAATGGTCTTCAGCCAGGACAATATCCCAGTTCAAATCAAATATTGATTACAGACCAAAAAAATGCAAACGAAAAAAAATAATTTTTTGTTTTTGAAATTTATTAAAAAATCCCTTGTTTATGCTTTCATTCTCAGCAAATATATAGCTGTGTTCTAATACTGAAAATGCCACAGTAGGGGAGTTTTTTTTTCAAAAATAAATTTAAAAAATATTTTTTTTAAATAATTTTATTATTATTTTTTTTTTAATTTTCAAAAAATATATTTTTAATTTATAGTTTTTCAACAGAAACTAACAATAATACTGAAAATGTCACAGTTGGCTTTTCAGTAGGGATTTTTTCAAAAATAAATTTAAAAAATAAAAAAGTTTTTTTTTTCAAAAGATAATATTATTTTTTATTTTTCAAAAAAAATATATTTTCAAATTTATTATTTTCGACAGAAATTAACAATAAATTTCAATATATATTTCAAATATATATTATATATATTATATTTTTTTAATTTCCATTCCACTTATATGGACCGGGAACTTATCATAACTTTTTTGTTTGACAGATATTGAGAATAAAACATTTTTGCAGTAGAATTGTTAGTTTTTGTCGAATGAATAAAAATTAAAAATATATTTTTTGAAAATTCATAAAAAATAATTAATTTTATTTTTGTTTTTATTATTATTATTATTTATTATTATTATTATTTATTATTATTATTATTTATTATTTTTTTATAATTTTTGTTTATTATTTTTTTATGATTATTTACAGAAGAATTGTTAGTTTTTGCCGTATATAGGAACATTTATAATTATACTTTTTCCCAAAAAATCAACATTTATTTAAAAAATATTTTTATATAATTTCCATTCTATTTTTGCACTCAGAACCAACAATTCTCCTGGAAAAAATTGTCTCTTTTTTAAATAGATTTGAAAACGAAAAAGTTTTTTTTTTCAAAAAATAATTTTATTTTTCCAATTAAAAAAACATTTTAAAATTTTTTGTTTATTCGGCAAAAACTAACAAAAAATATCAATTTTATTTATTTACATTTTTTAATTTCCATTCCATTTATTTGGAGGGAGAACTTGCAATAACTTTTGTTGTTTGACAGATATTGAGAAAAAACATTTTCAGTAGAATTTTTAGTTTTTGTCGAATAAATATAATCAAAAAATGCATTAAAATTAAAAAAAATATTTTTTTGAAATTAAAAAAATAAAAATTATTTTTTGGAAAAAAATCTTTTATTTTTTAAATTTATTAAAAAATCCCCTGTTTATTCTTTAATATTTATCTCTCTGAAAATAGCTATAGCAGAAAAGATAGCAAAAAAAATGATTTCAAAAACAAAAATTTTTTTTCAATTTATTTTTTTATTTTCAAAACTGAAAAATATATTTTTGAATTAAAAAAATAATGAAAAATATTTTTGAAAAAACCCTTTTTATTGTGAATTTATTTTTCAACGGAATTGTTGTTTTTGCCGAATACATAAAAATTAAAAAAATATATTTTTGATATTAAAAAATAACAAAAATTTTATTTTTTTTTAATTTTCCAAAAATAATTTTCATTATTTTTAATTTTCAAACAAAAAAAATACAAAAAAATATTTTTTTTGAAATTAAAAAAAAAAAAAATAACAAAAAATATTTTTTGGAAAAATTCCTTTTGTTTTTTAAATTTTTTAAAAAATCCCGTTTATTCTTTAATTTTCTCTCTCTGATAATAGATATAGCAGAAAAAATTGCAAAAAAAAAATTTTCTAATTTTCATTATTTTTTTATTTTCAAAGCTAAAGAATATATTTTTGAATTAAAAAATAATGAAATATGTTTTTGAAAAAACCCTTTAAAAATAAACTTTTTTTTTTCAGCGGAATTGTTGTTTTTGCCGAATACATAAAAATTAAAAAAATATATTTTTGAAATTAAAAAAATAACAAAAATTATATTTTTTGTAATTTTCAAAAAATAACAAAAATTATATTTTTTGTAATTTTCAAAAAATAATTTTCATTATTTTTAATTTTCAAAAAATAATTTTTATTATTTTTTATTTTCAAAAAATAATTTTAAATTTTCATTTACTCGTAGAAACTAGCAATATTTTTTTATTATTTTTTAAAAAAGTATATATATTTTTCGTTCTTTTGGGGAGACATTTTTTGTTGTTTGGCAGATATAGAAAAAAAAACTTTTTTCAGTAGAATTTTTTAGTTTTTGCCGATGGAATAGAAATTAAAAAAAATCAATATATTTGAAATTAAAAAATAACGAAAATAATGTTTTGGAGAAAACTTTTTTCTTTTTGAAATTTATTTTTTGCAATAATCTCCCTTGTAATTCAGAGTCAGCTTTTCTAATCCTGCAATTCTCCAGCAAAAAAACTGTCTTAATACCTCTCATTTTTTAGAATATGCGAAACATCAACGTTTTAAGGGTTGCCATAGTTTTCAATATTGAAAAAATCGTCTAATATATAAATTTTCGCCAATGATGCTTCTTCTACGCACAACGATATTAAAAGAAATAAAAATAATTCCTCAAAAATCCCTGAATTGAAAAATGGGATGTATTTTTCGAAGAGAAAAATACTTCAAAAAAGGGAAGATTGAGAATTAAAATATGATTAAAATGATTTAAAGAAAAGGTCAGATAATTTTCATAATTTTGAATGTAAATTGTTGTGGAAATATCATAAATATCGAAACAAACTTAAAATAACATGATTGTCGATGAATGAATGAATACGCTTTCGGCAAAAAATTCTAAATTTCTTGTTGAAGATGAATGGGAGAAAAATTTTGTTTTTAAAATGAATTAAAAGGGATGGAGATATTTAAACGAGGGCGAGGTGGATGCTATTGAATGAATGGGCAAATATGCTTTCTTTGATGGGTTTTGTGCAATTTTGAATGGATAATAAATAGCCAATGTTACCAGGAGTAGATGTGGGGTAGTTGAAGTCTGGATATATGGGACATTCCTGTTCGTCGCTGCGATCAGCACACTCAATTTGGCCATTGCAGCGTATCGACTTGGGATGACAATCGCCGTCGCAGAAGAATTGATTGGAATCACAGTCAGCGGGTGTGATGACAGAGGGCAAGGGATCGTTGGCAGGGCAATCCAGTTCGTCGCTGCTATCAGAGCAGTCCACCTGGCCATTGCAGCGTATGGACTTGTCATGACAATAGTCGTCGCAGAAGAATTGAGTGTCGTCGTCACAGTCAATCGGTGAAGGGTATGGATCATAGATGGGGCAACCCTCTTCGTCGCGGCGATCAGCACAGTCCAACTGATCATTGCAGCGTATGGACAGGGGATGGCAACCATCGTCGCAGAAGAATTGATCGATATCGCAGTCAGCGGGTGTTAGGACAGAGTTTTCTGGTATTTGGGGGATACAAACCATGTGCGCAGGGGGGCAAAGTGATGCAGAGGTGGTGGTGTTGGTGGTATACGTGTTGGTGTTGGTGTTGGATATATGTTTGTTGTGGGGGAAAACGTAAACAAGTGGAAGGTGGTGGACAAGTGCACATAAATGGGATTGGCATGATTTTGTTCATGTTTTCATTACACACAAATACACGCATAGGGTGGTCACCGAAACCGTGAGAGAAAGAAAAGCGGGGAAAGAGATATAAATTTATTAATAATGTTTAGCCAATTGTTTGTGTTTTGTGAAAAAGGGATGTTGTGTGTTTCGTTTGAAATAATTTAGAAATTGAAATTTTGAAAAAATATCTAGAAAATAAATAAAAATAACTTATAACTAACTTACAGGCAACTAAAACTAAAGATATCATAAGAAATTAAGAAACTCTTTTAATTTTTCAATTTAATTTACCCATTATTCGACATTGAGTGTATGATTCATCGGATTTGTCCGTGCAATCCGCATGACCATCACACAACAATTTGAGGTCAATACATTCAAAATTATCACATTTCCATTGATCGTGGTGACAGGTCTCATTAGCAAATAATATTTTTATGATATCATTGTCTTGATCTCGTTCTGGGTGTTTGCGAGGGTTTGTGATTGTATTTGATTTTGTTGTGACATGATCGTGAGGTGAGTTGAGTTGAGGTGATAGTGACAAAGAGTGTGAAACATAAACAAATATTATAATTAATAAAAAACACAAGAAAAACATATAAATTCTTTGCGGGGGGTTAATCAAACAGATGAAATGGAGATAGATTGTTTGGGTGTTTGGTGTCTGGATGAGGATGAGGGATGGAGTTGATACAACAAAAGAGCTTGAATGTTGTCTTCGAATGAAAGACTCAAGGAGTTTAAAAAAAGTAACACGAGGGGGCTTATTTAACCCCATCTTTGTCCGTGTTGATGTTCACATTGGAATTTTGGCCAATTTAAATTATAAAATATATCACAAATTAATCGAAATATAGAAAAAAATGTTGAAAATTGAGCCATTCAAAATCGAATTAAAAATTCTCATAAAAAATTGTATTTTTTAATTTGAAATTTCTTCTCAATATATATAAAATATTCCATTGAACCAATTATTTTTTTGTTATATTGAACATTTTATTAGTTTCAATTAAAAAATTGATTACCTCAATTAAAAATTAATTATATTGAATAATTCATTAATATGTTCCCTATTAATATTTTAATTAGTTTAATTAAAACTTTAATTGAAATAAACAATAACATAAAAAAATTGATTACCTCAATTAAAAATTAATTATATTGAGTAATTCATTAATATGTTTTCAATTAATAGTTTAATTAATTTATTAGTTTGAATATATATTGAACATTTTATTAGTTTCAATTAAAAAAATGATTACCTCAATTAAAAATTAATTATATTGAATAATTCATTAATATGTTCCCTATTAATATTTTAATAAGTTTAATTAAAACTTTAATTGAAATAAACAACAAAATTAAAAAATTGATTGCCTCAATTCAAAATTAATTATATTAAATAATTCGTTATTATGTTCTCAATTAATAGTTTAATTAATTTATTATTTTTTAATAAATTGAAATTTTAATTAATTAAAAGTTTAATTCGATTAAACCAACAAGTTTAATAGTCTAAAAACTATATAAATATTTGCTCAATTAACTTTCTAATTTTTTAATGAAATATGTTATTGAACCAATTAAGTTTTTCGTTATATTGAAAATTAGATCAATTAAAAAATTAGTAAACTCAATTAGCTATTAATTAATATTCAATAATTATTTAATTAATTTTTAGTTAATTATTTAATTAATTATTAGTTAATTATTTAATTAATTAATTATTAATTATATTAAATAATTCGTTAATATGTTCTCAATTAATAGTTTAATTAATTTATTATTTTTTAATAAATTGAAATTTTAATTAATTAAAAGTTTAATTCGATTAAACAAAAAAATTTAATAGTCTAAAAACTATGCACATATTTGCTCAATTAACGTTCTAATTTTTTAATGAAATATTTTATTGAGCCAATTAAGTTTTTTGTTATATTGAAAATTAAATCAATTAAAAAATAAGTAACCTCAATTAGCTATTAATTAATATTCAAAAATTATTAGTTAATTATTTAATTAATTAATTATTAATTAATATTTAATTAATTCTTTAATTAACTATTAATATGTTTTCTATTAATACTTTAATTAATTTAATTGATGATTTAATCAAATAAAATTTTAATTGAAATAAGCAAAAAAAAAAAAAACAAAAAAATCATTATTTTTTAAATTTTAAATATTTTCTTAATTAACTTTGTAATTTTTTAATGAAATATTTAATTTATTTATTTTATATTTTATTTTATTTAATTTTATTTTTTATTATATATATATATATATTTATATTTATATTTTTTTATTATATTGAAGATTTTTGTTACTTTCAATTAAAAAATTGATGCCTCAATTTAAATATTAATTATTATTCAATATTTAGTTTATATATTCCCTATTAATATTTTAATTAATGTATTCAATTAAAATTTTAATTGAAATAAATAAAAAAGTTTAATAGATTTTCATGTGTTTTGTTAATTTGAAATATTTTTCTCAATTATCTTTCTAAATTGGTTTAATAAAATATTCTATTGAAGCAATTACTTATTTTTGTTATATTGAACATTTTATTAGTTTCAATTAAAAATGTGATTATCTCAATTAAAAATTAATTATATAATATATAATATATATAATATATAATATATATAATATATAATATATATTATGTAATATATATATATAATATATATTATATAATATATATAATATTATAATAATTCATTAATATGTTCTCTATTAATACTTGAATTATTTTTTTTATTAAATAAATTGAAATATTATTTAAAAGTTTAATTGAAGTATATAAAAAGTTTAATAGATTAAAAACGACATAAATATTTTCTCAATTAACTTTCTAATTTTTTTAATGAAATATTTTACTGGGTTTATTAAGTTTTTTGTTATATTGAAAATTAGATCAATTAAAAAATTAGTTACCTCAATTAATTATTAATTAATTAATTTGTTTATTAATTAATATATTCCCTATTAATACGTTAATAACTTTAAATGACATTTTAATTTAATCAAATAAGACTTTTAATTAAATTAAGTAAACAAATAAATAAAAACTCATTAAAAATTCTTTTTAATTTGAAATATTTTCTCATTTAACTTTCCAATTTTTTTAATAAAATATTTAATTGAGGCAATTTTTAGTTTTTATTTTATTAATGAAATATTTTATTGAATCCATTTAGTTTTTTGATACATTGAAAATAAGAGCAATTAAAAAATTAGTTACCTCAATTAATTATTAATTAATATTCAATAATTAATTAATATATTATCTATTAATTTATTAATTAATTTAATTGTTATTTCTATTTATTTGAGAAAATTTTAATTGAAATAAGCAAAAAATCATTAAATTTTTTTTGAAATATTTTCTCAATTAATTTTCCATTTTTGAATGGAATATTCAATTGAGCTAATTATTTGTTCCTATTATTTATTGAAATATTTTATTTCAACCAATTAAGTTTTTTGTTATATTGAAAATTAAAAAAAATTATAAAATTAATTACCCCAATTAATTATTAATTAATATTCAATTATTAATTAGTATGTTTTCTATTAATAATTAATTTAATTGACATTTCAATTTAATCAAATAAAATTTTAATTGAAGTAAGCAAAAAAAAATAACAAAAATTGATTAAACAGTTTTTTAATTTGAAATATTTCTCAATTAACTTTCCATTTTTTAATGAAATATTTAATTGAGCCAATTATTTTTTCCTATTTTTTAATGAATTATTTTATTAAATCAATTAATTATTAATTAATATTCAATAATTAATTCATATGTGTCTATTAATAATTTAATAAATACAATTAAAATTGATATTTAAATTTAATCAAATAAAATTTTAATTGAGATAAGAAAAAAATATAAAAACTCATAAGTTTTTTAATTTGAAATATTTATATTTTAATTGAAATAAATTAAAAACATATTTTTAATGCGAAATATATTGTATATATATAATATAATATTATATATATATAATATAATATTATATATATAATGTATTATATATATATAAATATTTTCTCATTTTTTACAAAAATATTTAACGGAGCCAATTAATTTTTATTATACTAAAAATTTTCTTATTTTCAATTAAATTTTTTTTTAACGAACCAATAATTTTTGTTTTTAATTGAAATTAATAAAATGTTGAACTACTAATTTTAATTAAAAAGTTAATTGTCTCAAATATTAATTGCACTATGCAACAAAAATTTATAACATTTTCTGATGTATTGTGGCTTTCTAGACTTGAAAACGATATTAAAAAAATATTCCAATTCCAATTTTCGGCGAAGGTATCTTAAATATTTGTATTCTCATTTTTGAAATATAAGTCCGTTAATACCTGGTTATATGTTTAATTATAGGTACTAAAAATGGCTACAAATATTGCGAATTTCCCTTTCACATGGAAACAGTGGATTAGGAGCAGTCTTCAAAAATTTGGGGAAATTTTTTTTCACAAAAAAAAAAAAATAAAAAATCGAAAAACATGAAAGTCCTAAAATTGGGAAAACCTCATCAGGGATTAGGATAGACAAATTGGATTGGAGTGATTTTTTGTAATAGGGAAAAATTTTGAATTTTTTCAATAAATGTGTGTTAAAACAAAAAGCCAAAATGCCATTGCCAAAATCTCTGAAAATATTTTATACAAATAACACAAAAAAATTACCACCACAGCCCTGTTCATCGGTGCCATCTTCACAATCAGTTTTGCCATCGCAATTTAAATTCCAATTGGCACAAGTGTTATTGCATTTCAAGAAACCCGGAGGACAGTGTTCTGTGTCCGAAAAGTCCAAACAATTTGAAAATAAAATCATAAAAAATTATAAAATTGCAACGGTCATAATACTAAGTCTACTAAACAAACGAAATAATAGTTTCTTCTAAAATACATAAAAAATAACAACGAGCTTTCCCCAGATACTACAGCGATCAAGAGCGTTACGCTTTCTAAACTTACCACAATTGCGCTCATCACTGCCATCGGCACAATCATTATGGCCATTACAATGCAAATTGTCTAAAATACACTCGCCCGTGGTACAACTTTTTATTTTTTAAATAATCCCCAAAGTATGCAATACAAAATTGGTGAATGAATGTGGTGATGGTGATATCAGGTGATGGTGTGGTGTGCGAGTGCGAGAGTACATTTATGTGTGTGAGAGAGTGCGAGAGAGAGTGTGATCATTGGTGTAGGTGTTTGGTGCGTGTTTGACCACATTGATGATTTACATGTTGTTGTAGTTGTAGATGTTGTTGTTGGTTTTGATGATGATAGTGGTGATGATGATGATGATGAGGTTTATGTTGTTGTTGGTGTTGTTGTTCAATAGTTGTTGCAAAGGATGTTTGAAAAACATGAAAAATAAATAATTAGAAATCATAAAAGAGGAAGAAAATGAGAGCAACGTAGAGGAATGATTATTTTTTTTATGAAATTTGCTTGACGATAAAAAAAATTATTACTAATGGGACATTTTCGTTAAATAGTATTTTTTAATACTTTTTTAATTTAAAAAAATTAACGTTAAAAAACTCAATTTATTTAGACATTTTGATAGGAATTTTTTTTAATATTTTGTGTATGAAAAAACTGTAGAATACAAACGAAATGACAAGATTCTGATAAAGGCAAAAATCAATCGGAAAAACTCATTAAACTTTAGTAAATTGTGCTGATCAATTTATTTAGAAACTAAAAAAAATTATTGGGTTTTTAAATATTTTCTATTAAAAATATATAATAACACTGTGGAACACAAGAAAAATTCTGACAACGGAATCTGAAATCAAATAATTTAACTTTATTAAATCGTTTTGATCAAAAATTTAGGTATTTTACTAGACAATTTTTTCAAAATAATTTTTCTATGAAAAATTATAAAACAAAACTATGGAACACAAAGAAAATAGCAAGATGCTGACAACGGATTCTTATAGAGGGGTTACAAATTTTACTGTTTTTACAAAATTACTGTTGAAAAACTCATTTAACTTTATAAATTGTTCTGATCAATTTATTTAGATATTTTAATATCCCAATACAAGTTTTTAATATATTTTTTATGAAAACAAAACAAAAAATCTAATAGAGGGTGTAAAAAAAGATAATACATATATCGGCGTTTTGAAAGTTAACGTATGGAACTCATTTTAGTTGAGCGGTGTTAATATTGCCCCTTATGATGAATCGTCAAGGGAAACCTTGTGATCTTTACATTTTAAGTATATGATCTGTTCAGCAATATTACTTAAAACACTACGAGGAGTATTTTTGTGGACCACTTCAACCCTCTAGCTCCTCAATATAAGGGTCTTTTGGTTCCCTTTTTTGCGAAAGTGTAAAAAACTCCACCAAAACAGGGGTTTAACGACTCAAAATTAATCGCCAAGGGAAACCTTGTTATCCATACATTTTAAGTATATGATCTGTTCAGCAATATTACTTAAAACACTACGAGGAACATTTTTATGGACCACTTTAACCCTCTAGCTACTCAATAAAGGGGTCTTTTTGGTCCCTTTAGAGCAAAGGAGTAAAAAACTCTCCTAAAACAAGCTTTTAACGACTCAAAATGTTCTACAAAAATATTTGCCATAAAATTCTACTATAAGTAGCTGAACATACCAAAATTTAAAACTCAGCTTAAATGCTTGAAATAATTCAAAACTTAAAATTAATTTTTTTGGGTAATTTTGGACTTTTTCCGAAGTGGTGCTAAATTTTCGCACAAAACTGTATCTTAGGAGGGTGGTGTGAAGGAAAAAAATATTCTACGTCAAATTTCACTATAAGTCGGCGATCAAAAGAAAGCTATATATATAATATATATAGATAAAATATCGGAAGCAAATTGGGTATTTAAATAGAGAGTTACGTTCGTTTTGTGCAAAAGTGTAAAAACGCCCCCAAAAGAGGGGTTTACCGCCTCAAAATGTTCTACAAAAATATTTGCCATAAAATTCTACTATAAGTCTCTGAACATACCAAAACTTAAAACTCAGCTTAAATGATTGAAATAATTCAAAAACTTAAAATTCATTTGTTGGTTAATTTTGTACTTTTCCGAAATTTTAACACCAATTCCGAAAGAGTACTAAATTGTGACACAAAACGTAATTTTAGGGGAGTGGTGTGAAGGAAAAAAATATTCTACGTCAAATTTCACTATAAGTCAGCGAACAAAAGAAAGCTGTAGGTATAATATATATCGATAGAATATCAATAAGAAGTTGGGCATTTATTTATACAAATAGTTACGTTTTCAAATACATGTATAAAAGGTGTCGGTCGATAGTGGATAGTCTCCACTGTTGGGAGGTTTCACTGTTCAAAGTCTACGAAAATATTGATTTTTCCATAATCCTCTTCTTGATGAGCAGTTACTGATATTTGTTCCAATGAATATTTTTAAATAAAAAACTTAAAAAAAAACTTTTTAATAACAAACTTTAACACATCAGGTCAATATCAACAGCATGTTAATATTAATGTTACTATTATTAATATTGAGCATTCGAACAATGTAATATCAATAACATGTTAATATTAATGTTAATGTTACTGTTAAACAGTGTGTGAGAAGATTCCCTCTCGATATTTTGAGTTCTCTGAGTATTGAAGCAATGTAATATCAACATTATGTTAATGCTAATGTTGCTGTTAACAGTGTGTGAATGAATTTTTTTCTCTCTCAATATCTCGAGCTCTATGAGTATTAGGACAATGAAATATTAACATTATGTAAATATTCATATATCATAACAGTGTGTGAGAAGAATTTCTATCTCTCTCGATATTTCGAGCTCTATGAGTATTAATGCAATGTAATATTAATATTAATGTTACTGTTAACACACAGACTCTTAGCAGTGTGTGAGTGAAATTGCTTTCTCTCTCGATATTTCGAGATCTATAAGTATTAATGCAATATAATACTAATGTTACTGTTAACACACCGAGTGTAAACAGTATGTGAGAGAAATTTCTATCTCTCTCAATATTTCGTGCTCTCTGAGTAATAAAGCAATGCAATAGTATTAACATTATGTTAACATAAATTAATAATTCTCCAATTGTTACATTACGTTTACATACTGCTAAGTTAACATTATGTTAATGTATTTATAACAGAAATATGTATCTGCGGGAGCCTTTCAAGAGCCTTTAAAAAAATAACACTGAAAATAAAATCTAAAGCTATTAAGCCTCCAGAAGGTTCTACATTTTAACGATTATTTTTTTTGGGACAAACCTTATTTTCTCAGCGAATATTTTGATTGATAATTTTACAACAATGCGATTGATTTGTCTATTGGTTGATGAATTTATTATCTGCGCGGAAAATGTTGTCAGCCAATGTTTGTGATATTTTCTAATAAAAAATATTTTTTAATAAAAACTATTTTTCTAATTTTAATTAATAATTAATATTTTGTTCATTTTAAAAATATCTCGTTAGCAAATTTCATAAACAAAAATCAAATGTTGATATTTTGAATCCTTACAGATAGCCACCTTTCCGACAGAAAGTGCAATTCTTTTCATCAGTGCCATCGTTGCAATTCGGTATACCATTGCACAGTTGATCACGTAAAATACAATAACTATTATCACATTCAAATTCATTGTCATGACAATTATCTGTGAATAGATGGGAGTGGGAATGAATTGGGCATTGCCCAATAAACAAAATTATTTACAAACCAACAAAAAAGAGAGTTACGAACATTAGATCGTATCGTTTTTTAAATATGGGGAGGGGGAGAACACAACAAATGTTAGGTGATTGCTGAAAAAGGGGGCCGGGGGGGCTGGTTGGAGGAGTAGAAGGCGTATTGAAATCCTGGGCAGGAGGTTTACCTGTAAATGGCGGACAATCGATTTCATCGGTTTCATCATCGCAGTCCGGATAGCCGTCACATTTTTTCTCAATCGGTATGCAACGCGAATAGTCACATTCGAATTCGTATAAATCACATTCACTGAGAGTATCGTCGGGTTCAAAATCTTCAGATTTCAAAAAATTTCAACAGCAAATGATGAGAGGATGTGTAAGTGTGTGATGTGTGATGAGAGATGTATGGTTGGTGTTTGGATGTATGTAAAAAATAAAAGATGATAAAAATACAAATTATAATCAAAATATAAACAATCCTCAGGGAATTCCAGGTTAACTATGATGGTGCTGGCTATAATTGTATACGTGCCCGCCCTAAGGAGGACTTTGCTGTTTGGTTAGTTAAACACAAGGATTTCCAAAAAATAAATTCTAAAAGAAAGGGGGGGGGGGTGGAAAGGAAATGTCATGTTTACCATAATTTGTGTCGTCATAATTGATGGGACAGTTTATTTCATCCGAACCGTCCAAGCAATCGGTTATGCCATTGCATAGTTTATAATCGGCTATGCAGATACCATCGGCGCATTGAAATTGATAACTTAAGCATTCAGCCAAATTGCGGGTTTTATTGAAATTAGCATGGAAATCTTTTGGTTTTTTCGAAATTGTTTTTCAAAAAGTTTGGCATTTAAATGATGTTGGGATGGAGTTGATGTGGTTTGATATGTATGTATGAATGTAGTGTAGTAGTAGTAGTAGTAGGTGTAGTAGAAGAATTTCGATAAATTTTGCATATATGAGCCATGAAAATAAAAGTATAGGTATAATAGAAAGAAAGTAGATTAGCAAATATATAATGATTGATTGATTGATATATGTAGGTATGGGAGGGAGTCAGAGCAAAAGTGGCTTATAATTACTCTGGAGAAATTTCTAATTATAAACCTCCTTTGCTTAGTTTTCCTCATATTTGATAATGATATGTTTGGATTTTATAAATAACAAATGCAATTTCAAAAGAAAACAAAAAAAAACAGAAATAAACACTTTGGGTCTTGTCTTGTAAATGACAGCTTTCATTTTAATCAAATCAATTGAAATTGTACGAAAAATCTGGTATTACTTGAGATTAACAGAATAAAATCAATATAACATAGGCTGAAGCACAGCACTGTAGAAGTAAAGATGAAATTTCTCTCTTGAACTGTTATTGAAGCAGCAAAAATAACAGCAATGTTAACTCTTAGGCGAATTAGTAAACAGGGTGTGAGAAAAATATAAATTTCTCTCGATATTTCGAGCTCTCTAAGTATTTAAGAAATGTAATATCAACATCATGTTAATGCTACTGCAAACATACCGAGTGCAAACAGTGTGCGAAAAGAATTTCTAACTCTCGATATTTCGAATTCTCTGAGTATTAAAGCAATGTAATACCAACATCATGTTACTGTTAACACTCAGAGTGTAAACAGGGTGTGAAAAGAATTTCTATCCTTCTCATTATTTTGAGCTTTCTTAGAATTAAGCTATGTAATATCAACATCATGTTAATATTAATGTTATTAATATTTACACCCAGTGTAAACAGTGTGTGAGAAGAATTTCTATATCTCTCAATAATTGGAGCTCTATGAGTATTAAAGCTATGTAATATCAACATCGTGTTAATATTAATATTACTGTTAACACACCGAGTGTAAACAGAGTTTGAGAAGAATTTCTGTCCTTCTCAATATTTTGAGCTCTTTGAATATTAAAGCTATGTAATATAAACATCATGTTAATATTAATGTTACTTTTAGTACACGCTAAGTGTGAACAGTGTGTGAGAGGAATTTCGTTCTCTCTCGATATATTGAGCTCTCTGAGTATTAAAGTAATGTAATGTTGATATAATGTTAATACTCTGAATCTCTCTCGATATTTGGAGCTCTCTGAGTATCAAAGCTATGTAATATCAACATCTGGTTAATATTAATGTTACTGTTAATGTAATCACACCGAGTGTTAACAGTGTGTGAAAAAAATTTCTAACTCTCTCGATATTTCGAGTTCTCTGAGTATTAAAGCAATGTAATATCAACATCATGTTAATATTAATGTTACCGTTAGTACACGCTGAGTGTAAACAGTGTATGCGAAGAATTTCTGTCTCTCTCGATATTTGGAGCTCTCTGAGTATTAAAGAATGTAATAACAACCTCATGTTAATATTAAGGTTACCGTTAACATACCGAGTGTAAACAGTGTGTGAGAGGAAATTCTATCTCTCAATATTTTAAGCTTTAATATTAAAAAATGTATTATCAACATCATGTTAATATTAATGTTACTGTTAACAAACAAAGTGTAAATAGTGAGAAGAATTTCTCTCTCTCAGTATTTGAAACTGTGAGTATTAAAGCAATGTAATATCGACATGATGTTAATATTAATGTTACTGTTAACACACTGAGTGTAAACAGTGTTAGAGGGGAATTTCTATCTCTCTCAATATTTTGAGTTTTCTTAGAATTAATGCTATGTTATATCAACACCATGTTAATATTGATGTTACAGTTAACAGTGCATGTGATAAATTTATATCCTTATCTCTCGATATTTCGAGCTCTCTGTGTAAGAAAGCAATGTTATGTTAACATAACGTAACACTTCTCCACAAACATTATCTATACATTTATGTTAACATTATTTTAATGCATGTTATGTTAATGTATTTATAGCAGAAATATGTATCTGCGGAAACCTTACTAGAACCTTAGGCCTGAGAAGACGTAAAACAACTATCAGGCTTCCAGAAGGTTTTAAGATTTAATGATTAATGATGTGTCTTCCAAAAGTCTTTTTTCAGACAAATTTTAATTATGTTTCGAAATTAATGATCGTATAATTTCAGTGACATGACGTATATTTTCGGCTGGCATTTTCAAAACAAGCCCTTTAGAGAACACGAAACATGCGACGTAACAATCTAAAAATATGAAAACATGCATTTGATATGGCGAACATTGAAAGAGGTGGAGCAAATATTTAATGTTGGACAAAATGTGTAAAATTATTTTGAATTTTAAAAATTAATCAAAATAATCTCAACATTTGGGTTTTTATAATTGTGATCTTTGTTGACATCATTTCCAATCCTTTTTTTAAATTACAAGAGCTAATTTGGAATCTTTTAAATCACAAGAAAATCATATAAAAAGTTAAAAATTTCTGTATTTGAGATTGGAAAAATATGAATTTTTTCGCTAACTCTTACAAATAGTAAAGGCCAGTTCAGACTACCAGATTTTCCATGCGATTTTTTACGAAACTTAATTTTTCATATAGAGTTTCAACCACATTGCCAACTGTTTTGTACAAAAATATAAACTTGTTTTTCACTAATTCATACAAATAGTTAAGACCAGTTCAGACTACCATATTGTCCATGCGATTTTTTTGCGAAACTTCTGGCTACACAAGTTTTTTTTTCATATTTTATACAAAAACGAATTGCAAACGAAATGAAATCCAGAATTGACCTTAATGTATATATCAGAATGGGGAAAAGTTTCCTTCGCTCTGTAAATTTATTAGAAATGGGATTGGATTGAAAAGTGATTTTTTGATTATTTTGGCATTTTAATAAAATTCATATTAGCAAAGTTTTTACTCTTTTGCAGAAAATATAGCAAAAAGCTAGTTAAAAATTAGCTTATGTTTGTGTGAAAATGATGAAAGATCTATGATGAATTTTTAATGGAATGGCGATGATTTGAATTTATGATTTTTTTTATCAATTTTAATGAAAGTTGATAATGATAATCGATGTTGGGGTATAATCCCATTTTTGAATTAATCACGCAGAGAGGTTGCTACTGAATAATAAGTTTAATCAATAACATTTTAATATTTTACCCTTCTGTCATAATAATTTTCAAAAGGTCTTTAGAAGGTTTTTTTTTTCATATAAACCATTTTAAAATTATTATGAATAAGACAGATAGGACATTATTTGGATCAGAACTGATCTTCTTAACCTTACTGATCTTCTAAAGGTGTGAGTAGGGCAGATCATTTCCATTATTTAAATCAGAACTGATGTTCTTAAACAGTTTGTAATTAGATTGATTCCAAAGGTGTGAATAGGACAGATTTCCACACATTTAGATCAGGACTGACTCAAAAGGTGTGTTTACACTTACAGATTTAATGAGCAACTTGTTGTTTTCATTTCGTATTTGCTTTAAATCATTAAGTGTAAACTCCCCTTGAGAGAAGAATGAATAAGAGGTCCTTCGTACTCATTTGGGCGAATGTTAAAGTGCTTGATTAAACTATTAATTGTTACAACGAAGATAGATCAACGATAGATCATTATCGCAAAGGGAAATATAATAATTTTGAAGTGATCAAATTATCTAAAAAAATATTTTTTCAAGGGATTTCAAAAGAAATTACTCGTAAAAGCTGTAAAGTATAAAGAGGGAAATATACTAACAAAAGGAATGTATACATAAAATATATATAGAAATAGTCTAGCTAAACATAAATAAATAAAAATTATATAAACTAAAACTAGGCATAACTAAATAATATATATAGTAAATCAAAATAAAATAAAAACTGAAAAAAATACAGGCTAAAAGAAGGGAAAATAAAAATACTAAAAAAAACTTAAGAACGAGAAAATGTTATTCCGTTAAATTTCAAACATTAGTTAAACTAAATATATCCATGCAACATGCTTTCAATCTATTTTATATAAAACTAAGTATTGCAACATGCTAAATAACTTGAACTACTTGCTACTTTTAACATGCATATATTAAAAAATAATTTCCAAATTTAAAAATTAAAATAAATAAAAGAAGACATGCATGACCGAATAATGTGAGTCTAGTTTACACTAACTGAGATTCTGAGAATCTTAGAGCCAGCTTAAACTAGACTTTTTTGGGTTTCGTTTTGTTTGTGATTTTTTTTTCAGGCAATACTTACGGCAACTCATTTCATCACTGCCATCTCTACACTGTGATTTGCCATCACAAACTTGAGTTTTGGCCAAACAACCACCGCCGCGTTTACACTTGAACTATGGAGTTGGGTGTGGTGAAAATTAGGCATTTTGTTAATTTCGTTATATGTGACGTTTGTTTGTTTGTTTGTTGTGGTATATTGTGCCAGCCTTCTAACTTACCTTGTCCGCGGCACAGTTGCATAAACCGTAGCTTTCGTCGTCCATGCGATAGCAGTCGGCGGTGCCGTCGCACACGCTCTGGAAGGGTATGCAATCGCCGTTTTCACACATGAACTCCGTCTTTAGACATGCTTTTTTAGCTTTTGTGCGTGACGAAGGCGGTGATGAAGGCAGGCAGGCGCGTTTTTATTTTTTGGTTTTGCGAATTTTTGTTTTAGAAAAAATATCGTTTGTGGAAATGTGTGAGAATGTGAAGTTATAGTAGATGCAATTTCACAAAAAAAAGAAAGAAAGAAAAAATGGTGAAGAAATGCTAGATTAAATTTGAATGTTTTTTTTTGGTTTTTGGTTTTTGATTTTGAATGAGATAAAATGTGTTTGAATTTTAAAAGAGTCTACATTAAATTTGAATGTTTTTTGATGTGGGATGAGAAAAGAAAACGTTTAAACACAAAACAAAGTTAAGAAATGTCGGGGATATTTTGTAATGGTCGATATAATATTCACAGTGTATTTTCGGGGAATGAATTAGGGGGGGGGGGTAAAAAACTATAGTAAAGTCAATCAAGGTTTTTTTTAGACATTTTAAAATTTTCCTAACAATATTCATTAATATCAGGGATATGAGATTTTTATACTTTTCGATAACTTTCGACTTTTCACAAGAGCTTTTAAATTTTCCTAATCATTTTCATTAATATTCATACAAATTCTTTATAGCACAAATTATTTACAGTGTATTCCAATTTCACAACATTTTTTTTTAGAATAAAAAAGGAAATTATTTAAAAATCCTACAAATTCAGTATAAATCTACTCTGTTAACAGTTATTTACAGTGTAGTCCACATTGTGAAGATGTACAAGGGTAATTCAAACAAACTTAAAGCTACACATTCCTCTCAGTGTGATAAGGTGTTATTACATAGTTGTATTCAACAAAAAAATAAAGAAAAATTATTTAAAAATCCTACAAACTCAGTTAAATTCTAATATTTTAACAGCTTTTATTTACACAGTAGTCCACATTGTATGCACAAGGGTAATTTAAACAAATTTAAGTGTACACATTCCTCTCAGTGTGTGTAATAACACAGTTATATTCGACAAAAGAATGGAACATGTGGAATGAAACAACAGAGTGATTCAAGTAATTTTTTTCCACAATCACAAAGAGTTGGCAACACTGCTACTAAGTCGATCACAGGGCTACACGATTGTCGTGACACATGTATTTCGATATTCTCAGATGACTGTCGACAGCTTTTAAAAGTTTGTAAAAAAATGTTGCAAATCTAGACATAGGTCATTTTTATACATTTTTTTGGCTACTTTTACACTCCTTTTAAAGCGTTTAAATAAAACTTGTTAACTTTTTTTATTTTTTTTTTATTAAACTAAATCACCTAGCCTTGCTTCATTTAATAGTTTTTCCAATCTATCTACTTTTCTATCTATTGTTAAACCGCCAAAGTCAGTCCTAACATCATTATATATCATATAGCCATTTCATACTGACGGCGAAATCGAGCTTAACGCTAATTAAAATGTAATATCCCATTGAAATTTGACATTTGCCAAAGTCGATCCTAACATCATTATATCCCATCTATATTTCAAACTGATGGGGAAATCGAGCTTAACTCGAAATTAAATATCAGAACCCACTGGAATTAAACACTTGCCGTCAGTGTAAAAAGGCTGTTACTAGTCACAGGGTGAATGTTTATCGTTTGGATTTGAAACTAACTCTCTAAGTCTTCTAATTCCTTATTTATAAATTCGTTGACTGGGTTCCGACATGTAAAACTTGGAAATATGTACACATTGTCGAGTGACTGTAAACTTCAACATTTATAGGATAAGCCGGTGTTGAAAACAGGGTGGCCAACATATTTTTTTCTCAATTCCTAATTTTTGCATTCAGCTCATTATTCGGAAATTGATAAAAAGACGCCTTCGTTTGGGTACTTGTCGAAATTCATAGGTTCGCATTGTGCTGAAGCGGGGTGACTAAAACAGAAAAATTCTGACAGCCATGTGTTTAAACAGGGTGACCACGAAACTAATTCTTCCAATTCTTAACAATTCTTCATTTATATATTGGTTGACCGGGTACCGATATGTTAAACTTGAAAATAACTTCTCCTTGCCGAGTGATGACTAACATCAACATTCAGAGGATCAACCTGTGTTGAGAACAGGGTGACCAAATATTTTTTTCTCAATTTCTAACATGTGCATTGTGTTTATTATTCTGAAATTGATAAAAGGCGCTTGGGATGGGGCCAATGTTCGCCTTTTGCTGAAGCACGGTGACTAAAATAGAAATAATCTGGCAGTCTAACTTCTCCTCTATTTCTTGTATGTTTATCGCTTGTGTTTAAACAGGGTGACCACGAAACTAAATTTACTAATTCTTTATTTATATAATCGGTGAATGGCTTCCAAATGATAAAACATAACTTCTCATTGACGAATGTGATAAACATCAATATTCTGAGGTTCAACCTGTACAGGGTGACCAAAAATATGTTTTTCTGAAGTCCTGATTTGTTGCCTTGCAAACATAAGTTTGTGAAACACAATGGCTAGATTATTCCTAAACAAATAAAATGTGTTTACAATTGGACACTCGTTGACATTCCGAGGTTCACCTTGTGCTCAAACAGGGTGACTAAAATATAAAAAGATCTGACAGACTAATTTCTTCTCTATTTCCTCAATGTTTATCCCTTGTATTTAAACAGGGTGTTTCTGAAACTAACTATTCAGAGGAGGCTAGAGGTTCGCCTTGTGTTGAAACAGGGTGACTAAAGTAGATAAAAGACGGACAGCGTACTTTTTCCTGTGTAAACTATACATTTATTTTAGAGCAAATCCTTTTGATTTCCTTCTTGCGAAGGAAATTTGTTTTTATTAATTATTTTTTTTTTAATTTTATTAATTAATTAATAATATTAAAAGAGATTAAAATCAAAATTAAATGGAGTAAATTGACCTATATAGCTATAGAGTGTTGCCACATTTTTCAAGCGCGTTCCACTAAGGAGAACCACAACACATTCTTTTTTGCCTAACGAACGGTTAATGAGAGAAATAAATTTATACTTTTGTTTTTGGTAATGGAAAGTATTAAAATCAAAAATTAAATGGTGTAAATTGGCCTTTAGCTATAGAGTATTGCCACATATTTAATGCGAACTCCAGGAAGGAGAACCACAACACATTCTACGAAAGCTTAGGGAGAGAAAACGAAGTATGCTTTTTAAATGGTGTAAATTGGCCTTTAGCTACAGAGCCACAATACATTATACTTCGCCTAACGAATGGTAAGGGAGAGAAATAAATGTATAAATTTCTTTGAACTCTTTACACTATATACGTCAATCATATGATTTCTCTAGAAATAGATGGCAACACAAGTCAAGCTACTAAAAAAAAATGTTTTCAAAAATCGCATCGTGTAAATTGAGAGGGAGATAGATTTATATTTTTGGTTTGTCTTTGGGTCTTTGAACTCCTTACACTATTTCATATGATTTCTCTAGAAAGAGTTGGCAACACATGCCAAACTACTACAGTATAGGTTTTCAAACATCACATCGTGTAAATTGGGGAGAAATACATTTAATTTATTTTTAATTTTAATAATTTTTGTCAGATCTTTGCACTCGCATCGTGTAAATTGGGAGAGAAATAATTTTATACTTTGGTTTTGTAGGGTCTTTACACTATATCATATAGATTTCTATGAAGAAGTTGGCAACACATGCCGTACTACTAGAGAATATGTTTTCAAAAATCACATCGTGTAAATTGATCTTTTCTGGTACAGAACTATAGAGTGTTGCCACTATTTTTTGGTTTGTGCTCCATTGAAGGCCTACATTGATATCAGCGTTGCCAACTTATCAACATTGTTCTTTGTTTAATGATCAAGAAGAAAATGAGAAATAAATGTCGGCCCTTTGTTTTTATAGTCTTTTCTGGTAATATTGAACCATTTTTTTTCGAAATTTACACTGAGAGAAAATTGCATGTGGTGCTAATTGACGATAGTCTCATTTCATTATAGCCATCATCATGAATTTGTTATAGCAATGCACTGGGAGAAAATTACTAGTGGTGCTAAATTGTAGTCTCACTTCATTGTAGCCTTCAAAAATTGCTGTAGATAGCTATGCACTGGGAGAAAGTTACCTATGTCTACGGGTATTTTATAACAAATTTCGGGATTTCCTAAAACAAATTTCTAAAAATTAACAGAATTTTTATAATTAAAATAATTGAACATTTTCTCCAAAAATTCTATATTTAGGACATTTACACTGAAAAAAATATTTTATGGACATTTGATATTTCATATATGTATATAGACAAATTAACAAACACTTGTTATCCATTTTCAAGGGACGGACTTTTGTTTTTTTCTTGAAGATGTTTGTTAGGAGGTATACACTGTAAAAAATTTTGTTTGTCACCTGGACAAACAGCCAATTATAGACATGGCATTTCTTAACTTTGTCTCAGTTTAGAGGTTTTGAGATTTAGATTTTTTTTAGTGTTAGTATTATGAGTTTCAGGCAAAATGTTAGGGTGTTAGAAGTTTGGAAAATGTGAGCAACGATTTTTTTGGAAATATTAACAGTTATGGAAAAATTTTCAAAGTTCTGAAAATAACTATTAATATTTCCAAATCAGGAGAATGAATGAAGTAAAGCAAAGAGCGGACATTTCTCTCTCAAACTGTTGTTTGTTAGAAGCTCTCTCACAACGTGATATGATTGTTGAATGTATGTCGTGTGAGAGAGCCTTTCGCAGCGGAAATTTCTCTGACTCTCTCTCATACTCTTACTGTGAGAGCAGCAACCGTTTCTCTCACTACGAGATATGGTCATACAAAGTTATACGTTTGTGGTGTGAGAGAGCCTCTCTCAACATTTTGTGAGAGAAATGTCTTCTTTTACTTTCTGCTTCTCATCTCCAAAAGTTAATGTTTAGTTAATGTTAATGCTGATTTTTAGTAAAATTTATATTTTTTTTTGGGCAAAAAATCACTAAAAATCTTCGAGATGATGAAAGTAAAGAGAAAATGAGCGATGCCATGAGCTAATGAGAAGACTTGTTCTTGTTTATATTTGAAGCGTTTTTTTTTTCTACGCTTCAAAGACAACCTACTGGGAGCCGGTGTAGTCGTTGTGGTGCTAATCGTAGTCGTTGTTCTTCTCGTGGTCGTTGCTGGCGCCGGCCTAGTCCAGTAGGTGGCATTTCTTCGCGGTGCCGCCGTTGTTGTGCGCACAACATTGGCGGGCGGTCGTTGGGTCTGTGGCTGATGTTGTGGACCCCGATAGTCCGTACAACCCGATTCATCGGTCAAATCGTTGCAATGATAGAAGCCATCACATCTCAGTTGGATGGGGATGCAAACATTGTTGCCACATCGGAATTGGCTGGCATTGCAGGGATTATTCTGATTGGCCTTATTATAATAGTCCGGTTGGTAGTAGTAATAATCGTGCATGTCCATTGCGTGCATATTATCGCGCGGAGGTCCGTCCGTGGCCGTTGTCGGTGGTCGTTGGTGATGTGGCGCGTAATCTCTGATAATTTCATCTTCATCGAAGATATTTCTATCGATATCTTGCAGATCTTTAGAGCCCAACCGCATGCAAATCCAATTTTTGTTTTGTTTTATTAATTTTGTTTGTTGGTAGGTAGGTTATGAATGGTTAGATGATTAAAAAACATGCAAGTAAGAGTAGTTTTTTTTTTAATTTTGGAGGGGGTGGTTTAATGCCAGACGCCAATTTTGTGGGAGGGGGTAGTAGTTCCACACCATACAATCCAATCGAGTTGCGGTTTTTTTTTGACAAACAATTTTGTACAAAATTTTTTACAGTGTAGTCAAGAGTTGAGAGGTTTTTATTGGTGGTAGTAGTAATTGTTTAGTTTGAATTTTTTTTGGGTTTTTTGTTTTGGTTTTAGATAGGGTACCATAACCATATACACACACACAACAATTTGTTTGTTTTTTGGAGATTTTGTTTTTGAAAAAAAAGTGGAAAAAAGTAAGGAAACAAATTAATAATTTCGCCAAAAGGTTACAACGTTTCTCACACACACATACACAAGTTGCCAACTGTCTAGAGAAGCCGATTGTTTTTTTTTTTTAATTTTTACTTTTATATTAGCCACCACCACCAGTTAAGGGCGGGAGGGGGAAATACTTTCCCCCTCCGCCAGACTAACTAACACAGAAACCGAACTTACCGCAGTCCCGCTCGTCTGAATAGTCAGAGCAGTCATAGATATTATCGCATACCTCACGATAGGGTATACACTGACCACTGTCACAACGGAATTCGTTATATTTACAATATTCATCGTCCTCATTATCACCGCCTAGGCGTGAATATGAACGATCATAATGATCATGGACATTACGAGTTACAAGTGAGTGTTAGGTTGAGATTAATTTGAAACATGCAACAAAAAATAAATGGAAAATATTAGGGGTTAGGATTGTAGTAGCTACTTATAACAGTACTAGAAATGATCGTATATTTACAGAGGCTAAGCTAAAAAATAAATGATGATATATGATGGAGATCAAAAGGAGATATCGAGCAAAAAAACATATTTTTTTAGATAAAGTGCCTGAAATTATACCAACAAAGCAGGGAACAAGGAAGGATATGGTGTCGTTGTTGTCGAGAATAATTCAAAAAAGAGAAAAAATAAAAAAGAGCGGAGAGATTATTTGAAGAAGTGTAAAGTAATCCTTCTATGCTTTAATTTTATTATAAATAAACAAAAGCAGTATTTTAAAAAGAATATATGAAGACCTCGAGGATTAAAATCAAAAATTACATGGTGTAAACTGGTCTTTTGTTATAAAGCTAAGAATGTGCTTGTGTCCTAATAAAATACATATTATTACTATTTCAATCAGAAAGAATATATAAAGACTTTTGTTATCGACCTCGATGATTAAAATCGAAAATTACATGGTGTAAACTGGCCTTTGGCTATAGAGCTAAGAGGACACTAGGACACTAACACAGTCCTATTAAAATATATATTACTACTATACCAATCAGAAAGAATATATAAAGACTTTTGTTATCGACCTCGATGATTAAAATCGAAAATTACATGGTGTAAACTGGCCTTTGGCTATAGAGCTAAGAGTGTGCTAGTGTCGTATTAATATATATATATATATACCACTATTCCAATCAGAAAGAATATATAAAGACTAGTCTTATCGTCCTCGAGGATTAAAATCAAAAATTACATGGTGTAAACTGACCTTTAGCTATAGAGCTAGAAGTGTGCTTGCGTCCTATAAAAATATATATTACTACTATTCCGAGTGGACCTTTCTCATCGACCTCGAGGATTAAAATCATGAATTACTTGGTGTAAACTAGCCTTTAACTATAGAGCTAAAAGTACATGTGTCATATTAAGATATATTTTACAACTATTCCAATCAGAAAGAATATATGAAGACCTTATTCATCGTCCTCAAGGATTAAAATCAAAAACTGCATGGTGTAAACTGGCCTTTTGCCATAGAGCTAGGAGTGTGCTTGTGTCCAATTAAAATATATATTACTACTATTCAAATCATATAGAATAATAATAAATACTAAAGATTAATATCGAAAATTACATAGTGTAAACTAGCCTTTAACTATAGAGCTAAAAGTGTACTTGTGTCCCATTAAAATATATATTACGACTATTCCAATCAGAAAATATAGTTGAAGAGCTTCTTATCAACCTCGAAGGTTAAAATCAAAAATTACATGGTGTAAACTGGCCTTTGGCTATACAGTAAGAGTGGAGAACCACAACACCTAATACTTCGCTTAACGAACGTTTAGGGAGAGAAATAAATTTATAAATTTTAATTTGTAGGATCTTTGCCGTCTTTAAACCTCGTCAACTCGCTTAGGGCTACTTTACACTATATAAGACATTCATATAACTGTTAATACTATTCCAAGCAGGAAGGATATATGAAGACCTTTATAAATTTATAAATTTTAATTTGTAGGATCTTTGCCCTCTTTAAAGCTTGTCTACTCGCTTAAGGCTACTTTACACTATGCAAGGCATTCATATGACTATTACTACCATTCCAATCAGAAAGAATGTATGAAAAGACCTTGAAAGGACTGAAATAGAAAATTACATGGTGTAAACTGGCCTTTAGCTTAAGAGCTACGGGAGTGCTTCACGCAGGAGAACTACAACACAAGAGAAGAAGAGAAATAATTTTATACTTTTGTGTTGTAGGTCCTTCGCCTCTACTCGCCTCTACTCGCTTAAGGCTACTTTACACTATATAAGACATTTAAACGACTATTACTATTATGACCAATGAGAAGGAATATATGAAAAACTTTCTCATCGACTTAAGGTTTAAAAGAAGAAATTACTTAATTGATGTAAATTGGGCTTTCAGTTATAGAGTAAGTGTGGAGAACCACAACACATTGTTCTTCGAAGATTAGCGAGAGAAATAAATTTAAAAAGAAATAAATTTTAAAGAAATAAATTTAAAAAGGCTCCTTGCCTTTGGCTATAGAGCTAAGAGTGTGCTCAACGAAAAAGAACGAACGTTTAGGGAGAGAAATAAATTTATAATTTTGTTTTGTTGGCTATCTGTTCTTTTTAAACCTTATCTACTCGCTTAAGGTTAATTTACACTATATAAGGCATTCATATGACTATCGACCTAAAATTATCTCTAACATTTCAAAATATAAAATTGTAGAATTGTAATCCACGCTAAAGGCGCCGAGTTTGTGATTGAAGTTATTGTCAAAAAGACTGTCTTTAAGATATTTCGTTTTGTTACTCCCAAAATATGCATTTTTTTGTTTCTATTGAAATTTGAATATAACAGGAAGGAATGTATATATATCAGTAAATATTTTTTTATTCTAAAGTTTGTGACATAAATTAAAAAAAAAACATCACATATATTGACAATAGAATTAGATTTCTTCATTATAAAATTTTCTTATATTAAAAAATATTTTTGGAGACTTTTCTTTATTTTTTTTTGAAATGTGAACTAAGTTTCTTTGAATTTCTGGCACTGGGATTGCCCACTTACGCAGAGTTTATGATCACATTAAAACACTGGAATGTTAGGGCCCTAAAATAATTTATTTCACTAGATTTTGAATACAAACAAAAAAGTTACGAAGTGTTTTCTCTAGCAGCCTCTGAATTAATATTAATTATACGCTCTAGGGGATTGAGAATAAAATTTATGAAAATGAGAAGTAGAAATGAGTAGTAAAGAATTACCTTAATATTTTCTTCATATTGTTACTTGGGTAAGTTATCTTAAAGAATTATTTTAGGAGAATTTTCTTTATTTTTTGATTTTTGAATTAAACTTCTGGCAAAATTCCTGTACTGGGATTCTCCACACTAGTCATGTTTATGAGCACATAAAAACAATGGAATGTTAGTGTTGTAAAACAATTTATTCCACTAGATTTTGAAAACAAACAAAAAAGTTACAACGATTTTACTCTAGCAGCCTCTGAATTAATATTAATTATACGCTCTAGAGGATTGAGAATAAAATTTATGAATATGAAAAGGTTTAATTAATTTTCACAATTTTAAACTCTCAACAAACAAAATAATAGAAAGCTAGAATTAAACATTGATTTATAAATACTATTTTTATTTATTTTTAAGTGACCCGCCCTTCTGTTTTATTTTTTATCGTTTGTCTCCTAAAAGTAGTGTTCACTTTTGCCAGCTCTTAATTTTGTATTCCTTATGCGGCCTTCAATAGTAAATAACAACTATATAACACGTGTATGTTGTCAGCACACAAAGCACTGCTGACTTAATTCCACAAATATGTGAAAAATGCCCGGAAAAGGGCGGCTGCACACTTAAAAAGGAGAACTTACGTTGTTATAGTTAATTAAAAAAAAATAAAATAAATTCTTTTCACTACAAAAGGCGTGCAATTGAGGACAATGTTGGAATTATAATTAGATTAGATCATCGGAAGGCATTGATTGATGGCACATCCAAAGAAATACTGTGTGACAAACTAGGGCAAGCATTGAAAAAAAAAAAGAAAAAAAAATGCTTAACTTTGAAATACTTAAAAGCTATAATAAATTTGCATGCCACAGCTATTAAAAATGGAAACTAAATGAAACGTTTTATATTTAAATTGAAATGAAATCAAATAAATATTATCACATATGTAATTTATGATGTGTAAATTATATATGTTGTTTCTGTTTGCTCCAAGACTAAGGGTGTAACACTTCCAGTTGGCATAATAATCTTAAATATGTATATGTATTTGTATATTGCAAAACACGTTTTTTGCTAATGCATATCATAAATCTGTTATATTTATTTTATATATATATATAAATAGTTTCTCAAATTGCTAGTGATTGTCTAAGAAAATTAATATTAAAACTCAACACACGTAACGGAAAGATATCAAAAGTGTTTGGAATTGTAATAAATTAAAAACGAGAGCGAGAGCTGTCGGCACCTGTTAGATGTTGCAGCAACGTGCAATGGCCGGCAACTAGCAGGCGTCATGTTGCGAAACATGACAGTGACAAGAGCAGAATTTGTTATTGCAATGTGAAATAAAAATGCTTTGGAAATAAAATATGGCAATATTCGAGAGGAATGAATACATAAAAATACCATTTGAAATTATAACAAAAAATCTAAAATTTTAAAGCATTTCACTTTGTGTAAAAATAGTTTTGTGAGAATAAAATAAATAAATATTTATATTTCTTAATATATTTTTAATTTCCAGTAGGTTTCTAATACCATTTATTGCAACTATAAAACCCTCAATGTCCAGTCTTCAAATTTTATAATTTGGTTCCTTAAGTTTTACTTTCTATATACCAGTTATATAACTTTTTCCTGAGTACACTCACAATTAATATCAATCATACGTTACGGTGAACCAAATCACTTTTTACCCGATTTCTTGCAAACCCTAAAGAATTTTAACATTTTTTATTTTCCCTTAATAGCTCACCATGACAACGCCTTTCATCCGATATATCTTCGGGGCAATCTATATTGCCGTTGCATCGCAAATCCTTACTAATACATGTGCCATCATCACACTGCCAGTTGTCGTGCATGCAGGCTGTATGATTTCAGAAACAAAAACACAAGAAAAGAGCGAAATCTCTAATTAAAAATCTTAAGTTTCTGCTGGCTACACTAAAATGTGATAAGAAAACACAAACATACGACATCCTTCCTCATCCGCACGATCGTGGGGACAGTCGACCTGACCATCGCAGCGATGCACAATTGATATGCAACTGAAATCGCGGCAGGTGAATTTGCCCTTGGGGCAATAAAATTTCAATTTTGGAACAACTTGGGGGGGGGTCACATTTTTGTATAATTTATTAAAAGAGGAGAGAAACATTTTAGGAGAGAGAGACAAAGAAAAGAGAAAAATGATGATGATTTACTTTTTACAATTATTTTTTTCGCCTAGCATTTTATACAATTTGTAATATACATTCGTTGGGCGGCCATATACTTACTGCTGTCACAGTGTTCTTCATCGTCGCCGTCCGAACAATCCTCGGAGCCATCACAGACTAGGGCATCACTTATGCAAGTGATGCCATCTCTACACAAATGCTGATCACTACTGCAGACAACAGCTGTCAATTTGGGGTTAGTCCAGACAAAACATAGGTTGTTATTTGTTGTGGTTTGTTTGGGGGGTTAATATTTTTTTCAGACATGCAAAGTTATCATTAGAGTTGTTAGTGGTTGGTTAAAAAGTTTGTTGGGTAGCGCATGTTAGAAAAGTATAGAAACAAAGACAATATTATTTTATGCTTTATAACAATATATAAAGTACGCAATATGTTTGTAAGAGAAACTTAAGCTAAAAATTAGTTTATACGTGTATATATATTATATATATATATATATTCGCTAGTTTTACTTAGAAGCTTAACTATTTGGTATTGCTATAGGCTATACAATAGTTTTCCTTACACAACAGATGTAAAGAAAATATCACAAGGTTTGCTATATTTAAAGTTACTTACGGCATGATTTATCTTCATCGTCATGTTGGGGACAGTCGGGAGTGCCATCACAGCGTCTGCTGAGGTCAATGCAAGGGCCATCGCGGCACTTGTATTCAGTAGAACTGCATTCTGTAAAAAGGAGATGTCGAAAGAGATATTAGAATAATATGGCCAAATAGTTAGTTTTAGATTTATTAAAGAAAATAGAAGTAAATTAATTTACTTAATATATAAAAATTCAAAAAATAAAGAAAATTAAATTAAAAATCCCTTTAATTGGCATTAAATTGTTTTTAGACCCATGGTGCGTATGATTGCTATTAATTATTAGGTTGCTGTCCATAAATGTGAATAACTTTTGTTCTACACAAAGAAATCAAATCGCAATAAATTGTGTTTAAAGCCTAAGCTTTGGCGGATTTTATCAACAAATAATAATTTAAGAAATAAATTCTATTAATGAAGTTTTAAAGGGATTTCAAGAGAATTTTGGTAAAACACACAAAATTTAAAGTGTTGAAACATAATATTTCCGCAGGCCTTAAAACGTTTAAAGTTTTTTATGAATTAGTTTTTGGCCTTAAAACGTTTAAATTTTTTATGAAGTAGTTTTGAATCGCAGTGATATTCATAAAAATTCTTTAAAGAAATTTGTATAATACAAAGAAGAATCGCCTTAATTAAAAAAAAAAATAATTTTCAAACCCATGGTGCGTATGATTGTTATTAATTATTAGGTTGTTGAAAATAAACGTGAATAACTTTCGTTCTGCTCAAGGGAATCTAATTGAAAAAATTGTTTTTAAACACCAAGTTTTGGCGGATTTTATCACCAAATAATAATTTAAGAAATAAATTCTATTAACGAAGTTTTAAAGAAATTTCAATTGAGTTTAGGCAGCACACATAAAGGGTGATTTTTTAAGAGCTTGATAACTTTTTTTTAAAAAAAAACGCATAAAATTTGCAAAATCTCATCGGTTCTTTATTTGAAACGTTAGATTGGTCCATGACATTTACTTTTTGAAGATAATTTCATTTAAATGTTGACCGCGGCTGCGTCTTAGGTGGTCCATCCGCTTAGTCCAATTTTGGCATTTCCACGTTTTTGAGTAACAGAGACCCAATTGGTGCGAACGGCGACGAATCGAAAATTGGTGGTCATCATTAACACTGGCCGATACAGCTGCGATATTTTCTTCAGTTCGCACTCTACGTAAGCGTGTTGGTGGTTTAATGTCCAACAATGTAAATTTGGTGCGAAATTTAGTCACAATAGCCCGAATAGCCGCTTCAGTGGGTCGATTAAACTGACCATAAAATGGAAGCGCGCAATGAACTTTCTTAACAGAGCACGCATTTTGATAATAAAATTCAATAATTTGCAAGCGTTGTTCGTTTGTAAGACGATTCATGATGAAATGTCAAAGCATACTGAGCATCTTTCTCTTTGACACCATGTCTGAAATCCCACGTGATCTGTCAAATACTAATGCATGAAAATCCTAACCTCAAAAAAATCACTCTTTATTTTAAATTCTTTAACTTAATATTTCCGCTGGCCTTGAAGCGGTTTAAGCAATTTTTATAAAGCAATTTAGAATCGCAGTCATCTGCAGCATAAAAAATCATACAGACCATGAAAAATCCTAAAAACAATAAGCTAAGAATAGCCTTAATTTTGAAAAAATAGTTTTCAAGCCCATAGTGCGTATGATTGTTATTAATTACTAGGTTCTTGTCAATAAACATGAATAACTTTTGTTCTACTCTAGGAAATCTAATGGAGCAAATTGCTTTTAAACGCCAAGTTTTTGGAGATTATATGGCCAAACATTGATTTGTGAAATAAATTTTATAAATAAAGTTTTAGCGGAATTTTAAGACAGTTTACGTAAAGAAGAACAAATAAAAAATTAAAGAAATTGTCTAAACTAATGTTTCTTGAGAATAGTAGAAACACTATGAGTGGTTAGCCAAATTTATAATGATATACGAAAGGTTTTTCAACATAATAACATATGATTTACATTTTTCGTAAATTATTACGATTTTTGCAGTTAAAGTTTAAGGTCATAATAACACTGTCCAACTAAATTAAGACTTCTTATTCTATTCCTAGAATAGCGATCCTATAATTCTGAAAGGGCATGCTGAGTAGATAATTTTTGTAGAATAAACTTGTAGTCCAGCTGGTCTGAGTTTCTTTTTACCGTGGATCAAAGTTTTATTTATTTTTTTGGTCGAAGGGAACATTATACTAAGTGGGAAAAGTGTTGTAAGTTAATGTCTGAGAGAATACTTATTGTCAGAACTATATTGTGGAATCTTATGAGGATTATTTTTGTGGAAGATCTTAACCCTCTAGCTCCTCTCTTTATGGGTCAATTTGACCCTTTTTCGAGAAAATCAAAAAAAGACCTTTCAAAAAGAACATTTGAGGATTAAAATGTTCTACGAAAAAAAAATTGCCGGAAAATTTCAGTGGGGGTCATCAAAGATACCAAAGTTGTAAATAAAGCTCTTAACGCTTAAATAGCAAAATTACATGCTAATTTTTACAGCATGTTTATTTGGAAGATCGTTAATTTTCGACAAAAATTATGAGCATTTCTGTAGAGAGCGGTAAATAAGAAATACAAATTGAATATTTTTGAAAAAATTTCATTTTCGAAGGAGATAGGGCTAACATGATTTTCTAAGACATTTTTGTTTTGTAATTTTCTCGCAATCCAATGGATCCTTGCATTTGTCTTGTCGTGAAAAATTGCAATTGTTGCAAAAATCCAAAATTCGCGATTGCAATTGCATTTATTTCAACTTTCTCTAGCTGCGTTTCTTTTTTCTTATACTGTCACAAATATTCCCTATTTAGTCAGCTACCACATGCCAAAAAATTATTGTAGTATTCTCTATATGATACAAAGTTACGCTGGTTTTTCTAAAGACACTTTTCACAATTTTTGACTTTATAGCCAACATTTATACTATTTTACTTTCAACTTTTAGATTATTAAAATATATTTAGTAAAACAATTGGACAAATCCGCTGCTAAAGATCAATTTACGAAAACGGGAGACATAATTTTTTTTATTTTTAATTTGAAGCAGATTGCATTATATTCAAATCCCTTTTCCCCACTAATATGAATTCTTTCTTATGAAGAATGATAGAATGATTACCATAAATCGAACAAACTTGAAGAAAATTGCCTTAAATCAATAAAACTAAGCAAATTAATGTTTCCGTCACCCAGAGCGTATGATTGTTATTAATTATGAGGTTGTTGCAGTAAAATGTGAATAACTTTTTTGATATGTTAAGCAAATTGATTTAAAAATATAGCATAAAAGCTTAAGATTTCAAACTACCGAACCAATTTAAGAAAATAATTTCTTAAATAACAATTTACTGATAAACCAACAAAACTTTTTAAATATTTCGTTCACAATAATTGTATTTCTCCAGCTCTTCTTTAACATCAATCATAGCTCTGCCGCATTTGCATTGAGTAACATGCAAATTTAATGCTATCTCTTACGTTAAAGTTAAACTTAACTTTTAACTGTCATTTGTGGGGCGGTAAAACAAAAACTATGCAAAAACAAAACAAAAAAACAACAGCCCTCACAAGACTCTCTGCGAAACCTTAAGGGCAACAGAAAAAGGTTTCCTGTTTGTCCTATAAATGTCTCAATGATATCTGCAATGCGAAGACCATTCTCCACAAAATGCAAAATGCTTATAATCATTTATTTGTTTGCGCTATGCAAAATTGAACATTTAAATTGTGATTTTTATTTTGTGTGGTTATTGGAGTTTATGGAGTTTATAAATAATGCAATAAGTTGTGGAGTTGTGGTTGTCATTGTAAATGCTAAAGTTTCAGAAGAATCGTGTTGCAGTTTTTTTTTATTCCAAGAAAATTTCGTTCTTTTCCCCGAAAGAAGGAGGCTAATTAGTTTGGCAACATAATCAAAAGTAAGCCTACAAAGAAAGCATTTGTTTGAGAAATTCCATAAGATAAAGTTATTAAGGAAAATTATGGCAAACAAAGACAAATGACTTCGGTGGAAATTTGAACATTGAGACACATTCGTATAAATGGGCATTTAAGATTGCCTAGTAGACCAAGGAAGCTACACCCTAATGATGAATAACATGCAATTTTATATTCAGTTCAAGGGACCAGTAAGCAGTGAATGCAAAACATTTTGGGCTATATTATCAGATAACCGATAAAAATTCATGATATTCTTGACTTGCTAGTTATCTCACTGACTAGTTTTAAATGCTCGCCGTGCAAAAAGTATGAATTAAAATGCGTAAAGTATGCTCTTCTTAAAAAAACCCTAAAGTATGGTTTTCTTGGGTACTCTGGAAAATCTCTTATTCATAAAATTATATGCTTTTGAATATTATTAAGGCTCTCTTTTTGAAAATTCTTCAAAAAATGATTTTCTTGGAAACTCAAACTTATCTTAAATCTCCCCATAATTTAATGTTTGAAAACTTATCTTGAAAACTCTCTAAAGTAGGGTTTCCTCAAAAGCATTTACTTATTAAAAACTCATAAATAATCCTTTAAGAAATTGGTATAATACATAATAAGAATCGCCTTAATTTTGAAATAGTTTTCAAACCAATGGTGCGTATGATTGTTATTAATTATTAGGTAGCTGCCAATAAACGTGAATAACTTTCGTTCTACTCTGGGAAATCTAATGGAACAAATTGTATTTGAATTCTAAGCTTAAGGGGTTTAAAATACCAAAGAATAATTTATGAAATTTATTCTAATAAAGAAGTTTTAAAGGCATTTAAAAGAATTTAGATTAGAACACAGAAAATTTAAAATTCGTTGAACTTAATATTTCCGCAAGTCTTATATCATTTAAAAAAACTTATATAAATCAATTTGGAATCGAAGCAATTAGAATCATATTCATAATGTATTTATATAATTTTTTATTATCTTAAGTATTCCCTGAAACTGGCTTCTCTACAAAACGATGCCTTAACGCTCCGGTGAAAGTGACTAAACTAACGCTCCGATGAGCTGCTACGAAACCGGACCTTACTTTATTTCTAGAGTTCCCTAAAATATAATCGTCTTGAAACTCCCTAAGGTATGATCGTCTTGAAAAAGTAAAGTAGGATTTCTGGGCAACTCCATAAAGTACACTTTTCTTGGCAACTCCCTAAACTAGACTTTTCATTAATGTATTTATATAATACCAAATCAGATTTTTCTTAACCCATTAGAGCCCATCCAATTTTCTTTTTTTGCTGTTCGCTGTTCGATTAATCGAACATTGGGTTATATGGGTTAAATATTCCCTGAAATAGAATTTTCTCCAAATCGATGCCTTAACGTTCTGGTGAAAGTGAGCGGCCGCGAAACTGGACCTTTCTTGCGAGTTCCCTAAAATTCTTGAAAACTCCCTAAACTAGACTTTTCTTTAAAATTCATCGAATTCCTGTTTTTTTGAGAATTCCTGTAAACAAACCTTAAAGTATGCTAAGATTTTCACAACAATTATGTTTTTGTTAACTCCCTTATGTATGCTTTCAATTTCACTCTCAATCTCACTCATTCTCCTGAAAGTGGGCTATGTTTTTCTCAACTCTACTATTTGCCTGTAGCATTAACATCATTATACTTATTCCCTCTTTTTTATTCTTCTTAAATACAACAGGTATTAATCTTTTATTTGGCAAACGATTTTCAGATTTTCACTTTTATGCTCAAGTCTAACATAGCCAGGCATGCTGCCAACATGTTGCAAATTAAGTTTTTTTCGGCTTTGGATAAATATCAGGAAGCAAATCCTTAGATCAACATTGTTATCCTGAATGAAATCCTGGCTGTTGCCCTTTTTATTTGCCTTTATACTTGCTTTGCTTTTTGGCAAATTCTGCTCTTGTCTACACTTGTTGAACTTTAAAATATTGTTTCGGTATCTACAACAAAGGGGATCAAAGGACTTGTAAAGAAAACCAAAAGGGTAGGTGGTTGTTTTATAGAAATTTGTGTGTGTGTTTTTAACAATTAACACTCAACAGGATGCAATTTAAAGCCTCTAGACATATGCCAGAAAAGTTTGTCTAGGTCCTTGAATTTTGAGTTTTGCAAAGGATTTGGTTGTTGTTGTTGTTCTTATTGTCCATAGATGATTTGCTGGAAAGTGTCATTATTATCATTAGTCTAAGGCATGGGTAGTATATCCGGTTTAAATGTTGTGTTTTACAATTAGGCTGAAATCTTAAATTAGGGTTTACCGACAGGCTTATTAATAGAGCCTGCGCGGAGGGGAGCAAGTGTGGAAAGGCAAAACAAGGAAATAAGAAATTTTAAATTTTCTGCAAATATATATTTTCCAAGAGCATGAAACAGAATATAATTTAAATTTTATATTTTATAAAAGAAAAATGTATGCCTATCGTTATTCTTTAAATTCAAATTTATTCTTCCTCCCCAAAGTAGGCAACATATTTACGTCTAGCAAATCTACGAAGCATTTAATTTTTTTGATGCTTTAATATTCTTCAGGATTTATTTTTTCTTATAGAGGGGATAAAAACAGAATATACGTGTCTCGGCGTTTTGAAAGTTGACCTATGGATGTTCTTTTCAAGGGGGGCTATATTTCCTCCTTTTTGCTCATTCTTATGATGAATCGACATAGGAAACCTTGTGATCTTTACATTTTAAGTATAGGATATGTTCAGTAATATTACTGAAAACACTACGAGGAACATTTTTGTGGACCACTTTAACCATCAAGCTTCTCAATAAAGGGTCTTTTTGGTCCCTTTTGTGCAAAAGAATAAAAACCCACACCAAAACGGGTCAAAATGTTCTACAGAAATATTTGCCATTAAATTGTGCTATAAACATAGCAAAACTCAACTTAAAAACCAAAAATGTGCAGAAGACTTAAAATTCGTTTTTAGGGTTAATTTATTTTTATTTATTTATTTATTTAATTTAGGTTATGATGAATCGCCATAGGAAACCTTGTGATCCTTACATTTGAAGTATAGCATATGTTGAGCAATATTACTTAAAACACTACAGGGAACATTTTTGTGGACCACTTTAACACTCTAGCTCCTCAATATAGGGGTCTTTTTGGCCCCCTTTGTGCAAAAGGGAAGAAACCCCACAAAAAAAAAACAGGATTTTTACGGGTAAAAATATTCTTCAAAAATATTTGACATAAAATTCTGCTATAATTCTCAGCATACATCAAAACTCAACTTAAATTCCCGAAATAAGCAAAAAACTTAAAATTCATGTTTGGGGTTAATTTGGTACTTTTTCCCAATTGGTGGTGAAGTGTCGCTTTAAAACAAATTTAGGTCCAAAAATATATTTTAAATCCATCAAAACTGATAAAATTTATGAAAATTACTAAATTTGGAAGATTTTTTAAAAATACCCAAATTCCCAAAGTGGGGAAAATATGTTCCAAAATCGTCTTTAAAACAAATTGATGTCCAAAAAAATATTTTTTAAAACAAATTGAGATCAAAAAAAATAAATCCATCAATACAGATGAAATTTATGAAAGTTACTAGATTTCGAAGATTTTTTTGAAAATACCCAAATTTCCAAAGTGGTGAAAATGTCTTCCAAAATAATCTTTAACACAAATTGAGCTCCACAAAATTATTTTAAATCCTTCCAAACATATTAAACCCATGAAAATTACTAGATTTGGAAGATTTTTTTAAATATCCTAATTTCCAAAGTGGGGAAAATATGTTCCAAAATCGTCTTTACAACAAATTGAGATAAAAAAATAAATCCACCAATACAGATTAAATTTATGAAAATTACTAAATTTCGAAGATTTTTTAAATACCTAAATTCCCTAAGTGGGGAAAATATGTTCCAAAATCGTCTTTAAAACAAATTGAGGTCCAAAAACTATTTTAAATCCTTCCAAACAGATAAAAACAATGAAAGATACTAGATTTCGAAGATTTTTTAAATACCCAAATTCCCAAAGTGGGGAAAATATGTTCCAAAATAGTCTTTAAAACAAATTGAGGCCCAAAAAAATATTTTAAATCCTTCCAAACATATTAAAACCATGATTTTCATTAGACTAGATTTGGAAGATTTTTTTTAAATATCCTAATTTCCATATATCCTAAAAAATATTTTAAACGATAAAAACAATGAAAATTACTAGATTTCGAAGATTTTTTAAATACCCGAATTCCCAAAGTGGGGAAAATATGTTCCAAACTCGTCTTTAAGACAAATTGAGGTCCAAAAAATATTTTATATCCATCAAAACAGGTGAGAACAATTATAAATTACTAGATTTTGATGATTTTTTTAAAATACCCTAATTCCCAAAGTAAGGGAAACTATGTTCCAAAATAGTATTTAAAACAAATTGTGGTTCCAAAAATATTTTAAATCCATTTGAACAGATAAAAATAATGAAAATTACTAGATTTCGAAGATTTTTTGAAAATTCCCAAAGTGGGGAAAATATGTTCCAAAATCGTCTATAAAACAAACAGGTCCAAAAAATTATTTTAAATTCTTCCAAACAGATAAAAATGAAATGAAAGTAATGATATTTATAGATTTCGAAGTTTTTTTAAATACCCGAATTCCCAAAGTGGTGAAAATATGTCCCAAAATTGGGAATTTTTACATAAAATGTTCGTTATGATTTTTTCCTCTTTTTTATTTGTTTTGGTGAATTTTAGGTATTTTAAATACCCTTTTTAGTTGTCTTGCATTTTTGACGAGCAAATGAAGATGATGGTTTTCGTTAAATAAAATCATTTTAAAATTGAATGAAATATGTAGAAATTCAAAATCAACGAAAATGCGGTTGTCAGAAATAAAATATTTAATTAAATAGGCTGCGTATGTTTTGTTGGTTGGAAATCATGATAGTGGTAGCGTGCAACCAAGTAATACATATCACCATGCCATTTGTAAATAAATTTGCGTTCTATAAAATATAGATGCAAAATGGCCTTGAGGCAGGAGAATATCCTAGTTCAAATCAAATAATAAAATATATTTATTAAATTGTATGTCAATTATAAGAGAATGAAACATTCATATATAATGTTTCCGTCAGAATGTTATTATTTTTTGTGTTCCACATTTATATATGAAAATATCTTCCAAACATTAAACTTTGTTCTTCTTGTTTTGGAGTATTTTCCATACCTTCTATTGGTCCACTTTCAGGTAATATTTTTTATACTTCTGAGACTGATAAAATTCCCAGAAACACAATTTGGTCATTCGCACGTGCCTGTCCTCTTATAATTTTCATTAAATTGAAGAATACAATTTTAAGCCTTGACAGATCTTTCTTTTACCTTCAATTAGCTTGTCCCTTATTTTATATTATATAGCCTAAAATTAGGCATTACTTCTTATTTAAAGATTCAGTCGGAATCTAGCGATAATGGCTGATTTGGTCTGGACATTGTTTTATAATCATCCAGTGTTAGTTTTGAATAATTAGCTCGATTTCTGACCTTCCATTATCAATTCGACAATTCGCCCCAAAAGTATACTTTCGTTTTTGTTTAGAAAACACATCTAAAAGTGTGCAACTTAACTCGCATATCCTGAAAGTATGCATTGGTCTTTATTTCAAACACAAATAACCCCAAAGTAAGCAACAGAATATTTGTAAAGTAGACAACTTAGCAGACATATCCTTAAAGTATGCTTTGGATTTTATTTCTAAAACAAATAACCCCAAAGTAAGCAACAGAATATTTGTAAATATTTGTTTAACACAAATACAATGATTCTACATTTTTCCGATATATTTGGCTTTCGAATAAATTTTGTGTTTTTTTTGGGAATTGTGAACCAAAATTCTACAAATTGGGCAGATTATCCTTTATTGACACAACCACAAGACACATACCCTCCATCTCAAATACAAATGTATCAGGGAATCCATATAAGACCCCGAGCAACATGTTACATACCGAGCAACACGTTACATACATATGTAACAATATTTGTATGATTTCTGTGAATGTTGGCAATCCCTTAATGTCATAATCATTAATTTCGCTACAAACACATGTCTCCGTGTTGTCGTTCGTACAATCAAACATGATTGCTTAACAGCATTTGATAACAGGCTCCAAGAAATTTCCAACAGCACCAGAGCAACATTCAACAACATTGTGGCAAGCATCAGCAACAAACGCCTGTTGATTTCTATAAGCGAGTATATGTGATTATGTATGTTTGTCTGCACAAATACCAAAACATATTATGGTAATTGTGTGTTAACTGTGAACAGCAGATGCTGTTTGTTTGCCTGGTGGTGGCTATTGGAGGGTGTTCTTTTCTTTTACGAGTGGCAAATGGTTTCCGTTGCTGGTGGGGAAGTGCTTTCATTTGTAAGCATCAAATAAACACACACAAGTGTTTTTGTTTAACACCTCTCTAACCATTTGATTTGTGTAAATAGTAGGAAATGTTTTATTTGTGGGCGAGTTTGGGGTTGCCCTGGAATTTTATTCAGGTCTTCGTAGAAGAGAAGTCAAGCGACATTTTGGAATTTCTCATGGTCAACAGGAGAACAGAAATTAGAGTAGAGCTATGGGCGAATATCAGAATGAATGTGTCAATGGACATGTGTCCCAAAAAGTATGCTACAACAATTAAATACAATAAAAGGAAAGCAATGGAATTTTTAAATGAGAGAAGAGAGAAAGAAAACATATATTATGTGAATCAAAACTATATAACAACACCACAATTCGGTTATGGGTTATGTTCCTCGTTCGATTAATTATTTAAAATCCATCAAAACAGATAAAAACAATGAGAAATTACCCAAAATTATTAAAATCCATCAAAACAGTAAAAACTATGAAAAATTATTATTTAAATACCCAAATAATCAAAGTGGGGAAATGTTTTTTATCGTTTTCGTGAATTTTAGATATTTTTATTGGACCTTAAATTCAAAAAATAGTGACCAAAATCTGTATTTTTGGAAAAATTTAGTTTTTGTGAAAAAATATTTAAAATCTATCAAAACAGATGGAAACATTGAAAAATTACTAGATTTGAGTATTTTTATTTAAATATCCGAATTCCCAAAGTGGGCAAAATATGTTCCAAAACTGGGGATTTTTGCCTAAAATGTTTTTTTTACCATTTTTATTTGTTTTAGTGAATTTTAGATATTTTTATTGCACCTCAAATTCAAATATTTTTAACCAAAAAAATTAGTTTTAGTGAAAAAAATATTTAAAATCCATCAAAACAAATAAAAACAATTGAAAATTACCAAATTTGAGGATTTTTATTAAAAATACCTGAATTCCAAAAGTGGGGAAAATATGTTCCAAAATTGGGGATTTTTCTTAAAATGGTTGTTATGTTTTTTATAGCGTTTTTATTTGTTTTGGTGAATTTTATGTATTTTTTTGGGACTTCGAATTCAAAAAATTTTAACCAAAAATTTTTTTTCAAAAATTTAGTTTTAGATAAAAAATATTTAAAATCCATCAAAACAATTAAAAGCAATGAAAAATTACTAGATTTGAAGATTTTTTGAAAATACCCAAATTCCCAAAGTGGGAAAATATGTTCCAAAATTTGGGATTTTTGCCTAAAATGCTTTTTTTTTACCATTTTTATTTGTTTTAGTGAATTTTAGATATTTTTATTGCACCTAAAATTCAAATATTTGTAACCAAAACTTGTATTTTGGGAAAATTTAGTTTTAATGAAAAAATATTTAAAATCCATCAAAACAAATAAAAACAATTGAACATTACTAGAGTTGAGGATTTTTATTTAAATTCCCTAATTCCCAATGCGGGGAAAATATGTTCCAAAATTGGGGATTTTGCTTAAAATGATTTTTCACCATTTTTGTTTGTTTGGGTGCATTTTATGTATTTTTTGAACTTTAAATTAAAAAATTTTAACCAAAAGATATTAAAAACAATTCACAGCTCTCATAATTTTGCGAATTGTGACCCACACAATTATTTAAAATCCATCAAAGCAATTAAAAACAATGAATAATTACTAGATTTGAAGAATTTGTTTAAAATTTCCGAATTCCAAAAATCGGCAAAATTTGTTCCAAAATTGGGGATTTTTCTTAAAATGATATTTCAAATTTTTTATTTGTTTTATATAACTTTAAAAATTTTTTGGACCTCAAATTCAAAAAAAAATTAAACGAAACTTGTATGTTTTCCAGAATTTTGTTTTAGTGAAAAAATATTTAAAATCCATGAAAACAGTTAGAAAGTGAGGAAAATATATTCCAAAATTGGTGATTTTTCTGAAAATCATTTTTTACCAATTTGATTTGTTTTCGTGAATTTTAGGTTTTTTTATGGACTCAAGTTCAAAAAATTGTGACCAGAACTTTTTTTGGAAAAAATTATTTTTGTGAAAACTTCTAAAACTCAGTCAATTACTAACGGCTTCTTAAAAATAATGGGGCCTGTTACGCCTTAGTAAATGCGTTTTTAATTAAATTCACATACTGTACGGTTCAGGGTATCTATTTAAATAACCGAATTTCCAAAGTGGGAAATATGTTTCAAAATTGGAGATTTTTCTTAAAATAAGTTTTTATCGTTTTTATTTTTTTTTGTACCTCAAATTCCAAAAAAAAATTAACTAAAACTTGTATTGTTTTTAGTTTTAGTGAAAAAATAATTAAAATCCTTCAACACATATGGAAACAATGAAAAATGACTAGATTTGAGGATTTTTATTTAAATAACCGAATTCCCAAAGTGGGGAAAATTTGTTCCAAAATTGGGGATTTTTTTAAAATGATTTTTTTTGCCATTTTTATTTGTTTTGGTTAATTTTAGAAATTTTTTGGAATTAAAAAATTTAACAAAACTTGTATTTTTTTTAAATTTAGTTTTTGTGAAAACTTCTACACCAAATCCTTTGGAAAGGTGCAAATTTGATAGTTTGAATGTCTGGGGACGTGTCAACATTAATAGACTATATTGTCTACTAAACTTATTTTTGCTATAATTTCAGAACCAGAACGTTAATTACATTTTTTATATATTATTCACCTCGAAAGTGTCAAAACCTTTCGCTAAGGACTAGTTTTTTGAGATTTTTATCATTCTCTTCAAGGTTTTTAATATTCATACGTGAATAGTATAGCATAGATAAAGGAAGCAAAGAAATAGTTTTAGGCAAGTACAATTTAAAAAAATATATATATAAACATGTCCAAAGAGTTTATAATGATTTTAAAAACTTCAAAATCCAAATTTTCAATAAAAACCTTGTTTAGATTGTCTGATTTTGTATATTTTAAATGGTCAGATTTTGAATTTAAAAAATTTACAAAATACATTTGTCTTTGCTTCCCCGGATAATCCATAATCTTGTTAATGGTTTTGGAAAACTTCGAACAGCCCACAATTCAAAATTCAGAATTTGCAATGAAACTTCAATGAATTGCGTGATTGTGATAATTGGGGCTCAAAGCTGGTGTCCTGAAATTGCATGTCAACAAACACAGACACAAACGACCTGTAAATTTCTCTGTATTTTTTCGCTTGACAAGCCAAACAAATATATAGCTTCCATGACGTGACTATGGAAGCTCATCTTTTTTATTTTTTCATAGACGCAACAAACCTAATAACCAAACATGCAGCTTAATTATAACTTTGGTTAAGAGTATCGACAGAGGAAAAACATGATTTTCATTTTTATATTTATGAACAATTAACACATGATGATGAGCATTCATGGGCCGCGGTTAAATTTCATGTCAATGAAATGTCATAATTGTTGGATTTCTTTTTTTTGGAATGAAACGAAGGGTTGGTGTTTATGTTTTCTATGCTTGCCATTGTCCCTTACATATCCTATTACAGCACTAGGATAGAATTTTATGGCATAGCCAACTTGCTTTCTCTTGAATTCTGTTGGCCCATTATTAGTTCCACTTTCAAGTGTGTCAAATTTCTCACTTGGCTATCAAATGTCACACATTTTTCTCCTCAAACTTCTTATTGGCCAGAGTTATAGAGGTGGATGGCAAAGAAAGAGGCAGAAAGCGAAAGAGCACAATATAGGGAAGAGCTCCTTTTGAATTTACCTCCTGACTGCAAACATCACACTTGCTGCCCTGCGAACACTCAACTCAACAACGGAAGTGTCATTTGCCGTTCGGGGTTTTTGTAGCCTCATCCAATTTTCCTGTCATAAATCTCTCATTTGGCCAACCGGAAGTGTCATCTCTCTCGAAGGACTTTCGAACAAGAGCCCATAACGTAAAGGTCGCGTTTCAAGTGTACAGTGTTCAACCACCACCAATTCCCCTTCCTGGCAGAGGCAACAACAAAAGTTTTAAGTGTAGAGTTTAGTGTTGAACACCACAACACTCACACACCCCCATTCCAGGGAAGTGGAATAGAAGTTCGCCATGAATTCAATTTATGTTTGGTTGGGGCAACAAAAAGCAAACGGAAACTGCATTACATTTGAAATGTCTGCATGTATACCTACAACAAACGAGTGCGCATTCGGCATCTGCCACTTGCAGAGTTTCGTGTGTGTGGGTGTGTGGCATGTGTTTTTCCACGGAGTGCCACCTCTCCTCCACTCTGTGAGTAGAGAATGAGTAGAGTTATGGGTTTTAATTGTTATTGATATGATTGCTGGAGCAATATAATGTTTTATGTTATGTTTTTCAATTTATTTAAATTGTGTTCGCCTAAAAGTATGCTACACTCTTTCGGATATTTTCTTTGCATCCTTTGTGTATACTGTGAAATAGTATGGAAATTAAAAACCTTAAATTGAGAATTGAAAATTTTCTCAAGCCCAAAATATTTCCTTTCGTTATAACAGAACGGAAATAATGCGGACTCGATTTGGAACTGAGAAAGAGTAATATAAAATAATGAGTAATAAAAAAGTTTAGAAACACTGTTTAATGATTTAAATGCAATGTCAAAAGTCACTACAAACAATTGCATTTTTAGCAAAAATTCAAATTTGGAAAATATAAAAAAATCCAAAAAAGAATAGGTTTTTGAAGCCCTATTTTTTCATTCTGAAAGTGAGTCCATCCATCTTTTTTGTGGCAACGTTAAACAGTGCACCGTTTTGTATTATGTATTTATATGTAAATAATTATATTATGATTCTTATAGCCCAAAGTTGTCGAAAATGTGTGTTGCCTAGTGTTATCGGCTGAATAAAACAATAAAATTTTATATGAAAGCCTATTGCCCTGGGTGTAGAATTGAAATTGACCTTTAGGTCACATTAAAATCACTCATACGTAGGTTATCTAGAATAATATAAATCATACGCTGGCGAGAGCAGAAGTGGGAGATCAATGGCGTATGATTAACATAGAATTTGTGAAAATCCGATTAAAATATGACTCATTTGAAATGTACCTTTAGGTGACATTAAAATGATTTATACTCAGGTTATTTGAATTAATATCAATCATACGCAAATAATATTGAAAGAAATGTCGATTGAAAAATTCCCTGGGGTGTATGCTGGTCATTTCAATTAATATCAATCATACTAATTAAATTTCAAGAAGAAAAGAAAATTAAATATACCTCTATTTTACTCAGGCTATTTGAATTAATATCAGTCATACGCAAATACAACTCAAATTGAAAAAAAGAAGTCGATTAAAATATCCAATGGGGTCTATAGAAATTTACTTTCATGTCATATTAAAATCACTCATACGTGGGTTATTTAAATTAATAGCAATCTTTTTTAAATCATTAATATTAAAATTTGAATTTCAATAAAAAGTGCATTAAAATATTCTTTGGGGCGTATGATTATGATTATAAATTGACCATTATGTCATTGTAAAATCACTCATACGTATGCTATTTAAATTAATATCAATCATACGCAGGCGAGAGCAGAAGTAGCAGCTCAATGGCGTTTAATAAACATAGATTAAAAACGATTAAAATAGCCCCGCGAAAGCATGAGTAATTCGAATTTTAATTTTAGGGCATATTAGAAACACTTATACTTATAGGTTATTTGAATTAATATCAATCATATGCAAATACTTTTTATATTTCAAAGGCAACTAAATTTTCTCTGGGGCGTATGATTAATTATGAATTGATCTTTAGGTCAGATTAAAATCCCTCATACGAAGATTATTTAAATTAATAACAATTATATGCAAATACAACTCAAATTTCAAAGAAGATTCAATTAAAATATGCCCTGGGCGTATGATTCATTCGTATGATAAACTTAGGTTATATTAAAATCGCCCATACATAGGTTATTTCAATTAATATCATTAAAATTAAATTAAATTAAAATCCCTCATACGAAGATTATTTAAATTAATAACAATTATATGCAAATACAACTCAAATTTCAAAAAGAAGAGTCAATTAAAATATGCCCTGGGGCGTATGATTCATTCGAAATTTACACTTAGGTTATATTAAAATCACCCATACATAGGTTATTTGAATTAATATCAATCATACGCAATTTCAGATTAAATTTCAAGAAGAAAAATCAATTAAATAATACCTGGGGCATATGATTTATCAATTGTAATCAGATCATTCGAATTAATAACTGTCATACGCAAATACAACTCAAATTTCAATTATAAGCGGACTAAAATATCTCCCTGGGGGCGTATGATTAACTATAAATTGACCTTTAGATCATATTCAAATTACTCATACGTAGGTTATTTAAATTAATATCAATCATACGCAGGCGAGAACAGAAGTGGCGTATGATTAATTTTACTGACTATTTCATTGGCATCAAAATATTCCCAATATTCCACATCTGTCAAAAATCTCCGATGCCTTGTGTTATCAGCTGAGTAAAACAATATAATTTCATATGAAAGCGGAGTTGAGCAAACAAAAAATATTGCATACATTCAGGCTGACATTACTGTTTATATACATTTTGCTTCATATTTTCAACAATCAATATTTTCCGCACAATTTTTCAAGCACTTTCGTGAAACCTTTCCACACTTCATATCTCTTTTCTCGTCTCGCTAATACGATTATCTCTAATGAAAAGTTGATTATCTCCATTAAATCTTAATGGTGTTGTGGCTTTTCTGCGAATTTAGGTAAAAAGGGAAAACGAAAAAAGCAAAATTGTGTAGACTATTGTGCGAAAATCAAATTTGCTTATCATTTCTTTAGAACACAAATTTTTTGTCTTCTTAAATTAGACATAAAGAATTATTTTTCTCGTCTGCCTAAAGGTAGGCAATACATTCAACTTTTTCTAGTTTTTCTCACACTCTGCATATGTCTGCCTAATTTCCTCACTGATTGCCAATGTCTGGCTAATAGTTTTAGTGATTAATTTCCGCCAAACTATGAGTTAACCCCCCCCCCTCCGTGAAATATGCCACATACTGTTATTTTCATATGTGTAGCTTTATTTTGTCTTAAGCTGTCTATTATTGCGATGTCACTTGCCTACTTTTAGGCATTAAATTCTACTTTTTAAACGTAGCCTACTTTGAGGCTTGTTTTTCTCATATCAATCTATGTATTTATAATATCTGAGACATGTAGACATGTATGCAGTGGGAAAAACATGTCAAGTGTTTTGACAACAAATGCCTTATTTTAACCACTTCATCTGTCAGAGTCTCAGAGTCTTTCCTAGGTCGTTTTTGTCACAGTGAAGTGAACAAATCATAAAAATGATAACTTAACACGAATGTCATGAATATGCATGCAGTTTTATGAAAAGGTAAACAAAAGGGAAACCTCACAGAGGGCGGAAGAGAAGAGCAGGACGAGCGCAAGCAAATGCATTTAGACATCAAGGAAGACTTAAAAAGCATTGGGGGCGGGTGGCCTGGCATATCTGCCCCTTACAAGAGTATTACGAACACATGTATAGTGAATGCATTCACTGTTCCAAGTGCTCTGTGTGGGCATATTTACAAAACCTTTATCCACCCCCTCATGATTTATTAATGAGTTGATGGCACAATCGAGTGACTGACAGTAGATGATCATCAAATGCTGTAATAATGATGGTGAAAGTTGTCTAGAGATTTGTGTTTTAAATTCCCCGGGAATTGCGTGAATTTTGGAGGAAAAACAACTTGCATTGAATGAAGCGTCTAAAGTTTTTTTCACATATAATTCTTTTAGCATAAATTTCTGCTACTGTTGTTTGTTTGGCGGAGGGTAATTTGAGGGCTTGTGAGCTTGTTGTGTGTGTGCGTGGGGGGAGGTACATAAGTTTAACCCGCAAATGCCTATTTTGCATGTTAAATTGTTTATTCAAGGCGTAAATTGGCATATTTTCATTTTATTATTTGACAAACAAACATAAATGAATCGTTCGTTCGTTACGTTACGTTACGTTTGCAATGTGGCGCGACAAATAAAAATCAATAGCAACGAAATTACACGACTAATTCGGAAAAGTAAAAATGACACGCTTTTTCATTTGCAAATGAAAATAGTTCAGCGAGACTTCAGCTTGAATAAATAGAATAATATTAATAAAAAGTCCACTACAAATGTGAAGCCAAAATAATTATAAATTAAATTTGAAAGAAAAGTCTATTAAAATATTCCATAGATTTTAAATTAGAATCACTCATACGTAGGGAAATTGAATTAATATCAATCATACGCAAATACAGCTTGAATAAATAGAATAACAATAAAAAGACCAATATAAATGCGAAGCCAACATAATTACAAATTAAATTTGAAAGATAAGTCTATTAAAATATTCCATAAATTTTAGATTAAAATCACTCATACGTAGGGAAATTGAATTAATATCAATCATACGCAAATACTGCTTAAATTTAAAAGGGAGATCTGTTCAAATATCCCCTGGACCGTATGATTAATTCGAAATTGGCCCTTTAATCAAATTAAAATTACTGATACGTAGGTAAATTGAGTTAATATTAGTCATACGCAAGTACAACTCAAGAAAATATATATCTGATAAAGTATGCTCTGCGTCGATTAGAAATTGACCTTAAGGTCATATTAAAATAATTCATACGTAAGTTATTGGAATTAATATCAGTTAAATTTCAAATCACCTAAATCTATTAACGCCACTTCTACTCATGTTATTTAAATTGAAATCAGTCATACGCAAATACAACTGAAATTTCCAAACAAATCGGTCAAACTATGCCCTGGGGCGTATGGTTCATTCGAAATTGACCTTTAGGATATGTTAAAATCACTCATACGCATTTAATTTAAATTAAAATTAATCATACGCAGGCGAGAGCACAAGTGAGAGCTCAACGGCGTATGATTAATTTAGAAAAGTCGATTTTAATATCCCCTGGGGTACGTATGATTCATACGAAATTGACCTTAAGGTCGTATTAAAACCACTTATACACAGTTTATGCCAATAAATATCAATCATACGCAAATGCAACTGAAATTTGCAAACAAATCGGTCAAACTATGCCCTGGGACGTATGGTTCATTCGAAATTGACCTTTAGGCTATGTTAAAATCACTCATACGCATTTTATTTAAATTAATATTAATCATACGCAGGCGAGAGCAGATGTGAGAGCTCAACGGCGTATGATTAATTTAGAAAAGTCTATTTTAATATCCCCCGGGGTACTTATGATTCATACGAAATTGATCTTGAGGTCGTATTAAAATCATTTATACACAGTTTATGCCAATTAATATCAATCATACGCAAATAGAACTGAAATTTCCAAGCAAATCATTCAAACTATGCCCTGGGACGTATGGTTAATTCGAAATTGACCTTTACGCTATGTTAAAATCACTCATACGCATTTTATTTAAATTAATATTAATCATACGCAGGCGAGAGCACAAGTGAGAGCTCAACGGCGTATGATTAATTTAGAAAAGTCGATTTTAATATCCCCCGAGGTACTTATGATTCATACGAAATTGACCTTTAGGTCGTATTAAAATCACTTATACACAGTTTATGCCAATTAATATCAATCATACGCAAATACGACTCAAATTTCGAAGAGAATTCAATAAGAATTCTCCTAGGGCGTATGATTCATACGAAATTGAACTTTAGATTGTATTAAAATTACTTATACGCTGTTTATTTGAATTAATATCAATCATTCGCAAATAGAAGTCAAATTTCAAAACAAGTCGATCAAAATATGCCCTGAGGCTTATGATTAATTCGAAATTGAAATTTAGGCGATATATTTGAAATCTCGCATACATAGGTTATTTGAATAAATATCAATCATACGCAAATACTGATTACATTTCAAGAAGAATAGCCAATTAGAATGTCCCCGGAAGACTTATGATTCATGCGGAGTTGACCTTTAGGTCATAGTAATTCAATCATACGCAGGCGAGATCACTTCTGATCAATTTTGAAAAGTCCCCTGGCGGCGTATGATTCAGTCGAAATTTACCTTTAGGTCATAGTCAATCATACGTATGGAAATGTAATTAGTATCAATCATACTCAAATACTATTAAATTTCAAAGAAAAATCTAGTAAACAATTCCCTGGGGCGTATGAATTATATTTGAATTAATATAAATCATACAAAGGCGAGATCAGAAGTGGCTTATGATTATTTAAAGTTGAAAAGTCCCCCGGGGGCGTATGATTTATTTGAATTTTACCTTTAGCTAATATTAAAATTACTCATACGTAGGTTATTCGAATTAATATCAATTATACGCAAATGCTATTTAAATTTCAAAGAAAATTCAAAGAATTTCAAAAAAATTCAAAGAATTTCAGAAAAATTCAAAGAATTTCAAAAAATTCAAAGAATTTCAAAAAAATTCAAAGAATTTCAAAAAAATTCAAAGAATTTCAAAAAAATTCAAAGAATTTCAAAAAATTCAAAGAATTTCAAAAAATTCAAAGAATTTCAAAAAATTCAAAGAATTTCAAAAAATTCAAAGAATTTAAAAAAAATCAACGTCAAGTCGTATTAAAATCATTTATATGCAGCTTGCTGGAATTAATATTACGCCGCCGAGATCATAAAAGGCAGCTCAGTGGCGTGTGATTAATTGAGAATTTAAAAAAGTGGATTCAAATATCCTCTGGGGACGTAGGATTAATTTGAAATTGACCTTTAGGTCATATTAAAAACACGTATACGCAGATTATTTGAATTATTATCAATCATACGCAAGTACAATGACAATTAAAAAACTGTTCAAATATCCTCTGAGGACGTATGATTCATTAGAAATTGACCCTTGGTTCAGATTAATATCACTTCTACGCAGGTTATTTGAATAAATATCAATTACACAAATATTTCTTAAATTTCAAAGAAAAGTCGATTAAAATATTCCCTGGGGCGTACGAATCATTAGAAATTGATTATATTAAAATCATATAATATTAAAATCACTCATACGTATGTTAATTGAATTAAAATCAATCATACGCCGGAGGGCGCTGAAGTGTAAGCACAATTTATGTACTTAATTGTAGGAATTTTAAACTTGCCTTTTGGCAAAACTTGCCAACTGTTTAACATGAGTGTGTTAAACACAACAGTTTTTCATAACTCAGGGCAAAATAATAAAATATATCATTGTGAAACATACCACATATATTCAATGACGCAATCATTGTGAAACATACCTGGATTATGTTATGATCAATTTCACTATTTAGCTCATAGGAATAACATGCTCAAAATAACAAAGAAACTTCACGCATAGATTCTGTGATTCAATTGATAATGACAATAGGAAAATCGCCGGGTATATGCTAAACACTTTATGAACTTCAACATGTGAAAATCACGTCAGTAGTATGAGTAAACTAACACATTGTTGTTACTCATACTTTGTGGTTTATCAGTTCAAGGTGACATGTAAACATTTATAGTTCATACCTGAAGGTATCAGTCATCAAGCCGACATAGATGAAATTACTCAGTCGCAGCATATTTGCTAAAGAATGTGTAGAAATTTGAAAGGCGATCGCATGTAAATGTTAGCAGTATAGCGGCTAGGCAGAAGTTAAGAACAAACACGAAAATCCTGGATAGGGCTAGAGGCACCAGTAGCATCTTAAAATCATTGAAGTCGTCTAACTTCCTACGGCAATTGAATTTTGTTAGACAAGCTTCACCAGGTTTGTTACACATAAATATCGACCGCATTGATGGGATACAAACGCCATAGAATAAGGACAGTTGAACGGATATGAACCTGAGTTTATATTGATAATATGCGATCACACAATCAAGTACTTTATGGTGTAAGTATTCGAAATAATTTCAAATTTGGGAAGTTTCCTTATCGTCTTCCCAAAAGTCTAACATTGTCATTCTAAATATGTTTGTTAAATGACACATTTTATTATTGAACTATATTTTAGAATTGACTCTGCCACATGTTCTTCAATTGAAGTGATATTGTGCGTGTAAGTAATTTATTTGATGCCAATTGATATCAATCATACTTGACGCTTTCCTATCAATATCAATCATAGTTGATGTTTTCCTTATAGATATCAATCTTACTTTGAGTCTCGCTGCGTATGACTAATTCTTTTGACATCAATTCAGGCTTCTCAAAAGTGTTGCCATTATCAATTGTTAGTGTGACGTATTTTTTCAATATTTTTCCATGAAAATCAATTGATATTGGTGTTAATTGTTTTTCTTCCGATCGAATCATAAACATAAAATGGTGTAACACTTTTTATTCACGAAATTAGTTTTTTTATTGAGATCACAGCTGTAAAAATGTCCCCCACATCGTATAAGTATTATTAATTAATGATATCATTTATACGCCATTTATAGAAGACATCTTTAATTGAAATCATGATATGTACACCATGTCGTATAATTGATAATAATTACATATTCCAATATGAATTAGAAACGTATAAGTATTATTAATTAATAATAACAATTATACGTAGAGATATTTCTCCTTCTACTAAAATTATGAGTAGTGTATCCTTTCGTATAATTGATAATAATTAGTTGGAATAACTGAGAATTATGTTTTCATTGAGAACAAATCCATGATCACTGCTTTCAAAATGTCAACCGTATCGTATAAGTATTATTAATTAATAATTACAATTATACGACACAATGGCTGTAGAGTAGGAAAAATCTCTAAGTAAAATCATGAAAAGTGTACTAGGTCGTATAATTGATAATAATCACATATTCCAATAAGAATTAGTTAGAACAAATTAAAAATTACCACCGTATCGTATAAGTATTATTAATTAATAATAACGATAATACGCCACAGTGGCTGTGGAGAAGAATAAATCTCTAATTAAAATCTTGAGTAGTGTACCATGTCGTATAATTGATAATAATTACATATTCCAATAAAAATTACTTGGAACGTATAAGTATTATTAATTAATAATAAGAATTATACGCCACCGTGGCTGTGGAGAAAGAAATTAGAATTATGCACAGTGTACCCTGTCGTATAATTGATAATAATCACATATTCCAATAAGAATTAGTTAGAACGAATTATTATTATTATTCAAATAATAAAAATTATACGCCACAGTGGCTGTGGAGAAGTATAAATTAAAATTATGAGTAATCGAATAATTGATAATAATTAATTATTCCAATAATAATCAATTTTTCGTTGAGAACAAATTAAAAATTACCACCGTATCGTATAAGTATTATTAATTAATAATAACAATAATATAAATCTCTAATTAAAATCTTGAGTTGTGTACCATGTGGTATAATTGATAATAATTACATATTCCAATAAGAATTACTTAGAACGTATACGTATTATTAATTAATAATAACAATTATACGCCACCGTGGCTGTGGAGAAAGAAATTAGAATTACGAGTAGTTTACCCTGTCGTAAAATTGATAATAACTACTTATTCCAATAAGTATTAGTTATTCATTGAGAACAAATACATGATCATTGCTTTAAAAATGACCACCGCATCGTATAAGAATTATTAATTAATAATAACAATTATACGCCACACAGGCTGTAGAGAAGAAGAAATCTCTAATTATAATCATTAGTAGCATACCATGTCGTATACTTGATAATAATGACGTATTCCAATAAGAATTAGTTAGTTATAATTACTAATAATTAATTATACGCCACAGTGGCTGTGGAGAAGGATAAATTAAAATTATGAGTAGTATACCCTGTCGTATAAATGATATTAATTACTTATTATTATTATCATTGAGAATAAAACCATGATCACTGATTTAAAAATGTCCACCGTATCGTATAAGTAATATTAATTAATAATATAAGTTATACGCCACAGTGAAGTTTACTGTGTACCGTGTCGTATAATTGATATTAATTACTTGAACAAAAGACTGTCGTGAATGATATTTAGTTGAAAAAATCGATTCAGTGGGAGTTCGAAAGATAAAAAATATCCAAAGAAGAGATCATCTCTCTAGCCGTTGTCATAAATCATCCACCCCAGCGTATAAGTAATATTAATTAAAAATCTACAGGCCTTAATTGATATGAATTGAATGACAGGCCTTCCACGATTATTGATTTTGATGACTAAATTCACATCAATTGCCACAAATTACACCTTCAGGACAACCCCCCTTTCTTTGGCCCCTCTGGACGCTTTGCAAATGCAAATTTGTGATATGTTCGCTGTTTTGAAACAGGAAATGGAATTCCTTTGAATGTCGTTAAAAATGTTTTCACAAGTTTTTCAGAAGGCATGTTGACGTTGTTGTGGTTGTTTTAATGTTGTAACTGCTACCGCTAACATGTCGCACATAGTATGCGTTTATAACATTTGCCACAACCAGTGGAAACAGTTAAGCGGGCGGCCAGACAGAGGGATGGTTAGGCAGATAGTCAGACATAACGCTGAAATAGTTCTGCCCCGGAGATACCTTGCGATAATGTTCGTTTTTGGCTCTAACTGTGACTGTGTAAATGTCGTCTTTCATGTCATTGATTGCATGATATTTTGTGTTTATAGTCATGGTTACACAAACAAAATTTGTTGTTGTTTTTGTTTTTGTAGCATTCCATCCAGTTTTTTGCCTTGTACATAGTCATCGTCGTAATGACGAATTAAATAAATTTATTTATATGCCTATAAACGCTAAAGGTTTAATTTGAATTATTAGAAGCGTTTGTTATAATGCTCGGCATTCCTTTGGGCGAGGACGAGACGAAAGTTGAACTCCAAACAAAAATCAGGCAAACCAAAAGACAAATCGAGTTCACAAGAGGTTGTTGATATTAGAAGTACTCCTTTTGATTTGCTGGTGAGAGGAAGAGGAAGGAAGGGCGGAGGAGGAGCAGAAGTTGAGACATATACCGAATATTTGCGGTTTATTTTTACGATAATTTTTATAGCATGTCCTTGTCATGTTACATTTGAACATATGTTACAAATCTAAATATTAAGTATATAATGTGTAGAAGTTAGAGAGGGGCCACCCCGTGCACACATGTTTCAGGGTAACGGAGAAGTTTATTTTGAAAATCAATGCCAGTGTTTATTGCCAAAGAAAACAATGGGTGGCTTTTGGTTATTGTTGTCAAAATACTAGAAAGAAATGAATAACTGTTGCTCGCGATAAGGAGATATAAAACTAAAGCTGAGGAGAATATTTAAAAAAATACTTAAATTTCTTAGAAATTGAAATATATAAATTTAGATTTGTTTCAAATTTTCTTAATGGAGATAAAATTTGGTATATTTACAATTATCGTATATATTCTTGGGAGCGTATGAGTGCTAATAATTAGAAATTCTTGTAAACAAGATATTGTTGCATACTTTTAGTTGTCGATATTCCAATAATAATTAGTTTCTCAATGAAAACCATTCCATTCCTGCTTTAAAAATGTCCACCATATCGTATAAGTAATTAAAAATAATAATAATAACAATTATACGCCCCACATGCTGTAGCGAAAAAGAAATATCTAATGAAAATCGTCAGTAATGAACCATGTCGTATAAGTTATAATAATTACGTATTCCAATAAGAATTAATTAGAACGTATAAGTATTATCAATTAATAATAACAATTATACGCCACACAGGCTGTATAAAAGGAGTAATGAACCATGTCGTATAAGTTATAATAATTACGTATTCCAATAAGAATTAATTAGAACGTATAAGTATTATCAATTAATAATAACAATTATACGCCACACAGGCTGTATAAAAGGAGTAATCTTTAATTAATATCATCGGTAGTGAACCATGTCGTATAATTTATAACAATTTCGTATTCCAATAAGAATTAGCTGGAACGTATAAGTATTATTAATTAATAATAACAATTATACGCCACACAGGCTGTAGAGAATAATAAATCTCTAATTAAAATCATCGGTAGTGGACCATGTCGTATAATTTATATAAATTTCGTATTCCAATAAGAATTAGCTAAAACTTATAATTATTTTAATTATTAATAACAATTATACGCCACACAGGCTGTCGAAATAGAGAAATCTTTAATTAAAATCATGAGCAGTACATCCTGTCGTATAATTTATAATAATTACATATTCCAATAAGAATTAGACTGAACGTATAAGTATTATTAATTAATAATAACAATTATACGCCACACAGGCTGTGAAGAAGAATAAATCTCTAATTAAAATCATCGGTAATGGACCATGTAGTATAATTTATAATAATTTCGTATTCCAATAAGAATTAGCTAAAACTTATAATTATTTTAATTATTATTAAAAATTATACGCCACATAGGCTGTCGAAATGGTGAAATCTTTAATTAAAATCATGAGCAGTACACCCTGTCGTATAATTTATAATAATTACATATTCCAATAGGAATTAGCTAGAACGTATAAGTATTAATAATTATTAATAATAATTATACGCCACAGTGGCTGTGGAGAAAGAAAGGTAAATTAAAATGATGAATGTCGTAGAATTGATAATAATTGCTTATTCCAATAAGAATTTGTTTTTCATTGAGAAGAAATCCATGATCACCGCTTTAAATGTATCCATAAACGAGACATCATTGATTACTTACAGGTCTTTATTTATATCAGGCAAGGAATGGTGCTTCCTGGAAGCATCAAATTATTTTGTTTGGCTAAGTGTCTGCCTCTAGTTCGAAAATTATTTACAATTCCTTTTTGTGATTTCTTGGCATGTGTGGTATATTTTCCATCCTCTAGGAAACACATAATATGTGGCCTACTTTAAACCTACTGTCATGTTATCGAAAATTCATATGTGAGATATTATTTATTATCATTATTTTATGAGATGAAAATCCAAGCTTGATTACTAATTGTGATAAGTTAATTTTTGTTATTAAAATTATGCAATTAAGCTAATTGCATAATGATAGTAGCTACAACTAGGTACAACTTTAACTTGAATTATAATGAAATTAATAGTTCACCTTTAAGCGTGTAATTGATACCGATCAATTGGTATGGTTTATGAACACAAAAGAGTATTAATTAATAGCTTTCGCATATACCTGGGGCTGTCCTACATGTTCACAAAGTAGACGATTAAATCTATAAATTATTTCTGTGATAAATTATGTAGTCAATTGAAACTATAAAATCAATAGTTTACACATTTGCTTTAGTTATTTAACAATTAAATGGATTTTTGGTACACTGAACGCATGATTAATATTAATTAGGTTCCATTGCGTATGAGTTATATTCTAAGCATTTTAATTGTATGGTAATTACTCATACGTTCAGGTGTGAATCTTGAATAAGAATTCAAAATATTTTGATACAAATATATGCTGTGTTTTATGTTATGCTTTCACACATACATACATTCTGATAAATTATGTAGTCAATTGAAACTATAAAATCAATAGTTTACATAATGCTTTAGTTATTTAAAAATTCAAAGGATTTTTGGTACACTGAACGTATGATTAATATTAATTAGGTTTTCAGGGCGTATGAGCATTTTAATTGTATGGTAATTACTCATATGTTCAGGTGTGGATCTTGAATAAGAATTCAAAATATTTTGATACAAATAAATATATGCTGTGTTTTATTTTACGCTTTCGCACATACCTGGGGCAGTTACACATTCTGATAAGTTATGTAGTCAATTGAAAATATAAAATCAATAGTTTACACATTTACTTTAATCACTTAAAATTTCAGATAAAGGGACACTGCACGTATGATTAATATTAATAAGATTTCAGGACGTATGAGTTATATTCTAAGCATTTTAAATGTATTGTAATTACTTATACGTTCAGGTGTGGATCGTGAATAAGAATACAAAGTATTTGGATGCAAATATATGCTGTGTCTTTTTTACGCTTTCATTTTGATAAATTATGTAGTCAATTGAAACTATAAAAAATATTTATTTAAAATTTAATTCCTTAAAAATTCACAACAATTTTGGGACACTGCACGTATGATTAATATCTAGTAGGTTTCAGGGCGTATGAGATATATTAGATGTATTACACGATGCGACAGTACTTTTTGAAGCTGAACAAGATTATATACACGTGAAAGTAGATGTCATATATATGAGAACTGTGCATTCAAATTTCCATTTGGTGATATTTTCTCTTTTAATATACAAAGGATATATATGTTTCAATAATTTATTTTCCTATTTTTTCGAGTCGTACAAAAACGATATACATATCAAATGAAAGAGTAGAATAGCTGCTAAAAATATTTAAAATGCCATACATTTACTGATATACGTTTAGTATCAACAATCATTTCAAATTTCCCGCTTAAAAATAAATAAAATTTAACTTTTAAAGGGGGAAACTTTGAATACCGATTAATGTTAAACTATTACAGATAGATTCATGAAATTCAAAGTATTTTTAACACATATTCACCACTTTCATTTGATACCCATATGACCTTTGTACGACTTGCAAAAGTATGAAAATAAATTATTAAAACTTGTATGTCCTTCGGAAATGAAAAGTCCTGTTGAAAAGGAGATAATATCACCGAATGAAAAACTGAGGATACAGCTTTTCTACATACAAATATATGTATATGGTCTGGTTCAGTTCCAATGGTGCTGAAAAATCTGATAATTACTCACCTGAAAAGCAAAAGGACGTAACTATAAAAAATCATAAATTGCGTTTTGCATTGATTGTCGAAGATTTGACTAAAATACACAATCTGCCAAATTTTTTGAAATTCTTCGTCTAAAACTAACAATTTCGCAACAAAAATCTTTGAATATTATATTTCATAAAATACATTTCATTTAATAAAATTAAAATTTTTATATTTGCATCTGACTGAGCTACATAATCTCAGAAAATTATAGGCCTCTACGTACAAAAATATAGAATTTATTAACGCAATACGATTTCGATGATTGATCGTTTTTGGTTTCTCCTAAAAACTTATGAAAATTTGGGTTTCGTCATTTCGCATTTCAGACGAATATATTCTCTTTCATGATCGACATATGGGCGTATGAGTAATCAATATACATTTAAAATGCTTACAATATAACTCATACGCAATGATACCTAATTAATATTAATCATACGTGCTGTGTCATATTTTTTTATTTTTAAATAACCATATATCGTAGTATTTTGATATAGATAATATTAAGTTTATTTAATAAAGAACTCTCTTCTTTACAGAGGAGGTCCAGAAGATCTGCGGCATATCAAATGGCAGTCGAAATTTTAAGGATGGCAGACACTGGTAAGTTGCGTGAATTTTGTAAATATTAATTCTTGTATTTTTTTATAAAAAACATTTGTTTTGCATTTTTAATGAAATGAAAATTATATACCAATAACAGAACTCTAATTAATAAATTCTCCATAAGATTTGGAATTCTACGGGAGAATATAACTCAAATAAGACCACGCTTCCCTCAGACCTAGTCTCTTATTTCTTATATATTTGTTTTAACACTTAACATATACATTTTTTCTAATAACTCTGGAAGCATTTTCGATTTATACGTCATATTTCTACTCTATATTCCAGCCATCATTAATCTGTAAAAATGGTCTTCCTCTCTCGCCCTTGTCTTTTTATTTTTTCAAAATGTGTTGTCTGCTTTTAGGCATAGATCGTTCTATATATTAATTTAGGATTTCAGGCGTTAAATGTATTTAATATCCTGAATATGAGAGCCCTTTGCACTTCGCCAGTAAAAAAATTAAAAAGTAATTTGAAAATCGCCTTTCTTATTTCAGCTTCCTCCCTTGCCCTTGTCTTTTTATTTTTCCAAACGTGTTGTCTATTTTTAGGCATAGATCATAGCTATAAATTCAATTAGGACTTAAGGCGTTAAATATATTTAATCTGCCACATATGAAAGCCCTTTAAACTTCGCCAGTGAAAAAAGTGAAAAAATCATTTTAAAAGTTGTTGCCTACATTTAGGCTTTGACTATTCTCCCCGCCCATTCTCTGGCCACATTTCCAAAACAAATATTTTCTCCATTAATTCTATTTGGTTTAGGCAAAAGGAAGGCAGTCCTTGGAGTAGTCATACATACCTACATATATGAATACTTGAAGTAATTCGATTTGACATCGATTAAACTTTTGCACATGCCTGAGCCCTGGCACACAGGCCTCCGCACTCTAGCCTGGCAACATTTAAACGTTGACAAAACATTTGTTGTTGTTTTTTTTTTTGGTGAACAAAGTGAAGAAGTTACAGCAGAAACATAAAAATGTTGTGTTTACTGTTCGCAGCAGAAGTATGACAACACAATAAAACATCAATCACAACAAGTGTATCGTACGACGAAGATGGCAACAACATCAGGGAATGGCAAAGGAGACAACTCACTCGTCGTTTCAAGCGTGTTGGAGTGTCATGCAACAAGCAGTCCAACACACAATACCCAGGGTGGGTTACCCATTCCAAGACAAACACTAGTCCTATCATACATTTAAGTGCTCGGTGCTGTTTGGTGAAGGTACACACCACCACCATCGCCAAGTGCTGCACGAGCACAGCGCTCTCGCCTGCCTGCCATGACAAAAGCTCTTGTGGTTTGTTTACCCACACGAAGGACAGACAGTCATTCATTCATTCATTCATTTGTATGAATGTGTTGTTGCAACCAAGATCCTTACTGTGAAATCTGTAGGCACTCAACTCAACAGTGCCCGGCACTCATCACCATGTGTGTGTGTGGTGCACTGCTATGCTGTTGGGTAGTTGTTACAATAGTTGCAAGTGTAAATACTCCAACAGCGATCTGTAGCAAGTCTGTGTGTGTGACTTGAAAATTTAGTGTGTTACGAGTGGTCAACAAATTATTGTTGGAGCAACCAGGCTAACACAGCCGGGCGCAAGGACATCCCGACACACGCAGACAGACAGATAGTCGGACACATACGTACTGGGAAAGAACATGAAGTGTTAGTTTTTCCGGTTTTAAATGTGGTTAGTTTTGTTTGTACGCTGCCATATTAACCCTTTGGTTCCGCCAGGAGTTGGAGGTATTTTTAAAGGATGTTTATTTGCAAAAGTTTGCAAAGAAAAATTGTCTAGTGTTTCGTAGAGAAAACTTTATTAAAATGATAACTCAGACAAGAAAGTTGACCTAAAAGTATGCAACGCTATTTGTAAATATGTTGCAGCCTTAAAATATTCTTAAAAACTAGAAAGCCTATCACAATTTAACTTGGTCAACTATTTAGGAAGGGATTTACCCTAAAAGTAGTAAATTTTTTTTTTTGAAAATTAAGATCTCAATTAAAAATTAAATATGAATATAGTAATATCATGAATATATAATTATCATGCCAAAAATATACACAACGTATAGATTTTCCAACGGGGCTTCAATTGTCTAGTCCTAAACCTTATTTAAAATTTTTATTTAAAATTTAAACAGCAAACATAGAGAAAACTTTATTAAAATGATAAATAAGACAAGAAAGTTGACCTAAAAGTATGCAACGGTATTTGTAAAAATGTTGCAGCCTTAAAATAGGCAACATGTTTGCCTATCACTATTGCCTTGGTCAACTATTAAGGAATGGATTTATCCTAAAAGTAGACAACAATTTTTGAAAATTAAGATCTCATTTGAACTGGGATATTGTCCTGGCTCAAGACCATTTTGCTTCTATATTTAATAGAATGCAAATTTATTTACAAATGGCATGGTGACATTTATTACTTGGCTGCAGACTACCACGATCATGATTTCGACCATGTCAAAAGTCTTTTCAAGTGGCTTCGCAGCGACTTTTCAGCATCAAACCCGGCCTCTATAAGGAGATGATTCTCACAAACGAACGAGAATCACAACTCACTTGCCGAATTTGCGTTTAAAAAATCGCACCAAGTAATAAAGCACACATGCCATCTTACAAGCATCTCATTGAGTTGCATATGTAAGTATGTGTATATGCAGGTATAGTTACCCAGCAATACTTCTGCCGTGCCAACGCTCATTTGTTTTAGTTTTTTCGTTTGAAAATTAATATTATAATATTAGATTTTCCAATGGGGTTTCTTTAAGAGTATTTTTTCAATTGTCTAGTCCTAAACTTTATTTAAAATTTAAAATATAAATTTAATTTAAAATTTAAACAGCAAACATAGAGAAAACTTTATTAAAATGATAAATAAGACAAGAAAGTTGACCTTAAAGAATGCAACGGTGTTTGTAAAAATGATGCAGCCTTAAAATGTGCTACATGTTTGCCTATCACAATTGCCTTGCTCAACTATTTAGGTAGGGATTTACCCTAAAAGTATTCATTTTCTAAATTTCTAAATAATTTAACCTAAAAGTAGGCAACAATTTTTGAAAATTAAGGTTTCAATTAAAATCTTAACAATTTTAAGAACTCAATTAAAAATGAAATATGAATACATTTATATACCTTAAAATAGGCAATATGTTTGCCTATAACTATTGCTTTGGTCAACTATTCAGGAAGGGATTTACCCTAAAACTATAAATTTTTCAATTTACCTAAAAGATTTACCCTAAAAGTAGGCAAACTTTTTTGAAAAGCAATTTCTCAATTAAAATCTTAAAATTTTGAACTCAATTACAAATAAAATATAATATGATTATATTAATAGGGAAATCATCCAAAAATTATATTCTACGAATAGATTTCCCAATAGGGTTTCTTCAAAAATATCCTTTGGAATTTCTCATTTCTTTAAATTTAATTTAAAATTTAATTAAAAAATTTATTTAAAATTTAAATAGCAACAAATTTCCTAAATTTTATTTAATATATGAATTTAATTTAACTTTAATTTAAAATTTAAGTTGAAAACACTATGTTAATTTAAGAAAATGAGCAAGGGACTCCCTAAAAGTATGCCACGTTTGTGTTTACAGCTTAAAGTTAGGTAGTACTTTCTTCAAAAGTACGAAATTTTTAAACTTTCGGTAAAAAAAATACCCAAGGGCTATGTATAATAATTCTGATGTATTTTTGACTTTCTAAACTCCAAAACTAATTGATATTTTTTATAAATAGGTTTTTTTAATTTCTATTGAAAATTCCAATTTTCGCCGAAGGTAACTTTAATATTTGTAATATCATTTAGGAAGGAAGTATAAGTCCTATATATTAATATTATTATATTAATGGTAGAAATAATGGCTACAAATGTTACGATTTTTACTTTCACAGTGGTGTCTTCAAAAATTTGGGAAAAAAAAATCTATTTGGAAAAAATCGTAAAAAATAGAAACGAAGTCGGAAAAATTATTTTGTTTTATTTTCTAATAGTTTTCAAGTCATCATTTAATCAAAATTTTATATATTGTCGAAATTTCATTTCAATAACTGATACAGCTCCTAAAGGTATGCAACCGCATTATGGACTAAAGACAGTAGACTGGTTTTTGAAAGGGAAGATACATACTCTCATTTTATGGGGTAAAGTGGACTGGCATATGAAAAGAGAGAATACTTCCATTGGATTAATGTTTGATCGGCCAAATGGAGCCGATAAAATCTGGATTTGCGGCTGCTAAGATTGATTTCCTAAATGTATGCAAGAGTTTTTGAAAGGATTTCCCTGGAGGGTACCCCTAAAAGTAATATTTTAAAAAATACTTTTTTTTGTGGTAACACTATGCAACAAAAATTTTACCGAAAATTTTCTGATGTATTTTGGCTTTCTAAACTATATACATTTTTAATGGTAATTGTTTTCAGAAATTTTTATACTAAAATTCCAATTTTCGCCGAAGGTACCTTTAATATTTGTATTATAATTTTGAAAATATAAGTGCGATTGCTACCGCTTGTGTGTTACAAGAAAGGTACTTATGATGACTACAAAATTACTCTTTCACATGGAAACAGTGGTTTTGGAGCAATCTTCAAAAATTTGGAAACGTTTTTTTAAATATATTTTTGCTAGCACGAATAAAAAATCATAAAAAATAGAATTAAATCTGAAAAAAAATATAAAAATGAAAAATATTTTCCAATTTTTTTATTTTTTATGCGAATTTTTTGAGTTTTTTTTTCGAAAAAAATCATTTTTTTTCATTTTTTAAGGGACAGTTCCTAAACAGCATTTCTAAGTGAAAGTGAGATCCGAAATATTTCTTTGCTAGAATGTTTGCTATTAAAAATTAAAACAAACTATTTCTTCCTAATTTGTTCTATTTTTTATGTTTTTTTTAGATTTTCTTCAAGTTGTTTTTTTCTTCGTTAGAATCTTGGCTATTACAAAAATAAAACACAAAATTATGTAGAAATTTGTATTCTATTTTTACGAGTTTTTTTCATGCCAGCAAATATGATTTTTTCGATAAAAGATTTTTTTTCTTTATTTTAGGAGACTTCATAAATCACTTTTTCAACGTGAAAGTAAAATTAGCAACATTATTTTCGCTAGAATGTAGGCAATTACAAAAATAAAGCAAAATATTTATTTCCATTTTTTTTTATTTTTTTATGGGCTTTTTCGTGCCCGCAAAAATTATTTTTGTTCGTTAGAATGTTGGCTGGTACAAAAATAAAAAAATATTTTTTGTTATTTTTTTCCTATTTTTTACGATTTTTTTATGGCAGCATTTTTTTTGAAAAAAAAATATAAATTGTTCTTTCTATTTTGAGGAGAGCGTTTCTAAAGCACAATCTCTATGTAAAATATGTGTTTTCTTCGTTAGAATATTGGCTACTAAAAAATAAATTAAAATATTTTTTTCTATTTTTTATGGATTTTTTGCGAAAAAAATCATTTTTTTTTAATTTTTATTATTTCTATGTGAAAGTGTAATTCGCAACATTTATTCATTAGAATGTTGGCAATTACAAAAATAAAAATTATTTTTTTGCTATTTTTCCTATTTTTTATGAATTTTTTATGGCAGCATTTTTTTTTTGAAAATATAAATTTTTCTTCCTTTTTTGAGGAGAGCGTTCCTAAAGCATCATCTCTATGTAAAATATGTGTAAATCAAAATATTTTTTTTTCAATTTTTTTCTATTTTTTATGGATTTTTTTTACTCAAAGAAATCTATTTTTATGAAAAACTAACTTTCTTCTGAATTTTTAGGAAATTGGAACATTATTTTTATGTGAAAGTGGAATTCACAACATCATAATTACATTAATTTAATATGCAATTGGATGCTATCAGACTTATAATTCCAAATTGAGAGTACAAATATTAAAGGCATCTTCAAAGAAAATTGGAATTTTAGTAAAAATAAAAAAATATTATTTATTATTATATTAGTATTGATTTTATGAATCATTGGTGAGGGAGATATTCAGGTTTAGGAACCGTCTCCTAAAAATTAAGAAAAAAAAATGATTTTTTAAAAAATAATCAGGGTAAGAGTTTAGTTTTTTTAAAACAACATAAAAAATTTGTTGTCCTATTTACATTTATCTGAAGGGTTTGTTTGTAGGGTAGCCTTATATAAACAAAGGGTTAATTTCAAGTTTAATGACCAGGATGTCTTTGTTTAATGAGCCTGAGGTTTAACCATGTTGTGCTCCCTCCAGATTCTCTATCTCTATCTCTCTCTCTCTCGAGATTCCTGTTCATTGTATGGTGACTTTTAAGCGTGCTTCCTGTTCCAACCCCAACCCCAACTCCAACTTCAAAGTGTTGTTACAGTTTGTTATTAACATTTTGTGTGAGTGTGTGTGTGCAGAATTGTTGTTCCAACACACACACAGTGCAGAGCTTAAAATCTCTTACTACGGGTGTCACATGGTGTCTGGTACCATGTCGTGTGTCTTTTCAGTTGTCTCTGTGTCTCTGCGTTTTTCAACAGCAAAAGTCACCAAAAATGCAACAACAACAACAACGATGACAATTATAACAGCAACCACAACATGAAGGAAAGTTTTTTCTTTTTGCCAGCCTTCCACGGTTTTCGGTTTGTTTTGATTACCCCGACTTGGGCAAGTAAACAATAACACTAAGAGCTGGAGCAGGAGCAGAAGCAGCAAATGTCTCAGTGTCTGGCCATGTTGGTTGGGAGACAACGACAACAAATGGCAACAACAATGATTCGCTACTTCCGTTGATTTCAAAAATAGGGATTTATACATTTTAGCAGCACTCAAGGCAACGGAATGTATTTTAACTCAAATGAAATTGCACGAAAATGGAAACCCAGAAATTATTTTTGGCAGAAATAAAATAAAATAATAATTTTTTCTGGCCACTATTTTGGCTTATTTTCCATCTCAATCTCATCCCTTTTTATATTTTGTCCACCATTTGTGGCACAATGACTCTTACCAATTCCATACAATTGTTTGTTTTAATTCAAATCACTTTACATACCTGCAAAGAAAATGAGAAAAATAGACAAAAAAAATTAATAAAATTTATTTCTTTTAATATTTATTTCATAAATAACTACATGCAACAATATATAAAGTTTTATGTTGATTTGTTTAACAAAACCGTGTTCGAGTTATAGATTTTATCCTACAACAATTAAAATATTTCCGAATTCGTGAACAAATAGGAAACCAAAATATAAAAACACACTCTCACACAACACCGGAAAAGTTGGCCCACTTCATGCTTGGTTTTCCGGTTATTGAAGAGAAGAGACACATCAGACATTAAGATAACGTCCCAAAAAAAGTCATCAATCAAAATTTCGTTGTGTGTGTGTGTGTGTGATTGTGTTTGGTTTTACATATCCCCCAGTAAATATGAATATTTATGTAATTGTTGCCATCCGCTGCCGTTTGACCATTGAAAAGGGTTGCTGTTGTTGTGAGTCCTTTTTTGGTTTGGTTTTGTTGCTGATCAAGGATAACAACAGACAAAAATTTAATTTCAGTTGTTTTTCTTTTTTTGCCTTTTCCCTCCCCCTCCCTTTTATGGTCGCCTATAGTTGTGAGTGTTATTGAAATCGGAAATGTATGTCAGGGTGCGATTTACTGCCATCAATATCGTTTAATATGCGGTTATTACAGATTAAAGGCTGTGTAGGTAGGTAAGGGTAATGGATCAACATCATCAGGGGTCACGGTGTCATTTGAAGGGTGTTTGGGAAACCAACAAACAGTTAATGATAATCTTTGGATTTGGAAATGTATTATGTCGTGTAAGAGTGGTTCACTTTTAATCACTCAAATTTGCTATGGACATTTATTTATGGGAAGATCTTGGCAGTAAAAAATAAAACAAATTATTTTTTTTTTCTATTTTTATGAGGTTATTTCATGCCAGCAAAAATGATTTTTTCGAAAAATTCAAAATTTCATTCTATTAAATAGAGATGCAAAATGGTCTTGAGCCAGGACAATATCCCAGTTCAAATCAAATATTGATTACAGACCAAAAAAAAATACAAACGAAAAAACTAAAAAAAAATTCTCTGTTTTAAGGAGAGTGTTGCTAAACCAATATTTTTGTGTGAAAAAAATAGGCCTTGTGTTTTCGTTAGAACGTTGGCTATTAAAATATAAATAAAAACAATAACAAGATATTTTTTATTATATAAAAATATATATTTTTGTTGTTGTTGATTTTTTTGAAAAAAAAAACATTTTTTTCTCTATTTTCAAGAGACTCTACCTAAAACACTATTTTTAAGTGAAAATGATTTTCGCAATATTTCTTCGTTAGAATGTTGGCTATTACAAAAATAAAACAATTTTTTTTATTTTTTCGTGCCTGCAAAATGACTTTTTTTTTGAAAAAAAACAAGTGTTTGGGATTACTATTGACAACACTAAGCAACAAAAATAAAATCTTCGTCTCCGAGACCGAATAAAATATCAGCCATTCGACCTTTTTTGTAAATATTCATAAAACTGAAACAAACAAAAAATTTAATATTTTAATATATTTTGAGTCCGAGACGCATTAAGGCATACTGATGCATAAAATAAAAAAATAATATAAGACAAACAAAAATGAGGATAATTTTTTACTTTTTTTAATAATTCAAAATTTTGTGTCCGAGGCCTAAAAATTTATTTTTTGTGTGCACAGATGCATATTTAATAAAAATAAATATTCAATAAATATGCATCATTGAACACAAAAAATAAATTTTTAATTATTAAAAAAAAAATAAAAAATTATCCTCAACAGAAACAATTTATAATGTTTTTTTTTTTAATTGTTTACAAAAATTGCAATTTTCGCGAACTACCTTTAATATTTGCACTCTAATTTAGGAAAAATAAGTCCCCACTCTTATATGTACAACTAATGTTAATTATGATGGCTACAAATGTGGCGAATATAAGTTTCACATAAAAACAGTGCTTTAGAAACATTCTCCTAAAAATTGAGAAAGAGTTGATTTAAAAAACTATTTTTTTTGCTGCCACGAAAAAGTCCATAAAATATTGAAAATAATTGGAAAGAATATTTTGTTTTATTTTTTAGTAGCCAATATTCTAACGAAGAGATGTTGCATATATCACTTTCACATAGAAATAGTAGTTTAGGAACAGTCTCCTAAAAATCAAGAAAAAAATTGATTTTTTTTTTTCGAAAAAAAAAAAATAATAATAATATTTTTGCTGGCACGAAAAAAAGTCATAAATTATCGAAAAAATTGGAAAAATAGGATGTTTTATTTTTTAATAGATAACATTCGAACGAATGTTGCGAATTCACTTTCACATGAAATATTGATTTAGGAACAGTATCCTAAAAATTGAGAAATAATTGATGTTTTAAAATTCCATAAAAAATAGAAAAAAAAATTGAAAAAATACTTTGAAAAAATACGTATGTTGCCAACTAACTTTCACATAAAATCATCTTTATGTTAATTTGATATGACATGTAGATGGCGTCTTCGTTAACCTCGAACCCAGAGCTTCCTGCACAAACTACTTTGAATATGCTCCGATCCAAATTTAATTATCACTATAGTAATGACATTCTCATTAATGGCTTCTTTTGCTGTATCGATCGTGAGGCTTTTCAGAAGGCGAACAAACTAGAATGTTAATATGATATGACATGTAGATGGCGTTTTCGCTAATATCGATTATCTTAGGTTCTTGCATAAACTTAGACTTCAGTGACTTCCACAGAGATTTGAATATACTGAAGGAATTTACTTTAAAAAATTTCACTTTAGAAATGTTTTAAGAGTGAAATGACTGTAAAGGAACTTACAAATCACATTTATTTGAAATTCTATTGATTATCCAGTAAAATCTCCGAAAAGTGGAGGCCATACTTCATTCTTCGTTTGACTTTCTTTTAGAAAATTGTCTTATTTTATCGAAAACCCAAAATGAAGCTGGTTTTCTTTGTATGTTTTTTAAGACAATTATCAATTTGTTAATTATGTATTTATCGTTATTCAAGCTATTTTCTTTAACTAATTACACTTGGAAAAAATAAACTTTGTTTTGTTTTAATTTTTCACTTTGTGGCTTAATGCTTCAGAAGGCAACATTTCAGACCGAAATGAATATAAATCATTAAAGTCATTCACCCACTATTAAGCGAGTGAACGAGCGATTGGAATTTCAAGATATTGCGCGAGGCTTGACAGACAGTACGAGTACGAGCAAGTACTCTCATGGATACACCGTGGAGAGATAGTCGCTGTGTGAGTGACATCATGCAACTTTGATCACATTACAGCGATTGTTACAATATGTATTTACTTATTTATTTATTTATATTGGAAAGAGTTTAAAAAGCAATTTAATGCTCTTTTAGTTTCGATGTCAGACAAACATAAAGTGGATGATGTGGAAAGGCGAAGGCGATGGCAATGAGGATGACGATGTCGATGACGACGTTTACGACGGTATTCAATAACCATAATGCGTGCATTAAACTTGTTTTGCTTTTTTTGTTGCACTCATATGAATGCTATAACGTGAAATCACTATGCGTTACAATTTATCATGTCAAGATGCAATTTTCCGGATAACAATCCGCCTATCAGTTGAAAGTCAAAGATTCTTTTTCTCCATTTGTGTGTCGTCTTTGTGGCAGGGTTTTTCCATGGAAAAGCAAGCGTGCGTTCATCTTTATGCTTGCAATGGATATTGATTACATTTTAACAGGCAACATTTGCCAACTCTTTCCAGCAACTGGGGCATGTCTTGCCAAGATAAATGATTTATTTACATACGAGATCACCTATCAACGATTTGCAACAATTTGAATTTGAATTCAAATTTATTGGTTTGTTGCCCGCCTTTTTGTGTGAATATGTCAAAACGCTGTCACCGCAGCACATCAATTATTGACACTTGGCAAATCACGCTTTTTCAATCAGCCAAGTCAAGTCAAAGCAAAATCATGATCATCGTTTATTATTTGATCCCCGCTGATCATCAGTATCATCGGCCTGATCTTTATGTTTAGCCAACGAAAGAAATTTGCATAGCAAAACGTTTACAACAACAAAGTATGAAGTCATGTCTAAAATTGCCGCTTAAAGGGTTATGCGCGCGCACACATTTCCATGCTTGTTTTGAAATGGTATGAAAAAAATGGCTAATAATGCCGCTGCATGCCCACCCCACTCCTTGGCAAAATAATAAATGTATAAAACGTGAGTAATTTGTTGTCGTATTGAATTCTGTTGAATTCTTTTCCATGTAACTTCTTTCCAGAGTCTATTTTTTCTCATAAGACCAAAACGTTTGATGATAACAAAGTTATTAAAATATTTTCAACTTTTTTTGTAAATAGTAAACACCTGTCCAAGTTATTTTTCGACCAAAAACATTAATTAAATGTACAATTTAGCTTTAAAACTATATGTTTTATGCAAATGATTATTTGCTGTTAAAAGCTAGATATTTGTTAAAGAAAAGATAAGCTAAACATAACACTCGAGGTAAAAAGTCAGTTCAGATAGTTTGTAAAACAAACAACAAGTCCCCCAATAACTAAATTCTTTTGTGAGCTGAGCTCCCTATAATTTTTATCTTATTAACTTCATGGCAATCCGTGAGAAGAACGTCAGTTAATTGTCCTTAGAACTCTAGGAAAGAATCTTTGAATCATATTGACGATTCAGACATATAGCGGAAACCTCGCAGAGTAAATGAGAAATACTTGATTGAAGTCAGTTCATTTTCACTCTGTGTAAGATTCCTTGAACCATTGTGGCAATTCGGACATGTGGCAGAAATCTAGCAGTGTTAATGAGAATTACTACATTAACTTGAATTGAAGACGGTATGAAGAAAGTCAGCTAATTGCCATTAGAACTCTGAGAAGGAATTGTAAAGATTCAGACTTGTTTAGAAACCTCACTGTGTAAATGAGAATTACTTCAGTGAAGTCAGTATGGAAAAAGTCAGTTAATTTCCACTCTAGAAAATAGTATTTGAATTATTGTGGCGTTTCAGACATGTAGTAGAAGCATCACTGTTTCAATGAGAATTACTACATGAACTTGATTCAAGAGGGCGCGAATAAAGTCAGCTAATTGTCATTATAACTCCGGGAAGGAATTGTGACGCTACTGACTAGTGTAGAATCTTCACTGTGTAAATGAGAATTACTTCATGAACTTCATTGAACTCAGCGGGAAGAAAGTCAGCTTCCATTCTAGCAAAGATTCCTTGGATCATTCAGGCATGTAGTGGAAACCTCACCGCGTAAATGAGAAATACTTCATTAACTTGATTGAAGATTTGGTTTGAAGAAAGAACTCTGGGAAAGAATAATGACGATTCAGACATTTAGTAGAAAGCTGACCGAGTAAATGAGAATTGCTTCATTAACTTGATTGAAGACAGCGAAGAAAGTCAGTAAATGTCCACTGTGAAAAGGAATTATTGGATCATTCAGGCGCTACAGCGCCGCGTTACTTCATTATCTTGATTGAAGACTTGGTGTGAAGAAAGTCAGCTAATTGCCATTAGAACTCTGGCAAAGAATTGTGACGATTCAAACTTGTTTAGAAACCTCACCGTGTAAATGAGGATTACTTCATAACCGTGTTTGAATGCAGTGTGAAGAAAGTCAGTTAATTTCCATTCTGGGAAAGAATTGTGAAGATTAAGACTTGTTTAGAAACCTCAATGTACAAATGAGAATTACTTCATTGAAGACAGTGTGAAGACGGTCAGCTAATTTCCAAACTGGAAAGAATCCTTGGATCATTGTGGCGATTCAGGCATGAAGCAGAAACCTCGCCGCGTAAATGAGAATTACTTCATTATTTTGATTGAAGTTTGTCCAAAGAAAGTCACTTAATTAACATTGGACATGAAACAGAAACTTCACCGTGTAAATGAGAATTACTTCATTAATTTGGTTGAAGTTTGTTCGAAGAAAGTCAGTTAATTAACATCAGAACTCTGGGAAAGAACCTTTGGATTATTATGACGATTCAGAACTGAAGTAGAAACCTTAGTTTATCTAAATACAACATATAGACATTTTTTTAAGTTGTAGGAAGTATTGTTTGATGACATTGCTATTTAAGAATTTTTTATATAATAAAAATATGAATTGCCATATGGTTGCTTTCTCAAATTATACCAACACTTTTCTTTGAGTTTACCTACGTTTTTGTCTAACCTCCGTATCTTCAACTGTCGATCGCTTATCAGTTCCATAGCCAATGGCGCGCACATACACAGGCGGCATCTCATGGAATCTCAAGTAGGTAACTGTCAGTTTTCCTAATTGGCCGAACTTAACAAACCAAAGAAAAAATCCGTTCGAAGCTCTTAACGGATTTTTGACGTATAATTATAAACAAATGTTACAAATATTTCTAAATGCAAACAACAAAAATTGATAAAGAAAACAGCAAAAACAAAAAAGGCTAGCTAGACTATGCAATTATTGTAAATAAAAATTAGCAACAACAGCAGAAGCAAATAATTAACATAATTAAAAGTATCGTTAGGTTTACCAGCAATCAATAAGTGATTGGGTAAGCGCCTTCGAGTTCACAAATGTGAAAAGTTGTTGGCCAGAGAAACTCAAGTTGATGGCTGAGGACAGAATGTGTTCGGTGGCGTGTGAATGACTATTCATTAGATCACTGAGTAATGGGGGGGATGGTAAGCCAAAGCTCATAAATGAAGAAAATTTACATTTTTTATAATCAAAAAACTTTCAGGGGAAAAATTAACTCCGAAAAATAGTAAAAAACAGTAAAAAGTTGTATTCAGCAAGGAAAATATTTTGTAGGGAATATCTATCGTTGGTTTTGAACATAAAAATTCGAATTCAGCTGAGGGAAAGTTGTTATAAAATATATTCAGCAGAGTTACAATTCTCTTACTAAAGAAAATATTTTGCCAGGCATATTTTTTATTGGTTTTGAACGTAAAAATACAAATTCAGCTGAGGCAAAGTTGTTTTAATACATATTCAGCACAATTACAATTCGCTTAGCAAAGAAAATGTTTTTGAAGATTGTTGTAATATATATTCAGCAGAGTTGCAATGCACTTACCAAAGAAAATATTTTGCAGTGTTTAAGTTTTCTTGGTTTTGAACATAAAAATACGAATTCAGCTGAGTGGAAGTTGTCGCAATATATATTCAGCGGAGTTATAATTCTCTTAGCAAAGAAAATATTTAGCAAGGACTAATTTTTATAGGTATGAAACATAAAAATACAAATTCAGCTGAGGGAAAGTTGTAATAAAACATATTCAGCAGAGTTACAATAATCTTAGCAAAGAAAATATTTTGCAAGGATTAATTTCTATTGGTTTCGAACATAAAATACAAATTCAGCTGAGGGGAAGTTGTTATAGAACATATTCAGCAGAGCTACAATTCTCTTACCAAAGATAATATTTTGCAAGGAATAATTTTTATTGGTTTTGAACACAAAAATTCAAATTCAGCTGAGGGAAAGTTTTGGTAATACATATTCAGCAGAGTTACAATTGCCTTACCAAAGAAAATATTTTGCAAGGAATAATTTTTATTGGTTTTGAACATAAAAATACCAATTCAGCTGAGAAAATATTTTGCAAGGAATAATTTCTATCGATTTTGAACATAAAAATACAAATTCAGCTGAGGGAAAGTTGTTATAAAACATATTCAGCAGAGTTAAAATTGTCTTACCAAAGACATTAATATCCATGAAACTTTTTTTAATGGTTTTGAACATAAAAATACGCATTCAGCTGAGGAAAAATTGTTATAAAACATATTCAGCTGAGTTACAATTCATTTACCAAAGAAAATAGTCTCCAAGATAACAAAATCGTGAATTCAGCTAAGAAAATTTACATACAAAATCATATTCTTCGCTCTTAAATCATAGAAATGTAAATTCGGCTAAGAAAAACGAACAATAATTTCTATTCAGCGGGCTTAATATTTTTGATACAATAATTTTCTATGAATGTCTTTGTGGAAATAAACCTCCGCGTATAGTCTATCCTTCCCTCCCAAGCAGTGTGTGACAAATATTTTTGAACTTTAAGCGATCAATGCATGACGATTGCAATTGAGATACAAATATTTGCATAAACTCATGATGGAGAAGCCCGCTGTATTAATAAATTTCAATAAAATATAAATATTTAAAACTACAGCATGACATTAACTCAATGATATAAATCACTCATTAACATTTATGCGAAATTTATGGTATAAGTATCGAGTAACAAACAAACTGTCACTATTTTAAGTGCGAAATGAACTACACCTCACTTTGAACGTGTACACTATGGCCAGGCAGGCTAGATGGCTGGCTGGTTGGTTGGTTGGCATGTGCCAACAATTTGCCTTCCAATGAAGTAATCATGTCCAAAGCCAGAAAAATTGAACAGACACTTGTCGGTCTGATGGTCGATAGTGATATCGTGACGTGTTCATTGTTCTTTTCAAAAAAAATGAAAAACAATTCAACAAAGAACAAATGGAAAAGAGAAGGAAACCATGAATCGTTTTTCTAAAACCAATTGAGAATAGAATTCCGCGGCAGCAAAACAATCTGGAAATTAATTCAATATTATGACACCACTCTCCAGATCAGTGGGGAGTTAAATGACCCACTAGTCATGCGGCAAGCGCGCATACTGAAGCTTGCGTCTGTGCCTAGCTGGTGGTATGCGCTTTGCCGCCTTTAAGTTGTCTGCAATCGGCCGCAAGATCAATTGACTATGGACGCACGAAAATGTGGCAGAAATACGGCCAATTGCAAATCATGAAATAAAAAATCAGCGGCAATCGAACAAAAAAAAAAACAGTCGCATTTAATTATTAAAAACTCCAAGCAAAAGAAACAAAGGCAATGGTCACAGAGCTCAAGTAAAGTTGTTAGCCACAGTTTGATGGACTGGATTGGATTGGTGGCTGCACCAGCACAATACTTAGGCGGCTGCATCAAAATGTACGTCACGCGATTGTCATTTCGATGGCATGTTTATGAGAAATAGCGTAATATGAAAATCCTAGGAAAAAATGGACAATCATATAGAAAAACATAATCATGTAATGGTTAATAAATGAAACTAAAAGTTAAAGCGACCAACAGTGAGTTCGATATGAAGGATGCAATATGAAATAACTAATTCAGCTAGGAAAAAATGAGTCTAACACTAATTCAGCAAGCTTATATTAACGAAAAACTAAAGAAATAGAAAAGGTTTGGGTTGAACTGTATGTAACCATGATAAAAGTATGAATTCAGCGGTTGAAAATTTGCTCTAACATGAGTTCCGCTGAAGGATTTCTTCAATATAACACATTATAATTTCAATGAATGAAATTCAGATAACAAAAATTGAGTCTAACACTAATTCAGCAAGCTAAAAGATAAAGAGTTAAAGTAAAACTAATGAAACAGAAAAGTTTTGTGATGAAAAGTATATAACCATAGTGAAATAATGAATTCAGCGGGCGAAAGTTGCCTCTAACATTCATTCAGCAGCAGGATTTCTTCAATATAACACCTTATAATTTCAATAAGTGAAATTCGGCTGAGAAATCTTGAGTCTAATACTAATTCAGCTAGCTAAAACATAATGAATTAATGAAAAACTTAAGAAATCCAAAGAGCTCGGAATGAACAGAATATATTCAGATTAATAAGTTAAATTCAGCTGGTGAAAGTTGTCTCTAACATGAATTCAGCAAATGGATTTCTTCAGTATAAAAAAATTTAAATTTTAAAGAATGCAATTGAGACTTAGCTCAGCAGCTAAACTACACGAAAATAAACTAAAACTATAGGAATGGAAAAGACAAAATATATTCAGAATAAAAAATTAAATTCAGCTGGTAAAAGTTGTCACTAACATGAATTCAGCAAAAGGATTTCATTGAATTAAACTTAATTCAGCAGCTAAAATATTAAAGAAAATAAACAATGAAGACAATATATTCAAAATAATAAGTTAAATTCAGCTAGTGAAATACGAAATCATGCTGAATAGTGAAAATATGTAAAATTAAAACTTATAAAAATCCTAGCGGAATTACACTAATTCTGCATGAAAAGTGGAAATATCTGGTTATAAAAGATCTTTACATGTTCATTGTGATAACACGTTAGCTGAATTGCATTTTCTCCAGCTGAATAGAGAATAAAAAGTAAATTTGCTGGCTGAGGAAATTAGCCTCCAACATGAATTCAGGAAAAGGATTTTAATGAATTGAACTTAAACATAATTCAGCAGCTAAAATATTAAACAAAAACTATAGGAATAGAATAAATACAATATATTCAGGATAATAAGTTAAATTCCGCTGGTGAAATTGTTCGCTAACATGAATTCAGCAAAGGAATTTCTTCAACATAACAAATTGCAATGAATGAAACTGCAGAAACGCAGCAAAAATTATGTAAAAGAAAAACCTTTTGATGACCGAATAAATATCTTGGGAAGAAGTTGAATTCAGCTGATGAATACATCTCCAAAATGAATTCAGCAAATGAATATTGGATTTTTGGAAGGAAATATTAATATGTAAGGCAGTTTAAACAAATGAAAATACTTGAAATTAGCTGAAGTAATATAAAAAGTGAATTCAGCAAAAGATTTTTGGGATTTTTATCATTAATAACAAAATGAGGAAACAAAAAAGATTATGATTGCAAAAATCAGAAGAGTTGTTGCTGAAGGGAGAACATTTAACTGACATTTTAGAAATTCAGCAAAGTAATAGAAATGTTTTTGAGCAGAAGATTTGCATAACAAAAATATAAATATATCTATTATTCAGCTAGCCATTGAACAATTTATCCTACTTTATATTTTAAATAAGTAGAAATTCTCATATTTCCAAACCACTGTGCAAACCACTCGCCTCTAGACACAATAATTCATATGGACGACGTTATATGTTGTTTTTCGCATGTACATAATTGTGTGTTGTGGTGATGCCTTTTGCTGGAAATGAGCTATGACAATTTTTGAAAGCCCACAATGCTGGGATAGACACTTGCCAGCAATACTTGATATGATGTTTCAATTATTCATTACAGTGTATATAGAGATGATGAAAACAAACACGTTTGATTTATTTATATCAATATTAATGAAACTCTACAAGAGATCTCACATCCATATTAATATTTTGCAGGCAATTTGTTGGGTTTTCTTAGGGAAGGAATGTGGGCTGAATTAGTTAGATCACACATGTTCTTTTTTCATAAAGAGAGTAGTCACTAAACAGCTAGCTGAATTATGTTATTAAGCTGAATACTCTTGCCAAGATGAACTGGATTTGAAAAATTTGTTAATAACTGAGCAAAAAACATAGCCCATGCCCTAAATATTATTTAACATTTTAACATAAGTGCTAAATAAACAAATCTTCTCGCAAGTAATGACAGCTAATGGATTTTCGTTAATTAGCCTTGGTTGTTGTTCATGTAGGCTTATGTCATGTAAGTACATACATACATACAAAAATAAGATTTTCGCGGATATATGATATCATCATATCCTTCAGTATGCTTTGGGGACATGCATTTATGTAATAATATACCAGCTGAATTAATTAGAAAACCGTCCAAGTATTCAGGAAACGAAATTCAAAAGATGTTGTTGAATTTCATAATATTTAAGGTTTGCTGAATTGGTTTTCAAGCAATAATATGTATGAAATATTGATGATGATTATTCAAAATTATTCTTAAAATGTGTTTACCAATATTTAAATACCTATTTTTGCATTATAACGTTCGCTGAATAACATTATTCACAGCTGAATATAGAAAATCTTCGCAATTAGGAAGCTATTATTGTTAATTTGAGTATTGTAATATTTAAAACCTTAGCTGAATTACATTTGATCAGCTGAATACAGAAATTCTTTTAAGAAGAAAACAGTGCATATTAAAATAGGATTCTTTAAAACTTCTTTAATTTAATGGATTTGAACATCTAGCTGAATTACACTAAATCCGGGTAAATGTATCAATTACAGGTTGCTTTAAAAATCTTGAGCAGTATCGCATAGAATTAAGTAGAATTTTGTTGAACATTTATATTTGTGAGCCTTATGAGGACATTGAATCCATAAATTAGTCACTTATTGAATATGCTAATAGGAAATTTGATATTTTTACTCTCTACATTAGCTGAATAACATTATTCACAGCTGAATGTAGAAAACCTTTGGAATTCCTAAACTGTTATTGTTAATTTGTGTATTTTCATACTTAAAACCTCAGCTGAATTACATTAAATCAGGCTGAATAAAGAAATTCGTTGAAGAAGAAAACTGAGAATGATATAAGAGCAATTTTTGGCACATGTGCCATTTAAAACTCTAGCTGAATTGTATATAAGCACACTGAATATCAGAAATTTGTAAAATATTGCGTACTTTGCGTAATTTCGTAGATAAAAGCTTAGCTGAATTACATTAAATCAAGCTGAATAGAGAAGTTGGTTTAAGAAAAGAACTGAGAATATTATAAGAGAAATTTTTCGTACAATTTTATTTAAAACTCTAGCTGAATTGTATATAACCACACTGAATAATAGAAATATGTAAAATATTGCGTACTTTGGGTAATTTCGTACATAAAACCTTAGCTGAATTACATTAAATCAAGCTGAATAGAGAAGTTGGTTTAAGAAAAGTACTGAGAATATAAAAAAATATATTTTTGTACATTTTTCTTTAATAAAACTCTAGCTGAATTGTATAAAACCTTGCAAAATAGTGGAAATATGTAAAATATTGCGTACTTTGGTTAATTTCGTAAATAAAACCTTTGCTGAATTGCATTAAGTCAAGCTGAATAGAGAAATTGGTTTATGAAAAGAACAGAGAATATTAAAAGAGACATTTGTTCCACAATTTTATTTAAAACTCTAGCTGAATTGTATATAATCACACTGAATTAAAGAAATATGTAAAATATTGCGTACTTTGGGTAATTTCGTAAATAAAACTTTAGCTGAATTACATTAAATCAAGCTGAATAGAGAAGTTGGTTTAAGAAAAGAACTGAGAATATTAAAAGAAAAATTTTTCGTACATTTTTCTTTAAAACTCTAGCTGAATTGTATAAAACCTTGCACAATAGTGGAAATATGTAAAATTATGCGTTCTTTGAGTAATTTCGTAAATAAAACCTTAGCTGAAGAACATTAAATCAAGCTGAATAGAGAAATTGGTTTAAGAGAATATTACAAAATATATTTTTTGCTCATTTTTCTTTAAAACTCTAGCTGAATTATGTAAATCCTTGCTGAATAGTGGAAATATGTAAAATATTGCATAGTTTGGGTAATTTCGTAGATAAAACCTTAGCTGAATTACATTAAATCAAGCTGAATAGAGAAGTTGGTTTAAGAAAAGAACTGAGAATATTAAAAGAAAAATTTTTCGTACATTTTTCTTTAAAACTCTAGCTGAATTGTATAAAACCTTGCACAATAGTGGAAATATGTAAAATTATGCGTACTTTGGGTAATTTCGTAAATAAAACCTTAGCTGAATTACATTAAGTCAAGCTGAATAGAGAAATTGGTTTAAGAGAATATTAAAAAAATATATTTGTTGCTCATTTTTCTTTAAAACTCTAGCTGAATTGTGTAAATCCTTGCTGAATAGTGGGAATATGTAAAATATTGCGTACTTTGGGTAATTTCGTAAATAAAACCTTAGCTGAATTACACTAAGTCAAGCTGAATAGAGAAATTGGTTTATGAAAAGAACAGAGAATATTAAAAGAGACATTTTTTGCACAATTTTATTTAAAACTCTAACTGAATTGTATATAATCACACTGAATTAAAGAAATATGTAAAATATTGCGTACTTTGGGTAATTTCGTAGACAAAACCTTAGCTGAATTACATTAAATCAAGCTGAATAGAGAAGTTGGTTTAAAAAAAGTACTGAGAATATAAAAAAATATATTTTTGCACATTTTTCTTTAATAAAACTCTAGCTGAATTGTATAAAACCTTGCACAATAGTAGAAATATGTAAAATTATGCGTTCTTTGGGTAATTTCGTAAATAAAACCTTAGCTGAATTACATTAAGTCAAGCTGGATAGAGAAATTGGTTTAAGAGAATATTAAAAAATATATTTTTTAATCATTTTTCTTTAAAACTCTAGCTGAATTGTATAAAACCTTGCACAATAGTGGAAATATGTAAAATTATGCGTACTTTGGGTAATTTCGTAAATAAAACCTTAGCTGAATTACATGAAATCAAGCTGAATAGAGCAATTTGTTTAAGAGAATATTAAAAAAATATATTTTTTGCTCAATTTTCTTTAAAACTCTAGCTGAATTATGTAAATCCTTGCTGAATAGTGGAAATATGTAAAATATTATGTAATTTGGGTATTTGAACATTTAAAACCTTAGCTGAATTACATTAATTAAAGCTGAATAAGGAAGTTCTTTGGAAAGAAAACTTAGAATGTTAAAAAAGGTATTTATTTTCATATTTACAATTTAGAATTCCAGCTGAATTACTTAAATACATTTTGAATATTGGAAATAGCTAAATTAGATTTAAGTTATTGGATTTGAACAGACTTTTTCATAAAAAAATCCTAGCTGAATCCACAAAAATAGTGGAAATATGTGGATACTAAAGATCTTTACATGTGTTTTCACCCCAATCTGAGTAGGGACTGTCAATGTGAACATGTTATTCAACACATGTGTATTTTTGAGCCTTCTGATGATATTGAATTCACAAATTAACCTCTTGTTATGTATGTTAATGGGAAATTCGATACATTCCCCACCCCTCTCGCCATTTACCACCAAAACACACATCAACGTTACCCACAGCAACGAGCTAATGCTCATAAGTAACAACCCCCCTAAGGGGAGAATTAGCATCATTGTTAGAAGACAAGCTCCGTAGGATTCTAAAGTATTCCGTGTGCATTCTTTAGATTTTGATGTGATTTTTTTGCAGCTAAAACAACAAGTCATGCTTCCTAAAAGGGGCACGAAATCTTTGCCATTTTCTTGTCATCGTTGATAGAGGTGTCACTGAGACGTTTGGAAAGTAGATATGCATGTTCTCCGGGATGCTGGATGCTGTTGATTAAATACGTGACCTAATCGTAACATGTTCGGGACATACAACAGCACACCCATTATGCAGTCAGTCAACAGCCATTTATTCAGCCATTCAGCAGCAGCCACTGTATGTAATGCATATGAAAATGTGTTGTGTCATTTGTTGGTTGTTTCTGCTACACATTTTGTTTGCAATCATATTTTTGTTTTCTGAAGTTTGTTGCAGGATTTTTTCTTTCTACTTTTATGTGTTAGCGAAAATAATGATGTTTTTTCTTTTTTGCTTTTTCAGTTTAATTTCTGTTTGGCTTTGGCGAAATGTATTTGTTTAGCATTCCAGGAATGTAAACCCGTTCCATTCAATTTCCTTGACAATGAGCATTAGAGCGAGTTTGTTTGCTTCGCTCGTGTATTGTTGGCTGAAAACAGTTTTCTTTGGCATATCCTTTGGCAAACAATGTGTGGCTGTTGTGAGAAAACCTTTTGCTGCGCTTCTTTGTCGGACGTCTTCAAGCGGATAGGTTCAAATTCATGGCTGACTGGCTGTTGCTGGTGGCTGCCACCTTTAAAATTCGAAATGTAATCAAGTTGTGATGTTTGCTTTTTCCCCTTTACCTTTACCTGTAGCTGAATTTGAGATTATGGGCGAATGTTGTACGGTTGTAGCCATGGTGGGTTTCCTATTTGCCGAAAATTGCTTTCGTCTTAGGGCTTTATACGGAAAATATAATTTAATACTTTAATGCCAACTCTTGGCCACACATACTCATCACATGCCGAAGTTTACTTAGACCAAAATAACTTTCTAACTTTGGGGCAAATTAATTTCTTTCGAAAACAAAAATCTACCGAAAAGTTCGCAAAAAATGCTGTGTTCCTCAAATTTAATACCCTTCAAAGCAGGCAGAGAAAATTGCAAAAAGTACGCCGTTCAAAAATAACCGCCATTTCACAGCTCGCAAGTGTCATGTTGCAGTTCACAAAATGTGTTTAGTGTTCGGCATTCATTCATTCATGGCCTGGTGTTGGTGTCTGTCTGTCTGTCTCACGTTATCAAGTTTAACTTTACACCAAAATCATGTCAAAGCAAACCAGCTGAATGTGAATTTGTTTTCTGCCTTTTTTCCAGCCACAGCCACGAACAGCTCCATTGTCGTTGGAGTCAGTCTATTAACATGTCAAGAGTGTTGGTGGCGAAACTCTCTTGCAAGAGCTCGCCATAATTTATTAAATCTCTGGCCCAAGTTAATCTTCATTTCATGCTCTTTTAGCTTTAACGAGACAACATAAACAACCAAATGGTCAAGTGTTTGTTTTGTTTCCATTTCCACAGCTCCGTCCTCTAATTATATGTCACTGGTTAGTTATAGGCTTCTGTTGACACCTAGCTATTCGGTTTTTTGTTTTGTTTTGACGTTTCTTTTTGTTTCACACTCTCTCTCCCTCTCTCTTCTGTGCTGGTGTCAAATTTTTCTGTTTTGCCCCAACGGAGTTTAGAAAAGAAAACAGAGCCCAAAAACGAAAACGAAAAAATAACTACAAAATGATCATAAGGAAGGTGAAGCATAAAATCGAGGTATTGAATATCACAACACATGTGCGCAGAAAAGAAGTCACAAGATGTTTCGCTGAGAGCAGTTGACAGCTGAACAATGTTCGTTAAAATGCTGTAAAATGTCATATCAAGCGATTAAATGAGTTTAAAAGTGAATTCAGCGGGCTTTAATGTAATTCAGCTAAGCTGTTTTGTGTTCTAAACAAGAAATTACCATAATTGGGAGTTTAAAATGTTTTAGAGCTGAAATTAAAAGCAATTCAGCAAAGGATTTGCTTCGAAAATGATCTCAACACAGAAAATCATTAAAATGGGTAGGTAATATAGCCAGCAATCCACTTAAAAGTGAATTCAGCAAAAGTTTTTATACTCGAAATACTGTGAAATGCCACATCTAGTGATTTAATGAGTTTAAACGGGAATTCCGCGGACTTAAATGCAATTCAGCTGAGATGTTTTCTGTTTAAATTCAAAAAATACCATAATAGAGCGTTTTAAAATGTTTTAGAGCAGCAATTACTAGACCATGGTACAATTCAGCAAAGGATTTGCTTTCGAAATTATCACAAATAGAGAAAATCATTAAATTAGGTGAGTTGGGTCAATTCAGCAAAAGTTTTTTTCAATTTGGAATGTTTTAATATACTGTGAAATGACACATCTAAAGATTTAACCAGTTTAAAAGTGAATACAGCGGACTTAAACGTAATTCAGCTAAGCTTTTTTTGTGTTCAAATCATAGAAATTAATGCAATTGAGTGTTGGAAATACAGAAATTAACAGACTTTGGTACAATTCAGTAAAGGATTTAGGGAGAAACGATGGAATGGATACTTAATATAGACCGTAATCCACATGAAAGTCAATTCAGCAAAAGATTTCCTATAGAAAATGCTTTAATATACGAAAACTTAATAAAAAAATGCTGTCTAAATACAAAACGAGTATGTTAAAAGCTATTCAGCAGGATGTTTTGGGTGAAATAAACAGAAATTACTACGAAAACTTTATAAAAAACAGAAATCAGCTACTAAAACACAATTCAGCAAGAGTTTCTTATTTCCAAAATTATCACAATTGGGAGAAACAATGAAATTAATGCTTAATATAGTTCGTAATCCACATGAAAGTCAATTCAGCAAAAGTTTTTCTCTCCAAAATGCCTTAATATATGAACATTTACTTAAGAAATGCTATATACTTACAAAACGAGAATGTTATAGGCTATTCAGCAGGATGTTTTGGTTAAAATAAACAGAAAATAGTAAGAAAATTTAATAAAAAATCATATTTCAGCTACTAAAAATACAATTCAGATAGAGTTTCTCACTACCAAAATTTTCACTAGTTTAACAAGTAATCATGAGGTCGGAATTCGAAACTCTCAGAGTTCTAAAAAGATAATTCAGCAGACACTTTTCAACATAAATAGTTTCAATGTAAAGAGCCTGATAGAAAATTACTTATTTCGAAAAATTCAACGTACTTAAAATACAATTCAGCTAGGAATTTTAGTAGATATATTCCAGGTATTTGGAATTAACAGTCGACTACTATTTAGATAAATCGTTTCCAAATATTTACTCTAGAAATACATAACAAGAAATACAATACAATAACACATCAATATTTCCCTGTGATTCAGCCAAGCTTTTAACCAACATTTGTCATCATATTGTTTATTGACATCATTTAATGCAAATTGTAATGTTACTGTTTGAGTTCTTACAATTAATTTATGCACTTCACTCGGTGTAATAAATTGACAACTATAGTGTGATTTATTGATTATTCAAAAGTTTTAATGAATTCAGCTGGGCGAACATTCATCTGTCATATTTGAATTGCACGATAATGTCATAGCTTTGCTCATCTCTGCAGTGACTAAATAAATAGCTGACCTGTGTTTCACTATGATTTGAGACAGAAAATATGTACTTGTTCGGCATGTATTTGCCATTATTGCAGTCAAGATTATCATCGTCATCGAATCTCAAATGCCACTGATCAGCAGCAGCACCACCACCACCACGACCAGCGACAAAAGGGGTGTGTTTGTAGTGCATTTAATTAAAATAAATTCATTTTGATTATTTAGCAATTTAAGCTCAAAAATATGTTTGAAACATATGAGTAATATGAATGACATAAACACATTGGCTTGAGCTATGCGCTCACTGAAGAGCTCCAGTTGTATGGGGATCTGTATAAACGATATTTGATTTGTCTGTCATCACATTGGCTGAATCAGCAAATTCTACAAAATGTTTTGGCTGTATGGTCTAAAGGAAATGTAACTTGAGAACGGGGAGGCTAACTTACGTGTGAAAATGTATTTTAAACAAAACTGTTTAAACGTAAAAGATTCCAAAAAAACTCACCTGAAAAGAAATTAGAGGAAATGGGAACAATTAATAAATGCGTTAAGTTAAGTAATATTAGACTTCGGAAAATGGAAATATTAAATATGGTTTAAATCTGATATTTTTTGAAGCGAATTAAGTGGAACTTTGAAAATTTAACAATTTTATGGATTGGAAAACCCACGCTTTGAAAGGCATTTCCCCCTCAAATTTATTAAAATTTTCTTAACTATATATTATCCGTTTGTTTTCAGAAGTGGGAACAGTTTTTGTTAGAGTGGGAACAGTTTTTATTAGACTGGGAACAGTTTCTATTTGCATGGAATGAGGTTGTTTTTAGGTTGAGATCACTTTTATTAGACTGGAAGCAGGCTTTCCTGTACTGGGGGCAGTTTTTTAAACTGGGAACAGTTTTTTGCAAAATTGAAAAAGTTGAAATACATGAAAATCTTCACATTTGAAAGAAACTTTTCACTTCAAAGAAGAAAATAAAGCTGGTTGACCAATAGTTCAGGTTTTCTCTCCCTGGGAACAGTTTTTATTTGGATGAAAACTGGTTTTCTTAGACTGGGAACAGTTTTTATGGGAATGGATAAGGTTTCCCTTAGACTGAGAACAGTGTTTTTAGACAGGGAACAGTTTTTCTTAGACTGGGAACAGTTTTTTGGAAATTGAAAAAGTTTCAATACGTGAGGATATTCACATTTGAATGAAAGTTTTCACTTCAAAGGAGAAAATAATGCTGATTGACCAAAAGTTTAGGTTTTGCTTGACTGGGAACAGTTTTTATTTGAATGAAAAGAGGGTTTCTTAGAATGGCAACAGTTATTATTGGAATATATAAGGTTTTATTTGGACTGGAAATAGGTTTTACTAGACTGGGAATCGTTTTTCTCAGACTGGGAACAGTTTTTTGAAATTGGTTAATGCAGAAATACATGAAAATATACACGTTTGAAAGTATTTTTTCATTTTAAAAAAGAAAATAAAGCTGACCGATAAAAAATTTACTGTGTCCTTAAGTGGGAACAGTTTTTTTTGAATGAAAAGAGGTTTCCTTATACTGGGAACAGTTTTTTATGCAACGATTAAAGTCTTCTTAGAGTGGGAACATTGTTCTTTAGACTGGGAACAGTTATTATTAGACTGTAAACAGGTTTTCTTTGACCGGAATCAGGTTTTACTAGAGTGGGAACAGTTTTTTTAACTGGCCAAAGCATAAATACGTGAAAATGTTCATATTTGAAAGATAGTTTTTACACTGAAGACGAGAATAAAGCATGTTGGATCAAAGTTTAGGAAATTTAACTGTTCCTATAGGTCTTTGCATAGAAGGTAAAATCTAAGTTTATCCGAGTATTGTCTTATAAATATTACCTTTTCACAGGAAGTGTTCATACTTTGTTGCCTAAAACGGAAGTCACCTTGTGTGTGTGTGTGCGTTAATATTTCTAGGTTACTTCATTTTACTGTACTTCAGTCATTGTAATTTTACAACTTTGGGAAGGTTCTCAGCTCTGTTTGGTCTTTTGTCACACAATTTGAAATTGTAGCTTATTTTCAATAGAAAAGACTTTCTTCTTAATAGCTCTATTTTTATACTTTTTCATTGCCAATTCAAAAGTAATTTAGATGACATTAATTTTAATTGTTGCTGGCTGCCTGGCATTACGTATCTGCCACAACATATTGAATAAATATGTATGTGCATACAGATCGGACTATAGTCGACAGTAGTACATGCATAAATTTGTATGTAAACATATCTTTAATGTCATCTTTTCTCCACAAGAAAACAAGAACAATGTAGTACTGGAGTGACGAATCGCTCGTATAATAATTTGCAAGATGACAACAAAGAGATTAGTTGCTGCCACATACGCTAGCGTACGAGTACATCCATGCACGGCTGGATGTGTGAGCATGGCTAGAGATCGAAAGAGAAGATGCACTTACATCAGTAGAAATATTTTAAACAATTTGCTTAGATTGCAAATTAACTTGGACGACGACGACGACGATGGCAAAAAGAACAGCAACAACAATAGCCACCGGCCTTAAGCATAGATCAGACACACAGATCCAGGCAGCCAGAGCAACAGGAAATGCAATGATCAGGCAACCATGACAACACTGCGATCATGAAAACACGAGAGATCGCGCGCGCGCGCGAAAGCTTTTCTCAGTCTTTTGTCCAAAGTTAAAGGCGAGTAGAGCACAAACTAAGATTCGAATCATTGTTTTTGCCAACTTGTAAACATAGACTTATTAGACAAAAACAAAAGATTTTGAAAAATTAACATGAATTTAGCTATGAAAAATTATTAGATGATAAGAGAAGTGGGGGCATGGATGGCTGGGCCACGTAACTCTGTGCTCTGTTGGCGTTCGTTCTCACATGAAAAGTGGTGTAATTTAATGCACTAGAAATCAAATGGTGAAACGACTTTGAATACCAAAGAAATCCACGATCGCACATACACTCACATAGGACTAGGAATACAGAAGAATAAATGTGGGTGTATATAAGCAGACCTACTCTTATATACTAACCTGACTAATAAAGGTTCTTAGAGTGGACAATAAATTAATACTAATATTTTCAGGAATTTTCATTCATAACGCAGAAGATTGTTCTGTGAGATGTGAGCTAAAAAATTGAGGTTAGAATTTTTGTTGTCACCTATTAAAATTCCATATACATATTTTAGCTTTTCCATTGTAATTTATACACATTTCATTATTTTATTTATTTGTGGAAAGGTAGAGAGCCACACTGAACTATACTCGCCTTGTCCATATACGTATTTCGTATCCTGTGTGGGGATAACACATCAGTGGAACTTCGGTGTAGAGTGGATATATACCCGAACCTCATCGCAAGGCATTTTGAAGAGTCTTATGCTCTAAATGAAACCTTTCGCAATCATTTACTGTAGACTGGTATGTTTTGAACACTCTCCATGAACATTTCAGATAACCACCAACTTTTAATAGTGGGAAAGGCCCTCAAAATATATACATATATTTGCGGCAACTGTACAAATCTTTTCCGGTCTTGGTGGTAAAGAGTTTTCATGCATTCCAAAAAATAAGCTTTGTTGTTTAACTTTTAAGCTAAACTGAAACAGTTATTAAGTTCATAACCATATTCTTCTCATCTCATCACATCACATATATGTGGTAGTAGCACATGTACACTGTATGAGTGTTTAGTAAATACATATTTAACCATACATAGATATGTCTGTATGCATTTGAGTATACATATGCATAGTAGATTTTTGCTTGTTCTTTTTTATTGTCATTCACTCATGGCTTAGGATCATATTACGCGGAATATAATGAAGTCAAGGATGTCATTGTCGCAAATAATGACGTTTTGTTTTATTTTTTGTTATTGTCTGTAACAACAAATGTTCTTTTCTACAGAAACCTAGATGCAGCGAGAAATTTACGAGCAGATATTAGCGTAAGACGATTCACAAAAAGATTCTTTTAAAAAGCTAAATTAAAGTTAATTGCGAATTTGTAAATAGTTCTTTTTCGGAACTAGATTTTTTTGCACAACGAAGAAAAGTTTTTTAAGACTAGGAACAGTTTTTTGAGAATTGAGAAAGTTTTTTTTAAAGGGAGAATAGTTTTTGTAGTCTGAAAAGAGTATTAAGTAACTGGGAACAGTTTTCTCTAAACTAGAAATAGTTAATTATGACTGGGAACAGTTTTTTTCTAATCTGAAAAGAGTTAATTGTGAATGGGAACAGATTTTTCTAAGCCGGAATGAGTTTCTGATAACTGCAAAGAGTTTATTTCTGAGCTGGAAATGTTCCTAAAAACTGGTAACAGTTTTTCTTTTAAGTGGGAACGGTTTTTTCTATGTTGAAAAATGTTTCTAATAAGTGGGAACAGTTTTTTCTAAACTGTTAAGTGTTTTTAATAAGTGGGAATAGTTTTTTTATGAGTTAGAATGCATTTCTAATATTTCTAACCTGGAAAGAGTTTCTTTAAAGTTTTTTTTATAAGCTGAAAAGAGTTTATTATGAATGGGAACAGTTTTTTCTAAGCCGGATTGAGTTTCTGATAACTGTAAAGAGTTTATTTCTGAGCTGGAAAAAGTCCCTAAAACCTGGGAACAGTTTTTCTTTTAAGTGGGAACGGTTTTTTCTACGCTGAAAAATGTTTCTAATAAGTGGGAACAGTTTTTTCTAAACTGTTAAGTGTTTTTAATAAGTGGGAATAGTTTTTTCTGAGCTATAATGCATTTCTAGTAACTAGGAACAGTTTTTTGGGAATTCTAATAATTGAAAACAGTTTTTTCGGAACTGGGAACAGTTTTATTTTCTGAATTAGAAATATATAATAATAACTTTTCAGAGCTGCTAATAATTTCTAATAACTGGAACTGTTTTTTTTCTGAGCTTGAAAGAGTTTCCAATAATTGGGAACAGATTTTTTCTTAACTGGAAAGAGTTTCTTATAAGTGAGAACAGTTCTCTTCTAAGCTGCAGACAGTTTGTAATAATTGGAAGTAGATTTTTCGAAGGTTGGAAGAGTGTCTAATTATTGGGAACAGATTTTCCTAAGCTGGGAATGGTTTCATATAGGTGGAACTGTTTCTAATAACTGAAAATATTGTTTAGTAGTTGAAAAGAGTAAGTGGGAACAGTTATTTTCTAAGCTAGAAATAGTTTCTCATAACTAGGAACAGTTTTTTCCGAGCTGAAAAAAGTTCGTAATATATGAGAACAGTTTTTTTTTTCTAGATAGTTTTGATTAGTTTCTCATAACTGAGAACAGTATTTTCAGAGCAGAAAAGCATTTCTAATAATTGCAATCAGTATTTTTCTGAGCTGAAAAGAGTATCTAAATTATGGGAACTGTTTTTGTGAACTGAAAATAGTATGCATTAATTGCGAATATATTTGTCAAAGGTGGGAAGGGTCTATAATAATTCGGAGAGTCTATTCTAAGCTGAAAAAAGTTTCTAATAAGTGAGAACAGTATTCTCCGAGCTGAAAAAAGATTCTAATAATTGAGAACAGTTTTTTCTAAGCTAGAAATAATTTCTCATAACTGGGAACAGTATTTTTCTGAGCAGGAAAGCATTTCTAATAATTGGGAACACTATTTTCAGAGCTGAAAAGGGTTGGGAACAGTTTTTTGTGACCCAAAAAATTTTTCTTATAATTGAGAACAGTTTTTTGCGAACTGGAAAGAATATCTAATAACTGGGAACAGTTTTTTCTTAGCTGAAAAAGTTTATAAGAAGTGGGAAGCCGTTTTTTATGAGCTGCAAATTGTTTTTAATAACTGGGAACAGTTTTTTCTAAATTGGAAAGAGTTTCTAATAACTGGGAACAGTTTTTTTCTGAGCGGGAAATAATTAGGAATATAATTGTCTAATATGGGAAGAGTGTGTAATAACTGGGGACAGATTTTTTCTAAGCTGAAAAGAGTTTATGATAACAGGGAACAGCTTGCAACAATAAATGAAAATATTTTATTTGGTAGTTGAAAAGAATTTGTTATAACTGGTATCAGTTTTTTAGCTGGAAAAGATTTCTTTTGAACTTTAGACACTCCAATAACTCGGAACAGTTTTTTTCTGAATTCAAAAGAGTTTCCAATAAGTGGGAACAGTTTTTTCTGAATTGGAAATAGTATCTAATAACTGGGAACAGTTTTTTTTATGAGCTTGAAATAGTTTGTAATAATTAGGAATGGATTTTTCTAATATGGGAAGAGGGTCTAATAGCTTGGAACAGTTTTTTCTAAGGTGGACAGATTTTTTAATAGCTGGGAACAGTTTTTTTAAGCTTGAAACAATAATTGCAGCTGGAAAGAGTTTGTAAAAACTGAGATCAGTTTTTGAAGCTGGTAAAGGTTTGTTTTAAACTGGAACGAGTGTCTTATAAATGGGAACACTTTTTCTGAACTGGGAACGATATCTTTTAACTGAGAATTTTTTTTCTGAGTTAGAAAAAATTTCTAATAATTGGGAATCGATTTTTCTAAGATGAGAAGAGTGTTTTATAATTTGGAACAGTCTTTAAAAACCGAGCTGAGAACAATTTCAAACAATTGGATATATTTTTTTCTGAGCTGCAAAAAGTTTCTAATAATAGTGATTTCATTGTAAATCGTGGGAACAGTTATTTTGAACATTTAATTGTTTTGAAAATTGCTGGCGGAAGATTTTATTTAAATGGGAACAGTTAGTATTATTGTTATTTGATTTTTCTAATATAGGATGAGTGACTATTAATTGAGAACAGTTTTTTCTAATTTCAATTTTTTCTAATTTAAAAAAATGGATATAGCTTTTCTAAACTGCAAAAAGATTCTAATAACTATTCTAAATCGTGGGAACAGTTATCTTGCATATTTAAAAATTTTGAAAACTGCTGGCTGTAAGATTTTATTTAACTGGGAACAGTTAGTATAGTTTATGTTTTTGAACTTAGACAATGTATGTAGTTATTCTTGAAATATTTTTAATAATATGGAACAGTTTTCCTTTTTCTCTTTTTATATTGTTTTTAATGAATTAGGAAGGAATTTTAAAAAGTTGAGAACAATTTTTATTAGTTATTTAAACTATCACTAGTTTTATGCAACATATTTAGACTAACTAATGGCTATTCTTGTGGCAATACAATCAGTTTTTCTTATCTATGAATACGCCGCCTCTTTGTCTGCCTGTGTGCGTTGTGCTTGTCTGTCCAACACTTCATTAATCCATTCGCATTTTAATTTATGCCACAACTATGACCGTCCGCTTGTGCTTTCCGTTTAGGCCCATTCAAGTGGGCATTATTAAGAACTTTTTAATAGGCTGCCGTTGCCCAATGTACGGCGGCGAGTATGTTTGTGGATATTTCGATTTTTCCAAAATAACACAATTTGAATTATTACAAATGTTGTAAGTGTTAGCATTACTAAACTTTTCACACAATCCACTTGATGGCGAGCGAAAGCATTTGAATTTTTTTTTCGTGAAGTGTTGACATAAACAAAAAAAATCCAAAAATTCGGCGTTCTCTTCTCGTTGGGCAACAAATATTGGATGGAAAATAGAATTATTTTTAAAACGATCATATGAACAAGTGGATGGTTGGGTTGTTTGTGGATTGTAAAGATTATGAAATAGGCCTCAGATTCAAGAGGGTAGCAGTAAAGAAATGCATTAATGAAATCTTTTTGTCACTTGGCTTTTAATTTACTTCCATAGAACAACATGCAATGCGATTATGAACCACTCGAGTTGCGTCATCATAATCCTCGGCCAGTTGTTTGTGAAAATGATCAAATCAAAAACTATTCACACATTTACTTAGACCACACTCAAAATATGGGTCAAATAATTGACCCGAGCAATCACTTTAGTTTCATGCGTAGTTGTGGTTGTTGTTGTTGTTTATTGTTGAACACACACAGCACTTTGTGGTATGACAACATACTGCGCATAATGCTTAGCAAACAAAATATGATTTGAGAAAGAAAAAAGTCTTAAAAAAAAAACAAAAGTTCTAAATTAATTGCTGAGGCCTTCGTGGTGAGGCGGGCGTAAGAAGAACCAGGGCAACTTGCACTTTTACTGAAGTCATGCGGCAACTATTTGGGCTAATTGTCGCCAGTGCAATAATTACCGCAAAAGGCCGGCCAATTAATTTACACACACTTCATAATTTACAAGCTCACACACTTGTGTTGCAAAGTGGATTTGTCGATCTTCTTCTTCGAAAATATTTCCAGCCACAGATAAAACGATAAAAACATAACAAATCAGTGAATTCGAAAAAAATAACCACAAAAAACATTTTGGTTATTTTTGTATTATCTAAAAACGCTTTAAATGCAAATTGTTGCAACAACTCTTGTTGGGGAGGGAGGGAGAGCTGGATTTTCAATGATTGGTAGTGTGTGATGTGGCAATGCCTCTTTAGTTCGTCGAGTGTTATGAAAACAAATACTTCCATTCGGTGTTACTCGGAATTTGTTGCTTTAGCTAGACCAAACAAACAAACGTATCATATGCCCAACAATTTGTTTATTGAATTTGTTTAAACGTTTTGTTTATTGTGTTTGAAGTTTATTTTGGTTGGGCTGCCTCACCCCTTCGCCATGCAGCGCGGGCTAATCGAATCCGCCACAAAATTTACTTTAAAAATCATTGAACTTTTGCTAAAGAAGAGTTGTTGTTATATTTAAAGAATGCATACAAAAGTGTGATGATGAAATATTGTGGGTTTCAAATGCATGTTGTTGATATTGGAAAAATATATAAAAAAGTTTTATTATTTAAAATATCACAACATAATGACTTGCTTAGCAAAGGAAGCTTATATTTCTCTACTTTTTACACAGGAACATGTTTTAGAAATTTATTTAAATAAGTTTTTATGATAGAAATAGTTTTGAAACCAAAAGGATTTTGTCAGAATATGAATATCTACGGCTGGTAACAACAAGGTAACACAAGCACTCTATAAAAAAAGGTACACTAATGTTTTAGCAATGATAAATTTTCAAGATGGGAAGAGTTTTTAATTACTGCTAATAGATTTTTATGAGAGCTTTTAGAAACTGCGAACAGCTTTTAAGAACAGACAAAATTATATAAAGACTTTTGAGAGCTTGTTTGCTGCTGCTGGGACTCTTCCCAGTAGAGCAGTGGAATGAGTCTTTACAAAGTAGGAAGAGGTTTGTAGAAACTGGTAACAGTTCTCATAAGCAATTTTTATAGACTGGGAACAGTTTTTGAAGAATGGGAACCGTTTTTGAAGACTAGGAATAGTTTTAATAGTATGGGAACAGTTTTAAACCAAACTGAAAACAATTTTTACAAACTGGAAATAGATTTTATTAAACTGAGAATAATTTTTACAAACTGGGAAGAGTTTTTGGAAATTGAAAAAACTTTTTACAAAGTGGAAAGAGTTTTTCAGAAATTGCTAACTGTTCTTACAAACTATTTTTATAGACTGGGAACAGTTTTTGGATAATGGGAACAGTTTTAAAACAAATTGCGAACAGTTTTTAAAATCTGCAAAATAGTTTTTATTAAACTGTGAATATTTTTTATAAGCTGGGAAGAGTTTTTATACAGTGGGAAGAGTCTTTACAAAGTGTGAATAGTTTTTCAGAAACTGGTAACGATTCTTATAGACAGTTTTTATAGACTGGGAACAGTTTTTGAAGAATGGGAAGAGTTTTTCAGAAACTGGTAACAGTTCCTATAGACAGTTTTTATAGACTGGGAAGAGTTTTTCAGAAACAGGTAACGGTTCTTATAGACAGTTTTTATAGACTGGGAAGAGTTTTTGAAGAGTGGGAAGAGTTTTTCAGAAACTGGTAACGGTTCTTATAGACAGTTTTTATAGACTGGGAAGAGTTTTAGTAGAATGAGAAAAGTTTCCATAGTATGGAAACAGCTTTAAATTAAACTGAGAACAGTTTTTAATATCTGAAAATAGTTTTTTTATTAAACTGGAAAGAGTTTTTATAAAATGGGAAGAGTTTTTATGCAGAGGGAAGAGTCTGTAGAATGGTGAAAAGGTTTCTACAAAGTGGGAAGAGTTTTTGTTATAGACTGGGAACAGTTTTTGAAGACTCGGAATAGGTTTTTAAATATGGGAATAGCTTTAAACTAGACTGGGAACAGTTTTTTGAAGACTAGAATCTGTTTTTGAAGTCTGAGAATAGTTTTTATACAATGAGAATAGTTTTCAAAAAAGATTGAGAACAGTTTTTGATGACTGGAATCCATTTTTATTTATTTATTAAAATGGGAACGGTTTATGTACACTGGGAAGAGTTAATTTTCTTAGTGGCATTCAGATTTTTTCTATTGAGAACAGTTCTTTATAATTTTTATAATGTGGCAAGAGTCTTTAGAAAGTGAGAACAGTTCTCATGAACAGATTTTGATTTATGGGAACAGTTTTTGAAGACTGGAATCCGTTTTTAAAGACTGAGAATAGTTTTCATAGAATGAGAACAGTTTTAAAAAGACTGTGAGCAGTTTTTGAAGACTGGAATCCCTTTTTGAAGACAGAGAATAGTTTTCATAGAATGGGAACAGTTTCAAAAAAGACTATGAACAGTTTTTTAAGGACTTTAGAAGACTGAGAATAGTTTCTATAGAATGGGATTAGTTTCAAAAATGACTGTGAACAGTTTTTGAAGACTGGGAAGAGTTTTTGAAGACAAATCGTTTTTTCGAAACAGTTTTTATAGAGTGGGAACAGTTTAAAAAAACTATGACAATTTTTTAAAGGCTGGAAACTGGTTTCCAAACATAGAATAGTTTCTTTAAACTGGAAAGAGTTTTTTTCATAGTTGCTTTCAGTTATTTCTATTGGGAATGGTTGATTATAAACTTATAGTGGCTTTTATAAATAGAGAAAATTTATTTTCTCAGTTGCAGCACATTTTGTCAGCTGTTTGGCTTTTAAACATTTAACAATTTTTCCTCTCTTTGAAGTGGATTTTCCAAATCGAAATATAGGTTTACATATTCGAAACAATTTTATATGATTTTTATAAACTTTGAAGAGTTTATTTTCATAGTTGCTTTTAGCTTTTTCTAATGGGAATAAACTTTCAGTGGACTTTATAAATGCAGAAGATTTTATTTTCTCAACTGCTGGCTGACTTTGCCAACTGATTGGTATTTAAACATGGAACAAATGGGAACAGTTCCTTAGAACTTATATTGGCAGCAACTTTAAACTATATTAAATCATATACTTTTATATGCATTTGTTTTCTCTCTAAAGTGGGGACAGTCGTTATACGTTATATTCGTAACAATTTTAAACTTATTAAATGGCGCAGTTTATATTTGCATTTGTTTTCTTTCTAAACTGGGAACAGTTTATTTCGGATTTATAAAAGTGCAAATACTGTTTCTTTTTTAATTTGGAACATTTTTTCTTGAAAAATCTTCTCACTTATTCTATAATAATCACTGTTCCCAAAATCAAATACATCTTTCATTCCATTTATCTCTTTTCTCATATGTCTGTTATGGCAGCAATCTTTCGAATCTTGTCTTCTACTCAGACATGCCATATTGAGTTGTAGACCTCAGACACTTACGTATGTATACTTGTATATTATTGACACAATTAATTTATTATTAGAAGTTAAGTTCAGGGATGAGATCATATTTCAAATACTACAGTATAGAACTCTATCCACCTATACTATAACTACTACTAGCCGCGTTGGAATGCAGATCAATTGTGTTGCCATCATCGTTTGCTTTTCCCAACGAAGAAACCTCAAAACCTTAATTGTTTCTATTAAGAAATGCCATATGGAAGAGCGTCGACAGACTAATATTGATTGCATATGATTTGCTATTTGAATAGTTCCCCACAAGTGTTAACTATTTATTTGCAAACTTTGTAAGTGAAAACGAGAAACTGAACTAAACTAAAGTACAACAAATGGAAGGCAAATGAAAAAAAAAACTGAGCAGAAATTAAGAATCCATAAAAATCAACAAAATCATAGATGATTAAAATTTATAGACGGCGCAAGTGTTCTGAATGAGATAGAAATTAGTAGCCGGTTGATCAACTAAAGAGCCCAATAGGAAATGTCACTGTAGCGAAGACTAGTTACTGAAATCATGGGCCAGATGGTATGTTGTTAGATTGTTTGTGATATTTGCATACATTTAATTGTAGATTTCACTTAAAACTTCCACCCTCAACCATTGATTGTTTCTATTAGGAGGTCATCTTCTTTTCATCTTTCATTATCTTGGAGGTCATCTTGTTTTTATTTTTATTTCTATTTTTACTTTTAATTCATTCATTCATTTATATCCATTCATTTATCGAATGTCTTAATCTTTATTGTCTTAAAGATGTAGCTTGTTTATATATATAATATCCTTAATATTTATTGCCTTGGTTGCAGAGAGAGAGAGAGATACTTCTGTTTGCTTTGTCGTCTGTGGACATTAAACAATTAAATTTCCACACTTGTTGTAGCGCCATTTAATTGCAAAATGCAGCTGTGAACTACATTCACATGTACACCATCATCATCATCACGTTCACAGTCTTTCATTCATTCACTTATTCGCTGGAATGTGGATTCTTTGCGAAGAACTACACGAACAGCAGCAGTCTCCTCTAAACTCTGTCTGGTAGTACAAGATGCCATGATGACAATGATGATGATGTAATAATGTGGTCTATTGATTATTGATGGAATTTTGTTTTATTAAATATTTGTTTAAAGTTTACAAAGATAGATGTTGTTTCTGACAGACAGAGGACAGAGTTGTACTTAAAGAGCTCTTTTTTTAAGGTAAAAATGGTAAACATATGGAGAATCTTTAGATGTTTCATTATTCATTTGACCCGGAACTTCTTTTCATCATCTTAAGCCCTTGAGTATCCATTATTCAATTGAACACATAAGAAACGGAAAATGCATTTCAGCGTGAAATGTTTGTTATATTGATGAAAAATTAATGGGAACAATTAAGACAATAACTTTTTTGTGAGTTTCTACTAGGCTGCCTCTTCTTTATAATAATTTTTATTATAAATATGTACACTGGGATGGGTTTATTTCCTTAACTGTTTTCAGTTTTCCCATTGGAAGCAGTTGTTTCAATGTGCAAGAGTTTTTAAAAAGTGGGAACAGTTTTTGAAGACTGGAATCGACTGGTTTTCGAAAGCTGAGTATAGTTTTTATGGAATGGGAACAGTTCTAAAAATTTCTGTGAACAGTTTTTGAAGACTGGAACATTTTTTGAAGGCTAGAATCAGTTTTTGAAGACTGAGAATAGTTTTTAAACAGTGGGAACAGTTTCAAAAAAGAACTGTGAACAGTTATTGAAGACTGGAATCCCTTTTTGAGGACTAGAATACGTTTTTGAAGACTGGGAATAGTTTTCATAGAATGAGAACAGTTTCAAAAAAAGATTGTAAACAGTTTTTGAAGACTAGAATGCGCTTTTGAAGACTGAGAACAGTGTGGGAACAGTTTCAAAAAAGACTGTGAACAATTATTGAATAGTGGAATCCTTTTAGACTCATGGAATTCGTTTTTGAAGACTGAGAACCGTTTTTTTATAATGCGGACAGTTTCAAAAAAGACTGTGAACAGCATTGGAAGATTGGGAATAGTTTCGAAAAAGATTTTGAAGACTGGGAAGAGTTTTTTGAAGACGGAGACTAGTTCTAATAGAATGGGAACAGTTCCAAAAAAGAGTGTGAACGGTTTTAGAAGACTGGGAAGAGTTTTTAGAAGACTGATAGTAGTTTTCATAGTGACTTTTAAGACTAGAATCTCTGTTTGAATATTATAATTTGTTTTTGAAAACTGAGAATAGTTTTTGTAGAATGGGAACAGTTTCAAAAGGGACTGTGAACAGTCTTTGAAGACTGGAATTCGTTTTTGAAGACCAGAATCTTTTTTTGGAAACTGGGAATAGTTTTCATAGAATGGGAAGAGTGGAATCAAAAAGTTGAAGACTGCGAATTGTTTTATTAGAATGTGAGAACAGTTTCAAAAAATGGCTGTGGGCAGATTTTGAAGACTGAAAAGAGTTTTTATAGAATGGAAACAGTTTCAAAAAAGTCTGTGAACAACTTTGGAAGATTGGGAATAGTTTCGAAAAAGATTTTGCAGACTGGGAAGAGTTTTTTGAAGACTGAGACTAGTTCTTATAGAATGGGAACAGTTCCAAAAAGCAGTGTGAATGGTTTTTGAAGACTGGGAACAGTTTTTGAAGACTGAGAATAGTTTTCAAAGAGTGGGAACAGTTTCAAAAAAGGACTTTGAACAGTTTTTGAAACTGTGAACTGTTTTTGAAGACTGAGAATAGTTTTCAAAGAGTGGGAACAGTTTCAAAAAAGAGACTACGAACATTTTTTAAAGACTGGGAAGAGTTTTTGAGAAATGGAATCGTTTTTTTTTTCACATTGGGAATAGTTTTTATAAAGTGGGAACAGTTAAAAAAGACTATAACCATATTTTAAAGACTGGGAAGAGTTTTGAGGAATGGAATCGTTTTTTCATAATGGGAATAGTTTTTATAGAGTGGGAAGAGTTTCAAAAAAGACTGAACAGATTTTGAAGGCTGATAATAGTTTTCAAAGAGTGGGAACAATTTCAAAAAATTGTGAACAGTTTTTGAAGAATGTTTCTTTAAATGGGAATAGTTTTTTTCTAGAGTGGGAACAGTTTCAAAAAAGACAGGGAACAGTTTTCCAGTCTTAGAGTAGTTTCTTTAAACTGGGAAGAGTACGTTTCTAGTTTTTTCTATTGGAAATGGTTGTTTATAAACTTTTAATTGGTTTTAAAAATTGAGAAGATTTTATTTTATTTTTTTGCTCGCCCATGAATTCATCTCTTCTCATCTGTCTGTTGTCTCTTCCGCTTACAATAGGCCAGAGAAAAACTATGATAAAAAATCTCTCGATATATTATGCTCGTCCGTCGTTCTTTCAAATCAATTCTGAGTGATTAGTCAGTCAATTGCCTGCTCGGTTGCCCTAACGCCTGCCTTCTATGTAAGACTAATGGCCGTCCGTAAAATTTTTATTTCTTTTTTCAGATTTTTCTTTCGGATTATTTCTGAGTCAATAGTCAGGTCCATCCGTCCACCTTTTTTAATTTTTCTTTTAATTTTTTTTTTCCATTTTGTCCGTCTTTGAGTTCATCACTTCATATCTGTCTGTTGGACCTCTAGATATTTATTTTTTGTCCCTCTATTCATGTTAATTATTCTGATTTTAGTGCCTCATTGATTTTTGTACCTCTTTTGCTCTTTCTCTGTTTCTGTCTGTCCGTCCGTGCACATTTATTTTTTGTGACCTGTGTATTTTACCTGTGTCCAATATTTTCTATAAATATTTTTAACGTTGGCCCTCTAGATATTTATTTTGTTCATTCATGTTAATTATTCTGATTTTTATGCCTCAGTGATTTTTGATTTTTGTCCGTCTTCATTTTCTTTCTCTGCTTCTTTCTATCTGTCCGTCCATCCACATTTATTTTTCTGTGGCCTACTGTGTTCAACCTTTGCTATAAATCTTTTTAATAGAATTGATAGAAATTCGGATCTACATCATCAATCATTCTTGGGCAACATTAAAAATTCCAAATTCATTTAAATAAAATCAAAATTATTTCAAAAACCTTGAGCCCAATTATTAAATTTATTAGCAGCGACTTTGGGCAAAAATATATAATTTTTACTTTTTGTTTAGAACTTACCAAAATTGTAATAGCCTCTGGATTCTATGAGCGTGATTTGCAGTAGAACTGCCGCCAGCAGCAATATCAGGGGGTGTAAACACCCCATTTTTTGTGGACGTTAAACAAAAATTTGGATAATTTCAAAATTGTTTTCTCACAAAATAAAATAAATGAATTCTAAGGCAATTTTGTGATACAAAACTAAATAAAGAAAAATCAAAAGATTACTTTAAATAAAAAATCGAGAAAATAATGGAAATTTCGGGTTCACACAATTGTTTAATTCAAAGTTCTGGTTAACATTTTGTTCACTTGATTTGTATGAGTTTTTTGGAGGTCCTTGATATATTTTTTATTTTTTGCGTAGAACTATGAGAAAAAATGCAGCATTTAAAGTTTGGCAATTGTAAAGACACACAACATCCTTTTACTTTCCCGCGTTACATGTTGTGTGTCCTTTTTGTGGTCTGTGAACATGTTCACCACACCACATGTGGTGGTCTCCAGTCATTATTATTAACACCATGTTTCCAGTTTAAAAGTCAATGGGTCTCATTTAACAAAAAAAAAGAAGCCAAAACCAAAAGAAACGAAATGGCCAACAAAACGAGAAAAATGTAGCAGGAAAGGAAATCCTTGAGTAGCATTTTCTTTACATCCTACGCTCGCCACAGACAAACGAGATGTGTGGGGGGCAGTGTGTGAGGGTTTAACAAGCATTTTCCTTTTTTAATATTAAGCAAATGTGCAAACACCCTCGCACACTCACACATACGATTTATGGTCACCAAAAGTAAAAGGAACCAAAGGAGGAGATACAACCAGAGACAACACACTGACAATCAGCCCTTGTTTGTTGTTATTCTGACAGGGAGAGAGAGAGAGGATACAACCACAACAAGCACCGGAAATGCTTTGTATCATTTCCGTTTTATTTATGACTTAATGTGTAAGCAAGCCCTCCTCCTCCTGCTGCACTGTTGTTGGTCATTTTTTTGAAAGCCCCCAAATCAAGGACACTTCTTGGCTTGTAAATTAAGCAAAAGAAGAAGCAGCAGCAGCAACAAAGCGACAAAACATTTCTTTTAATATTTTTGATTATTTGTTTGCTTAATAGGAGCTGAGCTGTATTTTTTTATAATTCTTGATTTAATATGTTTGAACTTAATGTTTAAAAAGGCGTTACTTGTAACAACATTACGCAGAGAAAGCACAGCACTCTGTGCAAAAATTACAAACAGAAAAAACACAATTCCAGGGGACAATACACTTTAATGTTCGTCCTGCATTGTTGTTCTTAGCGAGGGATTTTTTTATGGCAATTTCTGGTGCTGCTGCTGGTTTTCTGGAGTTAATAACGAGTTTTGCTGTTGTGCAGCTGCAGGATGATGGCGATAATGATTTTATTAATGCCTCATCAAGTGTTTTGTTGTTTGGATTTTATGATGAGCTTTTGTTTGTGGACGTCTTCTTCGGTTTGTATTCATCTTCTTAGGAACAGGACGTTTATTTGCATAACAGAAGTCAAAATTGAAATTATTGGCATTTGATGGCAAAATTGTTTTCAATGAAATGGAAGAAATGATTTAAAGTACTGCTGGAATATCTGGTAGAATATCCAAAATATTCCTCTGACAATCTGAGGAAAAAATTTCTAGGGAAAGAGTTTTCACCAAAGCGGATTTCTTAGAAAGCTCTGTGAAGGGTTTCCCATAGAAAACAAAATAGCTGTAGTTATATCTTCAATCTCTTGGTCTTGCTCAGTGAATTTTCAACAGCAAAAGTATGCCTTTCAATGTAAAAAGATGTCTCAGACCATCTGATGGATATGGAATTGCCCTATGCTCCCCATTGGAAGGTCGGAAATAAATATATCTGATGTATATCTTCAAGAAATAAAAGTAGGTCAGCACTACATATACCATTTTATACATATACCTCTCCTCAGAAAAAATATTTTGATTTTTTTATTATTTTAACGAACATTTTGGGCCATTACCAAATATTTAATTGAATTGATTAACATTTATATTATTTTCATTATCTAAAAACCCAATAAAATATTTAATTAATTCAATTAAAATTTTTGTTATTATGACCAAAAATTTAATTGGTCAATTTTTGTTAATAAAAAAATAAATCGAATAAAAATCATACTTTAAAGAAATATTTGATCTATATGTAACTCTTGCTTGGGAAATAATATTTTTTCAATTAACTTTTTCATTATTTTAATAAAATATTTAATTAACAACAATTACTTTCAGTTTATGATGATGATGAAATATTTGATCAAAATGTATTTTTTTGGAACTAAATATTTTTTCAATTAACTTTTTCATTATTTTAATAAAATATTTAACAACAATTATTTTCAGTTTATTAACTAAAGACATATTTTTGTGCGTCAATAAAATATTTTATTAATTCAATTAAAATGTTTGTCATTATGATTAAAACTTTAATTGGCAAATTTTGTTTAATAAAAAAGCAATTTGCAAGTTTTCAAAGAAAAATCTTATTTTAATGAAATATTTGATTAAAATGCAACTTTTTGTGGCATAATATTTTTTCAATTAACTTTTTCATTATTTTAATAAAATATTTAATTAACAACAATTATATTCAGTTTATTAATTAAAGAAATATTTTTGTGCATCAGTAAAATATTTTATTAATTCAATTAAAATGTTTGTTATTATGATTAAAACTTTAATTGGCAAATTTTGTTTAATAAAAAAACCAATTTGCAAGTTTTCAAAGAAAAATCTTATTTTAATGAAATATTTGATAAAAATGTAATTTTTTGGAACTAATTTTTTTTAAATTAACTTTTTCATTATTTTAATAAACTATTCATTTCATAGTTTAAATTGTTCCATCAATAATTTTTTTATTTAATTCAAAATTTTATTGAAAAAATAAAAAAGGTTAGATATTGACCAAATATTTCGATAAAATTGCAAAAAAAAAAAATAAATAGAAATATATTGGCACGAAAACCCCAAAAAATATAGAAAAAATTGGGGAAAAATATATATTTTATTTTTTTTTACAAAAATACAAATGAAAATAATTGTGATATTAAATTTTGATTAACTCAATTAAATATTTTGTTAAATTTATGAAAAATGTAATTGAAAAAACAGGGAACAAGAAAATTTCGTATCCGGAACCAAAAATATTTTTTGTGTGTATTTTTTTTATGGATAAAGTTTTTCAAAATGTTTAATATTATTCCAATTTGGCTACAATTGTTGCGAATTTCACTTTCACATACAAGTAGTGGTTTAGGAGCAGACTCTTAAGAATTGAGATTTCTTTTTTTTCAAAAAAAATCTTTTTTTTTTTTTTGGCACGAAAAATCCCACAAAAAAATAGAAAAAAAATCGAAAAAAAAATATTTTTTTATTAAAATTCCAAGTTCCAAAGTAGCCTTTCTCATACAAACAGTGGTTTAGGAAGAGTCTCCTATGATTTGAGAAAAATGTTTTTTTCGAAAAATCCTCTTTTTGGCACGAAAATTAGAAAAAATCGAAAAAAAAAATATTTTTTTTTATTTTTTTACTAAAATTCCAAGTGTTTCGAATTCTGAGAATTTATAATTTTTTTTGAAATTTTTTTTGTTGCTACAAAAAGCCCAAAAAATAAAAAAATTGGAAATATTCAAAATATTTATTTTTGAATGTCTAACATTCTAACGAAAGCAACCATAAAAAAATTAGAAAAAAATCGAAAAAAAAATTTCACATACATACAGTGGTTGAGGAAGAGTCTCCTATGATTTGAAAAAATGTTTTTTTTTTCGAAAAAAAATCCTCTTTTTGGCACGAAAATTCCCATAAAAAATTAGGAAAAATCGAAAAAATATTTTTTTTTATTTTTTTTTTTACTAAAATTCCAATTGTTGCGAATTCTAAGAATTCATACATTTTTTTCGAAAATTTTTTTGTTGCCACAAAAACCCCAAAAAAATAGAAAAAAATTTAAATATTCAAAATATTCATTTTCGAATGTCTAACATTCTAACGAAAACAACAATGTCTACATAACGAAAAAACTATGGTTAAATGTGGAATATATGGCCACTTTGTAGACACAAAAAAAATTTTTTAAAAATCATATTTTTTCCGTAAAAAAATCTTTGTTGTGGCATAAAAAAGAGAAAAAAATGGGAAAAATTATTTTGTTCAAAGACAACAATGTCTATATGCAAAAGATCTATAGAAGTTATGGCTCTCTTTGTAGACACAAAAGATTCAAAAACAATCATGATTTTTGAAATTTCTGGTTACATTTCGCGAAAAAACTATTTAACAGAATATATTGTTTTATTTTATAATAGCTGTAATCTTAATGAAAAAAACGAGGAATATTTAAAAAAAATCTATAGATAATTGTAGATCTCGTGATATACAAAATATGCTAGCTTTTGAAAAAAATCATGATTTCTTAAATTTTTGATTAAATAGCGCGAAAAACTGTTTAAAAAATTTGATAACAAAATCTTTTATTTTCTAATAGCTGGGATCTTAACAAAGAACACAATTCAAAAAATCTAAGGATATTTGTAGAAATTATGGCCCTGCTCCTGATCTAGTTTTTGTATGTCCTAACATTTTTTGTTTCTTCGTCCATTGGCTTCATTCTGTCTCTTTTGATCCGGAAACAAAAATTCTTGCACTAATTGCCTACCTCAATATTGGCTGATGCTGAATATTTTATAACACTTTCAATTTCCCTACAACAAACAAACACTTAAATCATCACCATCAGCATGAATGCATTCATCCATCCATCTATTCCACTTTCAGGCAATAAATCAAATAATCGCAACACAAATGTTTGCATCACACACAATAAGCCTGATCATCCCCCCCTCAACCGCCATCATCCATCAAAAAACCTCCTCTGCAATTCAGATAACAAAATGCAACAGCAGCAGCAACAATAGCAACCAAAACAACAACAATAGACTTTTAAATATATGCTAAATCCAATATCAAGACCGGTGCAAGTTCAAGTTCAATTTTGAATTTGAATTTGTTCAATACAACACCTCGACAGACAGCAGGAGCAACGACGACAACGACAGCGGCATCTGTAGCTGTTGCTGTGGATAGACAAGCTGACAGAGGGACGGACGGACACACACACAAAACAAATGTGCAAACAAACAGAAAATTCCATTGGATTGTAATATGAATAAACAATTTAATTTAAGCTTAAAGCAGCCACAATAGCTGCAACAGCAGCACCACCACTGACAGCAACTTGTATCTGCAGCAGCAGCAACATTATAATATGAGCCAAAAAAATCGCCAACATTTGGCGTCATAACTGCACTGCACAAAACCTATGTCTGACTGAAGCTATCTATCTATCTCGATTGCACCCACAGTGCCAGTGTGTATGTTCTTCGAGTGTCTCTACAAAAAATACCCAACAAATTGTTGCACCCCCTAAGCAATGCAACACTCAGAATGGCTGGTACAACAGCAAAATAGAAAAACACCCACGAGTGGCATTTTAATAAAATCAAATGAAATTGAGCATGGCTGGCGAGAAAACAACAACAAATAATGGACAAATCGTTGGAGAGGCTGGAGCCACGAGAGGCTACGTGCCATAAGTTTGCTCAAATCCACAGATGACCCCAAACTGCCCGCCGCATAGAATATTTTCACCTTTGCATTGTGTTGCATGAGTTCAAGTGTTCAATTTTGGTTAACAAATCGAATTCAATATGTTTCTCGGATAATCACTAAGATCCATAATTGTAATTGTAACGGATTCTGGGTGGAGGGGTTAAAAAAGATTATACGTAAATCTGTGTTTTGAAGTTTTCCTATGGAGGTCATTATAGAGGCAGCAGCTCGATATTTCCCACTTTTGCCTATTCCTCTGATGAAGCGACATAGGAAACCTTGTGATCTGCACATTTTAAGTATAGGATGTGTTTAACAATTTTACTTAGAACACTACGAGCGACATTTTTGTGGACCACATTAACCCTCTAGCTCTTCAAGGTAGAGGTATTTTTGGTCCCTTTTATGGAAAAGGAATTCAATATTTCCAACTTTTGCACATTCTTGTAATGAAGTGACATAGGAATCCCTGTGATCCTTACATTTTAAGTATACAATGTCTTCAGCAATATTATTTAAAACACTACGTGCGAAATTTTTGTGGACCACATTAACCCTTTAGCTCCTCAAGGTAGGGGTCTTTTTGGGTCCCTTTTATGGAAAAGGAATTCAATATTTCCACATTTTGCATATTCCTCTTATGAAGCGACATAGGAATCCTTGTGATCCTTACGTTTTAAGTATACAATGTGTTTAGCAATATTACTTAAAACACTACGAGGGACATTTCTGTTGACCACTTCAACCCTCTAGCTCCTCAAGATAGGGGTCTTTTTGGGTCCCTTTTATGGAAAAGGCATTCAATATTTCCCCCTTTTGCACATTCTCGTAATGAATCGCCAAGGTAAACCTTGTTATTTCTACATTTTAAGTATAAAATGTTTTCAGCAATATTACTTAAAACACCACGGGGGACATTTTTGTGGACCACATTAACCCTCTAGCTCCTCAAGATAGGGGTCTTTTTGGGTCCCTTTTATGGAAGAGAGGATTCAATGTTCCCCATTTTGCATATTCCTTTAATAAAGTTTCATAGGAATCCTTGTGATCCTTACATTTTAAGTATACAATGTGTTCAGCAATATTACTTAAAACCCTACGGGGGACATTTTTGTTGACCACTTTAACCCTCTAACTCCTTCAGATAGGGGTCTTTTTGGGCCCCTTTTATGGAAAAGGGATTCAATATTTCCCATACTCTGCACATTATTATGATGAATCGTCAAGGGAAACCTTGTGATCTCTACATTTTAAGTATAGGATGTGTTCAGCAATATTACTTAGAATACTACGAGCGACATTTTTGTGCACCACTTTAACCCTTTAGCTCCTCAATGTAGAGGTATTTTTGGTTCCTTTTGTGCAGAAAGGTAAAAACACCACTAAAACAGCGGTTTAAAGGGTCAAAATATCCTGCAAAAATATTTGCCTTAAAATTCTACTAAAAGCCTCTGCAGACACCAAATGTCAAAACTCAACATAAATATCAGAAATAAGTCCAAACTTAAGACGCTAAAAAATCAAACTCCAGTGTGGGCGCCAAAAGCCAAAATATATCTTTTTGATATATTTTTTTGAATAGATGTAATTTAAAAATCTTAGCACTCATTTAATTGAGAGACAACTTCAACATGTATCCATAATTTTTTTTGGTGCTCAAAAAATAATAAATAATTATGAGAAATAACCCGAAAAAATCCCATATAAAAATGGGCGATTTTTCATATTAAAAATGATGCAAAAACTTTTAGTCTACGTTGCCGGATTTGGACATACCCCAGATGATAAATTTTTAGACTATTTTTCATATTGCAAATTTCTCAAAATTTTGGGCGATATTTCCGTTTGAAAAGTTTTCACAGATATTCCAATCCGAGGTGGTGAAAATGCGGCTAAATTAAACTATATTTTTCTTCGAAAAGTTTTCACAGAAGTGTAGAAACAGCAACCACGTTGTACAAGAAATCTTCATGTGTAAACAACCCGGAAATTCATGTCTGTCATTTATATCGATTATCAGAAGTGTAGAATCAGCAACCACGCTGTGTGAATAAATCATCATGTGTAAGCAGCCCCACAAATACATATCTCTCGATCATTGTGTTGCCAATCACTTTGTGAATCGCAAAAGGGCTGCCAATCATTTCAAGAACTTAATACAATGTGTTTGCATTTACATTTTCTATCAAATATATATTTTTCTAATTAAAATTATGATAATGTTTGTCCAGAAATATAAGCAAAGCATTGTGATTAGGCTGAACCCAAAGATTAAGGCATCGAAAGTAATGTTAGCCTTGAATAGTAGTCGTCCGAAAAAAATAACAATTTCAAGGCTAAACTCAAAAATTGCTAACAGCAAGTTGGGCGCCACTTAAAATATAATCGCTTTGAGGCTTTATTAATATTAATAAATTATTTGTCTCAATTACATTTGAAAAAATTTTTACATATTTTGTACTGTCTCCACGTTGGGCGCCAGTCCTATTAATTTTTCAATTACAATTGAATTTTTTGAAAAAATTTTGTACTGTCTCCACGTTGGGCGCCAGTCCTAATAATTTTTCTGTATTTATCTTGTTTTTAGGAAATAAAATATGTGGCTATTATAAATCATAATTCAATTTCAAAACTAAACTCAAAAATTGCTAACAACAAGTTGGGCGCCACTTAAATGTAATCGCTTTGAGGCTGTATTAACAGCAAGTTGGGCGCCACATAAAATATAATCGCTTTTGAGGCTGTATTATTATTAATAAATTATTTGTCTCAATTACATTTGAAAAATATTTTACATATTTTGTACTGTCTCCACGTTGGGCGCCAGTTCTATTGATTTTTCTGTATTTATCTTGTTCTTAGGAAATAAAATAAATGGGTATTATAGAACATAATCCAATTTCAAAACAAAATTCAAAAATTCCTAACAGCAAATTGGGCGCCACTTAAAATATAATCGCTTTAAGGCTGTATTAAAATTAATAAATTTATCTCAATTATATTTGAAAAAAATGTTTACTTATTTTGTACTGTCTCCACGTTGGGCGCCAGTCCTATTAATTTTTTAATTACATTTGAATATTTTTTTAATTTTGTACTGTCTCCACGTTGGGCGCCAGTCCTATTAATTTTTCTGTATTTATCTTGTTATTTTAAATCATAATCCAATTTCAAAACTAAACTCAAAAATTCTAAACAGCAAGTTTGGCGCCACTTAAATGTAATCGCTTTGAGGCTGTATTAACAGCAAGTTGGGCGCCGCTTAAAATATAATCGCTTTTGAGGCTGTATTAATATTAATAAATTATTTGTCTCAATTACATTTGAAAAAAATTTTACTTTTTTTGTACTGTTTCCACGTTGGGCGCCAGTCCTATTAATTTTTCTGTATTTATCTTGTTCTTAGGAAATAAAATATGTGGGTATTGTAAATCATAATCCAATTTCAAACCTAAACTCAAAAATTGCAAACAGCAAGTTGGGCGCTACTTAAAATATAATCGCTTTGAGGCTGTATTAACAGCAAGTTGGGCGCCACATAAAATATAATCGCTTTTGAGGCTGTATTATTATTAACAAATTATTTGTTTCAATTACATTTGAACAAATTTATACATATTTTGTAATGTCTCCTCGTTGGGCGCCAGTCCTATTAACTTTTCAGTTTTTGTCTTGTTCCTAGGAAATAAAATATGTGGGTATTATAAATCATAATCCAATTCCAAACTAAACTCAAAAATTCCTAACAGCAAGTTGGGCGCCACTTAAAATATAATCGTATTAAAATTAATGAATTATTTGTCTCAATTAAAAATTAAGTGATTTTGAGCCCGTAATTTATATATTTTTAATTCAATTGCTACATTAATTCCTGCAATTAATTTTAAATTTAAATTTTTAATGGATATAAACAAAAAAGTTGGCACATTGCACTGTATCATTATTTTTTTTTGGAAAATTCTGTAATAAAATTCCAATTATTTTTCTATTTTACCTCTATATAATAATGAGTAGTACATATATTTCTATAAAATGCCTCAATTTGGCGTGCTTGTATTTGGAACAAAAAAAATGGTAATTGTTTTGTCCATCTGTTTAATTGAAATTTGGTTCAAAAGTGTGTTTGGTTTTTGATACAAAAAATATGGAGCACTCAAAAAGAGGAACTACTAAAATAGACAGTAGAGAATTGAATTGGCAATTTTTCAAAAAAAAAAACAAGAAATTTCAATTTGCAATCAATTTTTTCTGTGTGTGTGCTTGGAATTTTGGCATTTTTGTTCTTAAATGATATTTGAAACTTGAACAAAAGTGAAAAGAAAAACACTCATAGTCAGCCATAGACATCATTAAGAGAAATACTCGTGCGTCTACATATCTGTATAGATTGAATAGAAATAAATTCTTATTTAATAGTGATTTTGTTAAAACAAATGCCTGCTGCTGCTGCTCCCTAATGAACGTTACTGCCGACAAAGCGCGCAAGTCCATAATGTTAACATGTTTACCATAAAACTAAATGGTTACTTGACAAATAAAAAGATTTATTTTAATGCGAAAATAAACTAAATCGTAATGAGGCAGACTGGAGTGAATGCTCAGGAAATATGTACGCTTTCTTTCTTTTCTAAGAGACTTTTGGCCTTTCACTGCGATATGTGGGCTATATTGTAATAAAATATTGTAAAATTGCATTTATGTTGTGGCTTTCATTCAGTCATTCGAAATCATCGTAGGTTTGTTTGGCTGACATACATTTGCCGGCATTTTATTTAACGTGTTTGTTCTACGATTTTATGTAGTATGTCTAAAGTCTCATTAAAATAATCACGTCTCTGTCATAGGAAGTTTCAATGGAATTTTGAAAAGAGCGAAAACTAACGGCTGTTTGTCGTTTGCTAAAATCCAAAACGCAATGTCTACTTGCTCCACTCCCCAAATGTTGTGCTAGTGCTGAATGCTGAGCTTAGCATAATTCTTAACAATTTCAGAAACATATTCACATTTTCACAAAAAATGCCAACAAACGTTAACATCTCCGATTTCTAGCTCCGTCTGAAATGTAGCCAACACTTCTCAAAAAAAAAGCATTTTTGACACTCATATGCATGAGATCAGATTATACACGGAATTTGGGATCTTGAAGGCTAGTGTCAAAAATCATAGATTGATGGGGGAAGGGAGCAGCCGCCGAACAGCTCAAGTTGGAGTGTGTGATTTTGTACGTTAATTTTAAGTTTGTTTAGGGTGGCCAGGGTGGCAACGAGTTCCAAAAAGAATTCAATAATGAAGAGTGCTAACTCAAGGCAAGGAGTTTAGCATTTCCCTGCCTATGCCACCTAAACTTTCCAGGCCTTGGAAGCTGGGTTATAGCTAAACATGGAATATGTCTTCCTTTCGCATAATAAGCGATTTATTTCCGACTCTGGAAGCTGGAGCATGGATTAACAAGGAAAATATCTTCGTTTTTATTTCCAACTCTGAGTTATCATACACTCGCTTAACGAATGTATAGATTGGTACACGTCTGTTGTTTCTTATACGGAGTGTTTACACTTGATTATTGCACAGGATGAATTCTTTCAACTTAATTATAATTGAAAGTTTTTAATCCAAAAATAACAATTCAAGCATTTTCTAATGAAAACTAAGATTTTTCAGTTATTCAACACTACTTACACCCATTTTCACCGAGTTTGTTTAACCTACAGTTACAGCTTTCCAACAGTTAGAGCTGTCAGTTTTTGTGTAGTTTGACATATATAAATGTTGTTTGTCTCCAGTCGGACATGGTGAAAATGTGGGTAAATTAAACAATATTTTTCTCTGAAAAGTTTTCACGGAAGTGTATAATCACCCACCACGATGTGGAATAAATCGTCATGTGTAAACAGTCCCCATAAATGCAAGTCTGTCGATTATCACAGAAATTTAGAATCAGCCAACACGTTGTGGAATAAATCTTCATGCGTAAACAGTCCCCTGTCGAGTATGTCGTTTATCACAGAAGTTTAGAATCAGCAACCACGTTGTGGAATAAATCTTCATGTGTAAACAGTCCCCACAAATGCATATCTGTTGATTATGGTGTTGCCAATCACTTTGTGAATCGCAAAAGGGCTACCAATCATTGTAAGAACTTAATTCAATCCAAGTTGTAGAATAAATCTGCATGTGTAAACAGTCCCCACAAATGCATGTCTGTCGATTATTTCGATTATCACAGAAGTGTATGATCAGCAACCACGTTGTGGAATAAATCTTCATGTGTAAACATCCCCACAAATGCATATCTGTTGATCGTGGTGTTGCCAATCACTTTGTGAATCGCATAAGGTTTGCCAATCATTTTAAGAACTTAACTCAATGCGTTTGCTTACATTTGCTATCAAATATATCTTTTTCTATTACAAATTCTGACAATTTTTGATTTGAAGTGAGATTTTCGCATGGCTCAAGACCATTTTGCATCTATATTTTATAGAATGCTAATTTATTTACAAAATTTCGAAAAGAAATATAAGGAAAGTATTATGATTAGGCTGAACCCTAAGACTACGACATAGAAGGTAATGTTGTCCTCAAGATATGGAGAAATGTTGAAATTTAATCCACAAAAAAAAACACAAAATTAAAGCCTTGCCATTAAAGGGCTCGCTTACACTGAAGCCTTTTAAGTCGACTCTTTCTAATTCTTGGACAAGCGGTTATGTTGGGTATGATGTTGTCAACAACTTTTTCATTTAATGTTTATAGCTTTATAAAACTATCACAAAATTTAAGCCTTGCCATTAAAAGGCTCGCTTACACCGCAGCTTTTTTTCGACTCTGCGTATTTATTTATCTTTTCATTGAATAATTCTGGCTGATGTAATCCCAAGCATTTTATGAATTAAAAATGAAGGCAGCAGAACTAATGCACTGCCAGTGTCGATTTAAACATCTCTATGCAAAGGTTCGTGCACACCGAAGCTTTTTTTAAATTCTGCACATTTCTTGAACAAGCGGAGTTGTCTTGTACTTACGTATGGTGTTGCCAACTACTTTCACAGAATTTCATTTACATTTTAACAAGAAAATTAATTTCCAATTATGGCAGGAAGGAGTAATCCCAAACATTCTATGAATCAACATTTAAGGCAGCAGAATTAATTACACTCCCAGTGTCGATTTAACCATCTCGGTGCAAAGGTTCGTGCACACCGAAGCTTTGTTTAAACTCTGCCTATTTCTTGGACAAGCGAACAAATTGCCGTATGGTGTTGTCTATTTTAAGAAATTCCATATTCAAAAATTAAAATAAATAAATAAATGAAGCAGCCCAGTTTTTTTAAACCGAAAATAAATTTCTACTTAAGACAGGAGTAATTCCAAGCATTTTATGAATCAAAATTTTAGACAACTATTTTATGAGTCAATATTTAAGGCAGCAGTATTGCCAACTATTAAAAAAATCAAAAGTAAATTAAATATTAAATTTTCACTCAAAATAAAAAAATATTTTCGATGTGTACCCCAGTTTTTTTTCTATGTATTAACCCGAAAATAAATTTCTACTTAAGACAGGAGTAATTCCAAGCATTTTATGAATCAAAATTTTAGGCAACTGCATTGCCAACTATTTTATGAGTCAATATTTAAGGCAGTATTACTGCCAACTATTTAAAAAAATCAAAAGTAAATTAAATATTAAATTTTCACTCAAAATAAAAAATATTTTCGATGTGTAAAAAATTAAAAGAAAAATCAAAAATTTAAAATTAAAAATTAAAATTTGTGGACTTGACCTCGATAATTGTTCACTATAAATGGAATTTATGGCTATCGAAGATAAGTCGAAAAATGTAATTTAAAAATCAACATTATAAAAATTATTTAAATAATTTTATATATAAAAATTAAGTTTGCACTCAAAATAAAAAACATAAAAAAAAAATATTTTAAAATTTGTGGACTTAACCTCAACAGTATAAAAAATATTTTAATAAATATAAATAAATTTTATATATAAAAATTATTTATAAAATAAAATTTATATATATAAATTAAAAAAATATAAATAAATTTTATATATAAAAATTATTTAAAAAATATAAATAAATTTTATATATAAAAATTAAATTTTCACTCAAAATAAAAAAAATATTTTTTAACAAAAAAAAAATTAAAAAAATATTTTAAAATTTTCACTCAAAATAAAAAAAAAATATTTTTTAACAAAAAAAAATTAAAAAAATATTTTAAAATTTGTGGACTTCACATCGATAATTATCCACTATAAGTGGAATTTATGGCTATCGAGGATATGTCGAAAAATTTATTTTAAAAATCATTAGCAAATTAAAAAATTAAGAAAATAAAAAAATATTTGTCAAACATTGTGTGTAAAAAAAAAACAAATTTAGTTAAAACTTTTGGACTTAAACCTCCTAATCATATAATTATTTGGGAATTGAAATATTCAGTCTTTGTATCTTTTCTTGGTTTTGGAAAATTTCCAAATAATTCGAATCTAGTTGTCACCTCCTACAACAAACTTATTCAGCTCACAAAGTAAGCATATTTCAGGAAAATCGTTTTACTCAATTACATCAAAGGGATTATCATTCCAATGCACTCCTGCTACAGATTAAATACTCACTGAAGTCTCAATGTAAACATGCCACATGACACACCACACATCACATACGAGTGCTTATGTATTACAAATAACATAGGAGGATAATCTACACCTACACACATTATCGTTTAACCCAAAATAGACCGCCACTTCATTCATTGAATGGGGAATCTTAAAATACCTACATCTTGTTAATTAGTTTTGGTTTCGTGCTATTTTTCTATTGCTTCTTTAATTGTCATAAAGAATTTCCACGATTTCGTTGGAAAATGAAAAATTGGACCAAAAGTGTCATGAATTGTTGTGCCGAGCACCTGGCCACCCTAATTCAACAGCCCTTTGTCAGAGATCATTGTCAAGTACACAAACACACGCACATACACACACGCTGCACATTGATGTGCAACAAATACCGACCGCATCAGCAGGGCGCACATCATATTTGAACGTAAGACGAATGATGTGTGCTGCACAGTGGGGGTGGAATATAAATATTTTATAATTTTTTAACAAAAAAAAAATTAGGAATAAAATTGAGAAATACGAATACTAGGCAATGGTGGATTTTTTTGGGAGGAGGGGAAGAAAAATATATTTTTTAAATATTTTTGGATTTTGTTTCGGATTTTTTTTTAAATGTTGCCTAATTAAATTTGCAAAAATGTAATCATAACAACATGATAACATTAGCACTCTATACAGAAGTTCCACTGATGAGTTATCCTCACACAGCATACAAAATGGATACTTCAAGGCATCTAATTTTTTTAAGAATTATTTTGTTTTTAGTTTTAGGCATTATTTTTTAATTATTTAATTTTTAGTAAAATTTTACCCAAAATAAGGACTCTATATTCACATTATCTTCTCTTTTAGCCCACTGTGCCCGTTAGCAGTTCGCTGTTGTTTCAAGCATCTTAAGTAGAGTAAGTAGAGTGTGTTGATGTTGTTGCATCAATCGTCTAATTTGTGTGATTTGTGTCGCGTACGGATGAGTCTGTGTCGGCTGCTGCTGCTGCTTGTTGCTGCCTGCCTGCTTTATGTGAGATGTGATATGTATGCCAGAACATATCTCTCTAGCTGGCTGTTGCATGCGGATACATGTGTGATGAACGTGTGTTTTGTGTACTGTCAGCCTTCCACTATGTGTGTGCGTGTGTCTTATTTATAGGTGTGTTTTACATTTTACAATAACAAGAAACCAAAAAAAAAAAAATAGGCAGCAGCAGAAGACAACAACACAGAACAAAAAAAAAACGCTCAACACAAATGCTTATAAAGCTATCAATAGCTTTTGATTGCTTCAGATTATGCATCATCGGCAGCAACAATTTCGTTGAAGATTTACAATGCGGCAAATGCTTCAAACAAAACAGAAAAAAGCGAGAGAAAAAAAACGCTGCATGATGCTACATAGTACAACTATTGTGTATTTGTGGTAAAAAAACAACACGTATCGCATCTTTTCTAAGGTTTCCGTAATAATGTTGCCGATAGTTTCTTTCCGATTTATTTTTTCAAAGACATTCAAATAGACAGCCGGCGGTCAGGGATATTAAGACCAGATTTAAATTGTAAATTTTAATGCAATTTGAGTGAAATTTCCGGAAGTTTCATATTTGTACTCTCATTTTGGAAATATAGGTCCGAAAAGTGATTTAGGAACAGACTCCAAAAAATTGAGAAAAAATATTTAAAATAAACTTTTTTTGTGCATTTTTTTTTTAAAGAAAAATAAAAAAAGAAAAAAAAAAATAATAAAAAAATCATTTTGGAAATATAGGCCCGAACAGTGGTTTAGGAACAACCTCAAAATTTAAAAAAAAAATATTTTTTTTTGATTTTTTTGAAAAATTGCAAAAAAATTGAAATAAATATTTTATTGTATTTTTCAATAGCTAAGATTCTAACGAAAAAAAACATTGTCTACATGTACAAAATCTAAAAATAAATTTGGAAGTTGTGGTCTCCAAAAAATTGGTAACAAAATATTTTTTTTCCACAAAATTTTGTTCTGCTGGCACGAAAAAATCCATAAAAAATAGAAAAAAATTAAAAAAAATATTTTGATATATTTTTTAATATCAAACATCATAAAGATGAAAACAATGTCTATATATACAAGATCTATTAATAAATTTTGAAGTTATGGTCTCCAAAAAAATAAAAATAAATATTTAAAAAAATCTTTTTTTGTTTGCAAGAAAAATGCATTAAAAATAGAAAAAAATTGGGAAAAAATATTTTGTTGTTATTTTTTAATAGCCAAGATTCTAACGAAGAAAATAATGTCTACATGTAAAAGATCTATTAACAAATTTAGAAGTTATGGCCCTATTTGTAGGGGCAAAATAATTTTAAAAAAATCATGAGTTTTTAAATTATAAATTTTGAATTAGGAAAATTTTGATGCAATTTTATTATAGTTATTTATTATTTTATTTAGTTATATTTCCGGAAGTTTAATATTTGTGCTCTCATTTTGGAAATATAGGCCCGAACAGTGGTTTAGGAACAGCCTCCACAAAAATTGAGAAAAAATATTAAAAAAAAATCTTTTTTTGTGCAATTTTTTTTGAAAAATTAATTTAAAAAAATCATTTTGGAAATATAGGCCCGAACAGTGGTTTAGTAACAGCCTCAAAAAAATTGAGAAAACAAATATTTTTTTTTCAATCTTTTTTTTCGATTTTTTTTTTTTGAAAAAATATAAAAAAATAGAAAAAAAAATCGGAAAAAATATTTTGTTGTATTTTTAACTGCTAACATCATAACGAAGAAAACAATGTCTACATATTCAAGACATAATCAAGAATTTAGAAGTTATGATCTCTAAAAATTGAGAAAAAAAAATATTTTTTTCGAAAAATTTTTGTTTTGCTGGCACGAAAAAAATCCACAACAAATAGAAAAAAAATTGGAAAAAATATTTTGGTTTATTTTTTAATAGCTAACACAATAGCGATGAAAACAATTTCTACATGTACAAGATCTATTAACAAATTTAGAAGTTATGGTCTCCAAAAAATTGAGAAAAAAATATTTTTTCTTCAAAAAATCTTGTTTGCTGGCACGAAAAAAAAATCATAAAAAATAGAAAAAAATAGAAAAATTTTTAATAGCTAACATCATCATCAAGATTTATTAACAAATTTAGGAGTTATGGTCCTATTTGTACAGGCAAAAGAATTCTTTGAAAAAAAAATAAAAAAATCGTAACTTTCTAAATTTGTGGCTCGAATTTATTGATTTTGTTTTAGAATTTTTTAAATTAATATTAAAATGTTGCCTAAATAAATTTGCAAAAATGTAATCATGCCAGCATGGTAACAACAGCACTCTATACAGAAGTTCCGCTGATGACTTATTCCCACTCTGTTTACAAAATGGTTACTTCAAGGCATCCAATTTTTTGAAAAAAAAAATCATGACTTTCTTTGTGGCTTAAAAAAACTTTTTGAAATTAACAGCCTATTTATTTGTATTTGATAATGCTAAGATCTTAGCGAAGAAAACAAAGCTCTTTTTAAAAAATGTCTATGAATAATTGTAGAAGCTTGTTTCGGGCATACAACCTATGTTGAGATAAAATCGGAGAAAATAAAATTTTTAGTTTGTTGGGTATTTTTTATTTTGTCTTCTATCACCTTGAAAATCCAGTTATAATTTTTTTAAGCAACTACTACTTTTGAAAGAAGATTCATAATGTTTTAAAAAAATTAAAAATAATTTAAATTTTGAAAAAAAACTACAGAAAATTTTTTTCATTGAAAAAATTTCAGATTTTTATAGAAATTTTATTTTTTTCAGAATTTTGATCAAAATTTCAATATTCAAAATTATATTTTTAAGTTGAACGCATTGAAAGATCCAAAGTGTTTCTCAGCACTTTTATCTATTGAGGTCCTATTACATTTTTGTGGCCTTTGAATGGAAAATTTACTATCGATTGTAATTCACTGACCCCTTGGCTGTCAATGTGATGCATTTATGAGGCCGTCTGTTTGTGTGCGTGTGTGGGTTAGCTTCTCCATACTGAACTCATTACAGCTGTCTCATCACATTTACTAAGTGTTGAAAAATTTGAAAAATTAGAAAAATTCTCAACTTAATGATCTCAACGATTTCCATAATGTACGACGAATGAACGAACTGGCTTGGCTGGCTGTCCGAAAATCTGGCCAACATAATGATGGAATTTTAATTGGAAAGTAATAAAGCACAAATACATACACTTACACTTTTAACAAAAGAAAACGTGTTGAGGGACATGGTGAATTGATTTTTTTTGGGGCAGAAGTGCATTCATGCCCAAAAATCCACTTTGAAGTGCCAGCATTATATATGGAGTGTAACAATTTTTTCCCGAACACAAAAGAAATTTTGAATTTTGAGCCAATAAAACAAAAAAAAAAACAAAAATTCAAAAATTAATTGTGGGAGGAGGAGTCTGACATACAAGTTGCCCCCAAATAATTGTTTATGGGCCACATTTTCAATAAATAAATATTAAATTTTTTAATAGCTCCCTATGTGTCCCTGGGGGGAGTGTGTTGTGATCTCTTACTATTTGTGTTTTTTTAATAGAAAAAATATTCTACATTTCCTTTGTGCTTTGCTGACTTCTAATGTTGTGGCAATTAATGAAAAATTAAGACATTTCCACAATTTGTTTTTATGTCTGCCTTTCGTTTTATTGCACTAATTATTAATAGACTCTTACGATTTTATGGTGTTGTTTAGTTTTGATTTTTTTTGTTTTTTGTTAAAGAAGTCCCACTGAGAAGTTTTATATTTCTGACAAAGGGCAGACCTAGAATAAAAACAACAGTCTACTAAAAGATTTATAGCCATGGCGAACGTTATAGGGATGCATTGAACATATTTATGCTGAAGGATTTATATATTTCGGGGGAAGAGAACAGGGGCCACTGAGAAGTTTTCATTTCCGAAGAAGAACGTGCTGCAAATTTGCTTGGAAATACCATTTCCAAAAAAAGTCTCACAAACTCCCTACAAAAAATTACAGTCCTACTTAGCAGTGATATATTTGAAAATGACAGACAAATTGAACGATTAATTCTTTAATGTGGATTTCACAATTTTTTGCAGCCATTTTTGATGAAATTTTAGAGTGATGCAAGACGACAGATTTGAGATATGTGTTCTAGAAAAATCTTTTTGCTGTCATAGACACAAGAATCTTAAGAAAATTCCTGTAGATGACGTAATTCTTTTCCTTTAAAATTCAAAAGTATATCAAAAAATTGCAAATTTTGGAATGATGGACAAATGTTGACTACATCTTAGTGATCTATGTCATAGAAGCCATTTTTGTTAGAAAATTCCTCTCGAAGGCGTGATTGTTTTCATTTCAAATTCAAAAGAAATCAATTGATATTCAAAATTAGATTATTTCAGAATTCAAAATTTCAGATTCAAAAAATACAAATTAAAAGAATTGCATTTGAAATTCTACAGATATCAATTGAAATCTAAAAAATATACATAGAAATTCAAATGGATTTATCAAATTTAAATTCGTTGAGTTCCAACGAAAGTTTAGAAAATAAGTTTATTCTGTTGAATTTTAAAAGTACCTTTTTGTGTTTTGAGTTTGAAATAGAAAAAGATGTAGTGAGAGTAATAAATATGCGTAAAAATAATAATAATTTCTATAATTTTACTATGAGAATTTTTTGGCATTTTCCAAAGGTCGTTACTATTAGATCATATGAAAATGGACAATAAAGATAATTTCTGCTTTTTCTGGAAATTTTTCTAAATTTTTTCATTCTTTGAAATTAAAACATTCAATCGATTGTAAATTTATGATATTTTAGTTTCTGGAATATGTTTGCGATTTTCTCAATCAGGAGGAAAAGTGAACATTTTGTATTAAAATTTCTAGATTTTTGTGGAGGAATCACCTTTAAGACCAAATCTATTGGAAACTAATGGAGATATACGAAGAAAAAATTGTTGCATTTTTAAACATCGTGGTTAGATAGATACCAGAACGAAAATTTTATCTCAAAAAATCACAATGGCATAAGGAAAAAAGTACATATTTTATTGTAAAAATATTTTGTAAAAATTATTAAAAAAAAATATTTTGAATAAAAAAGTATTTTCGTGTAAATTTTATTCATTTATGACTCGTTCGAAAACAGGACTTTTCGGAAGGAGGCAAAAAAACATAATTCGATTTTTACGGTTCCTTATTAGGAAACTAAAAATTTGACTATGACATTTATCTATTTTTGAAAAAAAAAGAAAAAAGAAAAAAATAAAAAATATATTGTGAAAATTATTTTATAAAAAATGGAGCCAAGCAGAAATACGTTATTTTGATTTTTTTGCACGGGGAGAGCATTACCTTAAGAATTTATTTTTCAAAATTTTATGTTTATTTTTCAAAATGTTATGTTTATTTTTCATAATTTTATGTTTACTTTTCAAAATTTTATGTTTACGCAAAAAATAAATTAAAACCTTAACAAGGAACTACACATTTTCAAAAAAATTATACAGTTTTTGTTAAAAAAAGCAAAATTTAAAATTCAGGGAAAGAAGAACATTTTTTATCCCGGACAAGTTTTTTTTTTCTAAAAAATTATTTTTTTTTAAATTGTATTTTTACGAAAAAATAACCTAGTCGAAAACAGTGAAGTGAAAATTACTAATCGTTCGAAAATATGGCCATTAGCAAGGCAAATAAAATATATATAAAAAACTCTAACAAAGGATTCCAGATTTAACGCACAATTGATTGCCAGTCATGTTCGTTAAATCAAGAAATTCGTTATATCGACTACTTTTGTGAGAAAAAATGGAATAATTTAGTTTAGATCTCATAACCAACCAATTTCGTATTTGTTAAATCGAGTGTTCGTTAAATGGGAAATTCTATATTCAAATTTTGTGGTCTAAGGCGGAAATATGTTCGTTTTTTGGTCCGTTGAGAAAAAAATCGCAAAAAATTAAAAAAAGAAAATTTTTTGTTAAAAAAATTGTAAAAAACTATTTTTTTTATAAATTTGTTTTTTCATAAAAATCTTTTTTTTTATAGAAAATATTAAAAAAAAAACATTTTTATAAGTTTTTTTAAAATTGATTGCCAGTCATGCTCGTTAAATCAAGAAATTCGTTATATCGACTACTTATGTGAGAAAAAATGGAATAATATAGTTCAGATCTCATAACCAACCAATTTCGAATTTGTTAAATCGGAAATCCTATATTCAAATTTTGTGGTCTAGGGCGGAAATATGTCCTTTTTTTGTCCGTTGAGAAAAAATCACAAAAAATTAAAAAATAATATTTTTTGTAAAAAACTGTACTTTGTTAAAAAATTTAAAAAATATTTTTTATAAATTTGTTTTTTTTTTTATAAAAATCTATTTTTATAAAAATCTATTTTTATAAGAATCTATTTTTTATAAAAATCTATTTTTATAAAAATTTATTTTTATAAAAATCTATTTTTTATAAAAATCTATATTTTTATAAAAGTCTATTTTTTATAAAAATCTATTTTTTATAAAAGTCTATTTTTTATAAAAGTCCATTTTTTATAAAAATCTATTTTTTATAAAAATCTATTTTTTATATAAAAAAAAAAAAAATTTTTATATTTTTTTAAAAATTTTTGTTAAAAAATATTTTTGTTAAAATTGGATTTTTCGTAATATCTCTCAATTTTTGTATTGTTACTTATATTTAAATGTTCTTCTCTATTTATTCTAGTGAATCCTACTTATCGTCGTTATTTGAATTTTCCCAAAGTGATTTTTTGTGAATATTTTCAATGCAGAATTTTCTCAAAAGGCTAAATGCTGCAAACCTTGGGTGAGTTTTAGTTTAGACATTGATAAATAAAATTAAAAAAATTATGAATTTTTTTTAGAACTGCCGCGTTGAAAAACGACGTTTCAAAAAATACATTATTTTTATTAGTTCAAATGTATATTTTGATATTTGGTGGATACTTTTAATTTTAAAATTATTCAACAATTCAGTGTGGAGCTAAATAGTGGCATTTTTATAAAGCCGATAAATTTTGTAACGTTCTTGTAAACAAGCCACAGAATTTCAACAAATGGGTTAGAGCTGATTTTCTTTGCCGTTACATCAAGCCTATGTACTTATTAGGCTGTCTTGTTAATTATTAGAATTGTTAGAAGTCTTCTAATAATTAAATAGATGTGGCAGAAGCCTTATATGAGATTTAAATAGAGTTTTTAAGACAAAGTGTATTAGAGTGGATTTTCTTGTCCGTTTCTCTGAATTTTGCAACATTTTTGGATTTATAAATCTGACAGGATTGGCAAAAGTCTACTAATAATGAAATAGATGTGGCAGAAGCCTTATGTGAGATTTAAATACAATTTTTAGGACAATGTGGATTTTCGGATAATAAATCTTACTGGATTGGCAGAAGCCTTCTCATAATTATTAGAATTGACAGAAAACCTGCCTCGGCACTAGTCGCCATGAGTGAAATTTAAATTGAGTTTTTTAGGGCAAAGAAAGTTTATCAATTTATCAAAAATATGCGAAAAAAGAATATATCTTTTAATTAAAAAATATAATTTTTTAATTAAAAAAATAATATTTTTAAATTATGATAATTTTTCTGGATTGACTGAAGCCTTCTCATAACTATTAGAATTGCCAGAAGGCCACATGTGAGATTAAATTGAGTTTCTATGACAAAGAAAGTTCATCTATTTTTCAAAATCAATTCTAAAACGGAGACATTTAAAAAAAATATTTTTTTTATTAAAAAAATCATTTTTTTAAATTATTATAATTTTTCTGGTTTGACTGAAGTCTTCTAATAAATATTAGAGTTGGCAGAAGCCCTGGCTCTGGTCGCCACATGAGAGATTAAATTGAGTTTTTATGAAACTCAACAATTTTTGAAAATATGCAGAGGAAATCACTTTTAAAATGTGGACATTTACAAAAAAAGAATATATTTTTTATTAAAAAAATATACTTTTTGAATTAAAAAATTAATATTTTTAAATTATGATAATTTTTCTAGATTGTCAGAGGCCTTCTCATAGTTATTATAATTGACAGAAGCCCTGCCTCGGCACTGGCCGCCATATGTGCAATTTAAATTGAGTTTTTTTAAGGCAAAGAAAGTGGAAATCAATTTTAAAATGGGGACATATTCTAAGAAATATATTTTTTTAATTAATAAATTCATTTTTTTTTCAATTTTGATCATTTTTCTTCTAATAAATATTAGTCACATGTGAAAATAAATTGAGTTTTTATGATAAAGAAAGTCCAAAGAAAATAAGCAGAGGAAGTCAATTTTAAAATGGGGACATTTTCCAAAAAATATATTTTTTTAATTAAAATTATGATAATTTTTTTGTTTTGACTGAAGCCTTCTAATAAATATTAGAATTGACTGAATCCCTGGCACTGGTCGCCACATGTGAGACTTTATGAAACTCATAAATTTTTGAAAATATGCAGAGGAAGTCACTGCAAATTTTCCAAAAAAATATATTCTTAAATTAAAAAACTATCTTTTTAATAAAAATTCATTTTTTTTAATTATGATAATTTTTCTAGATCGACTGAAGACTTCTCATAGTTATTATAATTGAAAGAAGCCCTGCCTCGGCACTGGCCGTCATATGTGAAATTTAAATTCAGTTTTTAGAGCAAAGAAAGTTCATCAATTTGATAAGATGCAGAGGAAATCACGGGACAATGTTTCAAAACAATATATTTTTTAATTTCAAAAAATACTGAAATATTTTTTTGAATTAAATTATCTTAAATTTTTTGAAAAAATGTTTCAAAGATATTTTTTTAATGTAAAAAAATACTGAAATATTTTTTGAATTAATTTTTATTTTTTTTTTTTTGAAAAAAAAATATATATATATTATTTCATTTTTAATGTTATATATTTTAAAATATGTTATTTTAAATTTTCTTTCATTTAAAAGGCTTCTTTAGTAGCTCTTTTTAGAGCCACCACAATTTGTTAAAAAATCCCCATATCGTCTTAATTCTTAAATTTTTTGAGATATTAAAATTATACCACTTTTTTAGATATTATTCAAAACAAAAATTTAAATGCTGCATTTTTTCCTGAAGTTGTGGTTTCTAAAGTTTTTTTCGGAATATTTTTTGGTATCCTTTTTTCCGGGGGAAAATTTCCAATTATCCTTTTTTGAACTTTGTTTTTAATCCTTTGCTTTGAAAGTTGATTTGTTTTTAGTATTTGGTTTTTTTTTTTCATTAATTTTTTACACACTTTTTGTATTTATTTTTTGACTTTGTTCAAATAATTTGAAAACTTGTAACCGTCACTAGTAATTTTTTTTTCAAATCCAGCCGTTCGTGTTTCTCTCCTCTTGGCAACGAGAACGAGAAGAACAAACAACGGAGCAGAACAGAACAGAATGAAGGAATTGTGTTGTTGTTCACCACCCGCGTACGATTTGAAAAAGCTTTTGCACAGTTTAACGTCTGAAGTTCAACTGAACATAAACGAACGTTAAGCCAACGAAAAAATATATGAAATTTCCACACTGTGGCGTTAGGTGGCAGGCGGCAGCAAGGCAACGCCGTCGTCAACCAACACGCAGACGGCGACGCGACGCCTTAACAGTGAACGGCGAGCGGCTGATCCAGAAAATCGAAAATCTAACTAAACTTACGGACAGAAGCCAGCGAGCGAGCGAACGAATACGCGAACGCTGTCAGCTAAAACAAAATCTAAATGCTCAATGATTTTACTCCGTGTGGCTAGCGCGGAGACTGTTGGTGGGACATATGAATGGTTGCTTGGTTGGATATGGTGGGATATGGATGCACAAACCAAGAGCCAAGAGCAGTGTGTTGCGGTTGTTGTAATTGTTGTTGGCTGCTCAGCAACAACACGAAGGCGAGGAAAAGAAAACACGAAGCAAAAAACCACAAATCTCGATTGATGGCAGTGGTGACAACACCACGACAACATCGCCACCGCCACCACCAACACGACGATTTTTTTCCTGAAGCCAAGAAGCAACAGCAACATCAGCGCCAGCAAATTACAACGAAGGCCCAGAACAAACAAACATAAAAAAACACAACAAACGACAAACCACGAAGTGCCACATGTGTATGTGTGGAGCTATGTTGCAGCAACATGTTGCACCAAAGCTTAATGACTGGTTGTGTTTACATCTGTGCGGAGTTACCACCAATCACTGTGGTGGTGGTGGTATGAGTTCGTTCGTAAATGTAACAACACAGTGCCAGTGTTGTGTCAGACATGTGTGAAGCACGTGCTAACAACAAAATGTTGCAAACGGAAGGGGTGAGGGGAAAATGTTGTAAAAGAAAAAACAATTTAGGAATGCAAGTAGTCTCTCATAGTCATAGGCAGAAACTCGATTAAACGGAAGTACCCTAAGAATGTCCTTATATGAATGGCAGGATATCCCATAATTTTCAGTTTGATGAGTTTTAAATCATGCGTATATATAATCCTTGAAGATTATTCTTCGTCGAATTGAAGACACGATAAAAATAAATCTGACTTTCTAGGGTTAAAAATTCCCTAGAACCGAGATGACCTAATTCATAGATCATCAAGGGTGCGACCTGTGAGGCCCCTTGTCAATTTGTTTTTGCTGGCACCAAGACTAATTAAAATCTCATTAATATGCAAAACCACGAATGAAACGATCCTAGCGGTGAATAGTAGCGAAATAATTCAATTGGCATAGATTCGACGTAAATCCTTCCAACAAAATGGAGAACTGATAATTACGAACTAATAATGGAAAGGTTCAGAAATTGACGGTACCGAAATGGTTTACGAGCAGTTGGACAAGCCATGTGCACAGCGTCCCAAGCGGTGGATAGTAGCGAAATAAATCAATTGGCATAGCCTTGCTATAAACCCTGCAAACAAAAAGGAGGACTGCTGCACGACAATTTGATGGAAAGGTTTCATGAATAACAGGCCATTAAATGATATAAGTTGTCTTCAATAGAGCAATGGAATCCTATTGGTTTCTGGAGATTTATATCAGGTTTATTTAATATCGGAAATACCTGCTAAGATTTAAAAAATTCTGCCAGCCGCACTTTCTTCGAGAGATAGACCTATAAGAGGAAATGAATGTATAACTGACGGAATGATATTGATTAAAACCGCATAGATTATCAAAACCAGGCATTTAGCGAACTAAGCGGTGGATAGTGGCGAAATAAATCAATTGACATAGCTTTGCCATAAACCCTTCAAACAAAAAAGGAGATCTGCTGGCGGACTTTTGATGGAAATGTTTCAAAAATGCCAGATAATGCATTGATTTAAGTTGTCTTCAATAGAGTAATGTAATCCTGTTGGTTTGTGGGATTTATACAAAGTTTCTTTAGTGGCTGAAATACCTGCTAAGATTTCAAAATTTCTGTCAGCTGTTCTTTCTTCGAGAGATAGACTTATAAGAAGGGGAGGAATGAAGAATTGAGGAAAGGAAATAGATTAAGATATATATTAAAAACCATGCAGCGTTCCTAGCGGTGGATAGTAGCGGAATAAATCGATTGACAAGCCGTAGCATAAACCCTTCAACAAAAGGAGAGCAGCCGCAGATCTTTAATGGGAAGGGATTCCGAAATTGCCGATATCGAAATGGTTTAAGGGTAGTTGTCTTCAATAGATCACTGGAGTCCTACTGGTTTGGCCAGAATGCTTACTAAGATTTCAAAAATTCCATTTTTATTTTGAGTTTCCGGAACTATCTCTGGCAGACACACTTTCTTCGAGAGATAGAGAAAAGGAATGCAGAAGAACTGAAGAAAGGATATTGATAAATATCGCATAGATATTTAAAATCATGTTCACAGCCATCCTATCGGTGGATAGCGGCGAAATATATCAATTGACATTGCATTGTCCTACGTGACCAAACTTCATCCATATACAAAGTAAGAAAGATTTCATAAATGGCAAGATATCGAAATGGTTTACCGTGGAGTTGTCTTCCATATATCAATATAATCCTAATGGTTTCTGGGGATTTTGCCAGAGTTGGTTCATGGCCGAGAGATTGATAAGAGGAAATTAAATTTATTAATTTTACATACATTATGTCGGATAATCAAACCATGAGTACATCGCTCCTAGTGGTGGTAAGTGGCGTAATAAATCAATTGACATTAGCCCTCAGAAAGAGATTTTCATAAATTTCAAATAAATAAATTTCATTCGTCGCGCATGGTTACCAATTGGCCAATGACTCCTCAGCACTGATATCATTCTTGATACGTTTCTTCTACTCTGACTTTGAAGGTCTCTGGTACGTTTTTTGGTTATATTGAGGCCAGATTTGTCGCGATATTTGGCACGTGTCTACAGTGTCTACATGATATCTATCGGAACCCATCCTCGTTCGTTCCCATAAAAGTGTCTGTCCAGGGATTCATATAAGAGCGACCACATATAGAAAGCTCAGTCTGGACAGCGCATCAATGCACCGACCTACTAATGTCAATGTTATGCGGTTAGATCTTAGAGACAAAAGAACAGCCCGAGTGTCTTCAAAGATTTCTATGCGACCCGTAGTGCCTAAAGAGGAGAGACTACTACTGCAAGCTTCCATAATTGTGAAGACTTCCGCCTGAAAGACGCTGTGGCTGTCCGGAAGTCGGAGGAACATGCTGTAGTTTTTAAGCTTCGTGGAATCCTTAGAGTGAACACAGTATGACAATGTTCCAAAATCGTGCACAAAACTAGCGATTGCTGGCAGAGAGAAGGAAAGAGAACGATGAGGATATGAAGGAATACTTTGGAGGCCAGTGGAATAGCTGATAGAGTAAGGAAGAGTCCATTCTAACTATTTCGTGTTTAAGCTTCGTGGAATCCTTAGGGTGTCCAGTGGTTTTTACTAAAGAATCTAGCGTGGCAAGAAACAGATTGGAGTTAGTTAAGTTCCTGGAGATCATCTTCAATTCAGGGAAATTCCCTCGGAAGCTAAGTCTACTATATAAGTAAACAATCCCTACACTTGTCTCGCACAGTTATTGTGATTCATCAATTTTCTTACATCATCGTCAAGATCATTTCGCAATCGTCTAGCAAACTGTAAACATTTTGCATTTTTGCTTAGAGAACGTGGCCGAAATTTGCAAATTCCAGACTCTGTTCTTACTGTGCCAGCCATAAAGCTAATCAAACAAAGTGTTTGTTTTAGATAAAGAAAAAAATTGCAAAAGCTTTTCACTCTTTTTTTTATTTATTTAGTTTTTATTCACAGAAAGAAGTGCAAGTAGAAGATAATTTGGTTACGCAGCAGCATCCCATTGGGCGGACTGCTCTGTTTACACCTAGTTTCCGCTATAACAATGAACTCAGAATAAATTCATATAATAAATCAGTGCCAATGTTAGTGCCGAGAATTTGCTTGAAGATCAAGACCTTTGCAAAGGTTTGAAATATTACTATGGGATGCCTAAGAGATTGTGATTAGATATCAGACTTCCTAGTTTTGCTATGAAGAATTGCATATAGTTTTTATACTTTACTTTCCTACTCATTGTGTGGCCCACTGTGCGTCCTCGTGAATTACTCTAGTTAATTGTTCTTGCATTAATTCCAAGGAAGTTTATAGAATGCGAATAATTAATGAGCCGGAACGGCAAGGTATCCAAAATGGTAGATATTTCGGAATCCTAGTGGTTTCTGGGGATTTTGACAGGTTTGCTTAATGGCCGGGATACATGCTAAGATTTCAAAATTTTCATCTTTATCCAGCCACAACTTTCTTCGAGATATAGACTTTTACCAGAAATGGATTGAAGAACTCAGCAAAGGAAATTGATCAAGATCGTACAGATATTTTATATCTTGTGTACAGCGATCCTAGCGGTGGCTAGTGGCGAAAGAAAAGGTAGTGATGAGAACTGGTTTAAAGATCAAGACCTTTGCAAAGGTTTGAGATATTACTATGGGATGCTTAAGGGATTGTGATTAGATCTCAAACTTCCTAGTTTTTGATTTTAAGAATTCCATGATTGGAGAAACTTTCCAACTCAGTGTGCAGCTCACTGTGAATTATTCTAGTTAATAGTTCTTGCTTTGACGGCTATAGTTCTTGCATTAATTCCAACGAAGTTTTTAGAATAAAAATTATTTATGAACCGGATCGACAGGGTATCCAAAATGGTAGATATTTCCAAATCCTACTGGTTTCTGGGAATTTTGAGAGGTTTGCTTAATGGCCGGTATACTTGCTAAGATTACAAAATTTTCATCTTTATTTCGAATTTCTGCATTCAGCAGTATCTCAGCCAGCCACAACTTTCTTCGAGAGATAGACTTTTACCAGAAATGGAATGAAGAGTCGAGCAAAGGAAATTGATTAAGATCGAATAGATATTTTAAACTTTCTGTAAAGCGATCCTAGCGGTGGCTAGTGGCGAAAAAAATGGTAGTGACGAGAACTTGTTTAAAGATCAAGACCTTTGCAAAGTTTTGAAATATTACTAGGGGATGCCTAAGGCATTGTGATTAGATCTCAAACTTCCTAGTTTTGAATTCCATGATTGGAGCAACATTCCTACTCATTGTCCAGCCCACTGTGGAACACAAACCAAATTGGTTACTCATGATTTACTCTTGTGAATTGTTCTGGCATTGATGGCTATAGTTCTTGCATTAATTCCAAGGAAGTTTATATAATGCAAATTATTAATGAGCCATTTAAGGTAAACCAAACAAACTGAGACATAAAATTTCCCCGAGTTTTGTCTGCCTCCAAAGTTACAATAAATTTTCAAAAGTGTAACAATATTTCCTACAAATTTCCCTAAGATTTATATAGCCCTTGAAGAGACCATGAAGGAAAAAAACAACATCTTTATATTGTCTACCAACAAACTCTGAGGACGAGTTCATCCAGCTCTTGCCTTGATGGCTGAATGGTTGATGCTGCCGTTTCTCCTTTCCTGTGTGACTCTACCACAAAAGACCTATTAAGTGTTTATGTTTTATGAGTTTAGCAGCTAAACAATTTACTTAAATATCTTGTAATTTTTCAGAGCACTTTTTGTCACCTCCCTCCGGTTCCTCATTCCACACTTCATAAAGCGTCAATTTACATATTCTCACAGTGAGGGTGTCTTTCTTCTTTGCTTCATTTTTGCTACAACCATCTAATGTTGCAAAGTGCTTAACCTTATGAATATGTTGCACGCGTTTTTTTTTTCTTTCTATCTCTCCCAGCTATTCTTTTTAACCCAAGTTAGTAGTATTTTGGGAGTCATGTTTGGCAAAGTAAGTACTACTACTATGAGAGAAAAACATCCACATCCTTGATGTTGTTTTATCCTGTAGACTGTAGTTAAAATGACAAGAAAGTTGGGGTATCCGCGCGCGAAAACTCGGTGTGCAAAAATTTAATCAACTCACAGAATGTGTGGCAGAGAGTTGAGGCAAGGACAATGCAGCAGCAATAGCAACATGCAAATATCTCGCACTCAACCACTTGGCTGTGTTTAAGGTTTCGCATCCACCTACTCCCCATGGAGCAGAGCCAACGAGGCACTGGAGTCCAGAGTTTAAAGCGAGGAAGTTTTGCAAATTCATTCAAAGTATCTTAAAGTGATGCATTGCTATTTAGCTGCCAGAAATGTGGAGATTTCCAAGACCTTGGCATACAATTGAATTCCAGAGAGTCAACTCCCTCATCTTAAAAGTCTGCCACTTTCCAAGTCTTTGTTAGAGATTTTTTGAAGTTAATTTAAATTTGTCGTGTCCATATAACTGCATGAACTATCATTACTTAGAAACAGACTGACTGTTCGGGAGACAGTGGTGTACCACCTAAAGCCCTTAGGGAAGGAGTAGCCTAAATACCCAAGAAAAAAATTGAAAATAATTTTTGGACTGGAAGTTTTAATTATATTTTTTACAACAATATTTTGAAAATTATTTCGATTTTTATAGTTTTTTCCTCGATTTTTTTGTATTGTTATTTTTTGCAAAAAATAATTATAATTTTATACAAAAATAATTATAATTTTATAAAAAATAATTATAATTTTATAAAAAAATAATTATAATTTTATAAAAAAATAATTATAATTTTATAAAAAATAATTATAATTTTATAAAAAATAATTATAATTTTATAAAAAAATAATTATAATTTTATAAAAAATAATTATAATTTTATAAAAAAAGAATTATAATTTTATAAAAAATAATTATAATTTTATAAAAAATAATTATAATTTTATAAGAAATAATTATAATTTTATAAAAAAATAATTATAATGTTATAAAAAATAATTATAATTTTATAAAAAAATAATTATAATTTTATAAAAAATAATTATAATTTTATAAAAAATAATTATAATTTTATAAAAAATAATTATAATTTTATAAAAAAAAAATTATAATTTTATAAAAAAATAATTATAATTTTATAAAAAAATAATTATAATTTTATAAAAAATAATTATAATTTTATAAAAAATAATTATAATTTTATAAAAAATAATTATAATTTTATAAAAAATAATTATAATTTTATAAAAAATAATTATAATTTTATAAAAAAATAATTTTAATTTTATAAATAATAATTATAATTTTATAAAAAATAATTATAATTTTATAAAAAATAATTATAATTTTATAAAAAATAATAATAATTTTATAAAAAATAATTATAATTTTATAAAAAATAATTATAATTTTATAAAAAAAATAATTATAATTTTATAAAAAATAATTATAATTTTATAAAAAATAATTATAATTTTATAAAAAAATAATTATAATTTTATAAAAAATAATTTTATTATTTTTTATAAAAAATAATTATAATTTTATAAAAAAATAATTATAATTTTCTAAAAAAATAATTATAATTTTATAAAAAAATAATTTTATTATTTTTTATAAAAAATAATATTTCATCCTCCATAGTTACATTGTATAGTTGGCCCTTCCCTGTCAAGTGTTGCCAGTGTTTACAAGTATTTGCTAGCCCTTGTTAACTCCCTTTTGTGCAGATGAACTCGTATGTGTTCTTAGTTTTATTACTCCTTTTGGGAGTTATTTATGTGTGCTTACAAATTGCAAGAGTCAGTACACGGGTAACAGCGGATGTGGATGTTGTTGCCAATTCCACCACCGCAACACAAATCCAGCCACCGACACATGCTCGTCCTAGACTAGGTCGGAAGGACGGACAGGCAGACAGACAGCCAGTGAATTAATGCTGAGCATGGTAATTTTTATGATTGCGCCAAGCGAACATCAACAGCGTGATGATAATATGCAAAACAAAACACAAAGATTTGGCGCTACATATGAGCAGTGAATGAGCAGTTTGCAATGATTTTTCCGGCAACACAAAATGTACACGACAAGAAATAATTTGTAATTTTAAATAATTTTATTTGTTAAAAAATTAAAATATTTTTTCAATTATTTTTTTTGTCTCAAAAACAGACAATTTATATACTTCTACAAGAAGGACCACAACTTTTACATTTATTCATAGATTTTTTGTGAATACATTTTTTAAATTTTATTATATTTCCCAAACATATTCACAAACTTCAATTGAAAAAAATGTTTCGTTTTTCCTTTTTTAATTTGAAATATATTCCTATTTTTTGAAATTTCAAAAATATTTTTTCTGCGTGTATCCTGTGTAAGTTTACAAGTACATATGCATGCCTGGAAGTTGTTGTTGTTTACCAACGATTGCGGTTTATTAATTAGATCTTCATTGGTAGTGATTTTTTACGATTTTCTTCCTTTTTTTGGTGGGGAGTGGTGGAAGGGAAATTTACATTTTTGATTAAAAATTTGTGGTGATAACATAGAAAATGTTCGACATGAAAATAAATTGTTTTTTCTGCTGCTGCTGATGTTGTTGTTGCCAAAAGTAATACAAACGCATGTGAAATTTTTGATCATAAAAATTATCTTCTTCGCAAAACCTTGCGACAAATGCAAATAAATTTAATTAAATTTTACTTTCTCCCAAGAATAAATTTTAAAATCTCCTTTCCCTTTGTGACCAATACAAATCCTGACTTTTCATAATACTATGTTGTTTTTGCTATGTTTTTGTTTTGTTAGGGGGGAGTTTTAAGGAAAATGTGTCAAAAGTTTTGTTCGAATTCCGCCTCCCCTTTGCACCCGCAAAACAAAAATCCAATTGTGTTGTAAAATTTATTAAACACTAATCTCTCTCATGTTAACACCCACAACAAAACAACGACAGCAGCAACTGTGTGTGATTTTGTTGCACATACTCTACATGAGCTTTTGCGGCAGGGTGTTGCAGGAGGGAGTGTTTTTTTTTATTTTCAGAATTTGCAATATTTAAAAAATAATTAAACTTCAAAAATTATTAAAAATTTTATTCTATTCAAACCCTGGTGATTTAATGTTTCTGTTTCTCTAGAAACTTCAGTTGGCCTCACATAACAGAAAATGGCTGTGTTAACAGCAAGAAGGGAGAGTCAGCAGAGAGCTGCATGTCTGTTAACTTACAAGACTGTTACTATCGGGGTAATGTTGATGTTTAACAGAGTAATTAAAATAACCAGACAATGTTAATTTTTCTTAACAGAACCATGTTAATACTGATATTGCTTACATAGGAAGAGAAAGAGAGAGTTTTTAGCTCTCCTATGTAAAGCCTATGTGATTTTAATTACAGCAGAGAGGCTTATCAATATTGGAATCTCTCTCACTCTCCCCCATGTTAAAACGAAAACGAACTGTTTCCAATCTTATCTCGCTTCACTTCGTTTAACAGAGGCTTCAGCTTTCTGGTCATATGCGAGGAATTATCCCTTTTTCACCAGACCAGACTCTGTTAATCTAAAAACTTCTTAACAGAGCCACGTTAAGTGTTTACAGATCGTGCTAGAAAGTTGATTTTAAATCAATCAGAGACTTGAGCTCTCTGATCATCTGCGAGGAATTTAAATTGTCAGACTCTGTTAATGTTATGACTTCTTAACAGAGTCATGTTAAGTGTTGACAGATGGTGCTAAAATGTTAATTTTATATTAAATGATTTAGCAGAGACTTTAGCTCTCTGAATAACAGATTACATTCGAGGAATTTTAATTACCAAATCCAAACATTTCTTAACAGAGCCATGTTAAGTGTAAACAGATCGTAAAAAAATTAATTTTAAATCAAATGATTTAACAGAGGCTTCAGCTCAGGGAATTATTTAAATTATCAGACTCTGTTAATGTTAAGACTTCTTAACAGAGCCATGTTAAGTGTTAACAGATGGTGCTATAAAGTTAATTTTAAATCAAATGATTTAACAGATGCGTCAGCTCTTTGAATAACAGATCATCTGCTAGAAATTTAAATTGCCAGACTCTGTTAAATTGTCAGACTCGTAACAGAGCCATGTTAAGTGTTAACAGATGGTGCTAAAAAGTTAATTTTAAATCAAGTGATTTAGCAGAGACTTGAGTTCTCTGAATAATAGATCATCTGCGAGTAACTTAAATTTCCAGATTCTGTTAATCATAAGATTGCTTAACAGAGCCATGTTGAGTGTTGACAGATCGTGCTAAAAAGTTAATTTTAAATCAAATAATTTAATAGAGATTTCAGCTCTCGGATTATCTGTGAGAAATTTAAATTACCAGACTCTGTTAATGTTAAGACTTCTTAACAGAGCCATGCTGAGTGTTAACAGATCGTCCTAAAAAGTTAACTTTAAATCAAGTGACTTAGCAGAGACTTCAGCTCTGGGAATTATTTTAATTATCAGACTCTTTTTATGTTAAGACTTCTTAACAGAGCCATGTTAAGTATTAACAGATGGTGCTAAAAAGTTAATTTTAAATTAAATGATTTAGCAGAGACTACAGCTCTCTGAATAAGAAATCATCTGCGAGGAATGTAAATTGTCAGACTCTGTTACTGTTAAGACTTATTAACAGTGCCATGTTAAGTGTTAACAGATGGTGCTAAAAAGTTAATTTTATATTAACTAATTTAGCAGATATTTCAGCTCTCTGAATAACAGAAATTTAAATTGTCAGGCTCTGTTAATGTTAAGATTTCTTAAAAGAGCCATGTTAAGCTTTAACAGTTCGTGTTAAAAAATTAATTTTAAATCAAATGATTTAATAAAGATTTCAGCTCTCTGAATAACTGATAATTTGCGAGGAATTTAAATTTTCAGACTCTGTTAATGGTTAGACTTCTTAACAGAGCCATGTTAAATGTTAACAGATGGTGCTAAAAAATAATTTTAACTAAAATGATTTAGCAGAGACTTCAGTTCTCTGAATAATAAATCATCAGCGAGGAATTTAAAATGTTAGACTCTTAACAGAGCCATGCTAAGTGTTAACAGATCTTTAGCATGATCTTAATTTTAAATTAAAATTTTAACTTACTTTATATCACCCCTACACAGGTCAGCCTTTTCTTAACAGAATTCATACTTCATTTTAAGTTGTTCTGTTGTAGTTGGCGTCTGTCGCCTCAATGCGAATTTTGTGGAAGGGGGTGGGGGTTTAGCGAAAATAAAAATTAATTTAAACTAAAAAGTTTTCATATGAATGAATATTTCTGAAAAATTTATTTATGTGAGCGCATATCTGTTTCATGGTCATTATAAGTTTAATTAATTGAAAACCATTGATTTTGCTTTAGCGAATGAAAGAATAGAAAACAGCGCACAGCGAAAATAACTAAACGAATTTTTTGCAAACACTTCAAGAAGACTTGTCTGGCTTTTGTCTTCTCATTTAGATTTTAGAATTTTTAATATGAAATCTAAAGAATTTTTAAATGATGGGTTGTTCTAGAAACTAGACACAAGTTGCTAAATAAAGAAGACATTCTATATGAATTCAAGAGGTTTGAGGCACAAGCAAAAAAAAAATCTAAAGAAAATATTATTAAAGAGGTTGAAATATATGAGACAAAAAAATATAGTTTTTAAGACGAGATGTGGAATTTTTGAAATATATATTTGTAATTGTTAAACAAAAATATTCCTAACTTCAGATTTAAATCACATTTCATATAATTTTCCATAATTAATTTGCAATAAAAGTAAAATAATAAAAAAAGTAAAAATAAATCTCTCAAACTTACCTTTTTCGGGGCAATTCATTTCGTCGAAACCATCTCCGCACTCTGGGTAGCCGTTGCACAAATAATCCTTGGGCAGACAGCGATCGTCGCATTTAAATTCGTACTCAGAGCAAACTGCATTGCATTGCGTCCGCAAGGGGAAGAGGTACAAACAAAACACAAACGCAAAATTAATATCATATTTTTCAAAAGGAAACAATTACACAAAACATAGAAATGGCTTCTTTAGTATCAGGGTTAAATGGTGAAACATTACTTTGAGTTTTGGTTAGTAGCTGGTGTGATATTTATACAAATTGCTTGAGCATGGGCTGGGTTAGACTTTGGTGAACGTTTTCCATTTTAAATGGTTTTCTTACAAAAATGAGGTACATATTGTTGTTGAGCTACTGAAAATTGCTTTTGGGTGATAAATTTTGTACAAGTGCGATTTTTTTAGTGGAAAAGTAATCGGTTCTGGAACACGGCAAACAAATTTTTTGATGTTTCTTGTTCTCTTTTGAGGAGATAAATTTTTTGATGTTTCTTGTTCTCTTTGAATTTGAATTTTCACATAAAAATGCGTTAGAAAAGTAAACGCTTATATGAATAAAAAGCCGGTTACTGGGTTTTGATGTTTCTTCAGCTTTTTTGAGAGGATAATTTAAAATTTCACATAAAAATGCGGTGGAGAAGTAGTCGCTTGTGTGAACAAAAAACCGGTTACTCGATTTTTTGGGAAAAGAAATCGGTTCTTGAAAATGGCAAACAGTTTTTCGGTGTTTATTCTTTTTGTTTTTTGGGTTGGGAGTGGGGTTTAGAATTTAAATTTGCAAATTAAAATGTGCTTATCGGAGTAAAAACCGGTTACTCGATTTTTTGAATTTGTTTATGTTTCCTCTACTTTCTTGAGGAGATAATCTGAATTTTCATATAAAAATGATGGGGGAAACTAACCGCTTGACTGAATAAAAAACCGGTTACTCATTTTTTTGAAAAACTAATATATTCTCGAAAATGCTAAACATTTTTTCCTCCTCTTTTCCTCTGGAGATAATCCTCTTTATTCTGGAAATAATTTAATTTTTCACATAAATATCCGGTGGAAAAGTAACCGCTTATCTGAATGAAAAAACCGGTTACTCGATTTTCTGAAAATGTCAAACAATTTTTTGATGTTTCTTCTACTTTTTTGAAGTGGTAATTTAAATTTTCACAGAAAAGGTGCTTATAATAAAAACCGGTTACTCGATTTTTTTTTTAATTTTTTGATGTTTCCCCTATTTTCACATATAAATCCGGTAGAAAATTAACCGCTACTTGATTTTTTTGAAAAGTAATCGTTTCTAAAGAACTATTACTTGATTTTATTATTATGATACGAGTAACCTTTTTTGTAACTTACATAATGTTTTTATGTAAAATTTTCCGAGTAACCAATTATTTTCAATTTTTTATAGCAATACCGATTACTTTTCAATTATTTTATTAAATATTTTTAATCAATTTTCCGTGTAATCAATTTTAATTTTATTAATTTTATAAATAAATTAATTTTTCGAGTTTTTAATGTTTCGACTTTTCATTAATGTTTTTAACATAATTTAATTTTTTAAATAAAATTTTAAATTAAATTGATTACTCGATAACCTAAATGTTTTTTAAATATTAATTTAATTTTTAATTAATTTTCCGAGTCAACGTTTACTTTTCTAAAATTTCCCAACATATTTTAATTCTATTAATATTATATTAATTTATATTAATTTTTTTTTTAATTTTTATATTAATTTTCCAAGTAACCAATTACTTTTCATAGATTAAAAAATATATATTTAATTATTAAAAAATTTTCGACTCTACGCGCGAGTAACCATTTCATTTCGATTAATTATATTACTTTTCATTAATTTTTAATTACTTTCCATTAATTTTATATTATTATTAAAATTAGAGTAACCGATTAGCTTCCATTATTTTTTCTTTACGATTAAACGATAAATTTTAATATATTTTTATAAAAAACCGATTGATTTTCATTAATTTTCATTAATTTCCTAGTAACCGATTAGTTTCCATTATTTTTATATTTAGTTTTTACATAAATTCTCCGAGTAACCGATTACTTTTCATTAATTTTTATAATATGGTTTAAATATTTTAATAAAAATTTCCGAGTAACCGATTTGTTTCGATTATTTTTATATTTAGTTTTTACATAAATTCTCCGAGTAGCCGATTACTTTTCATTATTTTTCTAATATGGTTTAAATATTTTAATAAAAATTTCCCAGTAACCGATTAGTTTCCATAATTTTTATATATTCATTAATTTAAAAATTATCCAAGTAACCGAATACTTTACATTTTTCGAATAACTGATTATCTACTTTTCATTATTTTTTAACGTAATTTAATTATGTTAATAAAATTTTTCGAGTAACCGATTAACTTTAATTATTTTTGTGACTTTCTTAATTTTTATAAACATTTTCTTGAGCAACCGTTTACATTTCGTTTATTTTCTAATACGGTTTAAATATTTTAATAAAATTTTCCGAGTAACCGATTAGTTTCCTTTATTTTTATACATCCATTAATCTCAAAATTAACCGAGTAACCGAATACTTGCCATTCACTTATCCGAATAACCGATTATCTAATTTTCATTATTTTTTAATAAAATTATGTTAATCAAATTTTTCGAGTAACCGATTAACTTTAATTATTTTTGTAACTTTCATATTTTTAATAGTCATTTTCTTGAGTAACCGTTAACTTTTCATTATTTTTTATAATATATTTTCTCTGAGTAACCGTTTACTTTTCATTATTTTTATAAAATAGCCCTGTTATTTTTATATATTTTTTTTAATAATTTTAATCCGGTTATCCCTGTAACCGATTACTTTTCGCTATTTTTTTTTGTTGTTTCACAACTTAATTTTGTTACTTAGTAACTAAGCATAGTTTTAAAATCCTGGAATTGAATCCCTCGATATAACCTAGATTTCTGAAAACAAAATATGGACAAAGCACAAATGAGAAATTCACTACGATGTAGGACACACAGACATATTGAGGAGGCACAGAGTAGACACAGATGGAAGACACAGATTAATGAGCAAATGATTGACTCAGCAACCTGGTAGTTTTGACATAGACAAATATGTTTGTTGACAAAATCACAATACCCTTTTCGTATGGATAGCCTTCATCGTCGGGACAATTTAGTTCATCTTCGCCATCGGGACAGTCTTCGTTGCCATCGCACTGTTGTTCATCGCAAATGACGCGACCCGACTGCGAGCAAGTGAAGGTGGCGTCGCCACGACAGCCGTCGGGTTGGCTGGTGTAAACAGGGCTAGTTTCAGTGATTGGTCCAAATCCACCATCACCGGAGGCCTCAAATGATGGTTCACGACGAGGTGCTTCAGGGCGACGTACGTCATATAAATGAGGACGATTGTCAGCTGTAGTAGTTTCCGGGAATTGCCATTCATCGGTGTCTAAATTAAGTTTAAAGCGCCATGAGTAAAATAACAAAATTGTTGACTGATTTCAGGTAGGTTACTAAGAAGCCAAGCAGATGATTGCTTAAAAATTCCCACAAAAAAACGTACAACACAAATAGGGTGAAGGAAGTTTAGCAGGTCCTTTGAGAGGACACGCTTTAGCATTGAGAGGACACATAGAGTGGAGTGGAGAGGTAAATACACACAGATTTGATAACAGCCACAAATACAGACAATTACAGAGAAGTTGTCAACACAAGTTACAAGTCACAATTCACAATTTTAAAAATAACGTTTACCTTAAATATTAATAGAGATGAGAAATGAAACGGAGCCACAAAGGAAATCAGTGGATGGGGAAGATGGAGTTGACAGATGAGAAGTAGTAAAAGCCACAGGCGATTAAGCTAAGTTTTTAGATTAGACAAACTAAACATTTAGTCTAGTTCTAGTTCAACACAAGATGAAATCATTTGGACGAAATGATTTATTTCAAATAAATTAATTTCAAACTGAAAACCTAGTTTTCGCAATTTTGACCACAGAAACTGGGGGTCCTCCTTAGTTAGTATTGCTGCTCAGACTGACTCAGGTGTGCATTATGTTAGGAACTTCTTTCAAATTCTCAATAATAAATTTCTATAATCAAAAATGCAAGGTTAATGTGCCAAATGGATGGTTATGACTGAAAGGAAATATGATGTGATATTCGGGGAATGTTTCATATTTTGATGGAAGAAAGTCCGATAGTCTGGTCTCTGTCCCTGGGATGTTTGAAATCTAAGTTATTTAAAAATAGCAAATATCTAAGATTCTCCCTAATGTTGATGTTTAAAACAATCCTCGGGATGTTAACATTAACATATTATGTTAACAATATGTTAACGAAATTAAAAAAACATTATGTTAATGAAATTAACATATTCTGTTAACATAATGTAAACCAAATTAAAACTAAATATGGCAACACCAGGTATATATTGGAAGAGCAAAGAGAAACCATAAACACCACATCGGGTGAGAGGCTCTCTCACATCAACATATGCTCACATAATGTTTAAACCAATTGATGAGAGTCTCTCTCTGGTGCGGTATATGGCCCATGGCTGACACTTCCACTTTTATAATAATTATTTAGGACAATAAATTATTTTTTAAGACAAATCTTTTTAAAATTTTGCTCAAGGTCTTAACATTTTAGAATTTAAATCGAAATAATTTATAAATGTTATATTTTAAACATAAATATCAAATTTAAAAGTGGATGATTGACCAATCTGCTCTGTGATAAAAACGTTGCCAAAAAAGTATGTCAATCTACTCTCGAAGTATGGCACCATAGATTGGATCATAGTGCCTTAAATCTGGATGATCCTTTTCAATTTTTTAAACATCTTTTATGTCAATAGTAAATTACCATTCATATGCACATGTATTGTGTATTGGAAGTTAGGAATTTTTGAAGATAAATCCCAAACTCCCCTCAGGATGGGTAAAATCGCAGAATTGTCTTATAATTCTGCTTCGAATTTTGCAGCAATGTTATTAGCAAAATGAGAATTTCTCTCATCTCTTTTTACAGCATTACAGAGGAGCATTTTCTCTCTAACCTGTTAAAAAAATGTTGCTAACATTTGTAGCGGCGATTCAATTAACGGTTGAACGGAATGTAATTGTCTGTTAACATTTTGTGCTCATGTTAACCGTTACATAACTAGCCGCGACAAATGTTAAATTTCAAGCAATTCTTTTAACGCCATTTTTAGTTGAAATTGAGAAAATTCAAGTTCAAATTGAGAAATGGAAATTGAAATTCAGTAAATACAATTTAAAGTTGAGAAATTAAATTTGAAATTGTGAAAATGCTAATTATTGATATTCAAAAATGTAAATTGAAATTAATTTTTATTTTCACATTTTCAATTGTTTATTTCTCAATATCAAATTGTATATTATCAATCATCAATTTACATTTCTGTATTTCATTTTTCACAATTTCAATGAAAATGAGAAAATACAAATTAATTTCAATTTATATTTCTCAATTTCAATTTTTGTTTTTTTTTTTTAATATCAATTTGCATTTCTCGGTTTCAATTTGTATTTTCTAAATTTCTTTTTTTTGTTTTCTCAATTTCAATTTGTATTTGCTAAATTTCATTTTTTTGTTTTCTCAATTTCAATTTGTATTTTCTCATGAGAACATTTTCAACTTTTAATATCTAACAGATTGAAATTCCTCTCCCAATCTGTTAGAACAATGTTACTAACACTAGCAGTGTGGATTAAGCTAAAGATAACAGGGCCTGGGAGAGATTCTCTTTGCATGGCAAGACGAAATTGTCCTGCTCTCAACATTCTATTATCGCTAAGGAAAAGTTCTACTTGTCTATTTTTTAAATGTTTTACGTGATGATAGTCTTGGGTGATTATGTTTTTTTGATATAAATATGTTTATGGTTTAGAGATGAAAATGTTAATGTTGTAGTTGTTTTTTATGAAGTGAAATTTTATTTACTCTAAAATACGCTTTAACTGGCACGTTATTTAATATGTCTGTTTGAATACCCAGACATTTTAAGGGTTAATTTGCAACTTATGCTATGTTAGACTACCCAAAATATTACTACCATTATCCTTTCCTTTTATTTGACGACACCTAGACTAAGTTAAATTCTAAGAGTACCAAAAATTTGAGAAAATAATTTGCTGGGTCTGCTTAAAATTTAACCAAGTCCTAAAGCTTTATTTTGCAATTTTCTATGTGAGTTTGCATGAGTTTAACAGAGTAGTGCTGTAATGTTAATGATATGTTATCTAAACAGCTTTGTAACATATATAAGATGAGTGAGAGCTTTGGAAAATGTGCCCTTAATTAATTTAATTGGTTAATGTAACACAAATTTTAATTGACCATCTTTGCCTAAATTGATTTACAAATGCATGCAGACATTAGGGCTGTTTTGCTTTAAGACTGGATAACTAAGCTAACAAACCCCTAAGCTGCAATAAGAAAAATCTTAATAAAAAGATAACAATTCACTCAAAATATAAAATTACTTTTTAAAATTATTACCAACATTATTAATTTCGAAAAATAAATTGTGAAAAAATATTTTTGTATTAAAAATGTTGGATGAGGCAGGATATTTATCTCAAAATATTTTTTTTTTTGAAATTGCCAGTTTCAAAATATAAATTTGTAATAAAAATGTTATTGTTTTTTTATATCAAAAAATAATTTTGTATTGAAAATGAAAGGACTGATCAACCTGGATATTTATCTCCAAATAATTTCAAAAAATAAATTTTGAAGAAATAATTTCGTATTAAAAATTTTGGTCTGAGTCTGATTATTTATCTCAAAATAACAAAATTCTATGATCAAAAAATAAATATTGAAAAAATAATTTTCAAATAAAAAATAATTTTTCAAAATCAAAAAAATATTTTTTGAAATTAAATTAAAAAAAATATATTTCAAATGTTGGACTGAGCCTAGATAATTATCCAGAGTAAGTAACAATTTTTTTTTTGAAAATTTTGTTTTGATAGAAAATTTAATTTATTTCAAATTTCACTCAAAATAAACAAAATCTCTTTTTAAAATTGCCACCAACAGCAATAACAAAAAATAAGTTTTGAAAAAATTATTTTGTTTTAAAAATATTAGACTGGCTATTTATCCAGCGAAGGTAAAATATTTTTTGAAAATTAGTTTTGATAGAAATATATAATTTATTTAAAAGTTCACTCAAAAAAATATATATTTGTTAAAAGTGCCACCAACAGCAATATCAAAAAATAAATTTTGAAAAAAATGATTTTGCATTAAAAATGCTGGACATAGCCTGGATAAATAGGAGGAGGTAAATATTTTTTTAATTTGTTTTGATCTAATTTATTTAAAATTTCACTCAAAATAAAAAAATATTTTTTTTAATATCAAAAAATAAATTTTGTGAAAATATATTTTTTTTAAATGTTGGACTCTGAGTCTGGATATTTATCTCAAAATTCATGAAAAAATATTTTTTTTTCAAAATTGACAGCAATTAAAAATTTAAACAATATCAAAAAAAATATATTTTTTTTTAAATTAATAAAATCTCTCTTTTCGTGCTTTATCTTTTTTAAATTCCAACAGCAATAACAAAAAGTAAATTTTGATTTTCTTAATTAAAAAACAAAATCGTATCTTTTTTAAATTAAATGAATTTTGAAAAAAAAAAAAATAATTTTGTATTCAAAATGTTGGACTGAGTCTGGATATTTATCCAGTACAGGAAAATATTTTTTGAAAATTTGTTTTGATAGAAATATTTAATTTTTTTAAAATTTTACTCAAAATAAAAAAATATTTTTTAAAATTGCTACCAACAACAATAACAAACAAATAAATTTTGAAGAAATATTTTTTATTACAAATGTTGGATTTAGTCTGGATCAAGTTTAAGTAAAATATTTTTTTTTGAAAATTTGTTTTTATATTTAATGTATTTAAAATTTCACTCAAATTAATATAAAAAAATCAATTAGAAAAAAAAATAATTTTGTATTAAAAATGTTGGACTGAGCCTGGATATCCAGACTAAGTCCTATATTTATACAACAAAATTATTTTTTCAAAAAGTATTTTTAGACATTTAATAAAATATATTTTTATTTTAAATTAAATATTTCTATCAAAAAAAAATTAAAAAAAATCAGTCCAACAATGTTAATATTAATTTTTTTTTTAAATTTTTTGATATTAAAAAAACGATTTTTTATTTTGAGTGAAATTTAAAAAAATATTTCTATCAAATTTTCAAAAAAATGTCATCTCAAAATATTTTTTAAATGGCCACAAATAGCAATTTCAAAAAATAAATTTTGAAAACAAAAAAAAAATTTTTTTCGAAAAATAAATTTTGAATTAAATTTTTGAAGATCAAAAAATTAATTTTGTATTCAAAATGTAAAAAAATATATTTTTTTAAACAATATCAAAAAATAAGTTTTTTAAAAATAATTTTGTAAGCTAAAACATTTTTTTTTGAAAATTTGATAGAAATATTTTTTTAAATTTCACTCAAAAAAATCTTTTTTTCTTAATATCAAAAAATTGTTTGAAAAAATATTTTTAATATTAACATTGTTGGACTGATTTTTTTGATAGAAATATTTAATGTTGTTTGTATGTATAGTTGGTCTGTTATGTTGTATGTCTTGTCATTTATTTTGGTTCAAGACCATAGGTTGTGCCGAAGTCTTCAGCAGAACCAAATAAAAATTAAAATAAAAATGTCTAAAAATACTTTTTGAGAACATAATTTTGTTGTATAAATATAGGACTTAGTCTGTATATTTATCTCAAAATATTTTTTTTTAAATTGCCACCAACACCAATGTCAAAAAATACATTTTCAAAAAATATTTTTTATTAAAAATATTTATCTCGAAATAAAAACATTTTTTCAATTTCCACCAACAGCAATATTAAAAAATAAATTTTGAAAAAAATAATTTTGTATTGAAAATATTGGCCTAGATATTTATCCAGTGAAGGTGTAATATTTTTTGAAAATTTGTTTTGATAGAAATATTTATTTGTTATTTATTATTATTTATTTATTTATTTTTTATTTATTATTTATTTTTTATTTTGATTATATTATTTTTTATTAATTTATTTATTTAATTCTTATTTTGTTTAAAAACTAAACATTTTGGTTATTCTGAATTAAAGAAAAACAGCCCTATTATGCTAATATTTAATTCGCTCTGTTCAATTTGGCATTTACTTAACATTATGTTCATGATTTTAACTTAACATTGTGTTACATTGAGTGTGAGAGAGGGTATGTTTAAAATCACAAAATAAAGCCTTGTGTGTTTTATGACCATTGCCAGGGTTGCCATGCCCTTACATATTTAAAATATTAGTACGAACGCCAAAGCATTAAGGTTTCAGCCAGGATTTTTCTTGTTTTTTTTTTTTTTGATTTTTTTGGTATTATTTTCTTTTTTGTGTTTTTTTTGTGTACAAAATAACAAATTGTGTGTGTATAGTGTTTGTTGTTGTGTACCTGGACATTGGTGGATAGTCTCATCCGAATGGTCAGGACAATTGGGTATACCATCGCAGCGCTGTTGACAGGCTATAACTTCGCCATCATCGCAAGCGAAACGACCTTCGGGATTGCGAACACAATCGAATATTTCGACAGCGCCTTGATCAACATTGATATCCACATCAGGTGCCCCGTCATCTTCTTCTTCATCCTCCTCATCTTCATCATCCTCGCGGGGATAGTTATCGCACACGTCGGCGTCTTCATCGGTTTCATCGTCACAGTCGATCTTGTTGTCACACAGTTCGCTGCAGGCAATGTACTGGCCGTTGCGACAACGGAACTGCCCGAAGGGGTTTTGCAAACAGTCAGCGGCGCTATTGGGATGGGCGCGTTGCTCATCTTCGCCATTGTAACCGGGGGTGACTTCTCCTTGGTCATAAATGCTGTGGGTGCTGTCATGACCATAGTCATTAGCATTGGCATGGCCATTGTTGTTGTTCTCGTGGGCGTAAATGTCATGGCCGTTGTTGTTGTTGTTATGCTCTTGGCCGTAAATGTCAGGAGAGCCGCCACCATGGCCGTTGTTGTTATGCTCTTGGCCGTAAATGTCAGGAGATCCGCCACCATGGCCGTTGTTGTTATGCTCTTGACCGTAAATGTCTGGAGCGCCGGCACCATGGCCGTTGTTGTTCTCTTGGCCGTAACTGTCATAGCCATCGTTGCCGTTGTCATTATCCTGACCGAAAAAGTCACCGGCGCCATTGGCGTTGTCATGATCCTGGCCGAAGAAGTCTCCGGCGCCATTTGCGTTGTCATTATCGTGGCCGAAAAAGTCACCGGCGCCATTTCCATTAGCGTCGACATGGCCATTGTTAGTTTCATGGCCATAGCTGTCATAGCCATTGTCTTGGCCAGCTGTCACATTCTCATCATCAGTGATTTCTAATGGATGAAGTTTAGGCGTTTTTTGGGGTTTTGAGTTAGAAATCGTTTAGAAATGTTGTTAAGGTGTTAGTGTAGCATGTTGGAAGCTATGTGTGAGCGTATGTATATATTTGTAAGGTTTCTGTATTTTTTATTTTTTTTTTTGGCTGTTGGTTTCATATTTTTTCTCGTTATACTTTGGTTTTAGTCTAGTTACACTCTAAGCTAGCTATTTTTACAAACCCAAATTCAATATAATATTCGAATATTCAAAAAACTAAAACAACTTTGAATATCTAAACACAGATCTCTCAATAGTCCTTACAGCTCCTGACGAGGAGCTAACCAAAACAGCGATATAAACTTTGACTATAAGTTTTATAGATAAGGGGGGGGGTCATTTGTCAAAACTCTTTCATAGAGGATTTAAAAGCCGGGGAACAGAAATTTCCCCGCTCTCAATTCCAGAGAGAGAGAGTGATGATTGTTCAACCCCCCGGGTTTATAAAAACCGAGAATTCCCACCCGCATTGCCTTACCTCTCACACGCCTGAAGTAGAAACGCTCATCCGCCTCGGCCGACAAATCTCCCATACGCTTGTAGTTGTTTAGCTGTTCGCGCACATATTCACCGAAATCGTTCCATTTCTCGGGCAATTCCATGTGAATGATGCAGTAGAACTTAAAGTAATCGTCCGAGCGCCTGCAAGCAAATCAATTCGAAAATAATTTCTCGCCTTTTAAAATTAAAATTTTAAAAAATTTCACTCACATTACACTCTGGAGCACTATTTGCAAGGCATATTCGTCGTCGTTATATTTCTCAGCGACCAGATCGGTGAAACCTCGTTCGAGTTGTTGTTGCAGAGCCATGTACTCGGAGCTGGCTTTGCCTTGATTGTAGGCATCATCCCAGGGCTGAATTACGGTAATAAAGACTTCCCCTGGAATTGCACAAAAAATGTATTTTTTATTTTTTTATTTTTATTCAAATCACGCTCCGGGGTTGCCGGGGTTGAGAGCAATTGAAAAACTTACACAAATCGGTTTCACCTAAATCCTCGTCGTCGCGACCCATGCCGGAACCTTCCTCCTCATTATCGCCAAAACCGAAACCACCGAAACCGCCAAAATTAAACAAGTCTCTCTTTTCGTGTTTGTTCGATTTGTTCAGCTTGTTCAGCTTCTTCGACTTAGCATTCACTTTAGCACCGGTTTGCTCGCCGTTGCCGGCCCTCTTGCGGCCCTCCGCTTTGTTGCCGGCCTTTTTGGCGGCCACTTCACTGGCGGCGCCATGTTTCTTGTGATGTTTGCGCAGCTTATGGTCCGCAGCATCGGCTTCAGCGCCGAACAAACGTCCCAGTTCGCGACGGACACGCTTGACACCCTGCACCAGCCAGCTGCCTTCGTTGTGCGTTTCGCTGCCAGCCACGGGCTGAAGTTCGTCTTCGATAAAGGCCTGTTGGTCGAGCTCCCGCGCACTGCGCAGTTTGGCCGAGATCAGCGATTCATCGATTTGATCGATGTCGAAGGTGTCGTCGAGGGCAATGTCATTTTTTAATTCCTAAAAATAGAAATGAAAAAGGAAACGTTAGTAAGAAATAAAAAATATAAATATAATAATAATATAAAATATAAAAAAATATAATATAATAAATATATATGATCTTATCTAATCTTCCACGATTCTCATGGAAATCAAAAACAACAAATACTAAATAAATAGTTAAAATTACACTCAAAATAAAAAATTCTTCTTTAAAATTGCCACCAACGGCACTATTATTTTATATTAAAAATGTTGGAAAATGTTAATAATAAAAGTTTTTTTTTTAATTGCCAGCAACATTTGATAAATATATTTTTTTTAAATTGCCAACATCAGCAATGTTAAAAAATAAAGTTGCATTTTTTGTTGAAAATTTGTTTTTATAGAAATATTTTTTTTAATAAAAAAATAAGTTTGTATTAAAAATATTGGACTGAGTCTGTATACTTTTATCCTGCGTAAGTAAAATGTTTTTTTTTTTGAAAATTTTTATTTCATAGTAATATTTAATTTATTTAAAATTTCACTCCAAATTTTTTTAATTGCCAGCAACAGAAATATCAAAAAATAAATTTATAACTCAAAATAAAAAAAAATAATTTTTAAAATTTTGAAAAAATAATTTTATTTAACTAAAAAATTGGAATTTAAAAATTTTGTGCTTAGCCTGGATAATTTCACTCAAAATAAAAAATTTAAAATTTAGAGAAAATAATTTTATGTTAAAAATTTTGGACAAAATAAATAAAAAATATTTTTTAAAATTTTGAAAATATAATTTTATGTTAAATATTTTTCATTAATTTCACTCAAAATTAATTAATTAATTTAGTTGGTTAATGTAACGCAAATTTTAATTGACAATCTTTGCCTAAAATAATAGACATTAGGGTTGTTTTTCTTTAGGACTGGATAACTAAGCTAACAAAAACCTAAATGAATAGTTAAAATTTCGATCAAAATAAAAAAATCTTTTTTAAAATTGCCCACAGCAGCAATATCAAAAAATAAATTTGAAAACAGAATTATGTATTAAAAATATTGGACTGAGCCTGGCTATTTATTACTAAATAAAAAAATCTTCTTTAAAATTGCCACCAACAGCAATATCAAAAAATAAATTTTGAAATATAATAATTTTGTATTAAAAATGTTGGACGGGCTTAGCCTGGATATTTAACTCAAAATAAAAAATAATATTTTTTTTTTAATTGCCACCAACAAAAATATTAAAAAATAAAATTGAAAATTTGTTTTGATAGAAATATTTAATTAATTTATTTTTATTTTTTAAAAATAATTTTGTATTAAAAATTTTGAACGGACTGGATATTTATCTCAAAATAAATAAAAATAAATTGCCATCAATAGCAATATTAGAAAATAAAATTGATTTAAAAAATTGTTTTGATAGAATATTTAATTTATTTTTTTTTAATTTTAAAAAAATAATTGTTGGACCGCGCCTGCATAATTATCCAGTGTAAGTAAAATATTTTTTGAAAATTTTGTTTTAATAGAAATGTTTAATTTATATATTAATAAAAATAATTTTGTATTTAAAATGTTGGACGAACTTAGCCTGGATATTTATTTCAGAATAAAAAAATATATATTTTTTTAAATTACCACCAACAGCAATATCAAAAAATAAATTTTGAAAAAAAAAATTGTCAATTAATTTAATTTAAATTTAATTAATTTATTTCAAATTTCACTCAAAATAAAAAAACTTTTTTTTTAATTTTGAAAAAATAATTTTGAATTGAAAATGTTGGACTGAACTTGGATATTTATCTCAAAATATTTTTTTTAAATTGCCACCAACAGCAATATCAAAAAAAAAATTAAAAAAAAAAATAAGTTTGTATTAAAAATGTTGGGCTGAGTCTGGATATTTACCCAGTATAGGTAAAATATTTTTTTGAAAATTTGTTTTGATAGAAACAATTAGTTTATTTAAAATTTCACTCAAAATATTTTTTTAAATTGCCACAATCAAAAAATAAATTTTGAAAAAATAATTTTGTATTAAAAATATTGGACTGAGCCTGCATAATTATCCAGAGTAAGTCAAATATTTTTTTTGAAAAATTTGTTTTGATAGAAATATTTAATATACATAAAAGTAATATCAAAAAATAAATTTTGAAAAAAAAAAATATTTTTATCTCAAAATAAAGTTTTTTTTAAATATAAATATCCAAAAATAAATTTTGAAAAAAATATTATATATTAGAAATGTTGGACTGAGCCTGGAAAATTGTAATATCAAAAAATAAATTTTGAAAAAATAATTTTTATCTCAAAATAAAGTTTTTTTTTTAAATTTGCAATATCAAAAAATAAATTTTGAATTTTATAGTAAAAATGATGGACTGAGCCTGCATATTTATCTCAAAATAAAAAGAATCTTTTTTTTAATTTGCAATATCAAAAAATAAATTTTGAAAAAATAATTTTGGATTAAAAATCTTTAAAAAATTAATTTAAAAATTAATTTTAGCTAACAAGTTAAATTAAGTTAAATTTATAGTTATCGAGGCTAAGTCCAAAAAAGTCAACACAAATTATTATTATTTTTTATAAAATTATTGGCGACAATGTAAAAAAATATTTTTCATATTGAGTAAAAAATTAACTTTTTATTTTTTTTTGTTATTCCATCTTAAAGAAAATCCGCCCTAATAAATCAAAATAATGAAATTAATAGAAAAAATATCTAAATCATAACCAACTGAATAATCTAATTTTAAGTGAAATCCCAATGTCATGCAGCACTGCAGAGAGATAGAGGGAGCTACGATTATATCTTCAGGCTACAATATTTTCAACTTGAAATGTTCTAAAAGTTCCCCCACAACAGCTACTGTTCGTAACAGTAGCTGTTATTTGTTATCTGTTAGGCCTTTAACAGCTTAACAAAATATGTTGGCAACGCAAAGCTCACACACACGCTGTGGGGTGTAGAACTTTGCTAAGTGTGGTGAACATAACATAATGTAGAGTTGCCAATGCAAATTTTCAGCCTCAAATTAAACATTATTACAAAGCATTGGACAACATTGGAATGAGTTGTCTGAATACAATGAAACTTGATTTCTAAATGGATTATGATAAGTTGAATTAAAGAATATTTGCGGTTTTTATGTCAATGCCGAATCAATGGGCAGTAAAGAGGAAAAGTAAAAGTAGGATATACATAAAGCAACTTAGTAAAGAAAAAAGTAATTCATATTGACTAACAAGTTAAATCTTGGACACTTTTTAAACAATTAAAATTAAAACAATCGAAGACAGACCAGGAAAGGTTAAAGTCGGGCGAGGTCGACTATATGATACTCTCCTCATTGTACGCCATTATTGATTGATTTCGGGAAAAAATTATATCGGGAACGACTTTTAAAAAATCGAGAATAGTCAAATCGCGAGTGAAATTTGTATGAGAGCTATATCTAAATCTGAACCGAAATTAAATATCGTTTGTCCTAATTCACCGAGTTTTATTTTCCTTGGCCATCAATTTGGAATTTTCAATATTTTTCACATAAAATTTTAATATATAAACTATATAAAAATTAAATAAATATAATATTTTTATGATTTAGAAAAAAAAATTCAAAGTAAATACAAAAAAATGTTCACCGATTTTTATTTTTTTTCTAAGCCAACAAAAATTGGGAATTTTCAATTATTCACATTTAAAATTTAAATATATAAAAATTAATTAGAAATATTTTTCAGATTTAGGAAAACTTTTCGAAATTCGTACAAATCCCCCCAGCTATTTAGAATTGTAAAAAATAATTCATATTTGAGCAACGAGTATAAAATGTAATCTTAGACAAAATAAAAAGTATAGAAAAAAATTAGAGAAGATTTTGATTTTTCCAATTAACATACAAACTAAGTTATTTTGAAAAAAAAATCGCAGAATGATGATGATTTTTCTTAGCCTTCAAAAAATGGGAATTTTTAATTATTCACATTTACAATTTAAATATATAAAAATAATTTTAAAATAATATTTCTAAGATTTAGAAAAAACCGAAGGTCCAAACTTAATATGAAAAAATTGTCATCGATTTTTATGATGTTTTTTTTTTGGCCAACAAAAATTGTGAATTTTTTAAATATTCATCTTTAAATTTTAAATATATACAAATTAATTAAAAATGATATTTCCACACTTAAAAATAATAGTTTTAAGATTTAGAAAAAAATCGATAGACCAAACTATATTATTATGAAAAGAAATCACCAAATTTTATGATGTTTTTTCTACGCCAACAAAAATTCGGAATTTTTCAAATATTCATCTTTAAAATTTAAAATTATAAAAATTAATTAAAATTAATATTTTTAAGATTTAGAAAAAAACTCGAAATTCGTAACACTCCTCAGATACTCAGAAAATATAAGAATATTTAATTCCGACTAAAAATTTATTTTTGAGCAATATTTTCCTTCAACTATTTCTCAAATAGTTATCTTTAAAATTTAAAAATATAAAAATTAATTAAAAATAATATTTTTAAGGGTTTGAAAAAAAAAACAAAACTTCTTAACACTCCTCAGCAATTCAGGAAATATAAAATATAATTAATATTTGACCAACGAGTTAAAAATGCAATCTTATGATGATTTTTCTTAGCCTTCAAAAAAGGGGAATTTTCAATTATTCAAATTTAAAATTTAAAAATTGATTAAAAATAATTTTTTTAAGATTTAGAAAAAACCGAAGGTCCAAACTTACTATGAAAAAATGTTCATCGATTTTTGTAATTTTTGTATAGGTCAACAATTTTTCAAATATTCATCTTTAAATTTTAAATGTATAAAAAATAATTAAAAATTGTATTTTTAAATTTAGAAAAAAAGAACAAAAATAATATTTTTAAGATTTAGAAAAAAATCGATAGACCAAAATATATTACTATGAAAAGAAATCACCAAATTTTATGATGTTTTTTCTAGCCTAACAAAAATTGGGAATTTTTCAAATATTCATCTTTAAAATTTAAAAATATAAAAATTAATTAAAATTAATATTTTTAAGATTTAGAAAAAAACTCGAAATTCGTAACACTCCTCAGATACTCAGAAAATATAAGAATATCTAATTCCGTGTAAAAATGTATTTTTGAACCATATTTTCCTTCAACTATTTCTCAAATATTCATCTTTAAATTTTAAATATATAAAACTTAATTAAAATGATATTTTTAAGATTTAGAAAAAACCCCACTCCCCCAGCAAATGAGAAGAATGTTCAATTCGTTCTAAAATGTATTTTTCAGCAATATTTTCCTTCAACTATTTCTCAAATAGTCATCTTTAAAATTTAAAAATATAAAAATTAATTGAAAATAATATTTTGAAGATTTAGAAAAAACCCCACTCCCTCAGCTATACAGAAAATGAGAAGAATGTTCAGTTCCTTCTAAAATGTATTTTTGAGCAATATTTTCCTTCAACTATTTCTCAAATAGTCATCTTTAAAATTTAAATATATAAAAATTAATTCAAAATAATATTTTTAAGATTTAGAAAAAAACCCGAATTTTTTACCACTCCCCCAGCTATTCAGAAAATGAGTAGAATATTCAATTCCGTCTAAAAATATATTTTTGAACAATATTTTCCTTCAATCTGTTTAGTTTACATAAACATCGCCCACTGTCTGGAGCCAAAAAAAAACTATATCTATGAAAAAATATTTGCGGAACCTTTAAATCGGTATTAAAAAAATATATAAATTCGAAGCAAATCAGTTTTCAGATTTTAGTCCATGAAACATAGCCTGTCTCCTTTGTCTGCGGGAGCCTCTGAAGCATCTTTACAGATTAACATTAGATATTCGGGGTCTGTTTTAAACCTTAGATCCTTTTCAGGGAGTATGTCTTATCCCTTTAGTCGTTGTTTTAGAAGAGCATTTGAAACTGCGTAAAAAATCAAATCCTATTCGAAAATTTAATCTGAGATTGTAGAATTTTTTCGCTATTGTATACAAACTTTCAATTATATGGATTATATGGATCTGTGAACTTGATTTGGCGAGGATGGGATAATTTTAAGTGTCCTTGCTACGGAGTTTGTCGCAACACCGATATCAAATATCCAGACGAACCTGGCCTCCATATAACAGCAAAAAATGAACCAGAGAGATCCTTTTCAGGGAGTATGTCTTATCCCTTTAGTCGTTGTTTTAGAAGAGCATTTGAAACTGCGTAAAAAATCAAATCCTATTCGAAAATTTAATCTGAGTTTGTAGAATTTTTTCGCTATTGTATACAAACTTTCAATTATATGGATTATATGGATCTGTGAACTTGATTTGGCGAGGATGGGATAATTTTAAGTGTCCTTGCTACGGAGTTTGTCGCAACACCGATAGGGTCTGTCAAATATCCAGACGAACCTGGCCTCCATAAAAAAAAACGAACCATAAACCTTCTAAGCCAAAATTGAAGAGTGATCGCAGTGCTTGCGGATCATTGGGCAATTGGAAACCATGTGCGACCAATGAAGATCGACAACGAAGATGAAGAAGTGACGGGCGAGCACTTTGTAGCGACCCAGCTCTAATAAACCCACAGCATGGAAGGGATTTTGGCAAGCATTTGCTACGCGACATTGACCAGAAATTCTATTAGAAAATTGTAGGATTTTTCAGATTAAAAAAGATGTGTCATTCCGCTTCAAATTGAACTCTTTTAAATTGCCCCTGATTCTCCACCTTCTCTCAAAATATTATTATAGTTCGAAAGGAGAAAATGTAGCTGATTTATTCCTTAAGAACTTTCCTTTTTATCCCTTCACAAAATCATTCGCCAATCGCTTGATTAATAATCTCTTGTTCAGCCAAATTAATTGACCACCTTGACGTATGATTGATATTAATTTTCCTTGGATCACAAACAAAGTGCCTTTTAACAGCTATTTCTAATTATAAGGTTCTGGTGTTATGATATATTTTCATCAGATATAATGATAGCTGTATGATGATGTTGTACAAAGCTAGGTAATTAAAGTGTAACGGAGAGTTTTCTCACCCCCATGAACACAGTCGAGCGGTGTTTTCAAAGTCATATGTTCAGTTTGAAAATTTTCAACGAAAACAAAACAAACAAAAAAAGTTCAAAAACATTTTTGTTAAACAAATAATTGTTGCTCATGTAGGGAAAGGGGCTGGCTGACTAGGTGGGAGTGAAGTTTTTTTTTGTTTGATTAAGATTTACAAGAATGCGAGATAAGGAGTCGCAGATAACTTCTAAATCGTTTTTCAAAGAAAACGCAAAAAGAAAGTGAAGAGTTGTGAACAGATGTTTAAAAGGAGATTTAAAGAGACCCATGAAACTGTTTATACCATGACTATGAACTTGTCTTTGAAATTTTGCACAACTAAATATCTTCTAAAAGGAAGCATTTAAAGGTTATCTAAGTCAGACAGCCAACTTTTAACTGCCGCTATTTTTGGGCTGTGCCAAAACTGCAAAACAGACAAAACTTTCCTTAGACAAGACCACCGCATTCTGCCTCTGCTAGGAAGACTTACTATCACAATGAAATCAAAACAACGTGGAAACTTGCATTAACCTCAGACAATACACAGTCAAACCTCAAACCCCTAGCCCCGAAACGCTCTCCTCACATGGAGGAGGACACGAGGAAACGGAAATGTTTGTTGACTTTGCCGGAAGTTCAAAACAATACAGTTCATACACCTGGTGTAAGGATAATAATAATTACATTCCTCAACCTCAATTAGTTTAGACCACATGAAAGGCAGTTACAAATTGGAAAACGTTGGCAGACAACTGAGGCTTCCATAAACCATCAATGGAACAAGGGAAATAGAAAAAAGATAGATATAAATATAAATGTCTGCAAATTCATGAGAGGCAGGACTCGTTAACCTCAGGTTGTCAACAACACGGTTGGATGTTCGAGAAGTTTTGCCAGACCGATGAGAAGAAAATAAAAAAGGAAAGGAGAGATATTTCCACCTGGAAGAAAACGGAAATCGTCAATATAAAAGTAATTGGGGATTTCCTGAATTTCCTTCAAAATAGACACTTTTTCCAAAACAGAAGCGTTTTTATTATCTCTAGGAAATAAGACTTATTTAAAAAGGAAAAACATTCACCGAAAAAATGTCAGTATTTTCATAAGAATGGAATCTTATTGCCCAAAGGAAATATTACCTATTTTAAAGAGAATGCTAAAGGAAAGTTTATAACTTTTCCACAAGAAGATAAAGATACTCTTCAGCTTTCTGAACTGAGGAGTATTCTTTCATTAGAAAAGTGAAAAACAAAACTCTTCTCCTAAGTTGACTTATTTCCTCATCAACATTCCTCCTCAGTAGTAATCCTCACATACCTGGACTACAACACCTCCAAAGATGATATTGGCAAAGTCATTCGTGGTGAAATTCCCTTCAAGGATGGAATGGGAATGTCAGACTGAGGTATTTAGGGACGACTTTAAAATGGACTGAGGAGTTAGGTTAGTTTGAAAAAGAGGAGTTAGGTTGAGGATGACTCATACCCAGGAGTATACAACTAGACCTGAAGATCGGCATGTTGTGCGATCATAAAAAACCTATAGAAAGTGGAAAAAAATCAATCATTTCCTCTATTTTAGGAATTATCTTCTTTATTCTCGACCATTCTATGCCCCTAAGGTGCTCCAGGTTAGGTAATATCGACCACGGAAGGTGACTGGCTCTCAGCGGGGCCGTGACAGAGAAAGTGTTCTACCGTTTCGACGTACTTCCCGCATGCCCAGTACTCATTCGAGTCCGAATCGCCCGATGTGGCATAGATGCGCCCATAGAGGTAAGTGTGCTATGAGAAGTCCCATCGTGCTGCTGAGTTCGATTTTACTCAACCTGACCAGACGTCTGGTTGTTTCACTATCCCGGGACCACCCCATAAGAATTTGGGCATATCGCCTAGCGTTGAAGAGTCCCAGGTTAATCTATGGGCTGCAGCTACACATTTCCCTAGTTCAATTCTCGTCGCATGAAATGGTTTAGCGTCTTCAATATAGACCAATTCGAGGCGTGATCCTCCGCTGGCCAGTTCATCAACCCTTTCATTACCTTCGATCATACAGTGTCCTGGATACCCATATGATATGTCGGAAATGAAGTTACTCTTCTGCGATCATATCCATTGCACGGTAATGACTCTTCCACACTTCATCTGAAGATACTTCGTCGTTCCTCCCAATTACACTGAAGTGAAGCTTTCGCGGTCATTTCAATTTCACTGAAGAGACTGCGGTCCAACCACTGACAAGACTCCTTGGCATCGTTTTCCATTCCTCCGAAGAGCTTCTTCAGTGGAGATAGTCCCTTCAGTAGTATTTCTATTACACTGAAGTTAATTTTCTAAGTGACTCTTCCGCGATCATATCCATAGATCTAAAGTGGCTCATCTACGATCATCTCTACCTAACTGAAGTTACTTCGGCGTTCTCCCCAACTGCACCAAAGTGAATCTTGCGCGATCATCTCAATTTTACTACGGAGACTTCGGTCCATCTGCTGACAAGACTCGCTTTTCATTTAGCCGAAGATCTTCATCAGTGGATCTGTCATTTCATTAGAGAGTGATTGAGTGATGATAGAGTCATTTTGCCATTACACTAAGAGATAGTACCTACAGTAGTATTACCATTACACTGAAGTTCGTCATTAGTCACTTAGAAGACTCTTCTGCGATCATATCTATTGAGCTAAAGTGACTCATCCATTTTATTGAAGCACTTTCGGCGTTTCTCTCAATTGCCCCGAAGTGAAACTTCGGTCTGCGATCATCTCAATTTCACTGAAGAGACTTGGGAGCAACCACTGACAGGACTCTTTGGCCTCGTTTTACATTCCTCCGGGGAAATTCTTTGCTGCCAAGACTCTTTGGCCTCGTTTTATATTCCTCTGAAGAGCTTCTTCAGTGGATTTGTCATTGCATTGCAGAGTTTGAGAGATAGACTCTTCAGTAGTACGTCCATTACACTGAAGATAGTCTTCCAAAGAAGTGACTCATCTACGATCATCTCCACACTTCACTGAAGATACTTCGGCGATCTTCTCAATTGCATCGAAGTGAATCTTCAACGTTCATATCAATTTTACTGTGGAGACTTCGAACCAACCATCTTGGTTTTCTGAAGAGACTTCGGAACAATCACTGACTAAACTCTTTGGCCTTGTTTACCATACCTTAGAAGAGCTTTCTCAGAGGATTTGCCATTGCATTGAAGAGTTTGAGAGATAGACTCTTCAGTGGTGTTTCCTTTACACTGAAGATAGTCTTCCAAAGAACTCTTCAGCGATCATATCCATTGAACTAAAGTGATCATCTTCACACTTCACTGAAGATACTCCGGCGATCTTCCCAATTGCATCGAAGTGAATCTTCAACGATCATCTCAATTTCACTTCGAACCAACCTTCTTGGTTTTCTGAAGAGACTTCGGAACAATCACTGACAAAACTCTTTGGCCTTGTTTACCATACCTCCGAAGAGCTTTCTCAGTGGATTTGCCATTGCATTGCAGAGTGCGAGAGATAGACTCTTCAGTAGTATGTCCATTACACTGAAGATAGTCTTCCAAAGAACTCTTCAGCGATCATATTCATTGAACTAAAGTGACTCATCTACGATCATCTTCACACTTCACTGAAGATACTTCGGCGATCTTCCCAAATTGCATCGAAGTGAATCTTCAACGATCATCTCAATTTCACTGTGGAGACTTCGAACCAACCTTTTTGGTTTTCTGAAGAGACTTCCGGACAATCACTGACAAAACTCTTTGGCCTTGTTTACCATACCTCCGAAGAGCTTTCTCAGTGGATTTGCCATTGCATTGCAGAGTGCGAGAGATAGACTCTTCAGTGGTATTTCCATTACACTGAAGTTAGTCTTCTAAGTGACTCTTCAGCGACCATAGTCATTGTACTAAAGTGACTTATTTACACTTCTCTGAAGATACTACGGCGATCTTCCCTCTGGGATTTTTTCCCCTATTTTGGGCGATTTTCATGTCAACATATATGTGTGACTTTTCCTCTTTCTATGATGATTCGTGAGAACTAGTAACGACAACATAATGGATTATTTCGTTGGTTTCCATGAAAGAATTAAAAAAAATCTCATTTCTTAAACGATTTTTTGCTTAAGCCTGCACTTTTCTTTTGCAGAACTGTGTTCTAAATAAATCGTTTCTCCAAATTAGATAGATTAGACTTCAAATGGCATAGAAGGCCATAAACTGCAGTATCATGGCCATATGACAAAATGCCTATTTTTATGGTTTAATCCATCAGTCGCTGTGTCTTCACATTTTATCTGTCTTTCTCCGCTACTCAATCATTCTAATTTTCACAAGATTTATTATTTTGACACATAAGCTACATACATACATATGTATGTCTTCACCAGTGTTGTTTAATATTTTTGATATATATATATTGCATTGTGAATTATTTTTAAAACTATTTTTTTATTCTTGAACGGCAGCCAAAGAATGCACTCTTTACACTGCTTTTTGTGTGGCTAAATGTTTATCTGGCGTTTCTGTGTTAAATAAATTTACAATAAACAGAAATGAATGAATGAATGAAATAAAAATGAATTATTGTGTCAGAGCTATTCCAAGTTAAACAAATACACCCTCACTCTCGCTCTCTCTCTTTCTTCCCCGCTACTTAGTGACTTATAAACAATTTAATATATATAGTATATGAATAAATAAATAATACAAATTACTCAACAGGAAATTATTACGGAATACCGTCACACACGTTTGAAGAACACAACACAGAAAAAACCGGCAACTTTTTTGCGGCAAAATCTCGTGACTATAACCAGTTTCTGCTGTATTTATATTTTTACGTCACATACTGTCTGCTATGCATTTGGCCCTTATCAGCCAGCCAGTCAGCCAGCCAGTTTAGGGGTTTTGAAAGTGGTGCACTCGCCCCGCTCGCCTCGTGCCAACTGATAACTCGGACCCCAGAGTGTTAGAAAATCCCATCATAAACCCAAATTGATTTTTTCGCTTTTTCAAAAGGTCTTTGGCTGACGGTGGCGGGTGGGGGTGTTGGTGTTCCGGACTTATCAATAACACATTTGTTGGACACTGTTTTTTAATCGGAATGTTTGACCCAATTTTTCCCCAGTCCATGCAATCTAATTTTCGTAGCGAGACACACTTTTCGCCGTTGTATTTGTATTGTGTTGTTCTTTTTGTTGTTTTTGAAGAATTTATCAGAGATAAGTTCGGTGGTTATCAATGCAATGCAAGGCACTGCAACATTGTTTCCATTTCGAGTACTCCGACGAGCCACTAACACACATTTGCTTGTTACGGTCGGAAATGTCACAAATTACATGGCTTTGATGGTCGATCGCTGGAAATATGATAAAAGAAGACGACGGCGCACCGCACTGCACCATTCACTGCTACAGTGGATAGAGAGAATTTCCATTGCACTCGCCGGCATTGGAAAAGTTTTGACATGTGTTAAGGTTGCGTTCCCATGATGCTACGTTGCGTTTCAATGGAATCGTTTGTTTGCATCTCGTACGATTATAAAGAAGCTGTTTGTTTGTTCTAAATTAGCATAGCAAGGCGTTAATTTGAGAGAAAATTCATCAATGTTGGACATGGGAAATGGCTTCAGGTTCTCGAAATGTCACATAAGTGATACAACGACAGAGACAAAGGGAGGCGAGAAATCATGAACGGAAGAAATGTCTCTAGGACAAAGCGGAACTTGCTAAGCAATCGTTGGAGTACAATGGAGAAGATCGCCCGATGATTTTCTTCGGTATTTTATGGGAAGACCAGTGTCTCTAGTACAAAGGAAAACTTGCTAAACAATCGTTGGAAGACACAACGAAGAAGATTGCCAGAAGGTTTTCCGCAGTGCAAAGAGAAGATCACTTCGTTGTTCTGGAGAAGATCCCTGAAGAGGGAAGACCAGGGTAGAGAATATTAAGTGCAAAGAAAAAGCTCTAAAAAGTCTCTGAAAGCAACGAAGAAGTTCGCTGAAGAGTCTCTTCGGAACAAGGGGCACGCCACAGATGAGTATATTCAGAGCAATGAGGAAAATCACTAAATGATCTCTTGCAATGCAAGGGAGAAGATCGCCAGGTGGAGTTACTTCCGGACTACCAGGGAAGAGTCTCTGCGTCAATCAGTACATCTATGATGAGCCTCCTCAGCACAATGAGGACTCAGACCAGCGCTGATGAGTATATTATGCAAAGGGATCGAAACTGAAGTGTAAATTCACTGAAGAATATATTCAGTGTAGAGGCGAAATAGCAAATCAGTTTCATCAATGCATTGGAGAAGATATCTATAGTGTAAAGGGAAGATCATGGAAGACCAGGAAAGAATATCTTCGGTAGCCGGATTACCAATGAAAATTCTCTTCAGTTCAGAGGGGGAATATCTCTGAAGAGCTGCTTCCACGCAGTAGTTAAGATTGATGATGAGTATTTTCAGCGAAATCGATAGAATATCGTGGGAGCAATCCAAGACCACTGGTAGGTATCTTCAGTGCAAATGGAAAACCACTAAAGAATCTCTTAAATGTAATGGGGAAGAGCACAGAAATCTCTTCTTTGAAATCAAGATAATCGCGGAAGAGTCACTTCAGTGCCATGCACAAGATCCCCGAAGAGTCTCTCCAGGGCAAAGGCAATACCAGGGAAAAGTCTATACGAAATGTCTTCAGTGGAATCGAGATGATTGCGGAAGAGCCACCTGAGTGCTATGCGATGATCGCCTAAGAGTCTCTTCGGTAGTTGGTAGACCAATGAAGAGTGTCTTCAACATCATAAAGCAGAACGCTGAAGAGTAATGATTCAGTGTAATGATGTCTACAGTGCAAAGGGAGGAACACTGAGGAGTATACCTATTCGCTGAAGAATATACTCCTTCAGTGCAATGAAGAAGATTGCTGAAGAGTATCTTCAGTGCTAAAGGAAGAGTCTCTTCGTGTATGGAAATACTACTGAAGAGTCTATCTCTTAATCTCTACAATGCAATGGCAAATCCACTGAAGAAGCTCTTCGGAGGAATGCAAAACGAGGCAAAGGAGTTTTCTCAGTGGTTGGTCCGAAGTATCTTCAGTGAAGTGTGGAGATGATCGCGAAAAAATCATTGCAATGGAGATGATCGTATATGAATGACATTAGTGCAATGGATATGATGGCAGAAGAGTCATTTAGAAGACTAACTTCAGTGTAATGGAAATACTACGGATGAGTCTATCTCTCAATCTCTGCAATGTAATGGAAAATCCACTGAAGAAGCTCATCGGAGGTATGGAAAACGAGGCCAAAGAGTCTTGCCAGTGATTGGCCCGATTGGACTCTTCAGTGATCTTGAGATGTTCGCGGATGTTTCACTTCGGTGCAATTGGGAGGAACGCCGAAGTATATTTAGTGAAGTGTGGGGATGATCGTAGATGATTGACTTTAGTTCAATGGATATAATCGCAGAAGATTCACTTAGAATCGCTAAGATTCCATGGCGCGGCTACGTCACTTCATTATAATGGAGATGATTGCGGGATCCCGAACCACTGTCTAGTCCCTTCAGTTCAAAGGGAGAGCCACTAAAGAGACTATCAAATTCAATGAGGAGGATCTCCGATGTCTTTTCAATGAAATTGAGATGATCGCGGAAGTTTCACTTCGGTACAATTGGGAGGAACGCCGAAGTATTTTCAGTGAAGTGTGTAGATGATCGCGGAAGAGTCATTTCCTTGCAATTGAGCAGATCGTAGATGAGTGACTTTAGTTTTGTGGAAATGATCGCCAAAGAGTCACTTAGAAGACTAAATTCAGTATCTCTCAATCTCAGCAATGCAATGGAAAATCCACTGAAGAAGCTCGTCGGAGAAATGATTAGTCTATTCAGTGATATTGAGATGATCGCGGAAGTTCTACTTCGCTGTAAGTGGTAGGAATGACGAAGTATCTTCAGTGACGTGTGGAGATGATCGTAGATGAGTGACTTGAGTTCAATGAATATGATCGCCGAAGAGTCACTTAGAAGACTAAATTCAGTATCTCTCAATCTCTGCAATGCTATGGAAAATCCATTGAAGAAGTTCGTCGGAGAAATGATTAGTCTCTTCAGTGAAACTGAGATGTAATGGAGAGGAATGACGAAGTATCTTCAGTGACGTGTGGAGATGATCGTAGATGAGTGACTTTAGTTCAATGAATATGATCGCCAAAGAGTTACTTAGAAGACTAACTTCAGTGTAATGGAAATACTACTGAAGAGTCTAGCTCTCAATCTCGGCAATGCAATGGCGAATCTACTGAAGTAGCTCATCGGAGAAATGATAAATTCTGGAATACTTATATCTCAAAATGATTATATATTCAAAAAGGCCTCATCAATCTCTTAAAAATTCCTTAACAACTCTCGTATTAAGATAATCCTTAACCTAAGCGTCTGCATTACTATAATCCCGGTCATTCGATGATATAATGTTGACAACAAATTTGTATTTTTTTTTTTTTTTGAATTTTTTATGTTTTCCATTTTGTGAACAATATCGACAACAGAGATTGAAGAGAAGATGGTGGAACGTGGAGTGATTGAGCCATGGATCAAGTGAAGGTGTGTGAAAGCAAAAAAAAAACAGAAAAACCTGAATGACTGTCTTGCTGACTGAAAGGCGACGGAATAACTGAAGACCTGCATGCTTGAGTGTCGCCTTGACTGACTGAATGTTGAAATGAATGAAACCCCGCCAGCAAACAGAGATTTACATTTGTTGTTAACACTTCATCACACTACCACCACCGGCACAATTTGTTGTCGATGATGATGTTGATGGCGATGTTGTCGATGATGATGATGTTGTTCTCTGGATTTATGAGACGGCTCGACTTGTCTCGTCTGCAGTGATATTGAGCTGCCTGGTCTGGGTTTTGTTGTTTCAGTTCAGTTCAGTTATTATTTTTATCTTTTCTTCCCCATATTCGTCCATATAACACATGCGTGAGTTGTTGATGTTTATGTCTAACTAAGTGTTTACAATTTGTGGCATTGTGGCACACTTTGCGGCAGGAAAAACAAGGGGAGTCCCCTTTAGAGACTCTATGTACTCAGACTGTCAAGTATTCGTGTGTGTGTGTCCAGGGAGGGAGGACCTTAATGTAGGGTTATTTGTGTAAAGCCCTTTTGCTCTATTAAGGGATTCCCTTTAAATGTTGCCTTACTTTTGAGTTGTTATAGCAACCCCACCCCCACCACTCATCCTCATCCTGGCCGCCGTATGAAGTAAGTCATCATGTTAGGTTGCCATATTGTTGTTTATGTCTTTAAACGACCGGCTCGGAGTGGCGTGACGTGGTGAGGCTTGTAAAAGGCTGTGGCATATGCGAAGTCTATAAATGTGTAGACAAAGGTGTTTCGGCTGGAAGTGGACGGGGGCTGGGGGCATATTTGATATAGCCGGCAGTTTAAGCAGCAAGACAATCACAGTTTGTTTCTCGAGTCAGCGCTCTTCTTCTACCGCTGCTGCTGCTTCTTGAAGTTGCCTTAAAACTGCAAGTTTGCATTCGAGGCACGTTTCTGCAATTTCTCATAAAACAAACGACCATTATATCGCTTACAAACGAAAGCAAAGAGACGAAAAGAAAAAATAACAGCACCACAAAGTTGCTGTTAACATGTGTAAGGAGTAGAAGTTTGTTTTCGCAGCCGAAAGCCGGAGCAGCAGCAGCAGCAGCATTAGAATTGTAAAGTGCCCCGGGGGCGGGAGGTAAGTTAGTGAGGCACAGTGGTGAAGAAAAGATTTCAAAGGAAAATGAGATTTAAATAATATAAAATACATAAAATGCTACACCCAGAAGTCATTACTGGGTTCTGGACAGACCTATAAGCCAATAGTTGGGCGCCATTTCAATTTATTTTGTTAAAAACTCTTTGCTTTGAAAGAGTCTATCAACGAAGAAAAATTACTAATCTCAATTTATTTCCATAATCCTGGAAAATGTATTTGGGTCTGGACACGCATATAAAGTAGTAACTGGACACCATTTCAATTTATTTTATTAAAAAACTGTCTTACTTTGGAAAAGTATATATTTAATGTCGCTCATGTTGTCTTTAGAAAATTCTGTAATTCATTTTATTTAATATGTGAAGCATTTCGTTTGGGCGCCATTTAAATTTTTTAGGGAGTTAGCTTTTTATTGAAAATGTAACTATTCCTATAGAATATTCTACTTTTATTCCACTATATTTTATTCAATTTGCATAACTAACTATCATTGATTGAAACTAATTGAAGAAATCTTCCGATTGGGCGCCATTTCAATTTATTGTTAAAAGTTATTTTGCAAAAAATATTCGCTCTTTCTTTGGAAGAGTTTTTATTTAATGTCGTTCGAGTTTTCTTTAAGAAAAACTCACTTTTCTGTTAAGATTATGAATCATTTCGTTCGGGTGCCATTTAAATTTTTAGGGAGTTACTTCACTCCTCCTTTAGAATTCTCCATTTCAATTTATTTTATTAAAAAACTCTCTTACTTTGGAAAAGTATAAGTATGTGTTTATTTAATATGTTCAGCTTACTATAAAGAAGCATTTCGTTTGGGCGCCATTTCAATTTTTAGGGAGTTAGCTTTTTATTGAAAATGTCACTATTCCATTAGAATATTACTATTACTTTTATGTCACTATAGTTTAGTTAATTTACAGAAAAAATCGCTGATTGGGCGCCATTTCAATTTATTGTTAAAAGTTATTGCGGAATAAATGATTCGCTCTTTCTTTTGGAAATGTTTTTATTTAATATCGATTGTGTTTCTTTAAGAAAAACTCATTTTTCTGTTAAGATTATGAATCATTTCGTTAGGGCGCTATTTCAATTTTTAGGGAGTTACTTCACTCCTCCTTTAGAATAGTTAACTTTTATTTCACTATTTTATTTAATTTGCATTTGACTGTGCTAGATTGAGAGCTAATTTAAAATATCACCTATTGGGCGCCATTTTGTTGGTAGAAGTTATTTAGTTAATAAAATATGTTATGTCTTCTTTTGCAAGAGTTTTTTTATTTAATGTAGTTCATGTTTCTTTTGGAAATTTTCCACTCTTTTAAGAAAGTTTATAATTCATTGAAATTGATACGTTCAGTATATTATTATGAATCATTCCGTTCGGGCGCCATATACATTTTTTCGAGAGTTATATTTTTACTTTTTTTAGTTTACTTTTTTAATCAATTTACATATAACAATTATAGATTGGGAACTAATTAAGAAAAATCTACCGATTGGGCGCCAATTCAATTTACTATAAAATAACGAGTGATTTTTTTGAGGTTAGGATTTTCATGCATTAGTATTTGACAGATCACGTGGGATTTCAGACATGGTGTCAAAGAGAAAGATGCTCAGTATGCTTTGACATTTCATCATGAATAGACTTACTAACGAGCAACGCTTGCAAATCATTGAATTTTATTATCAAAATGCGTGCTCTGTTAAGAAAGTTCAGAAAGAAAGAAATTGTGTTCAGCGACGAAGCTCATTTTTGGCTCAATGGGTACGTAAATAGGCAGAATTGTCGATTTTGGAGTGAATATCAGCCAGAAGCATTGCAAGAGCTACCAATGCATCCAGAAAAAGTCTCAGTTTGGTGCGGTTTATGGGCTGGTGGCATCATTGGACCGTACTTCTTCAAAGATGATGCGAATCGTAACGTAACTGTGAATGGTGAGCGCTACCGTGAGATGATATCCAACTTTTTTTTGCCCAAAATGGAAGAACTGAACTTGGTTGACATGTGGTTTCAACAAGATGGCGCTACATGCCACACAGCTCGCGATTCTATGGCCATTTTGAGGGAAAACTTCGGAGAACAATTCATCTCAAGAATGATTTCTCTTTTGGGAGTGTCATAATTACGGTATTTTTTCGATTTTATTTTAAAAAATCTTCCGATTGGGCGCCATTATTTCTTTTCTTCTTTTATTATTCTCTCTTATTTTTTAAAAATAATATATATTTTCCTTTGGAAGAGTTTATTTTTAGCGCCAGTATTTTTTAAATTTAAATTTTATCCTCAAAAAAATTCTCTCGATTGGGCGATTAGTTCGTCAAATTGGGCGCCATTTCAATTTATTGGTAGAAGTTACTTCTTAAAAAACTCTGTTGCTTTGTAAGAGTTTATATTTAATCTTAATTTTTTTATATATAAATTTAAAGTCTTTAATATCAGGAAATTATTCCAACGGCCGCCATTTAAATTTAAATTTCTTTGGAAATATTTATCTTAATAGCAGAAACTTAATTCTCGTAATGAAAACTACTGATCGGATGCCATTGATGCCAAAAGTCGATTTTAGAAAATTCTTCATTCTTTTGGAAATGTTTATCTAAATTGAATTTTAGATCGTGCGCCAATTTAAAAATATTCTTCCGATCGGGCGCCATTTCTATTTATTTCTATTATTTCTGTTTATTTATTAAGTTGTTTCTTTTTACAAAATTCATTTAATTTCAATATTTTTTTAATATAAATTAAATGCCTTTAACGTAGACTTTAATTTATTTAGTAAACTTGATTTTTAGAAAACTTCTCTCATTTATTGGAAATGTTTATTTTAATATCAGAAATTTAATTGGTATTAGAAACAACTGATCGGATGCGATTTTTAAAAAGATCGTTTGTTTATTTTTGAATTTTTTCTATCCATTGAAATCAAATCAATTTCTTCCATCGGGCGCCATTTAAATTTGCGAAATGTTTATCTTTTAATATTTATTTAGTACGTTGTTTCTTATTAGAAATTTTTTAATGTATTTAATCTCTGTATTTTTTAATATAAATTTAAATTAAAATTTTTTAATTTAATTTAATGAAGAATTCAAATCAAATCCTTCCATTGGCGCCATTTAAATTTATTGTGTAAACTTGGACATTCATTGGACATTTTTATCTTAATATCAGAAATTTAATTCTCATATTGGAAACTTCACATCGCGCAGAAATTAAAATTAAATTATTTTTTAGGAAATCTATGTTGGGCGCCATTTTTTTCAGAAAAAAAATCTTTGGATTGGGTGCAATTTCAATTTATTTTCCCACTTCCTTCAAAAAAGTCCATCTTAATTTCTGAAATTGAGATATAGTTATATTCGTGGGAACTGTAAATCGGACGCCAATTTTAAAAATTATTTGGGAAAGTAATTTTTTTTAGAAAATGTCTTCTTCTTTGCAGAAATTTCAATTAAATTATTATTGAAAACTATGTTGGGAGCCATTTTAAAAAAAAAATCTTTCGATCGGTTGCCATTTGAAAATATAAATGGCTTTGCAAAGTTTGCTTTAATTTCAGAAATTGAGAATTAGTGGAAATCGGGCGCCCATTTAAAAAATCTTTCCGTTTGGCTGCAATTTTAAGTTATTTTGGATTTTATTTTTTAATTTTCTGTTCTTTTGAAAAAGTTTGTTTTTATTTCAGAAATTTAAATTTAATCATCTTATTGGAAACTCTATGTTGGGCGCCAGTTTTAAAATGTCTTTTGATCAGGCGCCATTACAATTTATTTTCCCACTTTCTTCGATAAGGTTTACCTTAATTCGAGATATCGAGATTTAGTTTTCTTAGCGAAAACTTTATATCGGGCACCAATTTGAAAAAAATCTTCCGGTTGACTTCAATTTGTTTAGAAAAGTTATTTTTTGTAGAAAAAGTTTTTTTTTTTTAAATTTCTCTGTTTGTTTGAATAAGTTTGCTTTCATTTCAGCAATTTTAATTTACTTGTCTCATTGGGCGCCATTAAAAAATCTTTCGATCAGCCGCCATTTCAATTTATATTCCCTTTTCCTTCGAAAGGGTTTACCTTAATTTCAGAAATTGAGATTTAATTATCTTACAGGAGACTTTACATTACAGGCGCCAATTTGAAAAAATCCTCTAGGTTGGGCGCCAATTTTAAAAATTCTTTTCATCGGGCGCCATTTGAAAATAAAAAGAGCATTGAAATGTTTGCCTTAATTACAGAAATTGAGAAATATTTAACGTAGTAGAAACTATAGATCGGGCGCCAATTTAAGAAAAATCCTTACCGCTGGCTGTCATTTTAATTTATTTATAGAAATTTATATTTTTATAAAATTTATCTGTTATTTTTTAAAAGTTTGCTGTTTATTTCACAAACTTGAAATTTTCTTGTCCTACTGGTACTGTTAGGTTGGGCGCCATCTCCTGGCCTCACCCCACTGTGCACAATGGCATTTATGTTATTAGGATTCCCTGAGCTAAGGAGGTCGGTCGTCTCGATGATTTCGTGCGGTGTGGTTGTCTATGACAGCAACACGTACACTTTGGTGTCTATATTTTTGCCAACAACATTTTAACACTTTTTTTGAGCTTTGGCTGGCTGGCTGGCTGTTTGTCTTTTTGTTACCCGCAAACGATGCTGTGTAAAATATGTGCAAAAAAAGTTGCTACTGCACTAAATAGAGCTTATTTTATAAATTTTGCCATCATAAAGTGCGGTGGTGGTGGTGGCCGCCTCCTCCAAAACGGAAGTTGTCTCCGGCTTGTCTCTGTTGTTAAACACCAAGTCATCATCAACATTCGACTTAAACAGCTTATTTCCGGGTGTAATGTTCTCGATCGAGGAACACAGTTTTGTCTTTTCATAGTCGGCCATAAAAGGAGTGCATAATTTGCTATTACTTAACTTTTAATTCGTTTCGTTGTTCCTTCACACTTCGCTCGGGGAACCAGGCACAAGGAATACCTGTATCCCTGCTGTGCTTTTCTGGGGGGGGGGGCAATAATGTCACGTTGCTAATACCTGAACTTTGTCACATCATTAGCCGCCGTGAACGAGTGGCGTGCCACACACACTCACTCACAAATGTCTTCATGTTACTTGTAATGTAAGTGTCTGTCATCAGCGCTCGTTTCCCGGGTGTTGTCGCTCCCTTTGCATTTCAGTTCATTTCATATCATTTCATTTATCTCTATTAGTTGTAGTCGTCTTGCTGCCAGTGGAGGAGGCACCACCATAGACGACACTGACGTCCGTCGTCTATCTTATGACGCTGATTTTTTGATTATGTTCCAAATTTGTATTCCGTCTTCAAACTGGCTGGCATGGCCTGGCCTGGCCTGGTTGTTACTAAGGTGCTCCTCATATGTATGCTGTGGGCGTTGCACGGAGTGTTCCAAGTATTTTCGGTGTAATTGTTCATAATGTTCATGTTCAGCCCATTGAGTGTGGTGGCAGTGGTGATGGTGGTTGCAATGTTGTTTTCTTTTCTTGTCTTCTTCTTTTTTTTGTTTTACTTAATTGCCTATTAAGTGGTGTATACGATTTGTTTAATTATATTGTTTGTATGTATTTAGTTATGGCAAATTAACTTAAATTATACAATCATTGATATTTATGAGCGATCCTGAAGTACAGACAACGTCAACGACAACTACAACGAACTTGGGGAAAATGAAGCCAATTTAAAAATGGAAAAAATCGAAAATTAAAATGTCTATAAAACCATGCAAAAAGGAATGGGTAATTTAAAAAAACCATATATTGCCATGGAAATGGAGGGTAGACATTTATTGGCGTAGGTCAGTTGCCCTACCATGCCAATCTTTAGTCTGACTCTCTATCAGGACCCTTGATATGAATGTGAAATTAAAAAAAAAACATTCCTTCCAAGTTAAAGGCCCTTTTATAACGTTTTACTTCCAAAAGTATCCTTGATATGAATAAGGAATTTTTAAAAACATTCCTTCCAATTTAAAGGCCCTTTTAAATCGTTTTATTTCGAAAAGAATCCTTGATATGAATGTGGGATTTTTAAAAATATTCCTCCCAATTTAACAATGTTTATCTTAATGTCAGAAATTTAATTCTTAACATCGGGCGCCATTTTATAAAAAATCTCGTTCGATCGGGTGTCATTACAATTTATTTTGATTTGCTTTTGAAAATTTCCCTTTTCCGTTGCAAAAGTGAAATTATTAATTGCATAATTTTTTTGGAAGCCCAATGTTGTGCGCAATTTAAAAAATCTTTCGATCGGGTGCCATTTCTATTTCTTTGGTAAAGTTGATTTTTATAAATTGAGTCACTTCCTTTGACAACGTTTTTATATTAATAACAAAAATTCCATTCTCATAATGGAAACTTCACATCGGACGCCATTTTTAAAAAAATCTTTCGATCGGGCGCCATTACACTTTTTTTAGTAAAATAGATTTTTTTAGAAAAATGTTCCTTTTCCATTTCTTAGTTGCAGAAATTAAAATTAAAATTAAAATTAAATTATATTATTGGAAGCTTTATGTTGGCCGCCATTTAAAAAAAAATCTTTCGATCGGGTGCCATTTCTATTTATTTAGTAAAGTTGATTTTTAGAAAATGAGTCACTTCCTTTGGCAGCGTTTTTATCTTAATATCTGAAATTTCATTCACATATTGGAAACTTCACATCGGGCGCCATTTTTAAAAAATCTTTCGATCGGGCGCCATTACAATTTTTTTAGTAAAATTGATTCGTTTTAGAAAAATGTTCCTTTTCAGAAATTGAAATTAAAATTAAATTGGTTTATTGAAACTTTCACATCGGGCGCCATTTTTCAAAAAATCTTTCGACCGGGCGCCATTTTAATTTATTTTATAATGTTGATTTTTAGAAAATTGCTGCCTTCTATCTTATTTTAGCTGAAATTTATTTCTCATCTTGGAAACTTGAGGTCGGGCGCCATTTTTAGGAAGTCCCTCCATCGGGTGCCATTTCTATTAATTTAGAAAGTTGATTTTAAGAAAACGAGTCACTTCCTTTGGCAGCGTTTTGTTCTTAATATCAGAAATTTCATTCTCATACTGGAAACTTCACATCGGGCGCCATTTTTTCCAAAAAAATCTTCCGATCAGGCGCCATTACAATTTATTTAGTAAAATTGATTCGTTGTAGAAAAATGTTCCTTTTCCATAGCAAAAGTAAACCTTAATTGCAGAAATTGAAATTAAAATTAAAATTAAATTGACCTATTGGAAATTTCAGATCGGTCGCCATTTTTGAAAAAAAATCTTCGGATCGGGCGCCTTACAATTTACTTAATAAAATTGTTTCGTTTTAGAAAATTTTCCTTTTCCATAACAAAAGTGAAGCTTACTTGCAGAAATTTAAATTAAAATTAAATTGTCTTAATGGAAACTTCACATCGGGCGCCATTTCAAAAAAATCTTTCGATCGGGCGCCATTACAATTTATTTAGTGAAATTGATTCGTTTTATTAAATTTTAAAAATTACAGAAATTTAAATTAAAAGTAAATTGTTTTATTGGAAATTTTAGATCGGGCGCCATTTTTCAAAAAAAAATCTTTCGATCGGGCGCCATTTTAATTTATTTTATAAAGTCGATTTTTAGAAAATTGCACTTTACTGCGTAAAATTGATTCGTTTTAGAAATTTTTCCTTTTCCATAAAAAAATTAAACCTTGATTACAGAAATTTATGTTAAATTATCATTTTGGGAAAACTATGTTGGGCGCCATTTAAAAAAAATCTTTCTAACGGGCGCCAAATACAATTTATTTAGTAAAACTTATTCGTTTTAGAAATTTTTCCTTTTCCATAACAAAAGTAAACCTTAATAGCAGAAATTTAAATAAAAATTAAAAAATCTTTCTGGGAAATATATGTTGGGCGCCATTTAAAAAAAAAACTTTTTGAAATCAATTTAACGGCCGTTTGTTATAAACGTTATGTTTTTTTCCCCGAAAAGGATCCTTGTTATATTCATAACATTTTTAAAAAACATTTTAAAGGTCCCTTTAAATAGTTTTATTTTGAAAACATATAACAAAAATCTAAAACCCTGGGTTAGTCCTTATTCCTGCCCCTAAAAATTCTTCGATTTCATTTTCAATCTAAATGCAGACTCTGTGGAGACATATGATCATCATATTTTTTTATGACAGACAAAATGAGGTTTAAGTTCGAGATAAGCATGGCGAACGCTATAGAGGCACTCATGTACTTAAGTTAATCATTTGGCATATATTTGCATTTTTGCATCTTGCATTTCTCTACAAAAAAGCAGAAAAACAATAACAGCAAAAGTACATTTGTAGATCAAGTGTAGGCGTAATTGCAACTAAGTTGAAACAACAACAACAACCAATGCAACAACTAGATAAAATAGTTGAAGTATGATCATGATGATGAGGAGGATGATGCTACACTGCCGTCTAGAGACAAAAACCAGGCAATATGCCTGCATATTTACTTAAATCAAAAATTGCACGCTCTACAACTATTTAGTTCAGCGGAGCAAGTGCAAAATAATTTGCAAATATCAAAACAGACAAACACACGTAGTCCAAAAGATAGTGATACCGATAGAGATGCTGACACATAGTCCAAATATTACAGTCAGAACTCTTTGACAATAGACAGAATTATGAAAAAATGTTTATGAATTAATGTTTGAAAAAAAAATGCTATGTGTAAAGACGGGGATCCCTTCAACCTTTCGAAATATGAATTTATTCTTTAAACACTTACAAAGGAAAACAGTTATGTTGCTCCAAAGTCAAAGATTTGATCAAAAGGGGTATTTTTTCAAACTGTAGTTATTACAAACAAACTTTAGTTGGCACAAACTAACTTTATTTGACACAAACAAATTTTATTTGGTACAAACAAACTGTATTTGGCACAAACAAACTTTATTTGTCGCAAAACACAGCCGAGAAACCACAATTTCTGAAAAAAATAATATGCCAGAGAAACAGTTCGACAAAAACGCAAAATATTTATTACAAACGAACTTTATTTGGTACAAACATGCTTTATTTGGCACAAACAAACTTTATTTGGCCATAATAAAGCCGAAAAAACACAATTTCTAATAAAACAAATGCGATTGCAAAATCTCCTAAAATTCGAGAGAAACAGTTCGACAAAAATGAAAAATATTTATTACAAACGAACTTTATTTGGTACAAACAGACTTTATTTGACACAAATAAACTTTATTTGGGACAAACACAGCCGAGAAACCACAATTTCTATGAAATAAATTCGATTGCAAAATCTCTTAAAATGTGAAAGAAACAGTTCGACAAAGACGAAGAAATAAATTACATTTTTTCAATTTTCAAAATCTGAAAAAGGTGAGAATCTGTAATATGAAAAAAAATTAAATTATCTGCGCATTATGAACAAATGCGTAAAAATATGCTAAAAAAACATAAAAACAAAAAAATAATTTTCTTTAGAATCGAATAATCCGAAAAGTAGTCAACTTTGGGCTGATTTCTAAAATATATCCGTTAGTGCGGTTAATTCAATGTTAATATCTTAAAATAATACTTGGATTCTTGTCTAATTTAAATTTTTTACAGAAATGTTTCCTCGGACAAAACTTATTGAATTTTGGTCGATGGATTTTGATTCTGAACCACGAAAAAACGAAAAGTAGTCCACTTTGGGCTAATATTTAAAATATATCCAAATATCCGATTTTCAATGTTAATACCTCAAAATATTCCTTGGGTCCTTGTCTAATTTCAATTTTGTACAGAACTCAAAGATGTTTACTACAACAAAAGTTCTTGAATTTTGGCCGATGGATTTTGATTCTCAACCACTGAACCACGAAAAATACGAAAAGTAGTCAATTTTGGGCTAAATTTTAAAATATATCCGTTTTTTGATTTTCAATGTTAATACCTCAAAATATTCCTTGGGTCCTTGTCTAATTTCAATTTTTTACAGAACTCAAAAATGTTTACCAGAACAAAGTCATTGAATTTTGGCAGAAGAATTCTTAACCACGAAAAATACGAAAAGCAGTCAACTTTGACCTAATTTCTCAATTTCCAAAATATATCCGATTGCCAAATTTTCACTGTTAATACTTCAAAACAGTCCTTTGGTCCTTGCCTAATTTCAATTTTTTACAGAACACAAAAATGTTTTCTCGAACAAAAGTTATTGAATTTTGGCCGAAGGATTTTGATTCCGAACTACTGTGAGACGCCATTTTTAAAAATTCGGGCGCCATTTCTTAATTTTTTCTTTTCGGATTTTCATTTGTCCTTTGTAAAATGTCGCAAATTTAATTCTCATAATGAAATTTTGGATCGGGCGCCATACAAAAAAATTATCTTAATATCAGCAATTGAAATGAGTTGCCACCTGATTATATTTTTTTTATAAATTTTTTAGGCACAAACAGCAATTATTCCTTTTGGCAAATATTTAAAATTTCACGAAAAATTCAGTGTTGAGAGGTTTCACTGTATGGCCACACAATCTCATCACAACTGCGAGTGTATGTGTGTGACTATTTAGCATTATATGGCAACTTAAGATTCTAACTAAACAAATAAACAGCATGCCACAGATTATGTATGTCTGTCTGGCTGAGAGTGAGCTTGCATGTCTGAGTGCAGCATTTGTGTACACACACACACACGAAGACAACAATAGAAAATTGTCCTTGCTTTGTTGTCATAAATCTGTAGAAAAAACGAAAACGACAACAGCAAACAACAACCACAACTGTCAGTCTTTATTAACTCAACGAAGACCAGCCATGGATAGAAATGAGATGAGAGATGAATGAATGGCTGGCTGACTGACTGGCATTAAGATCAAAAAAGCACGTCGCTCTCTTTTAGCATTTTTCGGGTTTTGTTTGGCAGAGGTGTGAGGAGGATCACTGGCAATGATGTATCTCTCCGAGACGGAGGTAGCGACCTGTATATGTGCAAAGATATGTATTTAGGTATATATTTATATGAATATGTTTGTTTGTTTTCTTTTTCGTAGATGTGATCATTTCTAGTCGCATTTAATTTTTCTTTCTGCAATTTGTTAAAACTTATGACATTTTGCTGCGATAATTTATGCAATTTTCACACTAATTAGTTTTATGTCTACGAAGTGATATTTAGCACAGATTTATCGCCTCTTTTTTAATTGATTTAATTTGCAAATAAGGAAGGAAGTCTTAGCACATGGCAATAAATTTAGCTGGCGATGAGAAAACGTTAACGTTAATAACAATATTTAATGGATTGAATGGAATAGTCTAATTATTTTCAATGATATTGAAGAAAATTTGGTAGACAACAAAAATTCTGTATAAGTTGTTAGCATTGTTATCTATGGATTTTTGCTTAAATCGATATGGAAGAAAAATCTGGCAGCACCATCTTCAACTAACTAACTGAGTGGCAAACAACTCTGTATTAATAGCCTTTTCAGACCGCCGCACACTGCTCACTTTCATAGACAAAAATCAGAAAACTAACTTGCTTCGAATTTATATTTTTATTTTTATTCTGTATAAGTTGTTAGCATTGTTATCAATGGATTTTTGCTTAAATCGATATAGAAGAAAAATCCGGCAACACCATATTCAATAACTAAGCGAGTAGCAAACAACTCTGTATTAATAGTTTTTCGAGATTGCCGGTGAAATCGAGCTTAACTTAATTTCTAGTCGCAAATTTGTATGGGACCTGATTTTTAAAATCGACTCGATATTTGAATGAATGAATTATGTTTTGATATACATTTTTTATTAAATAGATATGGTAGAAAAAATCTGGCAGCACCATATTCAACTAACTAACTGAGTGGCAAACAACTCTGTATTAATAGCCTTTTCAGACCGCCGCACACTGCAGCCTTTCATGGACAAAAATCAGAAAACTGACTTGCTTCGAATTTATATTTTTATTTTTATTGATATTGTTTTGAGGGCCACACTATTCGCAAAGATTTGTTCATAGAAATAGTTTTTTTTTTGTCTCCAAAGTGAGGGCGATTTGTATGTAAATAGATAAAAAGATTTTGTAGTTTCGTTCGTGAGTAGTTGAAGGAAAATATTGTTCAAAAAATCGGAATTGAGTATTATAATATTTTCTGTATAGCTGAGGATTGGCACGAATTTTGTTTTTTCTCTATCTTAAAAATATTTTTTTTTTATAATTAAAATTTAAAGATGGTCAATTTTTAATGATCAACAAGAATCATCATAAAATTCACCGATATTTTTCGTAATAATTTAGTAAAAGTATTATTTTAAAAATAATTTTTATATATTTAAAGATGAATATCTGAAAAATTCCGAATTTTTGATGGCCAATAAAAAAATATCATAAAATTCGGCGATTTTTTTTCATAATAATTTAATATGGACTTGAACCAATTAGAAAAAAGCTGAGGAGTGGTACGAATTTTGTGTTTTTCCTCTATCTTAAAAATATTATTTTTTTAAATAATTTATATATTTTCAATTTTTTACAGAACACAAATGATTGATTCTGAACCACGAAAAATACGAAAAGTAGTCAAATTTGGACTGATTTCTAAAATATATCCGATTGCCCGATTTTCAATGTTTATAAGTCAAAATAATCCTTGGGTCCTTGCCTAATTACAGAACTCAAAAATGTTTACTACATAATAATTTAGTAAAAGTATTTTTTTTAAATAATTTTTATATATTTAAAGATGAATATCTGAAAAATTCCGATTTTTTGATGACCAAGAAAAAAATATCATAAAATTTTTTTTCATAATAATTTAATATGGACTTGAACCAATTAGAAAAAAGCTGAGGAGTGGTACGAATTTTATATTTTTCTCTATCTTAAAAATATTTTTTTTTTATATTAAAAATTTAAAAATGAATATGTGAAAAAATGAACCAGAAAAAAACATCATAAAATTGTGAGAACTTTTTTCACAATAATTTATGATACAGTTTTGAAGGTGCAATCATTCGCAAAGATTTGTCCATGGAAATAATTTTTTGGGCTATTTTTATATAAAATTAAATTTTGAGTTGTTTAAGGAAAATATTGTTCAAAAAACATTTTTTGACGAAATTGAATATTCCAATATTTTCTGAATTGCTGATGATTGCTAGGAATTTCGGGTTCTTAAATATTTAAAACTTAAAAATGAAAATGATGATTGTTACGAATTTAGGGATTTTAAATATTTCAAACGTAAAAATGAATATTTGATGATTGTTACGATTTTCGGGTTTTTAAATATTTAAAACTTAACAACGAATATTTGAAGAATTCTAATTTTTGATGGTCTAAATTTTGATGGTCCATCATAAAATGAGGAGAATATTTTTCATAATAATTTAATATGGATTTTAAACGGTTAGAAAAAAATTGAAGAGTCGTGTGAATTTTGTTATTTTTTTTTCTATCTTAAAAATATTATTTTTATTAAATTTTAAATAATTAAAAAAATATCGTAAAATTTGGGGAAATTTTGTTCATAATAATTTATATGGACTTTAATTTATTAGAGAAAAAGCTGAGGTACGGATTATTATATTATTTGTTTATTAATTTTTATATATTTAAAATTTAAAGATGAATATTTCGAATAAATTTTAAAATTTATTTAATGAAAAATCGTAAAATTCGGGGAAATTCTGTTCATAATATTTTATCTGGACTTTAATCTATTAGAAAAAAGCTGAGGTGCGGATTTCTTAAAAATGCTGTTTGCTTAGTAATTTTTATATATTTAAAATTTAAAGATGAATATTTCGAATAAATTTTAGATGGTCAAGAAAAAAATATATAATTTAATTCGAACTAAATTTAGTTTGGATCTATTAGAAGAAAAAAACTGAGGAGTGGTACAAATTTTGGTTTTTTTTAATTCCAAAAATATTATTTTTAATTAATTTTATTATATTTAAATTTTAAAGAAGAATATTTGAAAATAAATAAATCTTAAAAATGTTATATTTTGAAAAATTCAAAATTTTTGATGGTTTAGATCCTTAACAATCCTAAAACTCGGCGATTTTTTATAATAATTTGGTTTGGATCTATTCGAAATAAAAGCAGAGATGTGGTACGTATGTTTATATCTTAAAAATATTATTTTTTGCAATAATTTTTATTAATTAAAATTTAAAGATAAAAATTTGAAAAATTCCCAATTTTTGAACCTTATGAAAAAGTCATCATAAAATTCTGTGAATTTTTTTCATAAAAATTTAGTTTAGACTTTGATCTATTAGAAAAAAGATGAAAATATTTTTTTTAAATAATAAAAAATATTATTTAATTTTTATTAATTAAATTTTTGATCCTTAAGAAAAAATCATCATAAAATTCTGTGATTTTTTTTCATACAAATTTTGTTTAGACCTTAATCTATTAGAAAAAAGATGAAAATATTATTGTTTAAATAATAAAAAAATATTATTTAATTTTTATTAAATAAAATTTAAAGATAATAAAATTCCAATTTGTGTTGGTCAAGAAAAAAACATCATAAATTCGACAAATTATAAAAATTTAGTTTGAACATTAATCTATTAAAATTATTATTTTTTATATATTTAAAATTTAAAGATGAATATTTGAAAAAAGTTGTGATGTTTATAGTTGATGACCTGTTTGATTTTATGTTTTGTATTATTGTCCGGTTTAAGGTCGCAAATAAATGAAAACAACATCTTGTTTGTTTATTATTTTATTTTCCAATTATGTTTAAAAAAGTTTGATGGTCCAGAAAGATTTTTTTCATAATTATTTAATCTATTAAAATTATTATTTTTTATATATTTAAAAAGAAAAAAGTTTGATGGTCCAGAAAAAACATGATAAAATTCGGCGAAATTTTTTCATAAAATCTAAATCTTCTCTGTATTTTCCGATTATTTTCTATTTAACTTTTTATTTAATTTTATTATTATTTTATTTAATTTTTCTATATTTTATGTTATTCTTAGTATTTTCTCTAAAAATCCATTTTTTTAATTTTTACTAAAATTTTAATTTCAGTATTTGTAATCTCATTTTGGTAATATAGGTCCTATAATACCAGATTATATTTTCAATTAAAGGTAATTGTGTTGGCTGCAAATGTTGTGTGTATCACTTTCACATGGACACAGTGGTTTAGGTGCAGTCTCCTAAAAATTGAGCAACAAATACATTTCTTCGAAAAAAATATTTTTTAGTTTGGACTTTCATCTATTATTTCTCTATTTAAAAAAAAAACATTTATTAATAATTTTCATATATTTAAAATTAAGAGATGAATATTTGAAAAATTCCCAATTTTTGATGGTCAAGAAAAAAATATTATAAAATTCGGGAAATTTTTTATCATAATAATTTAATCTATTAGAAAAGATGAATATTTGAAAAATACCTAATTTTTAAAAATATTATTTTTTTTAATAAATTTTTATATATTTAAAATTTAAAGATGATAATTTGACTATTTAGTTTGGATTTTAATTTATAAAAAATATTATTTTTTTACTAATTTTAATATATTAAAAATTTAAAGATGAATATTTAAAGAAAAATTGTTGCTCCAGAAAAAAACATCATAAAATTCGGAGTTTTTTTAAAGCAAAATCTTTTGAAAAGGTGGAAGTTATTGAACTCTTTACATACCCTTTGTTTACTATGAAATTCATGTCTTCATACTACTAAGCTAAAATGGCGGCCAACGTGGGGTAAGTTCTAAAAATTCTGTTCGAAGAGAATGTTTTTGTCTGACTTGAAAACAAAGTGAACAAAATTTATTTTTTAAAAGCTAACACATTTTCGATTCTATTTGTAAAAAATCTATGGATAAATGTAGAACCTTTCTGTAGCCGAAGAAATATTTTAAATATATGATTTTTTATATGATTTTCGTTAAATAGTGAGAAAACCCACTTTACAAATTATCATCATTTATCATTTTTTGTTTTATTTTGAAGAAAATCTATGACTAGAAGTTATGGCTGTTTTTTTTCTCGATTTTTCCTCTTATTATTTGTGAATCCGCCCATATGTTTAGCTATTTTTAACTGCACATTTAACCTTTTCTTAGTTACATTTAAAGCTTCTTCAAGTAGTTTATTTTGTTTTGTCTTTTTTGCTCTCTAATGCCATACTTCAGCTCGTATCTAAAGCAGCAAAGGAATGAGGAACATTTTCCAACGTCTCTCGTGGTGGGTTACTACTGTTGCTGCTGTTCTCAGGGCGGGCTACCATATATATTTACGTAAGTTTTCTATAGCTTCGAGGTGAAGTGGTCTCCTTGTCATTTGAAGGTACTTTTAAGTGACTGACTCAGTGAGTGAGTGAATGAGTGAGTGGCTGGCACTTTGTCTTTGTCTTGTTCGTGAGCTGGTGTAGGCCACAAAACTTTTAAGTGGTTTTGTGGGCTAAGCGAAAGAAAAAACTACAACAGCAACAATAACAAAATAAACAAAATTCTAATATGTTAGACTTTATTTAAAGAATTATTTAATTCATTTGAAATAGATAATGAAGATTGAACTATTTTTTAATTGTTGCAATACTTTAAATAGTTGACTTTATTTAAAAAAAATTTCATTAATTTGAAAGAGATAATAAAATTCGAAATATTTTTAAATTCTTTTAAAGGTCAGATAATTTTGTGTTCTTAATTTTTTCTCAAAAGCATATTTTTCTCCTGAGATCTTCCTCATTCTTAAGTTTTCTGTAATCTTTGAAAATTTATTTTATTTAAAGTAGTGTTTTCGGTAAAAATTTCTAATAATTTTAATTAAAAAATACCCTCTGTTCACTATGAAACTGATATGTTGATGCTATTATTCTCAAAGTGGCGCCCAACGTGTGGTATACGCCAAAAATTGTGTTCGAGGAGAATAGTTTGTTTGATAAGACAAAATAAGGATTTTTGATTCGAATTAAAGTCATTTCTTAAAATGGCGCCCAACGTGTAAAGTAAACTCACAAAAATTGTATCTAAATTGTCTGCTACTACAAATCAAATGGCGATGGAATTGAATATTCTTATATTTTCTGAATAGCTGAGGAGTGATATGAATTTTGGGTTTTCTCTAAGTCTTAAAAATATCATTATTTTTAATAATTTAAAATTTAAAGATGAAAATTTGAAAAATCCCCAATTTTTGATGGTCAAGAAAAAAACGTCATAAAATGCGGCGATTTTCATGATTAGTTTTAATCATTAAAAAAATATAACTTCTCCGATTTAATTAATTAATTTTTCAGAAAAGTATCTAAAATAATATTTTTACTTGGCGCCCAACGTGTAAAGTAAACTCAAAAAATTGTATCTGAATTGACTGTTACTTCTGATCAAATGGCGATGGAATTGATTATTCTTATATTTTCTGAATAGCTGAGGAGTGATATGAATTTTGGGTTTTTTCAACATATTAAAAATATTATTTTTATATATTTAAAATTTAAAGATGAATATTTGAAAATGGCCAATTTTTGATGGTCGAGGAAAAAACGTCATAAAATGCGGTGATTTTTTTCATGATAATTTATTTTGATTCGTTTTAATCTTTTAGAAAAAACTAAAACTTTTCGTTTTTCCGATTATTTTTTTATATTAATTTTTCAGAAAAGTGTCTAAAATAATATTTTTACTCTGTGCTAAAATGGCGCCCAACGTGTCAAGTAAACTCAAAAAATTGTGTCTACATTGCTTGGTACTACTGATTAAATGGCGATGGAATTAAATATTCCTATATAATCTGAATAGCGAATTTTGTTTTTTTAATCATAAAAATATTATTTTTAAATAATTTTTATATATTTAAAATTTAAAGATGAATATTTGAAAAAACTCCAATTTTTGATGGTCAAGAAAAAAGCATCATACAATGCGGCGAATTTTTTTCATTATAATTTATTTTGATTCGTTTTAATCTTTAAAAAATATATAACTTCACCGATTTTTTTAATTAATTTTTCAGACAAGTGTTTAAAATAGTATTTTTTACTCATAGCTAAAGTGGCGCCCAACGTGTATATATAAATTGCCTGATACTACTGATCCATTGGCGATGGAATAGAATATTCTAATATTTTCTGAATAGCTGAGGGGTGATATGATTTTTGCTTTTTTTCTAAATCTTAAAAATATTATTTTTTAATAATTTTTATATATTTAAAATTTAAAGATGAATATTTGAAAAATCTCCAATTTTTGATGATAAAAAAATGCGGCGAAATTTTTTTTCATAATAATTTAGTTTGGATCGTTTTAGTCTACTAAAAAAACAAAATCTTCTCCGTATTTTTCCGATTATTTTAGTAATATTTTTTGCTCATTGCTAAAATGGCGCCCAACGTGTGAAGTAAGCTCCAAAAATTGTGGCTAAATTGCATGATACTACTGATCAAATGGCGGTGGAATTGAATATTTCTATATTTTCTGAATAGCGAATTGTTTTTTAATCTTAATATTATTTTTTTAATAATTTTTATATATTTAAAATTTAAAGACGAATATTTGAAAAATTCCCAATTTTTGATGGTCAAGAAAAACGGCGATTTTTTTTAATAATTTAGTTTGGATCGTTTTAATCTATCTAATCTAATCTATTAGAAAACAAGATTTTTTATTTTAAATTTTTACAAAAGTAATATTTTTCTCATTGCTAAAATGGCGCCCAACGTGTAATGTAAATTCCAAAAATTGTGTCTAAATTGTCTGATACTACCGCTAAAATGGCGAATGTAATTGATTTGTACTCTGAATATCTGAGGGGTAAAACGAATTTTGTATTTTTTCTAAATCTTAAAAATATCACTTTTTTTAATAATTTCTATATATTTAACATTTAAAGATGAATATTTGTAAAATTCTGTATTTTTTTCACAATAATTTAGTTTGGATCGTTTTAATCTATTAAAAAAAATCTTCTCCGTTTTTTACTCATTGCTAAAGTGGCGCCCAACGTAAGGTATACTTGAAAAAGTTCGAGGTAAATAATGGGTTTCGATTCGATTTGAAGCCATTTTCAATCTCATATCTGAAAATGGCGTCCAAGTATAAAGTAAAATCAATTTTTTTTGTCTGAATAGCACTACTGATAAAATGGCGCCCAACGAAAGCTCCAAAAATTATGTGCGAAAGGAATCTTTTGTCTGAATTGAAAACAAATAAGGTTTTCTGACTTGTTTTTAAGGCATTTCCAACCTCTAGTCAACCAACACTCTTAAAATGACGCCCAACGTGTAAAGAAAACCCGACAAATTTTAACTGAAGTGTATGATACTACAGCTAAAATGGCGTCCAACGAGTGGTAAGCCGGAAAAATGGTATATGAAGAGCATGACACTACTTCAAAAATGGCGCCCAACATGTGGAAAGTCGCAAAATGAAGTTCGAAGTAAATTTTTAGTTTGATTTGAAAACAAATAAGGTTTTCTGACTTGTTGTTAAGGCATTTCCAACCTCTAGTCAACCAACACTCTTAAAAAGGCGGCCAACGTGTAACTGAAGTGTATGATAGTACAGCTAAAATGGCGTCCAACGTGTGGTAAGTCGGAAAAATGGTATATGAAGTGCATGATACTACTGCAAAAATGGCGACCAACATGTGGAAAGTCGCAAAATGAAGTTCGAAGTGAATTTTCAGTTTGAATTGAAAATAATATAAGACTTTCTTTTTAGTTTTCAAGACAATTGTCAACCTCTAGTCAACCAACACTGTGAAAATGGCGCCCAATGTATAAAGTAATCATCACAAATGTTATCTGAATTGCAAGCTTTTTCTGTTTTGAAAGCAAAATAAGAATTTTTGAATAGTTTAAAGCCACTTCCTATCACTAGATACTTCTGAAAACAATCTTCTTGGATTTTGAAAAAATTAAGAATTCTTAATTCTTCCTCTAATGATTTTAATACAAATATGTTTTTTTTTCATCTCATACTTGACAATATAACTGAATTGAGACTTAATTTCTTCTTCCTTTTTGCTAAAAATATTATAAGAATTCATAAATAAATTTGTGACTTAGTGACCTAATGCCTCACTCTATCTATCTCTCTTGTGGGGAATTTTCGTTCTTTATCGCATTTTTTTTTGCTTTGCATTGCATAAACAATAAAAACGGAAATTAAAGATTTTCATTACAGACAACATGAGGCAGCACGCGTAGATTTAAGCAAGAAAAAATTAGATGCACACAATTGCTATGGATGTGTGCCCACAGCCGGCCACAAAAGTATGCAGTGCATGCATTTTTTCTGTTTTTTTTTTTCGATAAAAGAAAAATTGTTGCTCAGAAAAATCTGGCCAGACCACCAGAGGAAGTCTTGCTCTTTGAATTCTTCTTCCACCATTTGAAGAATATTTTTGTGAATCACTATTTTTGTGTATATTAGCACGTACCCCCATGTCTGTTGTTAACATGTGTTATTTTATATGTTTATAAAGATAAATTCGATTGCAAACAATATAACACAAACTTGCTGGAATGCACTTGGAGAAATTGTTTGCAAAATGTGTGTGGGTTTAATTGAGAACAGAATTTTTTCGATTTCGTGGAAAGATCTGGCAGCTGGCTGTATATATTAGCCAGTGGATTGAATGAAAGAGAAAAAAGTGCAACAGTTTCTATTTTAAATTCTTCGAAAGGAAAATTAAAATTTTTCTAAATTTCTCAGAAAAAAATGAGTTTGAAATAAATTGAAATTCCTCGAAATACGTTTTTAAAGATTAGATTTAGCTAATATTTTTTAAAAATTAATTATTGAACTAAAAATGGTTAAGTGGTCCCAAATTTCGTTTTATTTAAAAAATAAAATAATAAAACAAAAATAATAAAATTAAAAACTAAACTAAACTAAACTAAAAATGGAGAAGTATTTTTAAATTTCATTATATTAAAATAATAAAAAATCCCTTCAGTTTCAGTGATTTTAAACAAATCCATACTTTATATTTGTCTTCATTCTTTCCTCCCACGTATTTGCAAGACCAAAAGAAACATTATTTTGAATTTCCATTAAATTTATCATCTAAAATTACTCACTTAATTTATAAAAATTATTGTAGCAACATTACGAGAGTTGCGTTTGAAATGAACATACCTGAAAGAAAAAGAAAAGTTAGAGATTAATTAAAAATTCACAAAAATATTATATCATTTATATATAAAAAAAATAAATTAAAGAAGACCGAGAGTTGCTTGAATCAGTCAGAAATCGCAAAGTGAGGCCAGGATTCTTGCTTCTTTCGCTTGATTAATTGCTGCCCAACTCAATTTATTTTCTTATTTAAATAACGAAAATCGCAAATTGATTCCAGAAACATGTAGCTTTATCTATTTTTTTTTTTGGTTTTGCATGTATGGATTAAGTGGTGCCCAACACAAATAATTTATTCATTGAAACAAATATCAGAATTGAGAGTTTCTTGTATTAGGCGAAAATAGCCAATTGCAGGCAGGGACCTTGATTCCATTCACCCATCCAATAATTTTTTATTAAAAATACCAGAAATGAGAGATTCTTGGTTTTTCATCTATTGATTGGGCGCCACTTAATCATCGCTCATAATTCTATCATTAAAAAATTAACAGAACTGAAATTTTCTTAAATCAGGCGAAATCGAAAATTGAGGCAAGGGACGGACCTTGTCTTTCGCATGTTTTCGCTTTTATTGATTAATTGGCGCCCAATGCAAATAATTCTCTCGTTAAAAATATAGAAGAAACTTTACTTCCTTTGGCTGGGTTTTTTCATCTATTGATTAAGTGGCGACCAAAGCAAATAATTCTATCATTAAAAAATTAACAGAACTGAGAGTTTCAGGAGCAAATAGCCAATTGAAGCCAGGGTGCCCAACCTTACTAACTTTCTCATTCAATCACATGGAAATAACAAATTGCAGCAAAGACCTTTACCTTTCGCTTGTTTTTCACTCTTATTGATTAAATGGCGCCCAGCACAATTAAAAAATTAAAAAGGATGACTGACTGACTGAAAAACTGGGCATAAGACCATCTCCAGACGGTCTTCACTAAATGAATTTCTAGTAAATCGTACATCGATGCCATTCACACTATACTAAAATCTTCCAACATCGAATTTTCTAGTAAATGATGGAGGGTATACAAATCATAAAGGCATCATATCTACTACTTTGACTTTGAAAGGTAGAAGAACATTCATTTTTTTATTTTTATTTTTATTTTTATTTTTATTTTTATTTTTATTTTTATTTTTATTTTTATTTTTATTTTTATTTTTATTTTTATTTTTATTTTTATTTTTATTTTTATTTTTATTTTTATTTTTATTTTTATTTTTATTTTTATTTTTATTTTTATTTTTATTTTTATTTTTATTTTTATTTTTATTTTTATTTTTATTTTTATTTTTATTTTTATTTTTATTTTTATTTTTATTTTTATTTTTATTTTTATTTTTATTTTTATTTTTATTTTTATTTTTATTTTTATTTTTATTTTTATTTTTATTTTTATTTTTATTTTTATTTTTATTTTTATTTTTATTTTTATTTTTATTTTTATTTTTATTTTTATTTTTATTTTTATTTTTATTTTTATTTTTATTTTTATTTTTATTTTTATTTTTATTTTTATTTTTATTTTTATTTTTATTTTTATTTTTATTTTTATTTTTATTTTTATTTTTATTTTTATTTTTATTTTTATTTTTATTTTTATTTTTATTTTTATTTTTATTTTTATTTTTATTTTTATTTTTATTTTTATTTTTATTTTTATTTTTATTTTTATTTTTATTTTTATTTTTATTTTTATTTTTATTTTTATTTTTATTTTTATTTTTATTTTTATTTTTATTTTTATTTTTATTTTTATTTTTATTTTTATTTTTATTTTTATTTTTATTTTTATTTTTATTTTTATTTTTATTTTTATTTTTATTTTTATTTTTATTTTTATTTTTATTTTTATTTTTATTTTTATTTTTATTTTTATTTTTATTTTTATTTTTATTTTTATTTTTATTTTTATTTTTATTTTTATTTTTATTTTTATTTTTATTTTTATTTTTATTTTTATTTTTATTTTTATTTTTATTTTAATTTTTATTTTTATTTTTATTTTTATTTTTATTTTTATTTTTATTTTTATTTTTATTTTTATTCTTATTTTTATTTTAATTTTTATTTTTCACAGTTTTATAAAACGAATTTTCCATGAATTAGTAGCTTAAATCTTTTTATAAATTTGGCAGTATCGCTATGAATTATTTTTTATTGTTTACAAAAGTTTTTTTTAATATTTGGATGATTTAATTATGAAACTTCCCAATCACTATTTATATTGCCTGGCCGTCTTCCTATATTGTTTTGTAAATTTCTGTCCATTTATATGTCTTGTTTTTTTTTGTTTAGTAAGTCCATTTATTTTCCATCTTTTGATTTACAACTCTATTCCGGTTATGATATATTGCCTGTGGAGAACTTCAGGCTTCGTGACTGAAGTGCATTTTAAATATTTCCATACATAATTATTTATAATTATTATGCACACAATACAACTTGAACATATGTTAATTAGACAGTTTATTGGTTTTTCTTGTAGTATGGCAATACTAGCCAAGGAAATATTTATCTTGCAAGCGGCGTGGGTGGGAGACCCCCACAGATCTTCTTCATTTCATTTCGTTGAAGTGGGTTACATATTGTCAATACTCGTACAAAACTTTATATATATATATTTTTGTTTATTTTGTCAGCTGTATATTTTGCATATTCATAATTAGCATAATAGGTCTGTTCACTCAAGTGAAGACAAGACAAAAAAACAAGTCATAAAGTTTTACAAATGCATACTGATGACTAACTATTCTAGACTATTTAATGGTGCCTTAATGCCATATGTTTTAAGTTGGCTGATCGCAAATGTTATTTTATGGTTTTCATGCGTGTTTAATCATTGAAAAATGTGCAAATTTGAATATTGCGAATTTTCAAACATTTATCATAACGTTAATTGCCACACAAGCCGGGCAAATTGAAATTTTATGCAAACAACTATGCTTGAAATCCTATTTCACTATTTGGATTACCGGCCAAAAAACAACACAAACAATTAAACATTCTCGCTGCAACAGTTTGAGAACAAATGCTGGCGGCTGCGGCGGCGGCACTTTTACAGATTGAAATCGTTTTGTGTGAAATAAAAAAGCCATAAGGAAAAAACAATTTTTAAATATAGAAAATCACACATTGTGATCATGAAAGCAGCGAAAAATATAGAGTCTCGAAATATTAGCTTTCTTTCATTTCAAATGTCGGTCATTACAATTGAAAGCAAGCGTTGAGATTTGTACGCTTCACCACAGAAAACATGTGTAAAACACGAACAAGTTGAGAGATTTGGTTTTTGAGCAGAATTTTGTGGAAATTATTGGAAATATATCTTAATAAATATTTTTTCTAATCATAGCATTTGCTGGACATCTAGTCTTTTTTTAGTTTTTTATAGGTCTCGGTTGAACATTGTTTGTCCAAAAATATTTAAAATTATTTTTTTTGCCTTCCTTTCTTCGCCATCCATCCATAAATCTTCAGCAATTCACCAAAAGGCTGGGCTAACAAAAAAGATTTTGATTGACGTTGATATTTCCCCTTTACAAGCGCGGTTGCATATGTTTCTGGTTTTGCACAAAAATAAACGAAATCAAAAACACTGTCCTACAAAAGGCTATCGTTGCTTTTGATGGATTTTATATATTAAAAAGGCTGGATTTTCTATTTTAAAAATATGATTTTTAAAATAATAATGGATTTTTTATATTAAAAAGGCTAGATTTTCGATTTTAAAAATATGATTTTTAAAATAATGATGGATTTTCTATATTAAAAAGGCTGGATTTTCTATTTTAAAAATATGATTTCTAAAATAATGATGGATTTTCTATGTTAAAAATGCTGGATTTTCTATTTTAAAAATATGATTTTTAAAATAATGATCGATTTTCTATATTAAAAAGGCTGGATTTTCGATTTTGAAAATCTGATTTTTAAAATAATGATCGTATATTAAAAAGGCTGGATTTTTCGATTTTAAAAATATGATTTTTAAAAATATGGTTTTTAAAATAATGATGGATTTTCTATATTAAAAATGCTGGATATTCGATTTTAAAAATATGATTTTTAAAATAATGATCGATTTTCTATATAAAAAGGCTGGATTTTCTATTTTAAAAATATGATTTTTAAAATAATGGTGGATTTTCTATATTAAAAATGCCAGATTTTCGATTTTAAAAATATGATTTTTAAAATAATGATCGATTTTCTATATTAAAAAGGCTGGATTTTTCTTTTTCGATTTTAAAAATATGACTTTTAAAATAATGATGGATTTTTTATATTAAAAATGCCAGATTTTCGATTTTAAAAATATGATTTTTAAAATAATGATGGATTTTTTATTTTAAAAATTATTGTCGATTTAAAAAATATGATTTCTAAAATAATGATCGATTTTCTATATTAAAAAGGATGGATTTTCGATTTTTAAAATAATGATTGATTTTCTATATTAAAAAAGAAGGAATTTCGATTTTAAAAATATGATTTTCAAAATAATGATCGATTTTCTATATTAAAAATGCTGTTTTAAAAATATGATTTCTAAAGTAATGATGGATTTTCTATATTAAAAATGCTGGATTTTCGATTTTAAAAATATGATTTTTAAAATAATTATGGACTTTTTTATATTAAAAATGCCAGATTTTCGATTTTACAAATATGACTTTTATTATAATTTGCCTTGAACCTCAGTTTAAATTTCGCCCACTTACCATTCCAACGGATCTACAACTATTCGAAGTATGTCTGGAGATTTTGAATCTTTTGCCTCGTTTCGTTTAGATTGACAGATATGCCATGATCAGATCGTTTTACATTTACCTATCGTCTCACACTGATATTTCAATATAATTTTGAAGGACAAATCGTTCTTAAAGGCCGTTTTACACACAACAATTTATTGTCCGTTTAGAGAAATTCACACTTTACTAAAATCTTCGAACAATCATCACATCGAATTTTCTATTTAATGATGGAGGGTATAGAAATCATTCAAGCTTCATATCTATATGCCGTTTTATATATACAAATTTATTTTCCGTTTCCAATCATTGGAAAAGCCAAAAAGGCTATAGGCCAGTTTACACACAACAATTTCTTGTCATCTGAAATTCATCCTCGTTTCTGTGGCTGAAATGGCGCCCAACTTGCCAAAATTAAACAGAAAGCATCGTATATATGTATATCAACTCAATCCTGGTGGCAATTTTCTGTTTGAAATTAAAGCAAAATAATTCTTTTTGATTTCTTTACAATGAATACTATAGGATCCGCCATCTAATTAACCGGAAGGATTGTATTTTCAAATAAAAAAAAAAAATTAGAAAATATACAGTAGTTTTTTATAGCATTTTCAAAAAAGTTATTTGGCAGACCCTATCGTTGTGAAGTTTTTTATTATTCAGAATTGTTTTAATCTTTATCTGAAGATAAATTTCTAAATATAGTTTTTATTGTCTTGTGATCTTTCTATATTTTTGAATTTTTCCTATATTTTCAGGCTACCAGAAATTTTATAAAATTGGTTTAAGAATGACAAAAATGACTACAAGAAAGGCCAACAGGTAAGTGAAACGGATTGAACTCTTTGGAAAATATTTTAAATTAAATAAAATATTTTTTATTTTATTTTTGATTTTGTCTGGCTGCCTACAGCTACTATTTAAAAGAACAGGTGTGGTTGTTTTTGATAATTTATTTATTCCCAATATTTCGATTGAAATTAGAATATAAATCAGACTTATAAGACAAGGCTACCAATATGTTTATACTATAAACATCGAAATCACACTTCTGGTCAGTTCGAAAAGTAAAAATATTGCAGCAATCTTCAAAAAATCTTAAAAAGCTTAAATATTGGATGATAGTGGGTGCATTTTCAGTTATCCTATTTGGTTTGTTGTATTTCCATCCTTTTCTAATTTCAAAAGTATAAATTTTGAAAATCCATTACACAGTGCAAGATAACCGCGAACTTCATGATTCTACCCATTTTTGTCGTAAAAGCAACAAAAATGCAGTCAAAGGAATGTCTACAGCCGAATTTCGTGATACTAGCTGCGGCCATTTGGTTGGTACCATTTCTATCCCCTTTTTACCCCTTAAAAGTACGACTTTCGGAAGTCTCTTTATTTTACGTGTCTACGTAATTAGAGGGATGTACAAACCGATGTCATTCTAGTAACCGCTTTTATTTGGTACTATTTTTATCCCTCTGCTTCCATTACATCCCTTGAAAGTTGGAATTTGGAAAAATTTTCTATATTAAAAAGGCTGGATTTTCGATTTTAAAAATATGATCGATTTTCTATATTAAAAATGCTGGATTTTCGATTTTAAAAATATGATTTTTAAAATAATGATCGATTTTCTATATTATTTTTTATTTTGTGTCTACGCAGTCAGAGGAATGTATATACTGAATTTCATGACTCTAGCTACGGTTATTTGGTTGGTACATTTTTATCCAATTTTTCCATTTTGACCCCAAAAAGTACGAATTTCGAACAATCCGTTTATTTTCCGTGTCTAAACATTTATCCCTTAAAAGTACGAATTTAGAAAAAATACTTATATATTATGTATCTACTTAATTAGAATGCACAAACCGAATTTCATGATTCTAGCTCTTGTCGTTTGATAGGTACCATTTTTATCCCTTTTTGCCCCATTTCACCCCCAACGAATAAAAATCATATTATGGTGCACCATTTTTGTTTGTTTTTGTTTGTAAGTACAAGCTGACATATTGAAAACCATACTTAAATACTCCAAATACTCATAATGGGTATTTTCAGTCCTTGCGAGGGAAAAATTTTTCCCTGTGAACCGATATCGCTCAGTTGCCATCGATCTACGACTATAAGACGCATTTATGGACAATTTGGACGCCCTAGCTCATTTCGTTTAGATGCTGTCGTGCTTTCAACCGATGAACAGACGGACAGACATGGCAGAATATATATATACTTTACAGCATTTTAATTGTTTAAAGAGACTTTGGACAAAATGGACATTACAGCCCGACCGAATATTCAACATAGACTTCCGCTTCGGCCAAAAATTGATATTCGGTTATTTTTTATTGATTGCTATTTTTTATATAAAATTAATAAAAAGTCTTATTTTGTTTAAGTTTAATTTTGTTTCAACAAACGACCTACTGCTTTTATTATATTTATTTTTTTGAAAATATATAAGCACCTAATATTTAGCTCCAGTACTGTTTCGGTCACATGTTAGTATTTGGGTTGAATATCAATTCGCCTTCGGCCTGAAATATCCATGCTGGTTGGGCTCTAATGGTAAATCTACAAGATTTCACTTTAGTGTAAAGGGTCCTAATTTAATTTAATGTATTTAATAGAGGGAAATTTTTAATGAAACTATAAAAAATATGGAATATTTGGCTCCAGTTCGGTTTCGGTTTCGGTAGAATATTATTATTATTATTCTGATTCGTCCTGAATATTCGCTTCGGTCGGACTCTAATGGGCAATATTCAAGATTTTACTTTAGTGTGACGGATCCTAAGAGGAAATTTGTTTATATTATTTTGAAGCGTATTATGATTCAATAAAACTTAAAATAAAATGCTGGAATTTCTTTCTAAAAAACCTTGGAAATTTGCTTATGGAATTGCGAAGCGGATTATGATTCGATTAAATTTGAAACAAAAAGCTTGTCTTTTTATGTTTAATCTGTTATAAGAATCTAAAACTTGTTTTTAGCAGAAATTATTGATTTTCCCCATTTTTTTATTTTATTCTTAATACATTTCTTCTGTCACTTACAAAATTTTGTAGGACAGTGTAGCCACATATATCAAAACGGGTTATTTACCCAGAAATAATGCCTTTTGTGGGTGGGTTTCTTTGCTACGCTTGCGTCGTTGTTTGTCTCGAAAAATTACTTTATGTCCCCAGGATATTTACCTACAATTTTCAATCAATGATCGCGGTCGCTGTGGTGGGGGTGGTGCTGGGTTTACGCTTAACACACAAATTCACAACGTCTGACATATAAATTACTTCATTTTTGTTTGGCCTTTGGACGTTTTATGCCAGCAAATCACAGAGTCTGACATGGATATATCATAAATTTTTGTGCAGCGCATATATTAAATAAATAAAATAAATATGACCTTTTTGTAATGATTGATTTTTTCGCCAATAAAATTTTAAGAACGCTGCAACAATGTATTCTCGAAAATGTGTTAAATTTTAGTATTTTTATTTTACTTATTTTTTTAATTATTTTTAACATCAAATAAAGCGGCAACACATATAATTAACTAAGCGAAATCTCGTTAAAGCTTTTACGATAGTAAATTACACTTGGCAATATAAATTTTAAATGAGAATTTTTTTAATTTGAATAAGTTTAACATTCGTCAAAAAAGCTTTATATACAGATCAAGAAATTGAAAAAAAAAAATATATATATAAACTGGGCTTAGCAAGAGCTGTAGAACACTTTGGTGTCGCGTACACTAAAGCTTCTTATCGTTTAAGCTTTTTAGTTTCGTTTTCATTAACAGCTAAATTAGAATTTACCTAAAGTTCCCAATTTTGATCAGAGCTTTCCCTACCACAGGGTGAAAGATTATATTAATAATCATTCATTACAAGAACAGTTTAATGAAGACCGGGTAACACGTTTAGGGAAAAAGCTTAATTGATTTTCAGAGGATATAATTCTCAGATGCAATTTTTAATAAAAGATTATATATAATAACTCATTTGTTTTTAATACAAAAATATAAATATATATTCAAACGTTGTGTGCAATTTGACTATGACTTGTTTAAGACTTGACTATGACTTTTTTAAGGCTTGACTATGACTTGTTTAAGATTTGACTATGACTTGTTTAAGGCTTGACTATGACTTGTTTAAGACTTGACTATGACTTTTTTAAGACTGGACTATGACTTGTTTAAGATTTGACCATGACTTGTTTAAGGCTTGACTATGACTTGTTTAAGACTTGACTATGACTTGTTTAAGACTTGACTATGACTTGTTTAAGACTTGACTATGACTTGTGTAAGACTTGACTATGACTTGTTTAAGACTTGACTATGACTTGTTTAAGATTTGACTTTGACTTGACTTGTTTAAGACTTGACTATGACTTGTTTTACGATTTGACTATGACTTGTTTAAGACTTGACTATGACTTGTTTAAGACTGGACTATGACTTGACTATGACTTGTTTAAGACTGGACTATAACTTTTTTAAGACTTGCCTATGACTTGTTTAAGACGTGACTATGACTTGTTTAAGACTTGACCATGACTTGTTTTAGACTGGACTATGACTTGTTTAAGACTTGACTATGACTTGTTAAAGACTTGACTATGACTTGTTTAAGACTTCACCACGACTTGTTTAAGACTTGACTAGGACTTGACTATGTCTTGTTTAAGACTTGACTATGACTTGTGTAAGACTTGACTATGACTTGTTTAAGGATTGACTACGACTTGTTTAAGACTGGACTATGACTTGTTTAAGACTTGACTATGACTTGTTTAAGACTTAACTATGACTTGTTTAAGACTTAACTATGACTTGTTTAATACTTGACTATGTCTTATTTAAGACTTGACTATGACTTGTTTAAGACTGGACTATGACTTGTTTAAGACTTGACTATGACTTGTTTAAGACTGGACTATGACTTGTTTAAGACTTGACTATGACTTGTTTAAGAATTGACTATGACTTGTGTAAGATTTGACTTTGAATTGACTATGAATTGTTTAAGACTTGACTATGACTTGTGTAAGACTTGACTATGACTTGTTTAAGACTTGACTATGACTTGTTTAAGATTTGACTTTGACTTGACTATGACTTGTTTAAGACTTGACTACGACTTGTTTAATACTTGACTATGACTTGTTTAAGACTTGACTATTACTTGTTTAAGACTGGACTATGACTTGTTTAATACTTCACTATGACTTGTTTAAGACTTGAATATGACTTGTTTAATACTTGACTATGTCTTATTTAAGACTTGACTATGACTTGTTTAAGACTGGACTATGACTTGTTTAAGACTTGACTATGACTTGTTTAAGACTTCAATATGACTTGTTTAAGACTTGACTATTACTTGTTTAAGACTTGACTATGACTTGTTTATGATTTGTTTAAGATTTGACTATGACTTGTTTAAGACTTGACTATGACTTGTATAAGACTTGACTATGACTTGTATAAGACTTGACTATAACTTGTTTAAGACTTGACTATGACTGGTTTAAGACTTGACTATGACTTGTTTATGACATAACTATGACTTGTTTAAGACTGAACTATGACTTGTTTACGGTTTGTTTATGACTTGTTTAAGACTGCACTATGACTTGTTTAAGACTTGACTATGACTTGTTTAAGACTTGACTATGACTTGACTATCATTTTACAATATGACTTCTAACATAATTGAAATATTTTTTTGCGTTATGTGATTTTGCTAGTTTAATCCCTTATTTTTTAATCCGCTTTTTGTCACATGATGCCCCCCACCTATATTGTAACAAACAATGTTTCGTGTGTGTTATTTTGTGATTTGTGGACTATGACTTCATCACAGCTGGCGACAACACTCTTTTGCGTGTTCAGTTGCATTCAATGCCTTACGTTGTTCGTACTAATTTCCATAAATTCTACTAAGATCTTTACTCTACGGTACATGTGTTGCATCACAAATTGCCATTCCACACAAATATTTATATGTCTCACTACTCACTGCCAGTGCTTAGTTATTAGGTTCAGTTGCTGGCAACTGTGTCACAGCTCTGATGACATCGTATAAAATGTCTCCAGCTGAAAAAAAGTGAATCAAACGTGAAGCATTTGCATATGTTTGATTTCACAAATCACTGTGTCAATTGAATGTAATGAGATTTCCAGCTGATCTTGGAATTTCGAAATGGAAATCGACAAAAACACTTGAAGATGTTTTGTTTTTTTTTTTTTTGGGGTACATAACCCAGCTTTAGTTCTCATAGGAAAGCCAACGTTTTGCGCTGTGCAAGGTTGGATTTAACATTTATTAAATATGATGGCATATTTTTCTAAGTACTTACGTACGTACCTATCTTTCAAAGTTTAACGTATTCAAATATTAGTATTTGTTTGTTTGCGAAAATTTGATTGAAATCTAAGAATAATGGCATGACAAGTTGCTGCGAGTAAATAAATACGCTACTAACGAATGTAACTAATCATCTGCGCATGACTGTGGGCATGCAACGAACATTTCAAATGTCAACTGTCGGCTGGTGAAACGTAATAATTTTTCATGACACACAGCGCAAGCCTTGGGTTGAGTTTTCCTTGTCTGCTGGAAACTTGAGTATTGACGTTTTCTTGGAAGACTGCGGACAGTTTGAAGACAGCAGTAGAAATATGGGATTTATGGTGGATTTCTGTTGGATAATATTTATAATTTTAAAAAAATTAGATGAATGCTTGGGAATGGATTTGAAAGACAGGAAACCCTTTGGAAAAAGTTTAAGGACATAGTGTTGTTTTAACATATTCAGCTATTTTCTTTTTCAAATATATATTTTTTTTAGTTTAATTCATATAGATTTTTTTTTAATTTTTATATTATTATATCTATCAGTATAATATTCATTCTATTTGATTCTATTTCTAAAGTCCAATCCCATTTCTTTTTTGTTAAAAATTCTATATGTTCGAAATGAGTCAAACGTTATTCGAATTTCTAGCATTTTGTCTCATATCAGCCATCAAATAAATGCCCCGATCGCCGTTTTTATTACCAAGTTTAATGGCCTCCAATTTGCTGATTTGTTACAGCCGCAACATGTGAGCCATAAACACAAAGAAACCCACCACCCAAGCAACGAAAAAAGGCGGCCACAACCCAACACCAAGAATTTCGCCAAAAGCTGACTGGGACAATTTTGCTCCACTACTGACTGGCGGCGATACGATTTGATTTGATTACTAACTGAAATAAAATGCACCAGAGAGATATCGTATTCACTAAACACGAGCGATAACAATTATTAAAAATATTTTACAGCAACAATATGCACATAGTAATAAAAAACAGCTAATATTGTTGTATCTATGCATCATTTTATGGCCAACAAGAAGCCAAAAGTGCAGCAGCGTAAAGGCGGCGGCGGCGGCGACGACGAAAAAACTAAAATGCATTTAAATAAAAACGGGTGATGTCATTGTCAGCAAACACACACACACGCACACAGAGAGATAAATGATATCACTACTGAACTTACAGCAACAACAGCATCTCCAACAAGTGCCGAATGCAGCCCCCCAACTGCACAGAACAGCCGACTCTCATCACTACGAACACCACAGCATACAACTCGGTTGCGTCGCCGTCAGACGCGCCGAAGAGAGTCCGAAGAAGAAAAGCCAACACTCACTCCACTCATGCGTAGTGTGTGCATGCGTGCGTGTGTGGAGACTGTTGTGCATTAGACCTTAACACGACTGAACAGCGTCGTGGCGACGCCAACGATAGCAGCCGCAGTCGCAGCAGCGGCCCCACCGCCAACAACAAACAACCGCAGTCTCATGTCATTAGTGTTTGAGATCATAGATGACGAAGTTGTGCGTGCGTGTGTGTGTATAAAAATAAGAAGAAGCACTCACTATGCAAATAAGTCAATGAGGCGTCAATGAAAAGGCGAACGTTTGGAAATAACCCAGCACAATATTTGGAGAAGGAAATGAGAGAAAAACAAGGCAATCAATGAAATAATATTTAAAACAATATTATTTAGAAAATACCATCAGAAATGCGTAAGGGAGGAAATGAGAGAAAAAAGAGCAAATTATTGAGGTGGATCTACAATTCTCTTGGCTCTAGTTTGGTGACGTGAAATAATTTAATATTTCACAGATGAATTGAACTAATAAAAAAAAACCAAATTATTAGAAAATTTCTGATGGAATGCGTAAGACATTATTTCAGATGTCGCACAGAAGTCGGTACATCAGATTTTCTTCAGACTTTGCTTGAGATGTCTTTTAGAACTCATTTAATATTTCACAGATGATGTGAAATAATATTAAAAACAAAATTATTAGAAAATTTCTGATGAAATGCTTAAGACATTATTTCAGATGTCGCTCAGAAGTCGGTACATCCGATTTTCTTCAGATGTCATGCAGAAATCGGTACGACTCGTCGAATTTTCTGAATTTTGTTCAGTACGACGCACAGTGGTATTTTGCAAAAAACATTTTTCGAAAATTAATTTTTAAATTAAAAATGTAATAATGAAATTTTTTATTTTATTAATTGTAAACTCTGATTTCAAGACATTCGGACTAAAGCAAAACGAAAAAATGTATGAAAAAATCGCTTTGCGTTATATGGGAGGTATGTGATGGGAGTGACCGATTTTAATGAAATTTTCAGAGCATTTTAAATTTATCATTTTTAAACTCTGTGCAAAATTGCAAGACCTTCGGCGCAAAACTATAATATTTGTAAGAAAAATTCTGTTCGAGTTATAAATATGTGCGGTATATGATTGGCTTGGCCGATTTTGCTGACATTTCATATTTTCTTTAATTTCTACGAGCCCTTCTTAATTTTTACTGTCAAATATATGAAGCTATCCCACTGTACGACGCCGGTTGTCGTACCGTTTGGTTTTCTAGCACTATTCAGTTCAATACCACCCAGAGAATGTAGGTTCAACCTGAAGTAAGATCATCAGGACTTTTTAGCGTCATACATGAGTAAAAATTCATATAAAGTTTCTCTAACAAAAGACATTAGACGTCCGAAGTAGGCTCTAACCAGTGGATCACTTTCATTGAATACAAAATTATATCCAGAGCATATCATTGTGCTACAAAAAAAATGAATTAGAAAACTCTGGGAAGTTAAGATATTTTTCTGCTAGAGTAGAACAAGAATCTGTATTTGAAATTGGCCAGACACAAAATCTTGAGTTACGGGTAAAAAACCGGATATTCAAAGCTTTGCACACTTATAAGCCTGTAACTTAGTTATTTATTAAGAAATATGTGTAGTTTGACCAAAAAATATATTTTTTAAACAATTTTTAGCCATTTTTCAACTTTGCCATTTTTTTTTACATTATTTTGTTTGGTAAGGTGTAATACGCCGCTTTGTTTTTAAAAGTCCTTCAGTAATTGGCTGAGTTATTGAAGTTTTCGTTAAAACAAAATTGCTTTGGTCATTCCTGTTCTCATCTCTCATTATTTTGTTAATTGAAGTCCAATAAAAATAGTTAAAATTCTTCAAATGATTAAAATGGATGAACAAATACCAGATTTCCAATAAATATCCGAATTCCCAAAGTGAGGAACAGGTGTTCCAAAATTGTGGTCAAAAGCTTAAAAAGGATGAGAAAATTACTAGATTTTCCATTTTTCCAAAAAATACCCGAATCCCAAAGTGGGAAAAATGTCTATGAGGTGCAATGAAAATACTTAAAATTCGTCAAAAGTTTAAAAAGGTGAAAAAATTACTAAATCTACCATTTTTCCAAAAAATACCCTAATTCCCAAAGTGGGGAAAATATGTTCCAAAATTAAGGTCCAATAAAAATACTTAAAATTCGACAAATGATTATAAAAGATGGAAAAATTACTATATTTCCCATTTTTTTCAATAAATATCTGAATTCCTAAAGTGGGGAAAATAAGTTCCAAAATTGAGGTCCAATAAAAATACTTAAAATTCGTCAAAAGTATAAAAAGGATGAAAAATGAGTAGATTTTCCATTTTTCAAAAAAATTCCCGAATTCCCAAAGTGGGGAAAATGTGCTCCAAAATTGTTTTTTTTTTATTAATACTTTTTTTACCATTTTTATCTATTTTGACGAATTTTATCTTTAATAATATCATATATTATTCGTGTGTTCAATTACTTTCAATGCAGAAAAAATAGAAAAATTCTGAAATAATTTATATTTTTTTCTGAATTTTTGTTTTTTTTTTTCAAATTTAAGTTTGGACAAGAAATTGTCAAGAAAATCGGTTTTCGCTAAAACAAAATTTTTTCCAAAAATACAAGTTTTGCTCATTCCAGTTCACATCTCTCATTATTTAACGAATTGAAGTCCAATAAAAATAGTTAAAATTCGTCAAAACTTTAAAAATGAAGAAAAATATCTGAATTCCCAAAGTGGGGAAAATGTGTTCCGAAATTGGAGATTTTTTATTAAAAATTATTTTTTCCAATTTTTATCTATTTTGGGGAATTTATTTGGTAAGATCAACGACTTTCAAGACAGAAGAAGAAAGCGAAAGTTTCTAGGACGCCTTATAATTTTTCTGTATTTTTGGTTTTTTCAAATTTGAGTTTTGACAAAAAAAGCCAAAAAGGACAAGTCAGAATACAATATAGTACACTATTTCCAAATAGTGTAGCTTGAACAGCTGATTAATTTCATTTTATTTTGAACATATTTAACTTAACATAAGTTGGCAACTCTATGTGTATGACAAACAGCTGATAACGCCAAATAAAAAGGAGAGACAAAAAAATCAAAATTTCAAAATATTAAAATAAATTTTGGCCATAACTTTTGATTGGATTGTTCAATCACTACCAAATTACTAGATTTTCCATTTTTCCAAAAAATACTCGAATTCCCAAAGTGGGGAAAATGTGTTCCAAAATTGAGGAACACATTTTTATTAAAACGGTCACCATGCCATTTTTATTTATTTTGAGGAATATATTATCTTTAAAAATATTATATTATTATTCGAATGATCAACGATTTTCAAAGATTGTAAAAGATAACTAAAGTCTCAAGGACGATTTATATTTCTTCTTATTTTATTTTTGAAATTTGAGTTTTGGCGATAAAAATTGCCAAGAAAACCATGTACTAAAATTCCACATAGTGTCGCTTGAACAGCTGTTTATTTTTTCCCCCTTTTGGACATATTTAACTTAACATAAGTTGGCCACTCTGTGTGTATGACAAACAGCTGATAACGCCAAATAAAGAGAAGTGATAAAAAAGCAAAATTTCAAAATATTAAAATAAATTTTGAGCATAACTTTTGATTGGTAATGGTCGATTGGAGAACACGTAAGTTAATTAAAAAAAAAACTAAAAACTCAAGTAACTTGAAAACATGCTAAGTCGACTTGACATACGATTATTAGGAGGCGTGAGTGAATGATGAAGTTCGGATGATGTTTGTTCTAATATCATTTTACCGTTTTGAAAATTTTGAATCTTTTTAAAATACTTGTGCTATTTTTCGCTTTGGCTACCCAAAAGTATTGCTGGGCAGTGCCTGTGCACTGTGCACTTCAAAAAGTACCCCTCGACTGCATTGTTGACTTAACTTAAGTGCGACGTCTATGACTCTATTATTGCAACATTAACAAACGTCAATGCTAATAATTGTTACAGATATGAATGAATCGGCGATCGGGTATAACAGGCTAAAGAATAACAAATGGAATGTTTCATCATGTCCAGGGGGACTACAACATTTGTGTTGCAAGTCATGCAGACAGACAGTGAGTCAGTCAGTCAATCATCATCACAATGATATGAGAGGGATGATCAAAAGATGATTATTGTACGAGTTCATGTCTTTGCCATATCATTTTCTTTTATTTGTTCTTTTTTCTGCTGCTGTTGTTATTGAAATGTCTGTTCGACAAGAATTCAGAACTCTTCGATAAAACACTGATATATTGTTTTGTAACGAAAGCATTTGTTTGTTTTCATTCATTCATCATATGATTGATATATTGAGAGCACCATGTCTCCGCTTCGGCCAATATTTATATATAGCATTCCAAATAGTTAACTAATGATGATTCATTGGTTTAGTTAACCTACATTTTTATGGTTTATATTGTTACGATATTATTATAAGAGCACACAAAATTATTGAGATTAATTTGGATATTAAATTTATTCTGATTATTGGTGTATTTATTTTGATTGATAATGATTGTTTCCAGAATTTTTTATTTTAATTTTTTTATATTTTGTTTTTTTATTTTTTTATTTTATTTTTTATTTTAATTTCTTATATTTTTTATTTTCTTTTATATTTTTAATATTTTTGATTTTTTTATATTTTTTTGGGTATTAAATTTATTCTGATTTTTGGTGTACTCAAATTATGGATGATTGTTTCCAGAATTTTTTATTTTAATTTTTTTTATATTTTTTATTTTATTTTTCTTATATTTTAATTTTTTATTTTAATTTTTTTATATTATTATTTTTTTGATATTAAATTTATTCTGATTTTTGGTGTACTTAAATTATCGATGATTGTTTTCAGAATTTTTTATATTTTTTATTTTAATTTTTTTAATATCTTTGATTTTTTAAAATTTTTTTATTTTTTATTTTTATTTTATTTTTTTTTTTTTATTTTTTTTATATTTTTGATTTTTTATATTTTTTATTTTTTTTTATATTTTTTATTTTTTTTGGATATTAAATTTATTCTGATTCTTGGTGTACTTAAATTATGGATGATTGTTTCCAGAATTTTTTATTTTATTTTTTTTATTTTTATATTTTTTATTTTATTTTTTTTTATATTTTTTATTTTTATTTTAATTTTTTTATATTATTTATTTTTTTTTCATATTAAATTTATTCTGATTTTTGGTGTACTTAAATTATCGAAGATTGTTTCCAGAATTTTTTATATTAATTTTTTTATATTTTTTATTTTTATTTTAATTTTTTTTATATCTTTGATTTTTTAAAATTTTTTATTTTTATTGTATTTTTTTTTAATTTTTTTATATTTTTGATTTTTTATATTTTTTTCGGATATTAAATTTATTCTGATTCTTGGTGTACTTAAATTATGGATGGTTGTTTCCAGAATTTTTTATTTATTTTTTTTATTTTTCTATTATTTTTTTTATATTTTTTGTTTTATTTTTTTATATTTTTAATTTTATTTTAATTTTTTTTATATATATTTTTTATTTTTATTTTATATTTTTGTTGTATCTTAAATTTATTCTGATTTTTGGTGTACTTAAATTATGGATGATTGTTGCCAGAATTTTTTATTTTAATTTTTTTTTATATTTTTTATATTTTTTTATATTTTTTATTTTTATTTTAATTTTTTAATTTTTTTGTATTTTTTATAATATTTATATTTATGATTTTTTTGTATTTTTTATTTTTATTTTAATTTTTTATATTTCTTATTTTTTTTTGTTAACAGGTCTCCCTAAATGTACCACAAATCATCACCTTTTCTTATGCCATTTTTAACCGTTTCTAAATTTACTTTGAAAATATTTGAAGCAAAAAATTCAAAAATCAATAAATTGAAGCCCTAATTTGTCCTTTAAAATAAACCTAACTTTGTTTATGGTCGGCATAACAAAAAAGCTGGCTTTGTCCATCCCTCTTCCAATTCCCAGAATCTCAGCTCATGCTCAAGCAAAATTCCACGAAAAGGATTGTAGGGATAGGAACACACAAACATTGTGACATTTTCTTGGCACTGGCCAGCACACACTTCACATTTCCTGATGTCACCCCGCACGGAGAGTATGTGTCATTTGGCTAATGAAAAAAAAATTTATATATGACCATGTTTCAATAATAAAAAGCCTTTGCTGGTTATAAATAATTCATTAATTTAAAAAAAAAAAAAACGAATAAAATGGAAAAATTCAAAATAATGGCGCTAAAACGCCCATTTAAAATTTCAACTGAACGCCGGGATGTCCACCACCAAAAGCACACCGAGCACCGCTCACACCGTTGCTGTAGGTGGCTCCAACTCATAACACGCCGCTCTTAGTAGAACCAAACGTACGATTAAATTTAATAGAGCCTCCGGCTAATAATGATCTTTAATCGATGCAGTCAATACTTGGGGTAAGACCAATAAAAGAGCGCTGCATTATGGTTACTCCGCTCGTACGAGCAGAGTACGATCGATCGATCGTTGGACTGACCAGCTAATATTAAGATAGGCCGGCAGACAGACAGAATGACTAACTGACCGTCAGACTTCTAACATAAAACACTTATAATGACCAGCACAGTACAACATAGCCATGAGGCTATAAAAGCCAAGCAAACAAACAGAAAACGGAAAACCGTCAACAGTCAACAACCAGCCAAGAGTAACAGTAACAGCAGCAAGTCCAGACGGCAATTTAACCGCCGATAAAAGCGGCTACACTTTTAGGGGCAATTTTTAAGTGGATATTTAAGTAATCATTGGTTTGATTACTTAAGGGCCGTTAATGGTAAATAATGCTAAGTCTTAAATTAGAGATAAGCCACAGTTTTGCTGAATGTTATGGAAATCGTGTTTCAATTGAAAAACAAAGTTAAGTCAATTAAAATGTATTTCAATATAGACCGGGAAATTAAAAAAATAGTTAAGCCAATTAAAATTAAAAACAAAGAATATTTCTGTTCTCTCTGATTTGTTTAATTTCAATTTTTGCCAAAAAAAAAAACATTTTGTTTGTGGATCGCAAAAGTGATTATTTACATTTTTGACTATTTTGTTTTCTTTACCATCAAAAGAGGGGTAACATTTCTAACAACTCCACCATATGGCTTTTTTTGGCCTTGTAATCCCTGTGGAGGCCACTGTTTCAACACAGCCAACCTTAAGCTTTTTTTATCGTAAAACAAATAGACCCGAAAGTCTCTAATGTTTTACCCCATAGTTTTAGATAAAACTACAGCAGATAGTCTTAAATACATAAATATAGACTCCACCTCTATACAAAGTATGCACAATATAGTAGTTTTAGTTCATCATTCTGAATTCAGAATTCTGATGATAAGCGTACAACAACACAACAATTGGTAATTTATACTAGTTATCTCTGGGGAATACATAATTTCCATTTTCAGCCATACAGGGTGGACGTCTCGTACGTACACACGAGTGGACAGACGGACATATTGGAAATATAAAAATAATATTAAAAGAAAAAAACTTTATAGCCATCATATCAAACTAAACGCAAAACGTATGGCAATTGTTTGCAAGTGATTGAAAATAAGGCAAAGTTAAATATGGACGGGTTAAGGCAAAAATAAATAAAATTATTTATAATAATAATAGTGTATAAATATTTATTTATTTTTTCCCCGTTCTAGCACATTACAATGCAAACTGCACTGGGCCATATTTAAGGCCTCGACTGCCTACAAATATTATGTCATCTGGCAGTGAGCAGGGCCGGGTGGGCTGTCAACTATATTTTAATTAGTTAAATTGCCCATAAATAAATTCAAATGGAACGTGAGCGGTATTTTAAGATTCTCACATAAATCAGGCGCTATTTTCAAAACGGAAAACTTGGGAAATTAATCAAGTGTACGGAGATGGTTCATAAGTCAGGCGAATGAGTGACAGGTTGACTGATAGGCGGCGCCATCTCTGAAATAGAACATCAAACGGTGATGCTAGGCTAGGGCTAATCGTAACCGAATGATGGACGAGAGCTAAATCAAGGGATTGGTGATGTAGTAAATCAGTTCAGTCCAGTAGGGTTTCTGCCCAGTTAGACTTTATTATGATATAGGAGTAATTTTTTGTATGACACTCTAATACAGCCCAACAGCCAAGGGAAATATGGAAATTTTAGAAATTTATGTAAAAATTTAAAAAATTGTAGTGAAAATTGCCCCAAAAATGGAGCAAATTTGTTGAATAGTTGCATCAACTGTATTCTTTTCATAACCAAATCTTCAGTCTTTTGAATTTCAAGCCAAGGGAATGTGGAAATTTATACAACATTTTGGAAATTTATATAAAATTTCAACAAATTATGGGGAAAGTTGCCCCAAAAATGGAGCAAATTTGTCCAAAAGTAGCACCAAAGCTGTATTCTTTTCACAGGCAAAACGTAAGTCTTTTGGATTTCAAACTCCTCTTCCTCATTCTCCGCTTTTCAGTTTCTTTCTCAACTGCTGTCTGCTGAAGTCGTTCCTACTCTTTAGCGAGCCCTCCCGTTTATCCCCCTTTTTATGATTTTTTTTGCGATTTTCTTTTTCTCTATTCTTTTTCTACCGTTTTTTGTAAATCCATTACAATGTCTGCGTCCGTAATCGACAGCTCATCATGTAATCACAACATGTCCCTTAACATAATTTTCAAAGTTAATAAATTGCCAATTAGCCCCAAAAGTGCGTGTCCGCATTCAGGCAGGCAGGCAGGCAGACAGACACCACGAAGTGCCACCGCCAACGGCACCTCCAGCACCACCATATACATACATGTGTATGTTTAATGTCCACGTACGTATGTACATAAGAATGAGTTATGAATATATTTGAATATTTGAATTCATGCATTCGAATTGATGTACTATCTAGCATTTGCTAGCGATTGCCAAAGGCCGTACAAGGAAATGCTGTAGGAATTTAAAACAAGTTTTAGTTAGACCTTGTCTTAATGGAGGTTGACCTAGAGCGGGGGCAGGGGGATTCCTGGGAAAAATTGTAATTGAAAATAGTGGTAACACCATCAGTAATAATACATTGATATAGGTCATGGAGTTTTATTTTTGAAAAAAAAACAGTTAAAATAATGTAGATAATGATTTTGGGGATTTTTGACAATTAGAAAGGGTAAACACTCAAGGTTCTAACAGGGAAAGGTTAAAATAATATATGTAATGATTTAGTAGTAAGACATTGCTTCGAAAAGTAATGAAGTCATATTAAAAAAAAGGGTTAAAATTATAAATGCTTTTGGAGATTTTTGACAATTACAAAGGGTAAACACGAGATTCTAACAGAGAATGGTTAAAATTATATATTTTTTATTTCCTCCACCAGTAGTAGTAAGAAGTCATATTTTTGAAAGAAAGGAGGGGATGAATGATTTTGGGGATTTTCCACAACTACCGTGTGCAAACTCGAGGTTCGAACAGGGAAACGGTTAAAATAATATATGCAAGGATTTTTATATCCACCACCATAGAATGAAGTATTTGTTCATTTTGTCATTCCGTGTGCAACACCTTGGGAGTCCCCATAAAGTAAGATATATATATATATATAAACATTTGTTGGTTGAAATTCAAAAGGGGCAAAATCAGAACAGAGGGAAATATTTTGTCCCTAAAAAGGACTGGAAACCACCACTAATGTCCCCAACAAGGAGTATTTAAGAATTAAATTTGCTATATACACTATTTCTATAGCGTGAAAGGAAACCAAAAAGAGGTTTTTGGGGAGTGAAACAGGTTAAAAAGGGATGAAAGTTAATTGTACATTCTTATAATTGCGTAGACACATAAAAAAGGAACTTTTTGAAATTCGTACTTTAAAAAGGTAAACTGGCAAAAGAGGGATAAAGACAAGTAAAAACGGCTGGGCCGAACTTTATATATCCTCCACCATGAATTGCATTGCACAGAGGTTGTCGGGTTTCGTAGAAGTGCAGTAATATTACAGGAAAATATAATTTTTTTAATATAGCCAAACCAAAACAAATACAAATATTGGAAAAATAATTGTATAATTAAATATGATATTTTAATTATTTCAAAACATTATTTATTTCAAATCAAAAAATAAATATTCTTGTACATATTTATATTTTCAAAAAGCTTAAATACCATAAATATTGGAAGATAGTTAGTGCTACAGTTGGTTGTATTTCCATTCTGTTATAATTCCAAAAGTACAAATTTTGAAAATCCATTATCAGACGTACATGTGCAAAGTGCAAAATAACCTAACTTCATGATTCAACCAATTTTTGCCGTAAAAGAAAAAGTACGAATTTGGAAAAAAACTTTTTATTTTGCGTGTCTATGCAGTCAGAGGAATGTATACACCGAATTCCATGATTCCAGCTGCGCCCATTTGGTTCGTACCATTTTTACCCCCTTGACGTTTCTACGCAATTAGAATTTCATCATTCTAGCTGTGGTCCTTTAGTTGGTACTATTTTTTTCCCTCTGTACCATTGTATCCCTTGAAAGTACGAATTTCGAAAAATCCGTTTATTTTCCGTGTCTACGCAGTCAGAGGAATGTATACTCCGAATTTCATGACTCTAGCTGCGGTCATTTGATTGGTACTATTTTTATCCCATTTTTCTTTTTAACCCCAAAAAGTACGAATTTCGAAAAATCTGTTTATTTTAAGTGTCTACGCGAGCAGAGGAATGTATACACCGAATTTCATTATTCCAAGTGTAGCCGTTTTGTTGGTACCATTTTTATCCCTCCGTACCCTTGAAAGTACGAATTTGGAAAAACCCTTTTAGTTTTCATGTCTACGTAGTCAAAGGAATGTATACTCCGAATTTCATGATTCTAGCTGTGGTCATTTGGTGGGTACTATTTTTATCCCCTTTTTCTATTTTGACCCCAAAAAGTACGAATTGCGAAAAATCTGTTAATTTCATTTTAACCCCAAAAGGTACGAATTTTACAAAATCCATATAGTTTACTTGTCTATGCAACCAGAGGAATGTATACACCGAATTTCAGTATTCTTGGTACAGCCGTTTGGTTGGTACCATTTTTATCCCTCTATTCCCATTTTACCCCTTAAAAGTACGAATTTGGAAAAAGTACTTTTATATTATGTATCTACTCAATTAGAGGAATGTACACACCGAATTTCGTGTTTCTAGCTGTTGTCGTTTAATATGTACCATTTTTATCCCTTTTTGCCCCTTTTTACCCCCTACAAATAAGAATGACTTTATGGTGCACGTTTTTGCTATAAGGGGAATGTGCATACCAAATATCAAGCAAATATAAACCGACATATTCGAAAAACATGCTTAAATACGCTAAAATATTAGGGACTATTATGGGTATTTTTAGTCCTTGTGAGGGAAAAATTTTTCCCTTTTGGCCGATTTCGCCCCATTTCGCCCCATTTCAATCCCAACCGATCTACGACTATAAGACGCATTTATGGAAAATTTGAACGTTCTAGCTCCTTTCGTTTAGACGCTAGCGTGCTTTCAACAGACGGACGGACGGACGGACATGGCTAGATCGTCTTAGAATTTTATGACGATCAAGAATATATATACTTTATAGGGTCTCAGGTCGATATTTCAAGGTGTTACAAACGGAATGACAAAGTTAGTATACGCCCATCCTGGAGGTGGAGGGTATAATAATACAAACTAAACAGATCAAGCTGAAACCGTGAATAAATTCCTCTGACTGATTAGATGATCAAAATAAAATGATTTTTCAAAATTTTTACATTTAAAGCTTAAAATGGGGAAGAGGGATAAAAATGGTACCAACCAAAGGGCAATCATTAATATTATGAAATTTGTGGTATATAATCCTCTGACTCTATAGACGCAAAAAAAAATTGTTTACTTTTACGGCATAAAATGAGGGAAGTTTACAAGTTTGTACTTTTCGGACATAAAATGAGAGAATAGGGGGATACAAATTGTACCAACAAAAGGCTGTTGTATACATTTCTCTAACTACGTAGACGTGTAATATAAAGGAACTTTTCGAAATTGGTACATTTAGGGCAAAACGGGACGAAAAGCGATTAAAATCGTACCAAACAAACGACTAAAGTTGAAATTATGAAATCTACATCTCTGACCGCGTAAACTCGCAATAAATAGATAATTTTTCAAATTTGTACTTTTAAGGCATAAAATGGGTAAAGAGGTATAAAATGGTACGAACTAAAAGACAAACTGAAAGCATCAATTTTTTATAAATATAAAGGAACTTTTCGAAATTTGTACTTTTAGGGCAAAACGGGACGAAAAGCGATTACAATCGTACCAAACAAACGACCAAAGTTGAAATTATGAAATTTACATCTCTGACTGCGTAAACTCGCAATAAAGAGACAATTTTTCAAATTTGTACTTTTAAGGCATAAAATGGGTAAAGAGATATAAAATGGTACGAACTAAAAGGCGAACAGAAATCATCAATTTGTATACATTCCTCAGACTATGCAGATGCGAAAAACAAAAGGATTTTATATATTTGAGATAAAAATGGTACGAACTAAACACTTCCCAGACTGCGTAGACACAAAAATAAAAAGTTTTATGTCCAAACTTGCAAAATGAGAGAACACGGATACAAACTGTACGAACTAGACATTTTTGAAATTATGAAATTTGTTGTATACATTACTTTGACCATGTACATTGAAAGAATTATCTTCATACTATTTATGAAGTGAAAAATTTCAGTAAAAAGTCGCCAAAGAAACACTTCATAGATTATATGAAACATGTTTTATAAAGCACAAATCAACGAAGAGTGTCATAGAATTTATGCAACATTTCTTAGGCACTATGAAACGCAGTTCTTCATTTGATTAACTTTTGTCATACAAAAATTCATTATTTTTCATAATATGATTTATGAAAATTGTCATAAATTTTTTGAAGAAACTTTATTAATTTTATGAAAAAGTTTCATAAATATTAATATTTTATACTGAAGTTTCCAAAAAAGCAAAAAACGTCTGACTTGTTGACTAACCAATCAACACACACCATCATTGCAAGAGTCTTTGCAATGAGTATGTCTTTGACCAAAATCAGGGTAAATACTTATGCCAGAGTTAACATATGACAAATGAGAATTGCTAGCATTCATTCGAATAAAGTCGTCGACACACTGAAAATGCAATTGTATGTTATGAAACATTTCATAGGAACTATGAACTCCTTTATTATATTTATGAAGACATTTCTTAACACACATATTTTATTGGTTATGAAATATTTCATAATATTTAAGAATTGTTTCTTTAATACTATGGAATCTTTATTTGATCTTATGAAACTAAGTTTCACTAATTTAACAATTTTGTTTTATGAAATATGAGTAAGTAAGTATGATACATTTCATTTTATTTATGAATTTTTCATACATATTAAGAACAAGTTCACTAAATTTATGAAAATCCTTTTTATGAAATCCCTTCATAAATATTGTGAAGGAAAATTCTCTCAGTATACACGTGGAACTTTATAAATGCACTTTTTGAAATCGGTACTTTTAGGATCAAAAAGGTATACAAATTGTACCAAACCAAATTACTGAAGTTCAAATTATGCCATTTGATGTACACATTTTCCGACTGTAGGGATTTTTTTTTTCATTTTAGTGGAAAGGGAATAAAAATGGTACCAAGCATGAAATTGAGAAGATAGATTTCTCTGACGGCATGAACACGCAAAATTAAATAATTTGTACATATTCGACTTTTAGGGTCAAATTGGGAAAGAGGGATAAAACTGGTACCAAACAAACGGCTGTAGTAATAATAATGGCATTAGGTGTGTACATTCTACTAATTCCTACTTTTCGAATCAAAATGGGATAACTATGGTACCTACCATACGGCTATACCTAGAATCATTGAAAACTTTTAGGGTCAAATGGGTAAAGGGATAAAATTGAAACCAAACAAACGGCTGTAGTAAGAATAATGTGTACATTTCACTGTGGACGCTCAAAATAATTCATTTCATGAAATTCGTACTTTCGGGATAAAAATGGTACCAAACGGCTATAGCTAGAATCGGGGAATACATTTTTATGTAAAAGGGGGATAAAGCTGGTACCAAGCAAACGAATGCAGTAAAATAATACATTTCTGAAATTCGTACTTTTAGGGTTTTAAATGAAAAGAGGGATAAAAAACGACAGCAAATGGAATCATGAAATTCAGTGTAAACGCTCCTCTGACTGTGCGGGTGACTGGGATTGTATTTGTGACAGACTTTTTTGTATTAATAAACTTGTACTGATTTTGGGGATTTTTGACAACTATCGCGGATAAACATGATCTATCTCTGCGATGATGATTGTATTTTGTATTGTATTGTATTTCTTATTTTTCTTTCAGTTTCAAATTGAGCTAGTGCTCTCTGTCATATATTAATTGCTAATTTGTTATTATGATTTAATATTTTCAAATAAAAAAATTCTTTCATTGTAATTTAAATGAATGAAATTCCATAAATAATAATTTTGCCTATAGAAGAATTTGTCATCGGCCATAAATCAAATGCATTAAATTAATTTATGGCATAATTCTCAATGTATTGATTTTGTTTTTATTTTTTTTGTTTTTTTTTTCTCTTCAACTTCAATTCTTGAAACACTCCCTCTTTTGCTGTGCATCTCATTAATGAATATTTTCACACCTAATAAATGTGTGTGTTTTATTGTGTTTTCTAAACAACAAACCAACTCCTACGTCATCGTCAATCGATAAAAAAGAATTGCGGCTCCACACAAGAACGGGCAAATTGTAGAAATTAGTCACGTTTGGGAGGGAATTTTTATTTAAAGGTTGGCTTTAAACGCAGACCTACCAACAAAGGCATGTCTGAAATCATTAACGAGCCGACCAATTATATTGAGGTTACGAATTTTAATATGTGTTTATACTACTGCGCCATGTAGACTTTGTAATAATTACTTACTTAATTTATGGATGGAAAATAATAATTATGTAATGAACATACCTGCAAAGAGAAGGAAAACATATAATGATTAATTAAAAGAAAATCTGGAGGAAATAATATCTTTTTTTTTTGTTAGAAAATTAACAAGCAGCAAATTAAAGTAAACTGACACCTCAACTAACTACCAGCGAGGCAGGCTGGCCAGCCTTAGCTCAAGTAAGCTCAGTAAACATAAACCTATGGCCAAGGTAATGCCAAAAAGGATTCGCTTCCTTTTTCTCATTTAAACCAAATTAACAATTAAAGATTCACATTTTATATGAAGCCGCCGTTCTCTTGACTGGCTGAACTCCTCATGCGGCTGCCAAGAAAACACAGACAGTTTTGCCAAGAAAACCAATAAATGCTGTGCAAAACTAACAAAAAATAAATAAATTCACGAAAACAATAACAGCAGCCACAACTTTTCGGGATGAACTTTAGACATGTGAAACATACTTCAACTGAGCCATACACTCAGAGAAATATGTGTGTCAGGGGGGAACAACAAATGAGGAACTGTGATCCAAAAAATGGATTTGGCTTAAAAAAAATCAATTAAATTTATTTATAATATTTATATAAAATTTATTATATATTAAATTTAAATATATTAAATTATTATATATATTAAATATAGTCTCATTTCAACTAACTTTTTTTCGCGAGTGTCCACATGTAAAGTATCTTTTACATGGCACAGATTGTTGCCGTTGCTGCTGATGCTGTTGCCGTTGCCGGTGTGTTAAAAAATTTAATTGAGCTCAGATTACATTTGTTTTTCATACATTTTTGCTAACAAACAATAACAAGGGGTTAACAACTATGGCTGTATGAAATCTGAAATCTAATAGAACAACTGAGTCAGAGTTCTAATAATATATGTATATAAATAAAAAATGGATGGATGATGTCGATGTTGGCGATGACGGCGTTGATGCCGCAACTGCTGCCTCTCAGGTAATGGTGAGGTGAGGTGGTGGCGGAAAAATAGTTATAATTATTTTAAAGGTTTTAAGTTTAACCTTTTGTCGTCGTTAGAGGGGTATGTTGTGGTGGCGAAAGCTATTAAAATTTGTGAGATAAACAATCACTCACTCAAGGGAGTTCTAGAAGAAATACGTTTTGCCGCAATGGAGAAGAGAAAACTAAAAAACCAAAAACGAAGATTAATTTCAGTGGGGAGACTAAACAAACATGTTAAAAATAATTTATATTTTTTTAATGTGGGGAAGAAATGTCAAGTGAAGGAACCTCACAACAACCCCCAATAAAAATGCCAAAAATTAAATATTAATAAAATTTGGGCTTCTTTCGAGTTTCCTGAAGATTCATTATTATTTATTATGAAAATTTGGGCTTCTTCAGAGAATTTTTGCAAATTTTCATTTTAGTGATAAACGTTTGTATTTCATTTCGTTTAAATATTTGCCTAGATGCTAAATAAACTAAACAAATTTAAGGAAAAATATTAATATATATTATTCAGAATTCTTTATATAAAAAATATTATTTTAGTTTAAATGTGTTTTTTAAACGAAAAAAAGAGAAAAATATTTTTTAAAGAAAAAATAAAAAGCAAAAATTTTTTAATAGAAAAAAATATTTTTTAACTTTTTTATAAATATTATTATTTTTAAATTATATTATTCAGAATTCTTTAATTTGTTTTGAAAATATAAAAAATATTATTTTAGTTTAAATGTGTTTTTTAAATGAAAAAAATAAGTGAAAAATATTTTTTAAATAAAAAAATAAAAAGTACAAATTTTTTAATAGAAAAAAAATTAACTATTTTTATAAGAATAATAAAAAATATTATTATTATTAAATTAAATTATTCAGAATTCTTTAATTTGTTTTTGAAAATATAAAAAATATTATTTTAGTTTAAGTGTGTTTTTTAAATAAAAAAACTAAAAAAATAAATTTTAATATAAAAAAAAATATTTTTGTACTTTTTTTATAAGAATAATAAAAAATATTATTTTAGTTTAAATGTGTTTTTTAAATGGAAAAAATAAGTGAAAAATATTTTTCAAATAAAAAAATAAAAAGCACAAATTTTTATTAGAAAAAAATATTTTTATCTTTTGCATAAGAATAATAAAAAATATTGTTATTTTTAAATTAAAAAATATTTTTTTCAAAATTTATAATACTTTTTTTTATAATTTTTTAAATTTAATTTTATAAATTACTATTTTTATATTTTATCTACGAATGTTAAAAAGCATTTCACATTAAAAATTATAAACAAAAAATATTATAAATTTGTAAAACGAATATGTTTTAATTTAAAATACATTTTAATATTCTTAGATAAAACATAAGAATAGTAATTTAATTTAAAAAATTATAAACAAAAAATATTATAAATGTTGAAAAAATATTTTTTAATTGTGTGAACAATATTTCGTTGTTTAAACAAATGTAGAAGATTTCTTTTTTACTAAAAAATAACAAATGTATTTTTTAAATGATGTCTTTACATGTTAAAATATTTTTTAAATATTTTTTGTTTCCCTGAAAATTTTATTTATTTTGTAAACATATTAACACAAGTTTCAAAGCAATAAATAATATTCTTTAATGCATGAAATATATTTTTTAAAGTAAAAAATATTTTTTTTCACAAATATTATAAGTATTTATTAAGAAATATACATTTAAATAATAATATTTTTATTTTATGAAATAGATAGATAGATTTTCAATTTAAAACTTTCAGTATTTTTTTCTATTTTTTTTTTTTCAAAATATAAGTACTATTGAGTAATATACAAATAAATAATAATATTTTTATTTTATGAAATAAACAAATATTTTTATTTTAAAATTTTTATTTTTTTTGCCTAAAAAGGATTGCTTTATTTTTATAATGTATTTTTTATGAATATATTTTTTCAAAATTTATTATATTTTTGGTTTATAATTTTTATTTTTAAGTAAAATTTATTTATTGAAATAAGATTAAATCAGAGCAACTAAAAATATTGTGTGAACAACATTTCTTTAAGCAAATGTAGAATATGTATTAAATAATATTTGTTATGAAAAAACTAAAAATGTAAAATATATTTTTAAGAGCAAATATTTCAGGACAACAACAAAAATAAAATATATATTTTACCTACAAAAGTAATGTTTTATGTTTTTAAATTTATTAAATAATATTTTGCATTAAACAATATTTTTTTAAATAAAAAACGTTTATAAAAGTAAAAATATCGGATCTTGTTTAAGCAAACAAATTTCAGGACAACAAACAAATAAATTAAAAATTTATTTTGGCAACAAAAGTAATGCTTTATAATATTTTTTAAATTTGTTTTTTTATGCTGCCTTGAAATTTAAGAAAAAAGTATTTTTATTTGCTAATATTTCTATTGTTGTTTTTTGCTACTATATTTTTAATTTAAAAACTAGTTTTATATTTTTCATAAAAAATTAAAAAATATTTACATTAAAAATATTCTAAAAAGAAGAATTACAATTATTTTATTTACTCTTAGAAGCAAAATTTGTTAATAATTTCTTTTTAAATTAAAAAAAAAATAATATAATACAAATTTATTTAATATAAAATATAAAAACGTCTTTTCAAATTTAAAAAAGATTTTTTTAAACATTTTAATTTAAAAATTATATTTCAATAAATATTTTATAGTTTTTTTTGCAACTTCTTACTCAGGTGTGAGATAATTTGTATTTTATAAACATTTTATTTGTACTGATTAAGGCTTTTATGTAAAATAAGGATTTTTTTAATAGAAAATAGATGTAAGAAAATTATTTATTTTTAATTTTACCGACTTTTTAAGTTTAAAAATAGTCACCCACTAGCCACAAAATGTAAATGTAATCTTTATAAAATAATTGTTTTTATTAACCATATTTAAATTGATAATATTTTTATGGAAGCTGTCCTCAGCACGACAAAATTAACAAGAAAAATCTCTTTCGCAAAATATTCACTGACAAAGTTGAACTTCTAGCCAAAAATAAATTAGATAAACAATAATATTACTATAAATTCAATATGATTGCCATTGTAATAATGACAATATCATTCGAAAATTGTTTGAATTAGTAGCAAATTGATAATATTTTGGTGTAAGGTTGTCCTGAGGGCTTAATAATTTAAGTAGCAAAAATAATTGAAAATTATAAAAAAGTAATATTGACAATGAATTTAGTTCATTGTGTTAAATGTAGTTGGTAATTGTCAAACAAACATTAAAATAATGTATTTGCAAATTGATTATTTCGTTTGCTAGCACTAATTTCCAACATCATGTTTTTTTTATTCCTAACTAGTTATGCTAGTCATGCCACGATGACCATGATCTTTGGCGAAATTCTCACATCAACAACTATACGCTTGACTTCACCCACAGAAAGAATAGCCATTCTTCTTTTTTGAAATATAAATAATAGGTTATTTGTATGAAATTTATTTGTTGCCAAATTCAACTATAATATGTTTCAATTATCACTTTCAATTTTTCAAACTGACTCAGCGCGCAAAAAAAAAGAAGTCAAACAATTTCATAAAAATGCTAATTTTGATCAAACAGAATCGATTTAAATTGAAAATGAGGCAATGACTGAAAACGAGTTTCAGATCACAACGAGAGATAGGAGATGCTACCGCCACATTTCATTATAAATGGCTGCAAATCAGCCATTTCGCGGTATCAAAGAATCTGGCGGCTATTAACTAAATATTATTTATTCTCATAATTAGCATAAATATTTTTTGGAATAATCATTAAGTGGTGGCAGGGCGATATTAGCCATCTCCAAAAAAAAAAACAATAAAAATCATAACCACCAGCACCTTTAGCATCTGCGGTCGCCCACCAACATATGTATGTCTATGATATAAGTATCAAAACATCAAATTACTAACACCTCGTTATTGTTTGAAGTTAGGCTGGCTAACACGTTTTTAAAACCGAAAAGTTAGAAAAAGATGTTTTGTGATAACATTGACACCTTTCCGAGATGGCACATACAGAGCCGCCGAGTCCGACTTGAGATATGCAGTTCAATTAAAAATATAAAAAAGTATGACAGTTTTATTGACGGATTAAGTTTTCCAAGTTTAATGGCTGCTGCATTTTATTAACGCTTTTATGATCAGACAATGATTTATGATTTGAAAAAATCATAAATGAATGGCCAATAAACACAAAAGAATTATTAAATGTCAGTGAATCAAAGTTTTTTTGTGGAGAAATGAGAGATCTCCAACATTTAATGGGCAGAAAGGCAGTCAATTTCAATAAAGCTTTGTATTTTGTAAAATGTATCTTGAAAGCTCTCAACAATCTCTGAAAATAGTAGTTACATCAATAAAGCTTGAAGACATTCCCCTAGTATTTTGTAGAACTTTTCCTGAAAGCTCTGTTTCATCTCTGAAAATATCGTGTATGGAACCACTGTGCAACATTAGAACTTCGATTTTGCTCTCGTTTTTATTTGCTCTGGGGTATTAACTCAACATATTGTCAAGCATCCAACCTTGAGTGTCAACCAAGAAAAAAAAAAGAATGGCACATTTATTGATTCATCATCAGCCCCTCCTCGTCGCTGTTCGATTGAGTCGTATTTCAACTTTAATTAGACATGCAGATGGCTTCTATTTACTTTTCGATTTAATTAAAATCGTTATTGAATAAACAAATCGCGGCCACTTTTTTACTTTATCGCAATTGATTTCAATCACTGAAAATTGCGTAAATTTGTTTTTAACTAAATATACAGGCAATTGATTTTATTTCTGGCATAAAATTGTATTTCTGGTCATTGAATTTTTCTGCTTATCAGCATAAAAAGTTTAGATAAAATTGATATTTCATAAGTAGGGGAAAGGTTGACAGAAAATAGTAAAATATCCTACCTCAATGGGTTGTGGAAATGTTCAATTAAATGCTCAGTCAACACAATTTGAAAGCTTGGCAAATTTTAAAAGTACCTTTGAAACCAGATTTTTTTATCTCGGCCTGAAAGCTTTTTAAACTCTTTTAGAAGGAAATTAAAAAAAAAGAATTATTATATCATTTCTATATTAATAAAATAATAAATAAATAAAGCTTAAAGCTTTTTCATAATTTTAAAAGCTTGCCAACATTTCAAGCTTTTTCCAAGACCCATTCGTTCTTTTAAAGTTCTATAATTCCTTCGAAAACCGAAGAAATTATAGAAGCTTTTTACAGCTTTATGATTTTAAAAAGGAAATTATTAAAAAGTAGAATTATTACAGTTTTCTATATCAGTAAAATAATAAATATATAAAGCTTCAAATTTAAACCTTAAAGCTCCATAATATTGAAGGTTTGCCAATATTTCAAGCTTTTTCCAAAATCCATTCGTTTTTTAAAGTTCTATAATTCCTTCGAAACCCAATTCTTTTATCTCAGACTGAAAGCTTTTTAATGGCTAATGATTTTACAATTTAACTATTCAAAAATAGAATTATTATAGCGTTTCTATATCCGTAAAATAATAAATAAATAAAGCTATAAGGTCCTTCATAATTTTGAAAGCTTGTCAATATTTCAAGCTTTTACCACAACCCATTTATTTAAATCATATTTAAACTTCTATAGTTAATTCGAAACACAATTCTTTTTTCTCAGACTGAAAGCTTTTATAAGCTTTATGACTTTAAAAGGAAATTATTAAAAAATATAAAATTATATAAATATTTTTGAAAGCTTGCCAATATTTCAAGCTTTTTCCAAAACCAATTCGTTTTTAAACTTCTATAATTCCTTCGAAACCCGATTCTTTTATCTCAGACTGAATGCTTATTAAAGCTTTGTGATTTTAAAGGGAAATTATTAAAAAATATAGAATTATTATAGCATTTCTATATCAGTAAAATAATAATTAAGTAAAGCTTAAAGCTTTTTCGCAATTTTAAAAGCTTGCCCACATTTCAAGATTTTTCCAAACCCCATTCGTATTTTAAACTCCAATCTATTCTTCCAACCAGATTCTTTTATCTCGGACTAAAGGCTTTTTAAAGCTTAATGATTTTAGAAGGAAATTATTAAAAAAAGAATTATTATATCATTTCTATATCTGTAAAATAATAAATAAAGCTTAAAGCTCCTTCATTAATTGTAAAAGCTTACCAAAATTTCAAGCTTCTCCCAAAACCCATTAGTTTTTAAAACTTCTATAATTCCTTTGAAGCACGATTCTTTTTTTAGACAGAAAGCTTTTTAAAGCTTTATGATTTTAAAATGAAATTATTAAAAATAGAACTATTATAGCATTTCTATATCACTTAAAAAATAAATAAATGAAGCTTAAAGCTCTTTCTAAATTTGTAAAGCTTGCCAACTGTTCAAGCTACTATAGTTCAAAACTCCATTCGTTTAATTTATCTCATCCCAAAAACCCTTTTTTAAGCTTAACTATTATAAAATGAAATTTTCTAAGTAAATGAGAATTATTACACACACTATTTAAAAAAAACACATCAAAGCTTTATTGCCAGCTGCTTCAAAAATTAGGTCATGTATTCCCTACCTAACTCAGTGACGATAGCACGATTTCCCCCCAGACCCTAGTCATTGTTGTGACATTTGGACAGCATGTGCCTATGAAATTTATATCTAACCGGCTTCTCATTCCCCCTCTCCCTCTCTCTCACTCGGCATCTCTCACTCATTAGTTGTGCAAAAAATAATAACAACATAGCAGCAACTCAAAAAAAAATAACTTTACGTTCACTCTGATAAGATATGCTTGGTTTTGTTGTTGTTGCTTCCGATAAGAAACTAAAACAAATTCTGATAAAGAATGTGAACGTACTTAAGCGAAAGAATCATAATAGAAACGCATGTGCTGACGGAATTAGAACAGAAAAAAATTGTAGTCAAATTAGGCAAAAAATATAGAGATTTTTATGGAAAATTTTCAATGAGGCACTCCCTTGTTGATAAAGTTAAAAATGAAAAAAAAAAATAATTCAATAGGTCTCGACTATCAGATGACACCATGGGGAAATTAGCTAGAATGAATTTTTGAAAGTTAATTTTTCTCACACTAAGAAAGTTTGCAAAATCCTTTGTTCTGCACGTTCGAAGATCAAAACAACACGAGACAATGTTTTAAAAATATTTTCTTTTAATTTTTAGACTTCTTTGGATTCGCAAGACTACCACTATCATGATTTGTACTTTATTACTTGGTGCGATTTTTGAAACGCAAATTCGGCAAGTGAGGTGTGCTTCTCGTTCGTTTGTGAGAATCATCTCCTTATAGAGGCCGGGTTTGATGTTGAAAAGTCGCTGCGAAGCCACTTGAAAAGACTTTTGACATGGTCGAAATCATGATCTTGGTAGTCTGCAGCCAAGTAATAAATGTCACCATGCCATTGGTAAATAAATTTGCATTCTATTAAATATAGATGCAAAATGGTCTTGAGTCAGGACAATATCCCAGCTCAAATAAAATATTGATTACAAGCAAAAAATACAAACGAAAAAAAACTAAAAAAAATATTTTGTATTTTTTCCTATTTTTTATTTTTTTTTTCTTAAATAAAATACTAAAAACATTTAATTTTTATATCACTTTTTATTTTTTATGCTTAAATTTCCTTGTCTTGCCTGTTATTGAAAAAAGTTAATAATATTTTTTTATAAAAATATAAAAATATAAAATTATAAAAATATTAAAAATTTTAAAATATAAAAATATTAGAAATATAAAAATATTAGAAATATAAAAATATAAAAATATAAAAATGTAAAAATATAAAAATATAAAAATATAAAAATGTAAAAATGTAAAAATATAAAAATATAAAAACATTAAAATATATAAAAATATAAAAATATGTACATCTTTTTAAAGATAGCTTTCTTCAAAATTCTCTACATCTTCATACATTTTTTCATAAATCATAAAAAATTAAATAAAATTTTTGGCATTTTATCTAATATTTAAAACTGGTATTTTTTAAGAAATAATTTTCTTCAAATCTTCATGACTTTTTTCATAAATCCTAACGAAAGTTATAAAGTTTTTGTTTTCAAACTCAATCAAATCCTGAGTGTGTATATAAACCAATCCGCTGGATTTCTACAAAATTGAAATGCATAGCACCCTCGTCTTGCACTCTGCAAACGGAAACTGTTACAACAACTTTCAACACTTCAGCTTTGTAAGAAACAACTTTCGATACGCCCAAAAAAACACACGCTACCTGGATGGCTTGGCTTGCCATTGACCTTCATGTAACAACATGAGCCAACGACAAAACATACGTATGTTACCATAAAGGGCCCACCTTCCCCCCTTCTCCCTGCCCAAAGAAGTCAATTGTCAATCTAAGTGGTAGGGAATATTAATTAGTCATCAAACTGAAAATTGAAAACAAATTCCAATCTTCGGCTTAGATATGATATGAAGAGCGGCGTGTATTGAACTTTGGGTAAACGGATACTACCCTAATGCCCGTGCTTGGACTTCTTGCGGGTCTGCTGGGTAATATGACTCCATTTAAATTGTTATTTAATATTTTCTCTTGGACAAAATATGCTTAAAACACAGAGAGCTTTGAATATGGATATCCAATATCATTTAAGTTATCGATTGAATGGTAATGAACTTGAAATTGTGGGTATTTTGGGGGGGGGGGAAGAAGGGGAAGGGGCATTATGGCCCGCTGCATATTTCTTAAAGTGCTGCCATGCGTATTGATTACTACTTGAGCTGGGTATTTTGTTGCCCGTTTGCTTGCTTGGTGGTGGTGGAGAAGGTGGAGGAGGGTACGTGTGTGTTTTGCCTTTTTTGCTTTCAGCTTCAACATCTTTTTATTTTTGGTCTATACGGTAGCATTTGGACCATACGTTGCAGACACAAAAGGCATCATATCAATTAGTCAGTGCCGTTTTGACGCCGTGTGATTTGTTTATATCGATTCGATGTTTACGTGTCTTACGGCCACAAATTTGAATTTTTGAATTTGTAATTTGTATTTTATATTTCTGTTTTTGGCTTTGTTTTGATTATTATTGTGATTATTTGTGTCGTATAGACATAAATAATTGAGTTACGAGGCATGACGAGAATTCGTAAAACAGCTCATAAATTATTCGTTTATGACCAGAACACGCGGATAACTACAGACATTGCATAATCGTGGAACGCGAGACTTTGAAACGAAATGGAAAACGGAAGGTAATGAATTGAATTTATTTGTAATACTACTGAACTATTGCCAAATCATAAGATGACGCGTGGGACACGAGGTAAAATATCACAGTGACCTACATGAAAAAAGGGAAATAATTCTGGTTGATTTTGCAAAAAATCGAAAAAATACAAGCCATCATTTCACCATTTCCAAACTCACACAGTCACTAAAAAGACATTACTTTAAAGTTTAAAAAAACTAATTTTATAGGATTTTATTATTTTATATTTTTTTAATTATCATTTTTTAAGAAATATTTTTTAAAATTTTCCAAATCTTCATGACTTTTTCATAAATATTTTATTACTATATTTATGCATGTATTTTCAATATGTTTAGTTTCTTCGTTTGATGACATTATTAAATAATTTTTTGGATTTTTATGCAAATTTTTTAGATTTTTTTCAAATTTTTTTTATTTTTTTTTTTGAAAAAATAAAAAATATTTTGTGGATTTTTTCCTAATTCTTTCAAATTATTATTTTTTACGATTTCTTTTTCAAATTTTTCTTTTTTAAACATAAGTTTTTAAGTTTTTTAAGTAAAAATATTTTTCTTTAAAATTCTCCAGATATTCATAACTATTCATAGAAAGAAGATTGTCGAATTTCTTCTAATTTTTTAAATTATTATTTTTAAGATTTTTTTTTTAATTTTTTTTAAATATATTTTTTTAAGAAATATTTTTTTTTAATTTTCCAAATGTTATGATGTGTATAGTTGACCTGTTTGATTTTAATGTTTTGTATTATTGTCCGGCTTAAGGTCTCAAGTAAATAAAAACAAGATGTTGTTTGTTTATTATTTTATTTTTCAATTTTGTTCCCGATATTTCGAACGACTTCGTCGATCATCCTCAGAGGCGTTACAATTTTAAAAAACAAAACGATCCTTCCACTTTCACAAGTTTTTGTCAACTGACCAAATCTTCATCACTTCTTTCATAAATACTTTATTACTATTTAGGCATGTATTTTCTATGTTTTAGATTATTTTTCTTTTTTTAATTTTTTTAGTTTCAAAATTTTATTTTTTAGTTTTTTTTTGAAAAAAAAAAATTTTGTGGACTTTTCCTACTTATTCAAATTATTATTTTTAAGATTGTTTTTTTTAAATTTTTTTTTAGTTTCAAAATTTTATTTTTTTAGTTTAAAAAAAAAAAATATAAAATTTTTTTTGGATTTTCCTATTTTTTTTAAATTATTATTTTTTACGATTTCTTTTTTAAACATAATTTTTTTAATAAATGTATTTTTTTAATTTTCAAAATCTCCATCACTTTTTTCATAAATATTTTATTACTTTTTAGGCATATATTTTTCTATATTTTTTTTTTTCAAAATTCTCCATACCCTCATGACTTTTTTCATAAAGTTTTCATTATTATTTGTTTCTTCGATTCGTTTCTAATTTCATAAATTATTATTTAAAAAAATAACTTTCTTTAAAATTCTATATATCTTCATAACTTCATGACTACTTCTTAAAATCAAAATCAAAAAAAGAAAATTTTAAAATCTTTAAATAATATAACGTGGATATACACCATTCCTTTTCAAGTAATTCAGTAGTTGAAAATGCCTTCAAAACAAGGTATAGTACATTAAAATCGGTCAAGTATTTCAGGAGTTACAGGTTTGAATGAATGAACACACATTTTTGAAAAAAAAAAATATTTTTTTACATTTAAATTGGTCATAACTCGTGAAATTTTTTTTTCCAAAAATATGTAAACGACATTTTTATGAGAAGAATATATACACAAACTTTCAAACCAATTGCAGCTATCGAGGTCAAAAAATTGTATCTCTTGGCATGGAATGACTCATATATGAAAATGTTGATGAAACAAAAAAAATGAAAAATCTCATTTGTCAAATTTTTTTAGTTTTTCTGGTTTATAAAGGTCGATATATTTTTTAAATTGAGGCGGTTACTCCCACAAGAAAAATTTTGTAACCATGGATTTTATTTTTTTTTCAAAAAAACTTTTTTTAATGGAAAAAATTTAAAAACTTTTTTTAAATTGTTCTATTTTCCCTCATATTTTTTCATATTTTCTGAATATTGACCTATATTTAGAAATATGAAAAATAACCTCCATTAAAACCTTCCAAATCCAGTGATCTTTCATATTCCTCAACTTGTTCATATCTTTCATTTTCACAACTGTTAAGCAATTTCTATTTTTTTTTTGTTCAAAATATTTGTTTTATTTTTTTTCAAGAATTTCCTATTACTACACATCTCTTTAGTTTATTACTATTTACGTCGAAAGGAGCAAGCACAAAATATACTTCCGTATTAGATAATCAGCGCGGCTGTGAGTATGTTTACCGTATAATAAACTATAGTTTTTCACCAGAGTCTAGAACGTGGTCGACGACGATGCCGTCGTCGCCGCCGTCATCACCCGGTGCCATAAATTGCAATCAATTACGTTAAAACCTACAACATTGTAGCGTTTTTGATTTTGTTGCTTTTGTTTTGTATTTGAGTCATAAAGTAAAGTAAAAATAATATTCTAAGTGTTAGGCTACAATGTAAGGTAAACATAATTTAGATAATACCTTGGACTATATACTGGATTCAGACAGTCAGTCATAGGCTAGTCTAGTTTAAATGTATGCATATGCATACTCCTAATGATTAAGTGAAATCCAAGTTATGATAGCACTAGTGCACAAAAAATGGAGACTAATAAATAAATAAAATTTAACAACAATAAAAAAACGGAAAAATTAAAAAAATAGAAAAAAACAAAAAATCGCATCGAAACGCACTCTACTCAAAGTCCAAAATTATGCAACAATTTAATTGAAATTTAGATTCAAATAAATTATTCAATTGAAGTGAATTGCCCCAAGCGAATAAAAAAATAAAAATATAAAAAATTTATTTGAACTGGGATATTGTCCTGACTCAAGACCATTTTGTATCTATATTTAATAGAATTCAAATTTATTTAAAAATGGCATGGTGACCTTTATAAACATATAAAAATATAAAAATATAAAAATATTAAAATATAAAAATATAAAAATATAAAAATATAAAAATATAAAAATATAAAAATATAAAAATATAAAAATATAAAAATATAAAAATATAAAAATATAAAAATATAAAAATATAAAAATATAAAAATATAAAAATATAAAAATATAAAAATATAAAAATATAAAAATATAAAAATATAAAAATATAAAAATATAAAAATATAAAAATATAAAAATATAAAAATATAAAAATATAAAAATATAAAAATATAAAAATATAAAAATATAAAAATATAAAAATATAAAAATATAAAAATATAAAAATATAAAAATATAAAAATATAAAAATATAAAAATATAAAAATATAAAAATATAAAAATATAAAAATATAAAAATATAAAAATATAAAAATATAAAAATATAAAAATATAAAAATATAAAAATATAAAAATATAAAAATATAAAAATATAAAAATATAAAAATATAAAAATATAAAAATATAAATGTATAAAAATATAAAAATATAAAAATATAAAAATACAAAAATATAAAAATATAAAAATGTAAAAATATAAAAATTTAAAAATAAAAAAATATAATAATATAAAAATATAAAAATATAAAAATATAAAAATATAAAAATATAAAAATATAAAAATATAAAAATATAAAAATATAAAAATATAAAAATATAAAAATATAAAAATATAAAAATATAAAAATATAAAAATATAAAAATATAAAAATATAAAAATATAAAAATATAAAAATATAAAAATATAAAAATATAAAAATATAAAAATATAAAAATATAAAAATATAAAAATATAAAAATATAAAAATATAAAAATATAAAAATATAAAAATATAAAAATATAAAAATATAAAAATATAAAAATATAAAAATATAAAAATATAAAAATATAAAAATATAAAAATATAAAAATATAAAAATATAAAAATATAAAAATATAAAAATATAAAAATATAAAAATATAAAAATATAAAAATATAAAAATATAAAAATATAAAAATATAAAAATATAAAAATATAAAAATATAAAAATATAAAAATATAAAAATATAAAAATATAAAAATATAAAAATATAAAAATATAAAAATATAAAAATATAAAAATATAAAAATATAAAAATATAAAAATATAAAAATATAAAAATATAAAAATATAAAAATATAAAAATATAAAAATATAAAAATATAAAAATATAAAAATATAAAAATATAAAAATATAAAAATATAAAAATATAAAAATATAAAAATATAAAAATATAAAAATATAAAAATATAAAAATATAAAAATATAAAAATATAAAAATATAAAAATATAAAAATATAAAAATATAAAAATATAAAAATATAAAAATATAAAAATATAAAAATATAAAAATATAAAAATATAAAAATATAAAAATATAAAAATATAAAAATATAAAAATATAAAAATATAAAAATATAAAAATATAAAAATATAAAAATATAAAAATATAAAAATAAAAAAATAAAAAAATAAAAATATAAAAATATAAAAATATAAAAATATAAAAATATAAAAATATAAAAATATAAAAATATAAAAATATAAAAATATAAAAATATAAAAATATAAAAATATAAAAATATAAAAATATAAAAATATAAAAATATAAAAATATAAATGTATAAAAATATAAAAAAATGATAAAGTTCCAAAAATGGCAACATTTCATTGAAATTTTGTCACGATTCAAATAAATTATTCAACTTGGCGAATAAAAATACAGTTTCCACAAAATATTATATGACATAATTAGATCCCAGATAAAGCTTCATGTGTGCAGATGTTATGGTCTATTAATAATCAGAAAAAATTAAAAAAATAATGTAGCTTACAAGTAACCAAATAAAACAGTACTTTGTTTGTATCTGAGAGTTAAAAAAAGCAATTCAAAAAATCAGAAAATTTTTGAAATAAATAAATTCTTATTTCGTAGATATAGCCAAAGGAAATATTAACGTTAGTAAAGTGCGAGTATATTGTCTTAAAAATAGCAAACGTAAATTTTATTAAATTTACATTTCGTAAAAAAAATAAAAAAAAAATCAAACACAAAAAATCAGAAAAATGTCTGTTAAGTGCCTTAAAAATAGAAAAATATAATAAATAGATAAACAAATTTAAAAATCCCATACAAAAAATCAGAAAAATGTCTTTAAAAATAAGAAAAATTAAAAAAATCAACTTTTATTAAATTTATATTTCCTAAAAACAATTAGAAGATACTATATAAAAAATATGAAAAAAATAATAACAGATTTTTCGTTGAAATAGATAAATTTCTTATATTAAGAGAGAAAAACTTGTTTTCAAAAAATCAAAGAAAAAATAGATTTTATTAAATTTTATTTTATTAAAAAATCGAACCCCCCAAGATTAACTAGGATGAACAGCTTGGAGTGACAGTACAAAAATATGCAAATGGCTATATCTCTAAAGATTATATGCGAAAGTAGTTTGATGCAACCAGAAAGTATATATCCCTAAGGATATAAGCGAAAGTGGTTTGATGCAACCAGTTTGACGCCACAAAAAGAAATTTTATTTCAAATTCAGAAAGTAAAAATGCAATAAAAAGTTTATCGCAACTTTAGAACATATGTCTGTGAACTAGTGTTGTTGCTGAGTATTGTTGGAATTTCTTTCTAATGAATATATGGCATTTCAATCTTTATCTTTAAGTTGCTTTTGAAAGTGTTACTAAACAAAATATTCTAGGATTTTATCTATGACCTCAAACACATTGAACTGCTAACAATTATCGTAAAATATTGTCACTACTGTTAGAGATAATTTTTTCAAAATTTTATTGACAGTAAAATGCAAAATATTATATGGTAATAATTTAGGATGTTCAGCAAAAATTAGAAGCCGAAAACTCAACCACGACGAAGAGAAAAAAGTAATTTTTGAATCGAAAAGAAAATTTTTATCTATTGCCTGAAACATATTGAACTGCTAACAATTATCGTTAAATATTATCACTACTGTTAGAGATATTTTTTTCTATATTTTAAGGACAGTAAAATGCAAAATATTATATGGTAATAATTTAGGGTGTTCAGCAAAAATTAGAAGCCAGAAACTCAAACAAGAAGGAGAAAAAATAATTTTTTAATTGAAAAAAGAAAATATTTTTGAATTAATAAAATTCTAAAATTTTGAATTTTTGCTTACGAATTTTAGCTACAGTGGAAATCAGTTATAATGACATCGCTTATAACGCCATGCCGGTTATAACGACGAAGGTTGCAATTCCCGAAAATGTCATATTCAATAGAATAGTATCGCTTTTTCGCGACAAGACCGAATATCTCCGGTTTCTCGATCATGCATTTTTTCTTAAGAAGGATAATTGAATGTAGGAGAACCACACTCAACTATACACACTTTCTCCATATACCCATTTTATATTCTGTGTGGGGATAACTCATTAGTGGACCTTCTGTATAGAAGGCTTTTCTTTTTGTATTTTTTGTACCAACGATTTGTATTGAAAAAAGCCGTTTTAAATTGAAAACTATACCCATTTCATATTCTGTGTGGGGATAACTCATCAGTGGACCTTCTGTTAGAATTCTTTAATTTTTGTATTTTTTGTACCAACGATTTGTATTGAAAAATAGCCGTTTTAAATTGAAAAATATACCCATTTCATATTCTGTGTGGGGATAACTCATCAGTGGACCTTCTATTTAGAGGGCTTTTCTTTTGGGAATTTTTGTACTATCGTTTTGAATTGAAAAATAGCCGTTTTAAATTGAAAACTATACCTATTTTGTATTCTGTGTGGGGATAACTCATCAGCGGACCTTCTATTTAGAGGGCTTTTCTTTTGGGAATTTTTGTACTTTCGTTTTGAATTGAAAAATAGCCGTTTTAAATTGAAAACTATACCCATTTTGTATTCTGTGTGGGGATAACTCATCAGTGGACCTTCTGTACAAAGTGTGTTTCCTTTTATATTTTTCTATCATGGTTTTGAGTTGGAAAATATAATTTTTCAATTGAAAAATTACACTAAATTGCAACAGACTGTGTAAACTCTACCCTAGATAGAGTCCGCAACTCTTTCAAAGGTTCATATATTCATCATTGATATTCGAAATGTTGACTCATGAATGGTGTGGCGAAAAACTGGTTTGAAAAAATATATATTTAACACAACTCAGTTGATCTAATTTTATCAAGTCTGCTGCATATTGAATGCAGAATAGAGCATTTTTTTTTTGTTTCTATTTTTTCTTTTGTAGATTTCCGCTATTATCAGCTATCCCCTATCCGTTTCACACTAAAATCAACATCTGTTTTGAAAACAGCAGCCGCTATTGTAGAGAAGAAAACACGACAAAACGTGTACCTGCTTCTCAAAAAATCAGAAAAAAAACTATTTCATTTAAAGCAGCTCAAAGGCGACCCGACGTCTCTCGGCGTTTTGTCTGCAGTCAATCCACCAACTAAATCTAAATGCTTCACACCGAAAACAAAGAGCTGAGCTAATATTTTCTATAAAACAAAAGAAAACATGTTATGTTTAAGCGTTTTGTGGCTTGGTTGTTTGACAACTAATTATAACAATTTATTAAAAACCCATCAATAAATAATTTTTGTGTGTGTGTGGTTTTCAAAAGCCCAGCGTCAAGACAGCCCAGACTGGGTATGCTCATGTTGTTGTTGTTGAAGCTGTTGATGTTGTTGCTGCATATTGCTAACTAATTTGTTTAATTTCCTTTTTCTGTTAAACCGAAATTATGTCATTTCAATAAAAAACGCATTTTTAAACTTGCTTTTGACAGCTGTTGTTTCGCTTGCCCCCGTCTGGAGTCTAAGCACAAAAAAATATAATAAAAATTTAAAAAAGAAGGAGTAGCAAAGATATGAATGCATATCAACAAGATATGAAATGCAATTTAGCATGATGATGACAAATGCGAAGATGGCGAAGATCATGCCCATGATGATGTTGAAAGATATCTGCATTATCGTTCTGTTGTTGTTGCTTTCTTTGATTTCATGTTCATCGTTGTTAAAAGTGATGTAATCAAGAGCCAATTAAACCACCATTTGTAGGCTGTCTTGGTTAGCCATCCCCAATGAATATTGAAGTGCTGATAACAATTAATTGAACTACTTTCGTTTAATTGGAAACTCCCTCCGTACACATGGCACCAGCATGCCGCCGAGGACTTTAGAATTCCCGACTAATGACATTGCAATAGGCTGTCATGGTCTCTGCGGCCTCTGTTCGCATTCCGCGGCTTCGGACAATAGATTTTTGTGTGAAATTTCTAATTGATGTGAGCTTCTCGATAAAATATTATACTCATTGAAAGTGTTCGTATTTTAGAGTAGATCTAATGATCAAAACTTGTTTGACCCAACCGAAACTGGTTTGATCTAACCAAAACTGGTTTGACAGAACGGAACAATAATAAAGTCCATATATTTGCTGAGATCCTATTAGTTTCCGTCTTAGTCAAAGCTGTTTATAATTGTCTGGATGATGACAACTGGAAGTAGTTTAAGTATCATAGTTTGATCCAACCGCAAGTAGTTTGATGTAACCACCATAATAATAAAGTTCATATATTTGCTGATATCCTGCTAGTTTCCGTCATTAGTCAAAGCTGTTCATGATTATCTTGAAGAATGATAACTGTGTCAACCAACCACAGTTAGTTTGATGTAACCACAATAGGTTTGACACACTCAAAACTAGTTTGATGTAACAGAAAATACTTCCTGACTGATTAAAAACTTCTCAAATATATCCCGGGAGCTTCTTTCAATAGAAAACATATCATACTCACTGAATGTGTCCGTAGTTTAGAGGAGAGAGAACTAGTTTGACCCAACCGAAACTAGTTTGATCTAACCAAAACTGGTTTGACAGAACGGTACAATAATAAAGTCCATATATTTGCAGAGAACCATTTAGTTTCCGTCTTAGTCAAAGCTGTTTATAATTCTCTGGATGATGACAACTGGAAGTAGGTTTAAGTATCCTAGTTTGATCCAACCGCAAGTAGTTTGATGTAACCACAATAGGTTTGACACAGTCAAAACTAGTTTGATGTAACTGAAAATACTTCCTGACTGATTAAAAACTTCTCAGAAATATCCCGGGAGCTTCTTTCAATAGAAAAACGTCCGTGTGAGGAGAGAAAACTAGTTTGACCCAACCGAATTTAGTTTGATCTAACGAAAACTGGTTTGACAGAACGGAACAATAATAAAGTCAATATATTTGCTGATAACTATTTAGTTTCCGTTCTTGTCAAAGTTGTTTATGGTATCACTGAATGATGGTAACTGGAATTAGGCTTAAGTGTCCTAGTTTGATGCAACCGCAAGTAGTTTGATGCAACCACCTTAATAATAATAAAGTTTATTCATTTAGTTTCCGTCCGGTTTATGATTCTCTGGATGATGATAACTGGAAGTATAGATTTAAATCTTGTTCGATCCAACCACAGGTAGTTTGATGCAACCACAATAAGTTTGACACAGTCAAAACTAGTTTGATGTAACAGCAAATACTTCCGAAGAGTTAACTGCTAATTCATATGGCTGCTAAATGCAAATCTTGTAGCTGCTAAATGACTTTTTCTTGGTAAGATCTTCACAAAACCAGCACACGTAGAAGTTAATGTGTGAACATTACCGTGATGATGATGTAAAAACTTTAAAATATGAGTTTCTTCATTACCGTGATGATGATGTAAAAACTTTAAAATATGAGTTTCTTCCATGAAAATAATGCATGTTAGTTAGTTAATTCTTAGAACTGACAAATGATGCAATATGTTTCCCTGCAAGTTGTTCAATAAATCTTAATATCTAAACTATGAGTATTTTTGCCAAGTAAGACAGATTCAATTAGCTAATTCTTATAAAAAATAAAATGTAAGTAAACTAAGGGGGGAACCTGAAATGGTTGTTAATGATAAACTAATGCAGATAGAAGCATGAATCACAGGATTGATAGGAACCAAAGATATTAGTTCCTTAGTGAATGTTCCGGATGGTAAGCGAAATCAGTTGGTTGCAACCAGACATAGTTTGACGTAGTCCAAGTTTGTATAATTTGATTGATTGACTTTACATAATCAAAGAATTGATAGGAAACAAAGATCTAGCTCTTGTTCCTATAAATCCTTTATCCAAAGTGTACTTACTGGCCAATAACATCTTAGTTTCGTTCCTTAGTGAATGTTCTGGGCGATGACCGAAAGTAGTTTGATGCAACCACACATAGTTTGACGCTACATATGCTAGTTTGCTCAATTTCGATGTTGTTTGAATTAGTTTGAGACAGAATGTATGTAAAAAATCAATCAATTTAATCCAATTAAAAAAGTTTGAGACGACGAAACGTAGTCTTTGTTTCATTGCAAAATTTCAAAAAGTAGTTTGATAAATAGTAGTTTGATGCTATCAGAATCAGTTTGATGCTATCAAAAGTAGTTTGAGGCAACCAAATCTGGCCAAGAATAGTTCAATAGTGAATGTTGTTCGTAAAAAACCAAAGTAGTTTGATGCAACCAGTAATAGTTTGACACCACATAAGCTTGTTTGATCGAGTTCGATGTAGTCGGAATTAGTTTGAGGTAACCAAAATTGGTTTGACGTAAGCAAAACTGGTTTGATGGGATGGTTTGATGGGAACAAAAACTACGGCAAATAATACAATAAATGTACATTAGGCTGGGTCGAGGTCCATTCTAATGGAAAAACAATTTCCAGTCATCCCACGAAAATAAAGTTTGGATTGTTAAATGTTGTTGTTCAAAATATGTTGTTCCTAGATCAAGTCCACAGACATTTTCATTATTTCTTTTAAATTTGTGTTAAGATATCCATGGTCTAGTTATTGCTAACTATCACTTTATGTGACTCCTTCATATGATTCATTCCAAAAAGAAGTGGTTCGGTTTTTAGTTGACATCCTTGGAAAGTATCTGGGGAACTTCCATAAAGTACTTCCCTTTGGATTGTTGCTCTTTGAACTTCAATCGAATTATTTCAACATTTGCTAAGATATCAATTGGGTTTCTATCGCTATACATGACTTATTCATATAATTCATTCTAAAAAGAAATGGTTCTATTTTTCTTTGAAATCCTTGGATAAGTGTACTTTCCTTAAGTACTTCCCTTTAGTTGGCTCGCGTGACTTGAATAGAGTAACTGACTTGAATCGAGTAACGTCCACATCGCTCCTCAACTAATTCCACTTTTATTAAGATATCTATAGTCCAGCTATATCTAAGAATCAGTTTTCCTTGTCTCCTGATTATCATATGATTATTTTTCTTTCTATTTTTATTAGACATCCTTAGTAAAGGTCTCTTGGGAACTTCCCTAAAGTACTACCCAGAATCGAGCATCGTCTACATCGCTCCTCAACTACTTCTACCTTTGTTAGGTATAACTTTACATGACTTCTTCATATGATTTATTCTTGTTCTATTTTTTTGTTTCTTTAGAAAAATCTTTTGTGAACTTGCCTAAAGTAATGGCTCCTCAACTACTTCTATCGTCTTTTTATCCCTGAGGATCGCTTTACATGACTCCTTCATATGATTAATTCCAAAAAGTTTAGTTAACATTGCTCCTCAACTACTTCCACCTTTGTTGAGATATCGATCGTCTATCTATCCCTAATTATCACTTTATATGACTCCTTAATATGACTCATTCTTGTTCTATTCTTACTTGACATCCTTGGAAAAGGTCTCTTGGGAACTTCCTTAAATCGAGTATAGTCCTCATGGCTCCTCAACTACTTCCATCTTTGTTGAGATATCGATCGTCTATCTATCCCTAATTATCGCTTTACATAACTTCTTCATATGATTCATTCTTGTTCTATTTTTATTTGACATCCTTGGAACAGGTCTCTTGGGAACTTCCTTAAATCGAGTATAGTCCTCATGGCTCCTCAACTACTTCCACCTTTGTTGAGATATCGATCGTCTATATATCCCTAATTATCACTTTACATGACTTCTTCATATGATTCATTCTTGTTCTATTTTTATTTGACATCCTTGGAACAGGTCTCTTGGGAGCTTCCCTAAAGTACTTCCTTTTAGTTTATTGTTCTTAAACAATTAATCGAACATTGTCATTGCTTCTCAACTACTTCTATCTAGACTTTGTTAAGATATCTATCGTCTTTTTATCCCTGACGATCCTATGATTCTTTACAAAAAGAGGTGGTTCTGCCTGTTCTATTTTTATTTGATATCCTTAGACTTCCCTTTAGTAACTTGAATCGAGCAACGTATTCATTGCTCCTCAACTGCTGCTATCTAAATATCTATCGCTTTTCTATCCCCACGTTGTCATTGCTTCTCAACTACTTCTATCCAGACTTTGTTAAGATATCTATCGTGTTTTTATCCCTGACGATCACTTTAGACGACTCCATCCTATGGTTCTTTACAAAAAGAGGTGGTTCTGCCTGTTCTATTTTTATTTGATATCCTTAGAAAAGTTTCCTGTAGACTTCCCTAAAGTACTCCCCATTAGTAACTTGAATCGAACATCGTTTTCATTGCTCCTCAACTACTTCTATCTAAATATCTATCGCTTTTCTATCTCCACGTTGTCATTGCTTCTCAACTACTTATATCTGGACATTGTTAGGATATCTATCGCCTTTTTATCCCTGACGATCAATTTAGACGACTCCATCATATGATTCTTTACAAAAAGAGTTGGTTCTGTCTGTTCTATTTTTATTTGATATCCTTAGAAAAGTTTCCTGTAGACTTCCCTAAAGTACTTCCCATTAGTAACTTGAATCGAGCATCGTTTTCATTGCTCCTCAGCTACTTCTATCTAAATATCTATCGCTTTTCTATCCCCACGGACCACTTTATATGACTGCTTATGAAAAATCTCATGTGGACTTCCCTTTAGTACTTCCCTATCTTTAGTTTATTGTTTTTTATAACTTGTGTCCAACATTTACTACTTCCCTCTAGACCTTTGCCTTTTCCATAGAATAAACAATCTGTTTCATTTCTCAGTAAGAAAATCCATCTTTGATTGACATCTATTCTAGAAAATCGACCCAGATTCTTGACAAAATGTATCACAAGCGCTATTTCACAATATAACTATTTATTAATGATTGAAATTGAACTCATGGAAAGCTGACAATCAATCAATTAATTTATTATTGCTTCTATACATATATAGCAACCACAGCGAATTTAAATAAAATTAATTATTTATTTATAATTCAATTGATGGTGATGATGATGGGATGCTTCAAAAAATACAAACGATTGATTGTAGGCAACTACAAAAAATGTCTATCAGCAACATACACTGGGAAAATTTTTATTTTATTTTAAAATATATTTAAAAAAATTCTCTCAAGTCAAAAATACAAACGATCGATTGTAGGCAACTGCAAAAAATGTCTACATATAAAAAATTACTACTGAAACAAATACATATAAAAATTCTCTCAAGTCATTTTGTTCTCAATTCTGTCTTTTTTATTCTTTACAATCAATATTTTCCAGTGTATTACTTATTTTTAAGCCGCTGAAGCGTTTCATGTCTTATCTCTTCGTTCGTTCGTTTTTCATTTCAGTTCAGTTCTCCATAATCCATTACTTTATTGGAAACCTTGTAGTTGACATTTGGAGGCTGCTCTCCTATTCGGAGGCCCAAGCATGGCATGCCACAGCAGTGAAGTATGTGTTTATTGATCTTTGCCTTAAATCCCTGCCTCAATTAATTTGCTTGATAGCTTGTGTCGGATTAATCATCGTCATCATCGCCATCATCATCAGCGATTGCGTGGAATTTGTTGAAGCTAATTTTACTTTTTTTCGTGATGACAACAGATTCGCTACGCAATCAAACTGCATTCTGGGTGTGGTGAAGGAGTAGTAGGGGGCAGTATTATTTTTAGTGTCTCTGATCATGAAAGTTTTCTTCACTCATTTTGAGAGACAAAAAAAGTGCGACAGCGTAGCAAATGTATAAAGGTGTACTGCTGTCTAAACTAAACAATGCAACAAATGGCATGCTTCGCACCCTCATGCCAACGCTCGACGACGGCCAACATTGCTTTTGGCCGTCTATTGGCCTTTGGCCAAAACGTAGCCAAATGCATTAATGTTTTTTTTTTGCTATAAAACAGTCACAGCGATTCTTGTACACGATTCTAGGAATCTTTAAGAAATCGCACCATAAACAATTGCTTTACACATAAACAACAGATGATGCAGAAGATATTTGTGAAGAAAAAAAATTAGAAACAATTTTGCCTGATCTCGTTATTTTCAAATTTATTATGGCAATTAATAATTTGTTGATTTAAAATCAATTCCTCCTAAATCATTTTTAATTAAAACTCTTTTAATTCTTTTGCACCCATTAATTTAGATTTGGTTCTTGGCGATTTCATTTGTTGACACTTTCTTAATTAGTTTTCAATACAAAGCGTTTGTGATCAATAATTTTGTTTGCCGGGCTTTCAATTGATCAGCGGCAACATTTCGTATATTAATTTCACAAAAATGAGAGACGGAGTCATCAATTGATACATATTGGGTTCGTAAGGGTATAAATACATTTTATTTTACATTTATGTTTGAGGCAATCGGCCTCTACGCATATTTTTGTTTGAACAGGGGTGTGTCGTCTGGGCGAGACAGAATGTATGTGTAAAAGAAATCAATCAATTTAAACCAATAAAAAAAGTTGAAGCAACAAAAGTTGTCTGAACAAACGGAAATGGTTTGATTCATTGTATCCGAGCAAAATTGCAAAAAGTAGTTTGATGCAACCACATCCTGTCTGAAAAAAATCAAAAGTAGTTTGATGCAATTCAAAAGTAGTTTGATGCAACCAAAAGTAGTTGGATGTACGTTCAAAGTAGTTTGACGCAACCACAAGTAGTTTGATGCAATTCAAAATTAGTTTGACGCAACCAAAAGTAGTTTGATGCAATTCAAAAGTAGTTTGATGTACGTTCAAAGTAGTTTGACGCAACCAAAAGTAGTTCGATGTACGTCTAAAGTAGTTTGATGCAATTCTAAAGTAGTTCGATGTACGTCCAAAGTATTTTGACGCAACGAAAAGTAGTTTGACACAACCAAAAGTGGTTTGATGTACGTTCAAAGTAGTTTGACGCAACCACAAGTAGTTTGATGTACGTCCAAAGTAGTTTGATGCTATCAAAAGTAGTTTGACGCAACCAAAAGTAGTTCGATGTACGTCCAAAGTAGTTTGATACAACCAAAAGTAGTTTGATACAACTAAAAGTAGTTTGAAACAACCAAAAGTAGTTTGATACAACCAAAAGTAGTTTGATACAACCAAAAGTAGTTTGGTGTACATCCAAAGGAGTTTGACGCAACCAAAAGTAGTTTGATGTACATCCAAAGTAGTTTGATGCAATTCAAAAGGAGTTTTACGCAACCGAAAATAGTTTGATGTACGTCCAAAGTAGTTTGTTGCAATTCAAAAGTAGTTTGACGCAACCAAAAGTAGTTTGATGTACATCCAAAGTAGTTTGATGTAATTCAAAAGTAGTTTGACACAATCAAAAGTAGTTTGACGCAACCGAAAATAGTTTGATGTACGTCCAAAGTAGTTTGATGCAATTCAAAAGTAGTTTGACGCAACCACAAGTAGTTTGATGTACGTTCAAAGTAGTTTGATGCAACCACAAGTACGTTCAAAGTATGTTGATGAAATTCAAAAGTAGTTTGATGTACGTCCAAAGTAGTTTGATGCAATTAAAATGAATTTTGACGCAAACTCAAGTACTTTGATGTACGTCCAAAGTAGTTTGATGCATTTCAAAAGCAGTTTGATACAATTCAAAAGTAGTTTGACGCAACCGAAAATAGTTTGATGTACGTCCAAAGTAGTTTGATGCAATTCAAAAGTAGTTTGACGCAACCACAAGTAGTTTGATGTACGTTCAAAGTAGTTTGATGCAACCACAAGTACGTTCAAAGTATGTTGATGAAATTCAAAAGTAGTTTGATGTACGTCCAAATTAGTTTGATGCAATTAAAATGAATTTTGACGCAACCTCAAGTACTTTGATGTACGTCCAAAGTAGTTTGATGCCATTCAAAAGTAGTTTGGCGCAACCACAAGTAGTTTGATGTACGTTAAAAGTAGTTTGATGCAACCACAAGTACGTTCAAAGTATTTTGATGAAATTCAAAAGTAGTTTGATGTACGTCCAAAGTAGTTTGATGCAATTAAAAGGTAGTTTGACGCAACCAAAAGTAGTTTGATGCAATTCAAAAGTAGTTTGACGCAAACAAAAGTAGTTTGATGTACGTTCAAAGTAATTTCATGCTATCAAATGCAGTTTGATGCTATCAAAAGCAGTTTGATGCTATCAAAAGCAGTTTGATGCAACCAAAGGTAGTTTGATGTAACCAAAACTAATTTAATGCAACAAAATTCTGTCTAAAATAATTATAATTAGATATGAATGTACATCCAAAACTACTTTGGCACGTTGAAATTAGTTTGATGCAAAAAATTTAAAAAATTCAAAAGTAGAAACGAAAATGGTTTGATTCAAACAAAAGTGGTTTGATGCGCTCAAAAACAATTTTATGTAAGAAAAATCAAGAGCAGTTTGCGACAATCTAAAGTAGTTTGATGCAATTAATAGTAGTTTGTTAAGTTCAAAAGTAGTTCGAGAGAACAAAAATGTTGTAAAGCGTTCAAAAGTAGTTTGAGGCAAACCCTCCGGTTTTTGGGAATCTAGTACCGTTTTGGACCATCTAAAGTAGTTTGATGAGATCAATAGATGTTTGATTCTAACAAAATGTTATAAAATGCAAGAGTAGTTCGAATACGGGAGAAGTTTGATGCAATCAAAAGTAGTTGGATGAGTTCAAAAGTAATTTGATCGAATCAAAAGCAGTTCGAGAGAACAAGAATATTGTAAAACGTGCAAAAGTAGTTTGAAGGAAACATGCCCTGACCAAATAGAAGATCATATCGATGTTGCTCTTCTTTGTTTCTCCCGTTCCTCGGCGTTTTACGTTTCTTTGAGAATCTCAAACCTCGTTGGCTCGTCTAAAGTAGTTTGATGCAACCAAAGATAGTTTGATGCAAACCAAAAGATGTTTGATTCAATCAATATTTTAAAAAATGAAAAAGTAGTTTGAAATCGAGAGAAGTTTGATGCAATCCATAGTGTTTTGATGAGTTCAAAAGTAGTTTGATCGAATCAAAAGCAATTGGAGACAACAAAAATGTTGTAAAGCGTGCAAAAGTAGTTTGATGCAATCGAAAGTGGTTTGACAGAATCAAAAGCAGTTCGATAGAAGAAAAATATGCAAAAGTAGTTTGATGCTAACATATCCACACCAAAAATGGAGAAGTTCTCTTTTGTTTCTTCTGTTCACGCGCCTTTTTTCATTTCTGTGAAAATGTGACACATTTTCTAAATCTTTTCTTATATTCGAAGAATTGTCATTTCTTGTTCTTCAATTAAAATAAATCTGTGCAATTGATGTTCCAGACACAGAGCATGACATCACTGGAATTCTTACATTTTCCACATTTTACCATATTTACTCCACCACCAAAGCCCCTAAGTATTTGGCAATATGTGAACAAAGACCATCTGTCAAAATACTTTTTGGATTAACATATCAATCCATCAACAGCACAAATCATTAAGCCCAGCATGCTGGATGGAGAACAATGGAGAAGCAGTATTCTTGGTGGTGCTTTCATCTGATAGGGAACATAATGCAGAAGAAGATCGCTGTCGAGAGATGAACCAAATTTACACAGAAAGTGTTGCAACCAAAGAGCTGTCATACCAAAGTGAAAATAAACAACAACAACAACAGCCAGAAAAACGGGAGGCAACACACAACAATTGCCATTACAATTGTGGACAATAAGTTTTAAAACACATGGGCAATTATGTGAGTTATGTGTGGCGGCCACAGAATGCTTATTTCTTCAGAAAATATAGGGAGAAGTTGGTGATTTTAGGGGGGGGGGGGTGGAGTAGACCGAAGGAAGTGCGAAAGAAGATGCTGTGAAGCAAAACTCATGGCCTATCCAAATGAGGGGGAGAGAGAGAGTGAGTGAAACAGAAAAAACCGAAGAAATTGTTGTTAATGTTTTTATGACCCATATGTGTGCAATATGTTGCCTGTTTCCCTAAATGCTGCTGAAATGGGATCATGCCAATCTTTTTTGTTTTTTCTTTCTTTCTTTTTTTTTTTGGTTTCGACTTCGAGCTAAATATAAAGTCTGAGTAAAAGGCGAAAATGCTGTTGTTAAGACCTGCCAACATTGTCCACTGAATGTAGGTTAGCATACCAGAGAACTTCCCCGGTGTTGCTGAAGGATTTTGCGATTTTTGTGTTTTGTTTACAAATCGCAACATTTTATTTTATTTTTTTCGATTTTATAAACAAACAATCTTCAATTGCCCTGCCTCTGTTACGTTATTAATTTATTGACCATCTTGTTTGTTGTTTCCCCAAACTACAGAGTGTTTCTACATTATAATGATTATTATTTTAATTGCAGTTTTTGTTGTTGTTGTTGTTTTCATTAGCAACATTTTTAGTCGGATATGTTGACATTGTGTTCTAAATTTTAGTTTTGTTGCCGTGTGTGTTTTTTGGGGGGTTTATTTTTGTTTTGATCGCCAACGAAATGAAATACTTATTTTGGCTGTCTGTGCTGTGTGATTCTGCTTATTAACCATTTGCTATTTGCAATTCTATACTTGTGAAATCTAATAAAATTAAAGGCATATGCAGAGGGGATTTTTGAAATAAAGGTGGCCATGCACAGAAATTTTCGACATTAACCAAATTCACCCATTGAACTGAACGAAATAAAAAAATAGTTTAAAAAACATATGTAAAAAGGCATTGTTAATGTGAAAATTCCATAAATCCAAAATTTCTTAGTATCTCTCTATTTCGAAACAAGTTTCTTAACAAAAATTCTAATGTTCATTATTCCAATATTCATTTATTCCCATATTCATTTATCCCATACTAATATTCATTTAGTATGGGATTTCAATAGTACAACACGAATGAATTTTATTCCCTTTCGATTTTATTAAAGCTTCAAACTACTCTTGTAGCATCAAACTTTTTTAACAGCATCGAACACATTTTGTTGCATCAGACCAAGTGATGGTAACATAGCTAAAATGTAAGTAGCTCCCAACTGTTTTTGCAGCATCAGTACAACACGAATGGATTTTATTTCATTTCGAATTTACTGAAATATTGTTGAAACTTTGGTGGCTTCAAACTACTTGTGGAACATCAAACTTCTTTAACAGCATCGCACACCTTATGTTGCATCATACCAAGTGATTGTAACATAGATTAAATGTAAGTAGCTCCCAACTGTTTTTGGAGCATCAGTACAACAAGAATGGATTTTACTCCAGTTCGAATTTACTGAAATATCATTGAAACTTTGGTGGCTTTAAACTACTCTTGGAGCATCAAACTTCTTTAACTGAATCGAACATATTTTGTTGCATCAGACCGATTGATTGTTTCGTAGACAAAATGTTAGTAGCCCCAACCGTTACATCCAAAGTAGTTTGATGCAATTCAAAAGTAGTTTGATGTTGTCAAGAGCAGTTTGATGTAACCAATTATTTTTAGGTCTATATTCATTTATATCTGAAGTATGGAATTTTAATAGTACAACATGAATGGATTTTATTCCCTTTCGAATTTACTGAAACACTGTTTAGTCTTTTGTAGCTTCAAACTACTCTTGGAGCATCAAACTTCTTTAACTGAATCGAACATATTTTGTTGCATCAGACCAATTGATTGTTTCATAGACAAAATGTTAGTAGCTCCCAACCGTTGCGTCCAAAGTAGTTTGATGCAATTCAAAAGTAGTTTGATGCTATTAAAAGCAGTTTGATGTTATCAAGAGCATTTTGATGTAACGAATTATTTTTAGTTTCTTTAAAAATTTTCTAATATTCATTTATAACTGAAGCATGGAATTTTAATAGTACAACATGAATGGATTTTATTCTCTTTCGAATTTACTGGAACACTGTTAAATCTTTTGTAGCTTCAAACTACTCTTGGAGCATCAAACTTCTTTAACTGAATCGAACACATTTTGTTGCAAAGAAGTTTGATGCAAATCAAAAGTAGTTTGATGCTATCAAAATCAGTTTGATGTTGTCAAGAGCAGTTTGACGTAACCAATTATTTTTAGTTTCTTTAAAAATTTTCTAATATTCATTTATAACTGAAGTATGGAATTTTAATAGTACAACATGAATGGATTTTATTCCATTTCGAATTTACTGAAATATCATTGAAACTTTGGTGGCTTCAAACTACTCTTGGAGCATCAAACTTCTTTAACTGCATCAAACACATTTTGATTCTTCATACTCTGATGCAAATCAGACCAAGTGATGGTCCCAAGTGGTTGTAAGTTGGCTGAATCCTTAGAGATTTCAAACTAATTTGGGAACATCAAACTGCTTTTGCCTTAGCTGAGATATTTTGCTGAATCAAGTCGATTTTAATCAGGATGAAATCTGACAGGATTCAGATTACTTTTGTAGCATCACCAGTTTTTAGGTAAATCAGACATTTTATGTTGCATCAAATTAAGCCACCTTATTGAAATGTCGATGAAACATTAGTGGATTCGAACTTCATATTACTTCCGAGCATCAGCATTTTTAAATGAATCAAACATCTTATGTTGCTTCATATTAATTGATTGACTGGTTGCATTAAACCACCTGATTGTAGTGAAATGTGAAAGTGGATTCAAACTACTTCAGGAGCTTCAAACTTCTCGAGCAGAATAATGGCCAGATTTTCAGTCAGAGATCATATCATACTTAGAGATATTCTCTGACGGAAGAAATGGGCATCAAACATATTTTTTTGCATCAAACCAGGTGATTGTAATGTGGATGAAACGTTGGTGGATTCAAACTATTCCTATAGCTTCAAACTTTTTTAATAGAGTCGAACATCTTTTATTGTATCGAACCACTTTATAGAAATGAATGCATGAAACATTCTTGGTTTCAAACTACTTTTAGAGCTTCAAACTACATTACCACAATCTATTATTGGCATATCCTTTCCGTCGAATCAAATGTCGATGAAACTCTCATCTCATACTTTTAGATATTCTCTGACGGAAGAAATGGGCATTTTGTTACATCAAACCAGCTGATTGTAATGTGGATGAAAATTTGGTGTATTCAAAATACTCTTAGAGCTACAAACATTTTTAGTAGAGTCAAATATCTTTTGTTGCATCGAACCACGTTATTGAAATGTGAATGAGAGGTTCGAGGATTCAAACTACTCCTAGAGCTCCAAACTTATTTAATAGCGTCAAACTTCGTTACTGAAATTTGGATCAAATTACATATAGAGCTTCAAACATCTTTATCGTAATCTATTCGTTAGCATTGGTTTTTTCCGTCGAATCAAATGTCGATGAAACTTTGGTGGATTCAAACTACTCTTAGAGCTTCAAACTTCTTTACTCTTAGAGCTTCAAACTTCTTTACCAGAATATATTCTTTATTATTGATTATTTTCTGTCGAATTTTGTTAAAAGGTTTAATTCGAACTACTATAAAAGCTTCAAACTTATTTACCAGAGTCTATACTTTAGTATTGATTTTTGGTGTCGAATCAAACGTGAATGAAACATTGGCGGATTCAAACAACTTCACTTTTAGAGTCAAATATCTTTTGTTGCATCAAACCACGTTATTGAAATGTGGATGAGACGTTCGAGGATTCAAACAACTCTTAGAGCTTCAAACTTCGTTTCCAGAAGCAATTCGTTAGCAATGATTTTTTCTGTCGAATCAATGTTTTTTTAAAGTAGACTTCTGGTCAAACTTATTTTGTTGCGTCGAACTTCATTTGTCAAAATCTTGTCGTTTGGCGTACTTTGCTAAACCACTCTAATTTTGTTGCTTCAAACAGCCTCTGTTGCATCAAACTTCTTTTGTGGAATCAAACCACTTTAATTACAGATTTTTATTTTTAATTTTTTATTTTTATTTTTATTTTTATTTTTATTTTTATTTTTATTTTTATTTTTATTTTTATTTTTATTTTTATTTTTATTTTTATTTTTATTTTTATTTTTATTTTTATTTTTATTTTTATTTTTATTTTTATTTTTATTTTTATTTTTATTTTTATTTTTATTTTTATTTTTATTTTTATTTTTATTTTTATTTTTATTTTTATTTTTATTTTTATTTTTATTTTTATTTTTATTTTTATTTTTATTTTTATTTTTATTTTTATTTTTATTTTTATTTTTATTTTTATTTTTATTTTTATTTTTATTTTTATTTTTATTTTTATTTTTATTTTTATTTTTATTTTTATTTTTATTTTTATTTTTATTTTTATTTTTATTTTTATTTTTATTTTTATTTTTATTTTTATTTTTATTTTTATTTTTATTTTTATTTTTATTTTTATTTTTATTTTTATTTTTATTTTTATTTTTATTTTTATTTTTATTTTTATTTTTATTTTTATTTTTATTTTTATTTTTATTTTTATTTTTATTTTTATTTTTATTTTTATTTTTATTTTTATTTTTATTTTTATTTTTATTTTTATTTTTATTTTTATTTTTATTTTTATTTTTATTTTTATTTTTATTTTTATTTTTATTTTTATTTTTATTTTTATTTTTATTTTTATTTTTATTTTTATTTTTATTTTTATTTTTATTTTTATTTTTATTTTTATTTTTATTTTTATTTTTATTTTTATTTTTATTTTTATTTTTATTTTTATTTTTATTTCTATTTTTATTTTTATTTTTATTTTTATTTTTATTTTTATTTTTATTTTTATTTTTATTTTTATTTTTATTTTTATTTTTATTTTTATTTTTATTTTTATTTTTATTTTTATTTTTATTTTTATTTTTATTTTTATTTTTATTTTTATTTTTATTTTTATTTTTATTTTTATTTTTATTTTTATTTTTATTTTTATTTTTATTTTTATTTTTATTTTTATTTTTATTTTTATTTTTATTTTTATTTTTATTTTTATTTTTATTTTTATTTTTATTTTTATTTTTATTTTTATTTTTATTTTTATTTTTATTTTTATTTTTATTTTTATTTTTATTTTTATTTTTATTTTTATTTTTATTTTTATTTTTATTTTTATTTTTATTTTTATTTTTATTTTTATTTTTATTTTTATTTTTATTTTTATTTTTATTTTTATTTTTATTTTTATTTTTATTTTTATTTTTATTTTTATTTTTATTTTTATTTTTATTTTTATTTTTATTTTTATTTTTATTTTTATTTTTATTTTTATTTTTATTTTTATTTTTATTTTTATTTTTATTTTTATTTTTATTTTTATTTTTATTTTTATTTTTATTTTTATTTTTATTTTTATTTTTATTTTTAAAAGCCATTTCTATTAACTATAGTTTTGCGGAAATTGCGACTTTTTCATAAATTATTGAAATAACTCAAGAAAGAATCGCAAATTTTTTACGATTCTTTGAAATTCTCCCCATATTTTCGTCTCCTTCCCAATCTCCACAACTGGCCACTCTATGTATTTGTAAATATACTATATATATGCATATATATTTACCAAAACCATATATACATTGAAAATGGAGCACATTATCTGCTCAATTGTTGTCGTTTTTATTTTCCTTTTTTTTAATTTCAGATATTGTTGTTGTTGATGTTGTTATTTTGTTTTGTTGTATAATGTGCAAAACTATACGAGACGAAAAAAATGTGTGATATAAAACATAGAATTCTATGAATATTTACAAACAATTGCAAAGTAAACATAAATGTGAACTCAAGGAAAACACACGAGCGAGCCAGCACTAATATTGAGTGAAAACAAAAACAACAACAACAGCAGCAACAACATTACAATAATAAATCTTAATGGATGTTTAACTTTAAAAATAATTATGACACACAGCAGAGAGCTGAAGTTAATGGATGGGCGGCAAATGTAGAGTGTAAACAAAATCGAAGAAGAAAAATTAATTTGCCTAGGTTTTTGCAAACTATCACTGCGAAATTTTACAAAGTTTATTTGTTCCTCTTCTCTTTTTTTAACTTATCTGCCCACTGTAATGTTGTTGTCCCCCTGGGACTATGTATTTGTCTATGCATATTTTGTGTAATTATTTGTTTTTTGTTTTCTTGTTTGAACTTTTAATTATTATTGATTTTAATTTATTTTTGTCTCATATTCTAAATAGTTTAACGTTACGATATTTCGTTTTAAGTAACAACAATGTGTCATATTCTGATATGCTGTCTGTCTGGAGGGGAACGACGACAATATACGACAAATAGCAATAGCAATTTTACGAGCAATTGAATTTCAGCTAAGACTAAGTATATATGCTATGGCATGGAATAATATTGCGGATATGGGTAATTCCACAAGGAAATTGCCAAGAAAAATGTGTGCAAAAAATCTGAACTTAATTTCCCTATCCTCTTCTCAATTTTTAATCAAATTATACTTTCCTATTGAAATTCCATTTAATATTAGAAGACATCTAGTAGCATCAATAATTAAGAAATTAAATTAAATTTCCTTGCTCGATACTTTCCCTCAAAATTTTCTATTTTTTTATTTTTGTTCTCTAATTTGTAATTACTCAAATTTTAATATCATCATTCTCTATTTTTAAACAATTTCCCCCATTTCTTCATACATGTGACGGCATTCGAACATAATTCCCGGCTACTGATAAAATTCATTATCTCTGGCACACAAACTTGCGTACATCAAGACTCAATGAAATGGAACTACTGTATAATAAGTATGTTCGTTCCTCTACAACAATGCTGAAAAGTGATATTTAAAAAAAAAAAACAAAATAATCATCACTAACTGGTACTGGAAATAATAATTATTTCCAAGAAAGAAAAAACAATGTTAAAATCTCGTTGATCTCTTGAGGCATGATAACCCCTCCTTGGCAGCAAAATGTGCCAGGAACACCATGTTTAAGCTTCAATTTAAAATTTCATGAAATCTTTGGCAATAACAATTTTTTAGTATTTCTTAAATAATGACTTCACTTAGTTCCTGTTTCGAATATAATCAAATTCATTTGTCTACTTAGGGCAATCTTAAGGTCAGCATTGGCGTGGCCTCATACGAACCAAATTTTCAACTGCCCGTCCTTCGTTATCAATTTGAGACGAAGAGTGTGTGTTTTACGTATTTTCCGTTCTAAATTCATTCTAAAATTCATTTGGGGTTATTTGTAATCAATTGACTTGAATTTAGTGTATTCCCCATCAATAATTGTTTTTACTACTCACATTACGTAATTTTTATGGATTTCTAGTTATGACTTCATCATTGAGATAAGTTCGTTACAATAACTTTGGACTAGTTTGAATTGGGAAATATGATGGTTATTGGTTTTTGGGATTTTTTAATGGAGAAAAAATTAATTGAAAATCAACAAAAAATATGCCGGTGTTTTGTGGCAAAAAATAATTTCTTAAAGTCTAAAGAAAAGCAGATGAATAAATGTAAGGGAAGAATATGCCGGTTTTTTGTAGCAAAAAAAAAATAAAATTGTTTATTAAAGTTTAAAGAAGAGAAGAGGTAGACAAACGCTCTTGAAATATGAAGGAAGATTTGTTTGAGAATTTTTAATTGAAAATCTAAAAAATAAGCCGGTGTTTTGTAGCAAAAAAATATAATTGTTCATTAAAGTTTAAAGAAGAGAAGAGATAGACAAACGTTCTTTAAGTATGAAATAAAATTCTCTTTGGATTTGGACTATTGTTTGAGACAGAAATATGCGATAAATTACAATTTATTTAAAGATTGTCACACACACACATGAAATAAATATTTCAAATACGACTTGTACGACTTGATTCAGTATTTTAAAAGCTGAGGAGTAATTAGAATATATCACTTCCAAAAAAATATATCTCTTCCAAAAAAAAATAGGAGCTCATGAATAAGAGCTTAAACATATTTGAGTTTGCTTTTATTTATTTAAATCTAAGAAAAATAAATCACTTTAAGAAAATTAATTAAATTCAAAAATTTAGAAATTCTCCACTTTATTGCGAAAAAAGTGAGTTGTACGTAAAAATAGTACCTTAATGAAGAAAAGAATTATTTTTCCAAAAAAAAAATATTTAAGTGAGAATCCCCCGTACAAATCCCTCACAAGAATTTGATCAGGCAGCAAAAGAATAATGCCATGTTGAATATATTTATTTTTGATATTTTTGTTTTATTGATTTACTCAAAATATGAAGGAGAGAGTGAAACAAGCTCCGATAAAAAATAAAATTTTAGAAAAAACTAAATTTTATATCAAATTTAGTGATTACAGACCGAAAAAATAGGTTTATTATTTTTCGTTTTTTTTTTCAAAATTAAAAAAAAAAATATTAATATAATTTATTATTTTTATTTATTCAATTTTATTATAAAATTTTCATTGAGATTTTTTAAAAAAATATTCAAAATTACTAATTTAAATCATATTTAGTAGCCCAATTAAACAAAGAAATAAAATTAAAATATATTTTCTTTATTTTTGGGTCTGAATATACTTCTTAAAATTGCAATCATGAAGAAGTAAGTGAAAATAAGTTTGACTTTACTCAAGAAATAAATTATTTTTTTTTATATTTTCTTAGATATCAAATCAATTTTTTATACTTATTTTGTGTATATGGAGTTAATATTTACTATTATTCCACAAATAAAATTATTTTTTTACCGGAATATATTTCTTTAAAATCCATTTTATTTTTTATACTTAAAAAAACATTAAAACAAAAAAATATATATTATTTTTGGAAGTGAATATGAATATTTTCTTAAAAAATACCAGTTTATTTTTATTCCGGAAAAATATATATATTTTTTAATATTTTCTTCATTTTTTCATTTTTTTACACAATTTTTTTTTTGTCAAAACTTGACATTAAAGGAAAAAATAAACAATGTGTTTGCCTTTGGATAATTTTTTAAATTTATAATTTATTTTTGATAAATACTAAAGAATTTTATATTCTTTAAGCATTAAAAATTATGGATATATATTTTTATTTTATTTTTTTCTAAGGACAAAATGGAAAAATATGGATATGTTGTTTTACATTTTTAAAGGACAATTTTTTAAAAATATTTTTTAAGTAAAATTTAATAAAAAATCGAAGCCTTAGGATAAAATAAAAATATAAAAATAATTATATATTTTTTTATTTTTATTAAAAAGTTAATTGCGACCTTGGTTGGCATAATTAAAAAATAATATTATTAAAATATAGTTTTTTCCATGGATAATTTTATTTTATTTTGTAATTTTTCGACCTTAGTAGACAAAATGAAAACCTAATAACAAATTATAATCTCAATTTTAAAATTGTAATTGATTTTGTTTATTTTCATTTATATTTCTATATTTTTGAAGCTCAATAAAAACTTGTCGCAATTTTGGAGAAAAAATAGAGAAATATTTTCTTTAATTTTTTAAATATTTTAATAAAATTTAATTTTATTTTTTTCCGACCTGAGCAGCCCAAAATCCAATTGCAATCTTGGAACAAAATAGAAAAAGTTTTGAATCTCCATTTCAATGTTATGTTATGCTTACAAAATATATCTATATTTTTAATATTTTATGGAGCTCAAGACAAAATCTAATAATGGGACAAAAATAGAAAAAATAAAAAAATATATATTTTAAATGTTTTAAAGAAAAATCCACTCCATTTATACTTTTGTGACAAATAAAGGACATCTATATATATCATGAATATGAAATATAGTGATTCTCGTATTAATTAATTTTTTGTGCTTAAAAAATATCTCTAAATTTTTAATAAAATCCAATAATGGGGGAAATTAGAAAAAAAATCATAAAAAAATATGTTGTTGAATAGTCGCTGCAAAGCCACCTGACGAAGCCTTTCACAGAGTAGAAATCATGATAGTGGTAGTGTGCAGCCAAGTAATAAGTGTCAACATGCCATTTCAGTTCAAATTAAAAATTAAAATATTACACATAATTGTTTAAAAATTTTAATTTATTTAAACAAAAGTCGCTACATTTCATGAATCTGAAATATTCGGACTTTCGTATTAATTAAATTGCTGCTTAGTTCTATAGACTATGGCTGATAAGAGCTGTCTTGTCTTCTATCTGTCTTTTGTTGTTCTTGTTCAAATACGAATAGCAACAGAAAAGAATCAAAAAGAATGGACAGAAAACAAATTGACCTCTTTGCACAGCACAACTTCCGATTTGATAAAACAAATAGTATTTTTTCGAAAAAAAAAGAAAAATAAAAAATAAATTGCTCGTAAAAGGAGAATATAAAATTCTAAGTGAATGACAATTACTTTGCATACATTGATGTTTTCAGACAAAAATATATACATACATATATATATATATATACGTATATATGAATTGTACGTCTATATATTTAATAAAAAGTGGGCATTTGTATGTCTGCATATGTCTATAGTATAGACATAGATGTATGTATGTCTGCATGTTGTTCTTCTATGTTTTGTTTGTTTATTAATTAAATAAATAGAAAATAGTGTCAATGATGATAACATATGTTAGCAAAAGTGATTATAAATATAACTTACAGACATATACAGGCAAACATATAAGTGCAATATAAATGTATGTATGTATATATATATATTCATCTGTATGCTCCTTTTTTGTACAATACTTATGTCTGTATTTTAGAAAAAAATGAATGAGACTATATTAAAAATACAATGTAAGTGAGGAAGAGAGAACGTACTGAGATGGACCTGAGCTTAAACTAGTTTCTACATCCCTTTCCGTTTTAAGTGATGGAAAATGAAGAGAATCTAAAACGCTGTTCCCGCTAAAATGGCAATCTTTTAATTGACAACAAGACAAAATCGAAATAAATGATTATTAAATAAATTATAGCAAAAGTTGGAAATTCTTTTATATAATCTTCTCGCCTTGAAGTAGCCATAATTTAATTATGAAAAGAAAATGAAAACTGCTTACAATGTATTATAATCTATAATAGTTGTATGAACTATACAAATTGTACATATAATCGGTAGAATGGACCATATCTCGCCTAGACGGCGACATTAAATCAATTTTTAAAACAATATTTTGCACATTGAACCGCCATAGAAAACCTTATGATCCTTACATTTTAGGTAATGGATGTGTTCAGCAACATTACTTAAAATATTCCAAGGAACATTTTTGTGGACCAGCTTAACCCTCTAACTCCTCCACATAGGGGTCTTTTTGGTCCTTTTTGTAGAAAGGGTAAAAACAGCCCTTTTGCACATTCTCATTTTGAATCGGCATAGGAAACCTTGTGATTCTTACATTTTAGGTAAAGTATGTGTTCAGCAATATTACTTACAACACTACGACGAACATTTTTGTGGAATATTTTAACGCTCTAGCTCCTCCACATAGGGGTCTTTTTGGCCCATTTTGTACAAAAGGGTAAAAACACCCCGTTTGCAAATTCTTATGATGAATCGGCATAGGAAACCTTGTGATCCTTACATTTTAGGTATAGTATGTGTGCATCAATATTACTTAAAACACTACGAGGAACATTTTTGTGGAACATTTCAACCCTCTAGCTCCTCCACATAGGCGTCTTTTTGGTTCTTTTTGTGCAAAAGTGTAAAAAACACCACTTTTGCACATTCTTATGATGGATCGGTATAGGAAATCTTGTGATCCTTACATTTATGGCATAGGATGTGTTCAGCCATATTTATTAAAACACTACAAGGAACTCTTTTGTGGACCACTTTAACACTCTAGCACCTCAATAAAGGGGTCTTTTTGACCAATTTTGTATAAAATAGTAAAAACACCCCTTTTGCATATTCTTTTGATGAACCGGCATTGGAAACCTTGTGATCCTCTCATTTAAGGTACAGGATGTGTTCAGCAATATTACTTAAAACACTACGAGGAACATTTTTGTAAAACATTTTAACGCTCTAGCTCCTTCACATAGCGGTCTTTTTGGCCCATTTTGTATAAAAGGGTAAAAACAGCCCTTTTGCACATTCTTATGATGAATCGGCATAACAAACCTTGTGATCCTTACATTTTAGGTATAGGATGTGTTCAATATGTGTGCAATATTACTTAAAACACTACGAGGAACATTTTTGTGGAACATTTTAACTTTCTATCTCTACTAAAAAGGGGTCTTTTTGGTCCTTTTTGGGCAAGAGGGTAAAAAACAACCCCAAAACTGTGTTTTTTCGGGTCAAAATATTCTACAAAAATATTTGCCTTCAAATTCTACTATAAGTCTTGGAAGACACCAAAACTCAAAACCCAACTTAAATGCCAGAAATAAGTCAAAACTTAAATTTCATTAAAGGGTTAATTTCGCCCTTTTTGAAATTGGTGCTCAAGTGACCTACAAAACTGTATCTTAGAGGGGTGGTGTGAATGGGATGTAGTAGTAACATTTAAAAACATCCAACAGGAACATTTTTGTGGACCACTTTAACCCTCTAGCTCCTCCACATAGGGGTCTTTTTGGCCCCTCTTGTGGAAACGGGTAAAAACACCCCCTAAAACAGCGGTTTAACGGGTCAAAATATTGTAGAAAAATATTTGCCATAAAATTCTACTATAAGTCTCTCAATACAACACAACTCCAAATCCAACTTAAATGCCAGAAATAAGTCAAAACTTAAAATTCATTTTAGGGTTAATTTCGTACTTTTTCCGAATTATCTCCTATTGACCCACAAAACTGTATATTAGGTGGTTGGTGTGAATGGAATGTAGTAGTATCATTTAGAAGCATGCAACAGGAGCATTTTTTTGAAACATTTTAACCCTCTAGCTCCTCTATACAGGGGTCATTTTGGTCACTTTTGTGAAAAAGGGTAAAAACCACCCCTAAAACAGCGGTTTAACGGGTCAAAATGTTCTATAAAAATATGTTGTGTCCAGCAATAATACTTAGAAAGCTACGAGGAACATTTTTGTAGAACATTTTAACCCTTTAGCTCCTCCACAAAGGGGTCTTTTTGGCCCCTTTTGTGCCGAAGGGTAAACAACACCCCTAAAACAGCGGTTTAACGGGTCAACATATTCTAGAAAAATATTTGCCATAAAATTCTACTATAAGTCTGTGCAGACATAAAAACTCAAAACCCAACTTAAATGCCAGAAATATGTCAAAACTTAAAATGCCTTTTAGGGTTAATTTCATACTTTTTTCCGAAATGCTGCTAAACTGACCCACAAAACTAATTTTTAGGGGGATGGGGTGAAAGGAAAAAATATTCTACATAAAATTTCACTCTAAGTCGTCGAATAAAAGAAAATTCTTACACCAGCAGATCTAACCCAAAAAAGAGGGTGAAAAAACTGTAACATTTGGCCATCTTTGTATTTTGGATTTTTTTATTTAAAAAGAAAATGCTATCAAAATTTTATGGTTTTCTAGAATTTCGAGAGATTACTAAATCCGAAATATATAGATATCTTTCGATATTTATTGTTTATTATATACATATCGCCTTTTTATTTAGTTACGATTTCTGCGGAAAGTCCCATATTAAGATTTTCATTTTTTTTCGCATAAAAAATGGAAATAGAGCTACGCAATGCAATCCAAAGTAAGTGTGAAATTAAATCCGCGTCACATGTAGATACTCGTTGATAATAAAAATTCATTCACACCAGCCAACAGCGCCATATATTTTGATGGTGTGATTTCAAAAATCATAGATTTCGCTGAAGTATTAAAAATAATCTCAAAATAATAAAATTCATTGTAACTGAATAGCTTTTAGGGGATATGAAACATTTTGGATACAAAGAGTGACCAAATTCCAAAGACATTTAAGGGGATCACAACATTTGACCCCCCTTAATAAATATTAACTATTAAATAAACCTCTTATAAAGAATAACAACAAAATCACTTACCTTAGCATTTATTCCACATGCTTGCAAGACCACAATTATGGTGAATAGTTTCCACAACAGAGACATATTCCGCAGGGCTTTCGTCGATTTCGCTATGGGCGTACGAACAGACATCGTACCCACCATAGTCACCCGTTTAATGTGGCAACGAAGTCACCGCCACAGGAACTAAAAAATGTGTTGTTGTTTGAACGAAAATTCAAACCCCGAGAAATTAACGGCTCGGTTTCGTTTTTTGTTGTTGTTTTTGTTTTCAGATGTTTTTGTTGTTGTATTTAATTTAATTTAAACACTGTTTAGCACTTTTTAGTTGTTGTTGCTGTTGTCGTTGAAACTAAACTGCAACCAGAAAAAGAAATACATATGAAATCAAATCAAATGAATTTCATCAAAACTGAAACAAAAAAATATTTTCCTATATTCATATATAGCTAGGCCCGAGTAGTTTTGTTCTTGTCGTTGACGTTGTTGTTGTTGTTGCTTCAACATAAAAATAAACCACTTCACTGAAGGAGTACTCGAGCAGCGTTCGTATATTTATTTCATCTAGAGTCAGCAAAATTAATTTGAAACCGTGGCATAGGAATCGCGCGAGTTTCACGTATTGAAAGTGTCGCGGCCTTGTACAAAATTAGCAAATTAAACGGGAACTAAATGAAATGAGACGGACTTTTTTCGAAATAAAGTTTTATGGCTAAGACGATTTAAGGGATTTAGGGGTTAAATGGGCGGGAATTTTCTATATGAGAGAAAAATTGACCAAAATTTTTTTTTAAATATATGAGTGTTTCATCAGAAGGGGGATTTTGCGGATTTAGTTTGAAGAGTATAAAAAAATCAATATTTTTCACGAGGGGATTTTGGTGATTTATTTACATAAAATAAGAATATTAAAAAGACTTCCCAAAACATTTTTGTAGAACATTTTAACCCTCTAGCTCCACAATATAGGGGTTTTTTGTTCTTTTTGTGCAAAAGGGTAAAACTACCCCTAAAACAGGGTAGAACCCTGTCAAATTGTTCTACAAAAATATTTGCCGTAAAATTCTACGGGATTTTGAAAAATATAAAGTAAATCAATATTTTTCACAATCACAAATTATTCTACAAAAATATTTGAAAAAATAAAAAAAAATCAATATTTTCACAAGAGAGATTTTGGGGATTTATTTAGATAATATTTGAATATTAAAACGACTTCTCAAAAACCTGCCTACGAGGAACCTTTTAACCCTCTAGCTCCTCGATATATGGGTCTTTTTGTTATCTTTTGCGCAAAAGGGTGTTAACACACCCCTAAAACAGGGATCTAACGGGTCAAATTATTCTAAAAAAATATTTGAAAAAATATAAAAAATCAATATTTTCACAAGAGAGATTTTGGGGATTTATTTAGATAAAATTTGAAAATTAAAATATCCACCCTAAGGTAAAAAAATACAAAATAAAATTTAGTAAATAAGTAATATTTTGTTAAGTTCGTACTTGTTGTAACTTCTCCAGAATTCACAAAAATTTGGGGAAAACAATATAAAAAATATTTATATTTTTGGGGAAGAATTTTTTTCAAAAGTGGGATTTTGCAGATTTTAATAAAAAAATTATAAAACATGGCCATTAAAAAATATAATTAAATATTTATTCATTCTAGAAAAAGAGCGCATTAAAAAATATTTATATTTTTGAGGAAGTTTTTTTCAAAACTGGGATTTTGGGAATTTTAATAAATAAAATGGTCAAAAACATGAAAAAAAAAAACAAAACATGAAAAATATCTAAATATGATTTATTTATAAGAATGCAAAAGCTAAAATCTAATTTTGGGGATTTGATATTTTATTTTTGATCAACAAAGGAAAACCACATACATATTAAATTTTTTTTCAGCTGGGATTTTGGGGATTTTAGTAAATAAAATTTTAATGATCATAATACCAAAAACCATGGATAGAAAAGGGTAAAATTGCTATCAAAAAAATTAAATGTTCTAGAAATTTTTTAGCTGGTATTTTGGATATTTTTTTTACATAAAATGCTAAGACAAAAGTGGAATGTTGTGGAATTTTTGTTTATAAAATTAATATTTATTCTCAAGAGGTAAGGTAAAGAAATATATAAAAAATATTTATAATTTTCGGAAAGTTTTTTTATAATTGGGGGATTTTGGGGATTTTAATAAATAAAATTGTAATGACCATAATCCCAAAAACATAGACAGCAGAGGAAAAAACTACTATAAAAATATTTAAATATTTTACAAAATTTTATAAACAGGTTTTTTGGGGATTTATTTATGGCAGCAGTGGGATTTTGTGCATTTTATGGTTATAAAATTACATTTTATTGCCAAGAAGTAAGGAAAAGCAATTTATATAAAATATTTATATTTATTTATTTATTGCCAAGAAGTAAAGGAAAGCAATTTATATAATATATTTATATTTTTCGGGAATTATTTTTGAAAACTGAGATTTTGGGGATTTAAAAAAATCGCCATCAAAAAATGGAAAAAATACCATAGAAATGTTTTAATATTATAGAATTTTTCATAAAATGCTATTTTGGGGATTTATTTATTTGAAATGCAAAGGCAAAGATGGAATTTTGTCGATGAGAAAGAAGTAAGGGGAAGCAATGTAATAAATATTTACACTTTTAGAAAATTGTTATTGAAAAATGGGATTTTGAGGATTTTTATAAAAAAATTGAACTGAACAAATTGACAGCAAAGAAAAAATACTATAAAAATATTTTAATATTTTAGAAAATATTAATAACCTGGTATTTTGTAGATTTATTTATATATAATTTTAAAATTAATAGAATTCCCCCAATTGGATATTTTGGAAAGTTTTTTTAATTTTAAAACATTTAAAAAGATCCCAAAAATTATTAGCAAAGAATTGAATATTTTGGAATGTTTTTTAAAACAAGGATTTGGGAAATTTTATCATGTACAACTTTAAATTTGCCTAAAAACCCCCTACAAATCCACCAGGAAGTCAGCTACACAAAATAAATAAAATTAAATATTTTGGAAATTCGTGTAATTTTTGATTTTTTAAAGAGGGGACTTGGTGATTTTTTATAAATAAGCTTAGCTGAATTGTAGACTTAAATATCAGTTGATGATGAAAAATACTATATTAAAAAAACCTGGTAAATGAAATTTTCTTCTTCTGGAATTTTGGGGATTTTCATTAAATAGCGACTAAATGAAAAAATCACATTTTAGGGAAGGAAAACAAGAAAACATTGAATATATTCTCTAGTGAAATAATTTGTAAAAAATTACTAAAAAAATGGGATTTTGGGGATTTTTGTAATTGGCGGTAAATTGAAAATGTTATAATCCATTGGCATAAAATATGTATCGAACGCAAAGGAGTTGATTTAAATCTAAAATAAAATTAATACCAAGAAATTTGGCAAAAATGTGGGATTTTGGGGATTTTTGTCAAAAGGTGGTTAAATAGAAAATTCAATAAAAACTCTAGAGAAGTGAATACTTCGTTATTGAAATAATTTATAAAAAAATTATGAGAAAATGGAATTTTTGAAGATTTTTGCTAAATGTTGATACAATGTAATGTGTAATGTTGGGAATTGAAAATTTCCGGGTTTCCGAAGGGATTTTAAATGAATCTTAGAAAGGAGAATTTCCATAGAAAATTAAAAAACTGTGGGATTTTCGTTAATGTCTGTGTAAATTGACATTTGAAATGGAAATTACAGAATTAATTTTCAATTCAGGGAATTTTGGGTATTTTTTAAAAATCCCAGATTTTTTTTTGTATTTCTTTGCATTCTCTGATCGTCCATGAGAGGCTTTAAAGAGAACTCAATTATTTCGACTGTAATAGAAACTGTTAACAGTTTTTTTTAAGAATTTTATGGAAACTTGAGATCTATAGAGAATTCAAAGCAACCAAAAATGCAGATCACATTTAAGAACATTCCTCGTGTTCATAGTGTTACTAGTCTAAATGTGAGAATGATAAAGATTTCTCTATAACACAAAGTGTTGGATGAATGAATGCAAATATGTTCAGCCAAAATATTCACACCTATCGTGAATAGCAGCGAATGTATTCACATAGATTTTCAATCCCAATAAAGAGGTTTTTTCTTCTCAATTAGAGAAAACAGAATAAGGCAAGGCGATCATGTTGTGATGTAACATTAATTCGCGTTAGGGTTGAGGTTTATGTTTGGCAACCCTGGCCATAAACTATTAAATTCCACTGACAACGGCATTTCTGCCAATACAATATTTGCTTATGTGCAAAAATTTAGCAATATTTTAATAAATACCTCAACATTCATTCAAAATAAATGGGTTTATTTCTGGAATGTATTGCATTTGGATATTTAAATAAGCAACTTTGTTATTGTGGCATTAAGGAAATGCTGCAAAAGCTTTTTGGCAAATCCAATAAGGGAATACAAATTATTTATTTAACAAAAATGACGAAAAGATATTTCGAAAATTATTAAAATAAGGCTTGGGTGTTATTTTTTCAGTTTTCGATTGTTTTTTTTCCAACTTTTGCGACAATTTGTGCAACTTTGTTTATTGAATTTTGAAAAAGATTTATAAATTTGTTTTGGGAAACGCAATTTTTTTAATTATTTTCAACCTTTTTCAAAATAAATACAATTATTACTTTTTAGTAACCAAATAAAGAAATTGTGAAAAAATTTGGATGAGTTTTGAGCATAAAAAACTTTTAACTTAAAAATCTTGAACTCAGCTTATTTTGCAAATATTTTAATAATACCAAATAGTTAGGGAAACTAAATGTTATTCAATGGAAATAAATTACAACACTTTTTACATAGTTTTGAGAATTAAAAAAAATATTTTTTTTACAAAAATATTATTTGATTGTAGATCATCACATATTCAGCCATTTAAATCGTTTAGCCATTTAAACTTTATTTCACTGTATCCCGGTTACACTTATTTCCAATTTGCAAAAAATAATGTTGAGTTGGCTTTTCCGTTTTTAGGCTTTATTGGGGTTACGATTTCCGCTTAATCTTTAACTTGTAGCAAAAGCTTATCACGTTTATAGAGTTTTGTGTGTGTTTTTTTTTTCATTTAATCCAAAATCCTTATGCTAATAGCGCAGTTTTGCCGATCCGTTAAAATTTATTTTTCTTTTAATTCAATCCTTTGGTTTATGTTTATTATTATTTTTTTTTAATTTTTTTCGTAGAAAAAAGAACCTTTAATTTCAATTCAGTTCAAAAGTAAATCCTTTTGTCCACACCAACAATAAAAAAAGTGAAAACACGCAATTTGAACCTAACGAATACGTACGTCCGCAACGTACGACGGCGCGCAACTAAATGATACGTTGAGATTCCTGTATGGGCCTCTAAGCACACACACAACACAGTGATAACTCAACCGATGGCGGACGTTTGGTTGGTTGTGCAAATCAGAGGAGATAATTTCTGTTAAACGATGTTCAACACACGCACGCACACACACACACCCAACCACCGATACCGATACCGAAGTGAGACGATGATAGTGCGAGCGAATATTTGTGTATTAGAACCGCCACAGGAGGCAGTTGCTTTGTATGTATTTTATGTATGTATGTGTGCGTGTGTGTGTGGCTCTAATGAATCCAGTGCAACAACAACATAGGTCAGGCCAATTGAGCAGCTCTTTGGCGCTGTTTCGTCGTCGTCGCTGTCGTTGTAGTTCGTGTCTGTACCGCTGCCTCTCCACGAGTAACGACAGCACAACCCGAACGTAAGAACAGTAGTTGCTGTGGCCGCGCTTTGGGTTGTAATGTTTGTAAGCACACAAATAGGGACTAAAGGCACCAGCACCAAACGAAAACCCACCGAAAAAGTGTTCCGACGACGGTCGTCCACAGACTGATGGTTGCAGCCTTAAGCAAATGAAATACTCAAGTCAACATCATAACATTAACACTGCCCGAGCAGTGCGCTATCACGTAAAAGCACAAACACACAGGCACTCACACACAGAAGATACACAGCAAACGCAAAGGCAAAGCAACAACATCACCCCACACCACACCACAGTCCAAGTCCGCACACGGTACAGAGAAGAGCAACTATGACGGCACTCGTACACACACTCGTATGCCGTCGTAGAGATACCAACATAAATGTATGAATGAACGGCGATTGCTCTTCGTGCGGAGCACACAAACCGCATGCAAGCAAAAGCACGAAAACTCACTATGCAAAGACACTCAAAACACAATCAAACAAAAACAAAGTCAGTGGTGGTGTCAACCTAGCACAGTAGAAGCACAAGCATGCATCTCAACAAACAAATGAACCACACTCGACTGTTGTTGCTTGTATTTCTGTTGTTGTTGGTTAAGAGAGTTTTACATTAACATTTCTTTACATTCTGTTACAAAGTTACAAACAAATGTGTGCAGAGATCCCCACACAACAGACCAAGGAAACAAGAACAATACAAATAGAGCAGCTTCAGGGAGATATTAACTCTCATCTCATTGGGTTGTTGTGCATGCACATGCACACAAGTGTGCTAGTGTGGCTGCGTATCAGTCTCAGATCGATGAGCACCACATGAAGTACCTCTTAAAATGCAAAATGCACTCACAACCACCACTTAGCGTTGAGAGTGTCTTTTATGTTTCTAAATTAAAACTTTAAGTTTTCCAGTTCATAGCTTATTTTTTTTGTAATAAGTTCTCTCTTAATGCTGTGCTGTCATTTGGTGATCATCGGCATGTGCGAGTTATTTCAACTGACAAAATTGTTCGAATTATTTGTAGAAATGTAGATAATTTCATTGATGTGATGTAATTGAAATGTTTATTCAATGTATATTTGCAAAATGGGGAAATACATGTAGTTTTTGAACTAGAACTAATAATTATTTAATTTCGGCAATCTTACAGACACATATAATATTTGATTTTCATTTATTGACCCTTTTGAGCCTATGTCGACGTTGTGAAACATTTACATATTTTTAACTTAATTAAAAAAAGTAAAAAACTAGTTCCCTGTTCCACAAAATGATAAGAACTCAAAACTCATTTTTTGTCAAAAAACTGTGGGCCACTTCAGCCTTCGTAAAAAATGTTTATGACCCTATCTGATTTTTTCAGAATATCTTCTTTAGACTCAATTAGGGAGTTACATTTTTAGTTATTTAATTAGGAAATTTTTTATTTAGGAAATTTACAGCTATATTTACTAGAATTGTTGCCATCGGAACTTAAAATCAGTGTGCAGGGTGTAAACTTCGACTAAAAAAAGTAAAAAAATAGTTCCCTGTTCCACAAAATGATAACAACTCAAAATTTAAAATTTTTCATTTTTTGTCAAACAACTGTGTGCCACTTCATCCTTCGTTAAAAATATTTATGACCCTATCTGAATTTTTCAGAATATCTTCTTTAGACTCATTTAGGGAGTTACATTTTTAGTTATTTAATTTAATTTTCAGATTTTGAGTTGTTACCCTTCAGGCTTGCCAGATTCCTTGTCCCCAATATTCTTATGAAAAATCCCCAATTGTAAGTTGTTTTATTTCAAAAGAGTAAATAAAACTAAATTTTATTTGATTTGAGAAAGTACGTTAATTTCTGTAAATTTTCCCTTGAACATTTTTTCGGTGTGTCTGTATTCATATCCAACATTTTTGAAAATAAGAAGACAAAATAAGAACACAAAATATTTCGTGTAAAAATAACAATAACAATATGTATATCGTGATATTTATTGGAGTTTGGAACGTCATTAATATAATTTTATTGATACTATTAAATATTTTATAACAAATTCATTTCAATGATCCTTTTTTGTGGTGATATTTTCACACCTTTCTTTTAATTTTTTTCCGACCAGAGGATGACGGTCGTGAGCGACCAAAATTATAATAAAGGCAGAGAGCAGCCAAGTAATAAATTCGTGGACATTTCTGGATAAATTTGCATTCCCAGTTAAAAACAAATACTAAATATTTTTCAAAGTACTTCGAATATCCCCACAAAATCACCGAAATATTTTATGTAAGCCCCAAAAAAACCCCTGTCCCCATTTCACATTTGTTTGTCCTTTTGACAATTCTTTCGTTTTATTGCTTGTGTAACATTCTTTCATTGCCCCCATGGAGTAGTTGTTGCAATGCCAAAATGGTTTGTGGAACAAAAAATTGGAATTTATTCTAAGTAGACTTCACAGACATTGTTTACTATACAAAACGAAGTCTTTAAAACTGAAGACCCATCAAATGAAAAGAGAATTAAAACTTATTTTTCTAGTACCCCCCCCCCCCCCACAACAGTACGACAAAAATACTCGAGTATCAAAGACCATTCATTCATTCAGTTCATTTTAATTCAAATTGCATGAAATTTTTTTAAATTGTGCAATTATTTCACCACTATCGTATACGTCATTTTTAGTGAAGATAATATAACTCATTCGCTTGGTTGTCATAAATTCAGTACGATTATCCCAGTCCCAAATGGTGGGCGTATACGTTATGTGTATCAAAGATGTTATTACTCATTCGCTAGGATGTCACTAGCAAACCGGTGAACGCATATCACACCACAATTCGAAATTAAAGCTGCAGTTTTCTAAATTAAATATATTCAGATATATTTAAGATATTTTGACACTCGAAGATGCGTTTGAAAAGTATTTTTATGAATTTAATTAAAAATATATCAAAAAATTACGCCCCTCGATTTTAATTTTTTAATTAAAAAATTATCAAATAAAAAATAAAGGAAATAATATAGATTTTATTTTTTTTTAATTAAAAGAAAATATCAAAGAAAGGAAGGGAAAATATGTATGCATATTTGCAATTGCAAAAAATCATGGGATCATACACGAACCTAACATTATAGAAGAAACCGCAAGATTTTATGTTCCAAATAAATATAATTTTGCAAATACAGCGCGAGATCGTTGTTTGTAACCAATTATATATTAGCATTGTATTTGATTTATAAACGCAAAGTTGTAATGTTCGCTTTCTATTTTCTAGATAGATGAAGATACTTTGAATTTAACCCAGGACGAAGCATTAGTGTGGATGTGTGGAAATTTACAGCGATATTTACTAGAATTGTTGTCATCTGAAACTTAAAATCATGTATTTTTAGTAGAGATTAGTGCAGGGTGTAAACTTCGACTACAGTTTTTAGCATACTGTTTTCTGCTTAGTTTATTTCCTGCTACATTATTGTAGATTATTTTGTGTTGAGTATACATACTACTTTAACTTTGTTGTCGGAGATCCGTTAAATAGCTTATTTGGACAATTGTGGTCCGTTTTCGTGAAATCAAAATTTCAACAGGTGAAGTCTCCGGCACACAGCTGATATCGAATCCGGGTACTATAACACATTTATAGTATGTCAGGTATCCAATTTTTCAAAATCCAATCACCTCTTTTTCACGAATTTTTAGAATTTCTGAGAGCTCATTCAAGCAATAATTATCCAGAAAAAATCGCCGACTCCCAAATATGGTGTTAATAAATCAGAAAAAATCCAAACGAAAGTCTGTAAACAGTCCCATGTCCTTAAGAAATTAAATTTTAACAAATTTAAATCTCTCGCATCAAAATATCTGCATTGTGTAGAAATTTATAAAATTATTAAAAATATGAGTAAAATTATATTTATTTACGGTTCCTTCAATCGGGTAATTCATCTTGAGGTTTGATTTTCAATAGGCTTTTTGACAAATCTCAATGTCTCAAACTTCTTTGACATTTTTGTTCAATATCGTTTGGCAAGTCATCATGGAAAGACTCACACCACAACAGTGTCTCCAAATTATTCACTTGTATTACGAGAAATTCATCTTGAGGTTTGATTTTCAATAGGCTTTTTGACAAATCTCAATGTCTCAAACTTCTTTGACATTTTTGTTCAATATCGTTTGGCAAGTCATCATGGAAAGACTCACACCACAACAGTGTCTCCAAATTATTCACTTGTATTACGAGAAACAGTGTTCTGTGAGAAATATTTTCTTGTGATTTGAGGAACTTACTGTGAAACCTGTTTAAATCAAGCCTCACGACGAATCACCCGTTATAACTTGCGGTTCGTGTAAGTTTCGATGAATTTGTTTTTTTTTTGTTGAAAGTAAACACTACTTCTAATTAACATCGTTCATGAACAAATTAAATGTTTTATTGTTCTTTTTTTTGTTACTCTGAAGATATGATTTTTCCAACACGGCGGCTTAGGGCTTCGACAGGGTCTTGGAAAATTATGTTGACAGGGTTCGCAAAGCCAGTAGAGGCTGACAAATAAATGAAAAATGCCGAATAATTGGGGCTTATTAAAAAAACTTGTATTTCCTTCTCCAATTGATTGAAATGGGGACTGATATCATAGGGTGTAAATAAATATTTAATATAATAAGTATTTAAAATGTATCCTTTTGAGCTTTTTTGTTCTGTAAAGCTGCAAACTAAAAACGCCAATTAACTCCATTTTGTCCATAGTTTCAGACGTATATCTTCCGATTCAAGTGTAATATAGACTGTCGGGCGATGGTATCAATGGAAAATTAGACAATATGCAGCTCACATTTATTTAAAATTTATAAAAGAAATAATTTAATCATTTCTGGCAGTTCAGTTCAGTCCAGAGAAGAGATGCCATATTTCTCCGGAAACATTTTCATTTTATCACATTTTGTTTTATAACCCAATAAACTGGGGAAATTATGGCTTGTCAAGATCAGCAGTTTCAAACAACCTCCTAAAAGCCCCAGGAAATATTTCTTTTTTTCAACACAGCAAATCTATGCTGGCCAAGCTGAATTTGCTGTCATTTTTCTTGTGTTGTTGTTTAAAGATCACTGCCTTGATTTTGTTTCTTCTCGGCTGCTGATGTTGCTGTCATTCCTTTCACTCTGCCTTATCCTCCAAAGTTGTTCGTACTCTCTGCACGTTCTGCGTTATCTTCGTTGGCTTGCCTTCACTTTATTCACTCCTTGCTCTCCGGTCATGCGATAGGAATCTGTGTGTGACGCTGTTGTTTTTGTTGCGATTTCTACTGCTGCCTGAATGAACATCTCTGCTGGTAGAAAATGTCAAAAAGTTTATCAGTTTATTGTGCCATGCCATGGACGCAGCTTAATATTTTCGCCACATTTCGCTGTGGCTCTTTCGATTATTCTTCTTCATTGTTGTTGTTGTTGTTGTAGTGGTGCTCTGATGTTCTTCTGTCTTTTAAATATTCTTTTCGCTTGTTTTCCTTATCGTTCGTCCATTATGTTAGTTGGAGCTTTTATTTATTGTTGTATGTAGAACTCATGTTGTTGTGATCGGGAAGAGGGGATACATCTTCGTTGGTTCGCTTGTTTGTATTTCGAACAATATTTTCTTTTGTATTCTTTGTTGTTGTTTTTTTTCTGTTGCAATAACTTTCAGTGGGACACCCTCGCTCTGAGAAAGTTACCGGTTTCTGGGAGATTGGCGCGCACAAGTAACTGTTATTGTTGTTGTTGTACTGTATGTTGTTAGGATAGTTACACTCGAGTGGAAATGTTAGTGAAAGTGAGAAGAGCAAACAATATTGTCCTACTCAAAATCTGCTGCCGGTTTAAGGGCAAATAAGTTGATGCAACACCTTCATTATTAAAGTATAAGCCCGATCGAAGCGACTAATACCTTTAATTTAAGGGAATTATGAAGGCTACAAATGTCTCTTTCACGTAGAAGCAGTGGTTTGATAGCAGTCGTTAACATAAATGAAAAAACGTCTTAAAAAACAAAAATTTTTCTTTTCACGATTTACCGAGCTAAGCCTATTTTTATCACAAAAATAAAAATATATCTGAGAATGGCAAAGCATTCCACCACTTTTTTAAATACACAAATCAACACACCCTAATGCAACACTACCTAATTGTGGAACTTGTGAGACACTAACTTTGAATTTCAGACAATGAAGAAATAGACAATATTGAAGATACCTTAGGCAATAGATGGCTGTAACTTATGAAGTTAAAAAAATATTTTTCTCTAGTATTCTGGTAATTTCTCAGTCACTCATGGATTTTATGTACTTCAAATGCGACAATTTTGACGTTTGCCCTGTGCGACAGTACTTTTTGGACCTGACCATGAAATGCAACTAGAGATAATATGTAGAAAAACTGTGTATTCAGTTTTTCATTTGGTGATTTTTTTCTCCTTTTCAGAGGACTTTTAATTTCCAAAGGATGTTCAAATAATTTATTTTCATACTTGCAAGAGCCACATACAGGCGATATGGGTATCAAATGAAAGAGAAGAATGTCTGTTAAAAATACTAAAAATTATATGTCTCTATCTGTGTTAGTTTAGGATTAACAGCCATTTCTCCCTTAAATAGTAAAAGATGAATAAACTAAATAAACAAGGGGGACATTTGAAATTCTTTTTAATACTTAACTATAACATTTATAAGCATTATATTTAAAGTATTTTTAACCGATTTTCTTCTCTTTCATTTGATATCTATGTCGCCTTTGTACGACCTGTTGAAGTGTGAAAATAAATTATTTAAACATCTATAATTTGGAAATTAAAAGTCAGGATCACCAAATGAAAAACTGAATACACAGTTTTTCGACATATTAGGCCTGTTCGATTGGGCTTACTAGCTTACGATTAAGATCCTTGATAAGGTGGCATCATTGTCGCCCATTGGTTTATTTTAAATGGATCAACAAGAAAAATCTGGCAGCAACACTAAGAGAGTTACAAACTAAATTCCATACAAAAATTAAGCTAGTAACCCCAATCGAACAGGCCTATTATCTCTAGTTTCATGTGTGAATTTTCGTCTTTGTACGACCAGTTAAAGTATGATAATAAATTATTTATACATCTATATCCTTGGGAAATTAAAAGTCGTGTAAAATGGACAAAGGATCACCAACAGGTCCAATAAAATAAATGTAAGATTGTCGCACGATGTTAACGAAGCTTTCAAGATTAAAATTAATATGTTTTTGAAATTTTTAATTATTTTTACACTTTTTATTTATTCGAAGAACTGATAATTCGAAAACCTTTATTAAGTCTCTTCCTAAACCAGACATTTTATGAATTAAATGTGGTAATATATACGATTAACAGAGTTATTGTAGTTTTCGATAAAACAAAATTGTTGCAAAAATACAAGTTTTCGTCATTCCATTTAAAATCTCTAATAATTTTAGGAAATAAAGTCTAATAAAATACTTAAAATAAATGCTTAAAAGATAAATGATGATCTGATTTTACATTTTTTCCCCAAAAAATACAAGAATTCCTAAAGTGGCGAAAATGTGTTCCAACATTGGGAATTTTTCATTAAAATGGTCGCCACGTTTCTTACCGCTTTTATCTAATTTGGTGAATTTTAAGTATTTTTATTGGAAACCGAAAACTGCGAAACCGTCCACCGGTTTTTTTAATTGAAATTTTCAACAAACCGGGGAAACCGGTGTTTAAATTACAAAACATTGGCATTTCGTGGATATATTCTACAAAAAATACGCAAGAAAATGTGAGAGTAAATATTTGTTTACTAGCTGCGAATATAAACTGAAGTTTTAAGAATCCAATAAGCGACGGAACGAGACATAGATTTAATACGTGTAGTGTTGTTTTTTGATTTGTTACTTTAAACACTGATGATGTTCTTCAAAGAAGGACGAAATATTGGTTATAAATAAAGAACACAACAAAAAACCAAAATTGGCCTCGAGCTTGAATTTTCAATTTTTAAATAATAAATTAAAAATATAGGCCGAATATCAAAAAATCACATTTAAACCTGAACTGACCTCCTAATACCGCTGTTTTAAGATTTTCCCAAAATATTGATTTGTTACGTTGAAAACACCAAGTAGGATATCAAATAGCTTCGTTTGGAACTTGATGTGGCTGATTCCATTGGAACGGGTGTGACACTTTTCCTTAAATATGTTTAAATATCTCCCACATTCATTGACTGGGATTTTTGCTATATTGCCAATTTAAAACGTCAGGTTCATCGGAATATTCTTGCAAATACAAATATAAATATAGGAGATATACTACAATCAAGAGCGTCACGGGTGTGACCTTAGCTTTGAAGAAAATCTTGAGGTTTTACTTATTTTCTTCGATATTGTTCGATAATGTTCTTCCATTACATTCCTTTATTCATTTTTGCTAATCAAAAGAGTAGTTCATATACTTTCTTCTAAAGTATACGTTACCGATATCTCATTATGAATATAGGAAATATAGAATATTTAAATTGTAACGGGCGTGCCATTTTGACGGAAATCCTGTAACGACACCAGTCTTTTTCATATTTTTTTAAATATATTATGAAAATATGTATTATGAGAAGTATAAAACATTGTGAATGTTTATCGGGGGTTTCTTAATGTGAAAGTGTAAATCGGTTGATAACCAATTATGTTACAGGCATATAAGTGTACAAAGGTACGAAACCCGGTTTTCTATCCGTAACTCAAGATTTTGGGGGTGTATGGCAAATTTCAAATATATACTTTTATTCTATTCGAAAATACCTAAAAGAAAAATAGTATCACTTCCCAAAGTTTTTGACTGTCTCACGGTATTATTTTTAATTATTTTTATACCTTTAAATCGTTCGAAGGTTTCATAAATCGAAAACCTTCATTTAGTCTCTCGCTAAACCAGGCATTGAGAAAAAACTGCACATGAACGCCTCTCTTTGAACGGCATACGCTCACACCTATGAACTTATGCATGAGAGCCTCTCACGTCCGTACTTTTTCAATGCCTAACCTACAATCTTCCTCCATAAAAGAGATTTATGTGGGGGATTAGATCTTTTTATACTTTTCGAACTCTGAGTTCTACCATGATTTTTCTCTGGGTGTCTTCGGCTAAAATGCTGCAAATTCTGATTTTCGTTTCCTTTTGGCACCAACATCCACGCACACACATATTTCTTTTTATTGGTTATACTTTCAACTTGCTTGCCTAGCCAACCAACCACCCACCCACATGTTTGACAGACTGAGTTCTTTACCTCGTGAATGTGGTAATCTCTCACAATTCTCACAACAATCCGCAGAGCGCCCCAAAAAAGAGTGGTCGTACACTGAGAGAGTGAGAGAGTCACGCACACATGAATGCAACCCAGTCATCCTGTGCTCTCGTCGTCGTCCGCTGTTGTTATTACCGGCATCAATGAAATCAAATGTTTTCAGTCGGTATGATTTTGTCTTTCCTTTCGTTTCGATTCCTTTGATTTGATTCGATTACGTTGATTTGATTCGATTACGTTGATTCGATTACGTTGCTGTTGTTGTTGTTATTATTATTGATGGTGATTTGTTGTTTTGTTTTGATTTGGATTTTCTTCAAACAAAAAAATGAAAACAACAACATATGCACGCACATGATTTGTTTGGCTTGCTCCCCGAAGAAACAAAAAACACCAGACTTACCACCAACCCAATCAAGCGAAACCGAAGAAACCAAAAAGCAACTGACGTTCGACCATATCCACTGAGATTACGACACAAAGGGCAACCTACACTTGAGGAACACCATGGCCAGAGTTGCAAGACTTGTTCCAACAGCTCAGCTCAGCTCAGATACTACGCAGATACTGAACAGCAAAGCAAAGATATGTCCACACTGATGCATAGACACTCAGGCAGGGCTTGGATTTAGAAAACTCCAAAAATATATAGAAAATAAATCGAAGTAAATTTGAAATAAATTCTGTTACAGATTCTCCCGCCGGCACGAAAATCTTCGCCATAAAAATAATATGGAATCCAGAACCGAGGGATATTTCGCATGAAAGAATATTAGAAGAATCTTAACCGAACCACTCATATTCCACAGCAAAATTTGATCTATTTGAGTATCTTGAACCGATTCTAAATTTCACTTTATTGTAGGATCTCGTATATTGCGAGAGATGCAAACTGATGAAATCATAGGACTTTGTAAAACTCAGATATGTATTTGCTGGGAATAAATCGAACTAAACTTGTTCACAATTTTGAAAAGACTTGCCCCATATACATACATATACTGCATTCAGATATACACCCAAAATCTACTTTTTCCAGATGTCATCCGCCAAACTCCATATCAAATATCTAAAAATTCGGAAAAATTGGATTTTGGGTGTATATCAGAACGCAGTATAGTTTTCGTCGTGAAAGTATAGTACCAAGTCCAAAGCTTCTGGTTAAAGTTCTAAAGCTGTAAGGGCGAGGAGAACTTTAAAAGCGACGAGAGTAAGAAATTGAGGTGTGAGATTAAGGAAGATCTTCTCAGCCTCTGTTCGGTTATGGCTGGAAGACTTGCATGCATTTTAGTATAGGAGTATTTGCCGAAGAAACTAAGGCAGGGATCCTGTGAGAACAAGGAGGAGAATGAAATCAACTAACACATTTTCAGTCTCTGTCCGACTATGTCTCGAAGACGTTAGGTTATTTTCCTTTGAAGGCTAGGAAGTATAAGAGAATTTTTATATTGTACTTGATCTCCAAGTCATATCCTAGACTAACAGGATACAACTAATGAGCATCACGAGTCCATTTTCAACATGGGCCAATATGATAATGTTGATGGGCTTGTTTGAAATATAAATGAAGGGCGAATGTCGTGATTTTGACTCTCAAACCATTACAGTTTTTTTTTAGAAAATTAACTCATTGGTATGGAGGCTAGAACTATTCACTCTATGAGCGTTTATACTATACCAGACACGTTAGTTCTGTCCCTATAAATAAGGGATAATCATATAATGATAATGTATGCTAAATGGATTTAGGAAAATGAAGTAGGCAGGGTATCGAATGTTTAAGGACGACTCAGCTAATTTAATTTTAGTGAAGCTTTACGACACCTTTTTCGCTGGCACTAATGGAGTGAAAGTGAGCTAAATAAGGCCAAAAAGAGGATGGAAAATAAATCTACAAATTCTAAAATCTATTTCTATATAAAATTTGTACAACCACGATTTCATGTGGCTGAGACCTTATATTTCTTCATACACGATTCTAGAATACTAATCCTCCTCCATCTACACTTCCAGATGATCCATCCTCCAACATTCATGATTCTAGAATACTATTCATCCTCCATCTACAATTCTAGGTGACCCATCCTCCTCCATCCAAGATTCCAGATGACACATCATTTACTATCCATGGTTTCAAATGACTGATTCTAGATAACCCATCCTCCTCCATGTACAAATCTTGGCAACCTATCCATCTACATCCACGTTTTCAAATGGCTGAAGTCTTATATTTTTTTCCTAAACTATTCTAGATCCTTACTTCTAAATCCACGATTTCAAATGGTTAAAGTCTTATATTTCTTCATCCACGATTATAGATCCATCCTCTTCCATCTACAATTCTAAATGGCCCATCCTCCTATATTCATTATTTCAAATGTTTGAAGTCTTATCATTTATCCTCCACTTTTTTAGATAATCCATCCTCCTCCATCTACAATTCTAGATGATCCATCCTCCTAGATCTAAAATTCTAGATGACCCATCCTCATACATCCATGATTTCAAATGCTGTAGTTTTATCATATTCTTCATCTACGATTCTAGATGACCCATCTTCTCAATCTACAATTCTAGATGACCCTTCTTCTCAATCAACAATTCTAGATGACCCATCTTCGCAATCTACAATTCTAGATGGCCCATTTTCTCGATCTACAATTCTAGATGACCCATCCTCCTACTGAAGTTTTATTTTTCTTCATCCACGATTTCAAATGCTGAAGTCTTGTCATTCATCATCCATGATTCTAGATGACCCATCCTCTTACATCCACGATTTAAAATGGCTGAAGTCTTATCATTCTTCATCCACGATTCTAGATAATTACTCCTCCTTTATCTACAATTTTAGATGACCCATCCTCCTCCATCTATCATTCTAGATGACCCATCCTCCTCCATCTATCATTCTAGATGACCCATCCTCCTCCATCTATCATTCTAGATGACCCATCCTTTTACATCCACGATTTCAAATGGTCTTACCATTCTTCATCCATGATTCTAGATGACCCATCCTTTTATATCCACAATTTCAAATGGTCTTACCATTCTTCATCCATGATTCTAGATGACCCATCCTTTTACATCCACGATTTCAAATGGTCTTACCATTCTTCATCCATGATTCTAGATGACCCATCCTTTTATATCCACAATTTCAAATGGTCTTACCATTCTTCATCCACGATTCTAGATGACCCATCCTTTTACATCCACGATTTCAAATGATCTTACCATTCTTCATCCATGATTCTAGATGACCCATCCTCCTCCATCTATCATTCTAGATGACCCATTCTTTTACAACCACGATTTCAAATGGTCTTACCATTCTTCATCCATGATTCTGGATGACCCATCCTCCTCCATCTATCATTCTGGATGACCCATCCTCCTCCATCTATCATTCTAGATGACCCATCCTTCTACATCCACGATTAAAAATGGATGAATTCTTACCATTCTGCATCCACAATTCTAGCTGACTCATCATCCTACATACATGATTTCAAATGGTTGCATTCTTTTCATTCCTACCCCTACTCCATCTATCACTCTAGATGACCCACCCTCTGTCATCCACAATTTCAAATGGCTGAAGTTTTTATCTTTATTCCTCCAGGATTCGAGATGACCCTTCCTACTCCATCTACAGTCCTAGATGACCCAACCCTATATATCCACTATTTGAAATGGCTGTAGTCTTGTCTTTCTTCATCCACAATTCGAGATGACCCATCCTCCTTCATCTATAATTCTAGATGACCCATACTAATATATCCACGATTTCAAATGACTGAAGTCTTATATTTGATGACCCATCCTCTTCTATCTACATTTCTAAATGGCCCATTCTTCTACATCCACAATTCCCATCCTTCTTCATCCACAATTTCAAATGGCTGAAGTCTTATATATCTTCCTCCAGGATTCTAGATTACCCATATATGATTCCAGATGAAATATCCTCTCGTATCCATGATTTCAAATGGCAAATAATTCTTCATTCTACATCCACACAATTCCAGATGACAGATCATCCTACATGCCGATGCTCTTATATGTCAGTAGAGACACGGACGAACTGTGCTATATAAAGATGACCCACTAAGGAGACGTGCAAATGTTAGTGCCTGGATAAAGTTCTTGCAAAGATGACAAAAAAATAGATAGCATTAATCATTTTCCCAATTTTGTACTTAGCCTGGATAAATTTATGGTTATCGATGCTAAGTTCAAAAAAGTCAACACAATTTTTTTATATAAATATTTATATTACAGTTGGCGACAATGTGAAAAAATATTTTTTTATTTGGAGCAAAAAATTATTTTTTGTTGTGTCACTATACAAAGACGTTTTAAACTAACATAAGAATTCTAAATGAACAATCTCTTAAAGAAAGAAATTGTTTTTCGTCCAATCTTGGATTTGAATTTACTGGTTAAACAAATCCTTGCCCTGCCCAAAAGCCATACTCGCAGACGCACAAATATTGAAAATGAATTATAGAAAATAAATAAGCAAACACACAGCAAGACAAGCAGCAATATTAGCATAAAGAAAGACGGGAAAAAAGACAGCAAAAATCTCGGACTTGGCTAAAAATAAACCGGTAACTCTGCTCATTAGTAACACCTCAAATAACATGAGAACATCAGCAGCAGCAGTTCTCTGGAAAGAAAAAGAGTTCGAAACTGATAAAAAAAAAAAACAAAACAACAGCTCCCCAGCATCAGAATCAGCAACAATACCGGCCGGCCGGCAACACGAATCTTTTGTTGAGCTGGTGGAAATCTAAAACTGGAGAGTAACGATATACCAGCGATACCAGCAATTGCACTGCTGGTAATGTCTGGAAGTGTCATTTTTTTTGGTTTATGATCATGGTTGGCGATGCTGATCATGAAGGTGATGGTGATGCTCTATTAGCAGCCAGGTATGCAAATCAGCGTAATGGAGTTGGAGTTTGGTTGTACCCGTGCAGACTCTATGCTGTTGTTGTTGTTGCTGCATCAAGTGCTTAAATCTGTGTGTGAAAATGGAATTTCTTATCTTTCGGGCCATGCTAAAGATACAAAACTTAAAGCAGGTTCAGTTTTGAAGGCGAAAATCATCGTCGTCGTTTAAAACTACTACAAGCAGGCAAAGGAGGATGTGGAGGATTGGTTAGAGATTAGGCGATTCCATGGAGAATTGGAGTGGAAGAATTTTGGCGAAGGCGAGCTAAAGCAGTCTAGGGCATTAGATTGGAAACTAACCTGGAGTAGGAACTGAAGGTACCCTAATGAACATTTCTCCTATGGAAACCAATGGAAAGGAATGATGGGTCCTAGTTGAAAGAAAGTTCAAAGAGACGAAGATTGTGGGAGAAGCAAGTGCGTCAAATCTTTGTGACGGCAAAGTAATGGTACAGTGAACAAAGAATGAATGGCTCTAAGGCGCCACTATAGAACTTATGACTATTTATTCCAGGTGAACCCTATTTGAGAAAAAATATTTCCTTGTGAAAAATCAATAATTTTTAATCTAATCCAAGTGTAAACTAGACTTAATCTATATATTTAAAAGAGTTGCGTTACTGACTGACTGACTTATCATTGACCAGCCCCAGACCAAACGGCTGAAGCCAGGGTCATGAAATTTTCAGGGTAGTTCCCAAATATGACGTAGACGTCGACGAAATTCGTACTTTTAGGGGGGTAAAATGGCCCTAAAAGGGATAAACATCGAACCTTCGTCCTGACAAAACGGCAGTAGCTAGAAGCATGAAATTCGGTGTGTTCCTTGCAATGACCATGCAGACGATTTTTCGAAATTTGTACTTTTAAGGCAGGAAAGACACAAAAAGGGATAAAAATGGTACCAATGTAAGAATTGCAGCTAGAATCGTGAAAATCGGTATGTACATTTATTTGACAACGTAGACTTGCAATAGAAATTGATTTTTCAAAATTTGTGCTTATAAGGGGTGAGCGAGACAAAAAGGGATAAAAATGGTACCAACTTTAGGATTACATCTAGAATCATGAAATTTAGTATGTAAATTCCTCTGACAATGTAAAGGGTGATTTTTTAAGAGCTTGATAACTTTTTTTAAAAAAAAAACGCATAAAATTTGCAAAATCTCATCGGTTCTTTATTTGAAACGTTAGATTGGTCCATGACATTTACTTTTTGAAGATAATTTCATTTAAATGTTGACCGCGGCTGCGTCTTAGGTGGTCCATCCGCTTAGTCCAATTTTGGCATTTCCACGTTTTTGAGTAACAGAGACCCAATTGGTGCGAACGGCGACGAATCGAAAATTGGTGGTCATCATTAACACTGGCCGATACAGCTGCGATATTTTCTTCAGTTCGCACTCTACGTAAGCGTGTTGGTGGTTTAATGTCCAACAATGTAAATTTGGTGCGAAATTTAGTCACAATAGCCCGAATAGCCGCTTCAGTGGGTCGATTAAACTGACCATAAAATGGAAGCGCGCAATGAACTTTCTTAACAGAGCACGCATTTTGATAATAAAATTCAATAATTTGCAAGCGTTGTTCGTTTGTAAGACGATTCATGATGAAATGTCAAAGCATACTGAGCATCTTTCTCTTTGACACCATGTCTGAAATCCCACGTGATCTGTCAAATACTAATGCATGAAAATCCTAACCTCAAAAAAATCACTCTTTAGAAGCACCATCAAAATGGATTTTTTTCTAATAAAAGGCTCTGCGGTTTTGTATTTTTTTTAAAACTGGATAGAAAATGATAAAAAATATATATACGAAGGGAGTTCAGCTAAAACAGTGAACATCGATAACCACATTCCTTTGACTGTATATGAGTGTTATATTTCCAATTTACTATTTTAGAAAAGAAAATCAAATAAATACTATCCTAAAACAGAGACGGATAAAACTAATAACAAATGCCTGATTTTTCGCGTGCGAAGCAGCGGGTACTGCTAGTATTTGCATATGAAAATAAAAATATTTAAATAATAATAATTCAAAGTATTGAAGAAAACATATAATTAGGTCTTATAATAGCCACCAAATTCTGCTTCCAAGTCAGCTGGCTCGAGATGAAAAAACGATGGAATGGAGTGGAAGGCAGGAAGATGCTGTAAAGTGGCATATCGTTTTCTTATTCCGTGGCCTTTGTTTACCTAATCGCTCAAATAATAAAGATGCACTTGAAAGTGAGGGGGGCAACACGATGTAAACACAAATGCATCCATAATGCCACTTAACCTTCACCACAAAAAAACTGGGGAAACAAACGTCAAATGTACATAAATTAAATATACAAACAAATAGCAGACAACAAACAAGATAAGAAGATGCAAAGAAGTTGTGTGATCTTGGGAAACCCTCTCCAGAATACACAAATATACAAACACATGCAGGCCACACATACAAATGTTTGTTTTTATATGCATATGCATATGCACATGACCCCCGATTACATTGAACATGAACTTTAACCCCTGTTGTCGTTTTCTTAAGCAGCCCTTTCATATTTTAGAGAAGTAGAGCCCTTGATTTTCATCCGACTGAATTTTAATTCCATTTACAAATGTGTCTTTTTTAGCAGCACTTCCCCACTTCTCAAACTACAATGCTTCTGGGATTAGCCCTAAAAATAGGGAAGTATGTTCTTCACCTCTTGTCGAGGAAACAATGGAAACTAATCCCCTTCATGTTGAGGTAGAATTATGGAGCATCTGACAATGATTTTAACAATGCCGTGCATCATGTGCAACTGCCAAATAGAATCATACACTCGAGAAGAAAAGTTCAATAAACATAAACTACACCATTTTCTATTAAACTGGGGAAAAGTTAGAACTGAACATGAGATTTTTTCCAATTTTTATGAAAATGGAAATATAAATTTTAATTTCTAAAATAAGGATAAATCTAACAACGCAACAATACAAGTAAAGTAAACCCAAAGGAAGTACCTTATAATCATATCCCAAGATAAACAATGTGTAGAATTTCCTCTCTTAATAAGTTCTCAATTTTTATACCCTCCACCTCCAGGATGGGGGTATATTCACTTTGACATTCCGTTTGTAACACCCTAAAATATTCATCGGAGACCCCATAAAGTATATATATTCTGGGTCGTAGTAAAATTCTAAGACGATATAGCCATGTCCGTCTGTCTGTCTGTTGAAAAGCGGCCGAACGAAATGAGCTAGGAGGTTCAAATTTTTCCTAAATGTGTCTTATGGTTGCAGATAGGTTGGGATTGAAAGTGAGCGAAATCGGCCCAGAGGGAAAAATTTTTCCCTCACAAGGACTGAAAATACCCCTAATATTTAGAGTATTTCAGCATGTTTTTTGAACATAGTAGCTTGTATTTACTTGATATTTGCAATTCGCATTCCTTTTATAGCATAAAAGGGCACCATAGAGTGATTTTTATTTGTAGGGTGCGAAATGGGACGAAAAAGGGATAAAAATAGTACCTATCAAACGACAACAGATAGAAACACGAAATTTGGTGTGTACATTCCTCTAATAGAGTAAATACATAATATAAAAGTATTTTTTCTAAATTCGTACTTTTAAGGGATTAAATGAGGATAGAGGGATAAAAATAGTACCAACTTAACGGCTGCACCCAGAATAATGAAATTCGATATAAACATTCCTCTGATTGCGTAGACACGTAAAATAAAAGAACTTTCTAAAATTCGTACTTTTTGGGGTTCAAATGGAAAAAGGGGATAAAAATAGTACCTACCAAATGACAGCAGCTAGAATCATGAAATTCGGAGTATACATTCTTCTGACTGCGTAGACACGAAAAATAAAACGTTTTTTCCAAAATTCGTACTTTCAAGGGATACAATGGCTACAGGAGATAAAAATAGTACCAACTAAACGAATACAGCTGGAATGATGAAGTTCAGTGTGTACATCCCTCTAATTGTGTAGATACGTAAACTAAAGTGATTTTAGATAGTCGTACTCTTTAGGGGGCAAATTGGACAAAGGGGATAAAAATGGTACCAACAAAATGGCCGCTGATAGAAGCATGGAATTCGGTGTATACATTCCTCTGAATGCATAGCCACGTAAAATATTTTTCTTCCAAATTCGTACTTTATTTTGTTTCTTTTACGACAAAAATGGTAGAATCATGAAGTTTAAAAAAATATACTTTTGAAATTAAAATAGGATGGAAATACAACCAACCAAACGACTGTAGTTGAAAATTTACTTTATGAATTGAAGTATTATATCCATTACATATATATATAATACAAATATTGGTAGCCTTGGCTTATTAATTAAATTTCTTATGTTCATAAAGTTTATTTCCTCTTGTAGCTTGGAAACACCACAAAGAAAATAAATGGGACAAAAAGGGATAAAATATGGTACCAATGATACGACAACAGCTAGAATCATTAAATTCGGTGTGTACATCCCTTTAATTGCATAGACACGTAAAATAGAGGGATTTTTCGAAATACGTATGGGGCGAATGGGGATATCTTTTACATTTATACTTTTCTTATCATTTTGTCTGTATCTGAAAATGCTTCTTTCTAATAGCGACTGACAATCGCCTAATATTTAGGCATGTTCACTTTCACAATTACACCATTGTATTTATTTATAGTAGTCGATTTTAAACAGTGCGCATAAGTATATATTATAGTTTGAAATAGCAAACAAATATAGTAATGTGCATACAAATATCGCAATTTTCGTAATATGGTACTGTGCTTCTGTGTAAAGTCGACATCCTTTAATCTGCTGGTAATACTGTGGAATGCACTCCGTGGTGGAGGGTATATAAGATTCGGCCCGGCCGAACTTAACGCCTTCTTACTTGTTTTTTTTTTTATTTTTTTCGTTTGTATTTTTTTGGTCTGCAATTAATATTTGTTCTGGGATGTTGGCTGCAGACTACGGCTATCATGATTTCCACCCTGTCAAAGGATTACTCAGGTGGCTTCGCATCGACTTTTAGTATTTTAATATTTTTTCCTTCCAAACTTTTTCCTAAAGAGTATTTTTTTCTTCATCGTTCTTCTTATTTTGTATAAGTTGCACTACGGATTTTTGTTGTAGGATGTCCTCAAAATGAAATTCTTTATCGGATTGTCAAATTTTATTTTGCGACAGAATGTTTTCAAGCGCAATTATTTTCGTAAAAGCTACATATTGTTAATCAAATAACAAATCTTTAGATAAAATCATATATTACTATACTAGTATTTATTGGGAACAACCATACACATTATTTAGTTTAGTTTTCATGCAGTAATTCGATTTGTCTGCTAATTTCCGGCAAATGAACTCTGTTTGTTATAAAATTGAGCATGAGCTTTACTCATATTTTTATATGCGTTCCTACTTTTCAGAAGTTAATGAAAAAAGAAATGTGTAGTTTAAGTTTTGGAACAAAAAAATCTGCGTTCAGCGAAAAAAATGATCCTATCATCGAAGAGGACAATTTAGGGCGGCAAAAGCTATCCTGAAAAACGGGGAACCCTTAAACCTTTCCAAATATTTATGTATATATTTCGTTAAAGGCTTTTGAAGGAAAAAAGTGGTTTTTTGGTCCAAAGCCCAAAAGGATATTTTTTAAAATATTTATCACAAACATACTGTATTTGGCACAAACGTAGTTTTGGCGTCAGCCTAAAGCTAAGAAATAACAATTTCTAATAAAAAAATGTTGAGTGTAAAATCTCTTAAAATGTCTGAGAAACAGTTCGACAAAGTAAAAAAAAAAAGAAATTACAATTTCAAAAATCTGAAAAAAGTGAAAATCTGTAATACAAAAATAAAATAAAATGTTTTCTTCGCATTATAAACAAATACGTAAAAATATGTTAAAAATCATAAAAACAAAAAATAAAAATTTTCGATTTGAACTGGGATATTGATAATAAAAATATTCACCATTTATTCACCTGAGGAGAATTAAAAAAAAGAATTATTCACTTACAAGGCTCAACCCGTCTGTTTTTTTTCGGCGCACAGTGGTTCGGAATCAAAATCCACCAATTTTAATCTTGTAAACATTTTTGAGTTTTGTAAAAAAATTAAATTAGAAAAGGATCGCAGCATTATATATTAACATTTAAAAGTCGGGCAATCGGATATGTTTTAGAAATCGGCCCAAAGTTGACTACTTTTCGTAATTTTTGGATTTTAAAGAAAACTAAAAATTTATTTTTTCGTTTTTGTATTTTTTTTTTTGGTCTGTAATCAATATTTGATTTGAACTGGGATATTTCCTGGCTCAAGACCATTTTGCATCTATATTTAATAGAATACAAATTTATTCACAAATGCCATGGTGACAATTATTACTTGGCTGCAGACTACCACGATCATGATTTCGACCATGTCAAATGTCTTTTCAAGTGGCTTCGCAGCGACTTTTCAACATCATACCCAGCCTCTATAAGGAGATGATTCTCACAAACGAACGAGAAGCACAACTCACTTTCTTCGTAGATTTGTGAAATATGAGAATTATCTCTTGAATTTTTTAATTAGGTACAGCAGAAATACGGACGCGACAAATATTTCCACTCGTAGTACAAAAATTAGTAATTTTCGTTATAGCACTTCAATTTTTAATAAAAATAAAAGAGAACAAGTTAACTTCAAGTTTCATAATAAAAACAGTTGTCGAAATAAGGAAAAAATAAAGTTAAAAGCTATTAGTGTAGTCTGATTTAATTTTTTTTTGGTAGATGCATATGTGTAAGGCTTGCCAGATGTGGGGATTTGTCCCTACCCAGGGTGATTTTATGTTGATCAAAAAGAAAAAAAATGTGAAGTGGGATAGAGGATTTTTGTGGTGATTTCTTAAAATGGGAGAGTATTTGTGGGGATATTCACAGTACTTTGAAAAGTATTTTGTGTTTTTGTTTTTATTAGAAATGGGATATTGTCTTGGCTAGTAAACATTATATTTCATAGAATGCAAATTTATTTACAAATTTTAATTTTTTCATTTGGCGATCTTTTCTCCTTTTTACAGGACTTTTAATTTCCAAAGGTTATATTTGTCTTTATAATTTATTCTTCTCTTCATTTGGGGCCCATATGATTTCCCTTTGTTTGACTCGTTAAAGTATGAAAATATATTTTTTAAGCATTAATATCCTTTGGAAATTAAAAGTCCTGTAAAAAAGGAGAAAAGTTCACCAAATGAAAAAATTGAGTAATAGTTTTTCTACATACGATATGTAGTTTCATATATATATATGTTGTCTTACTCAGGTCCAACAAAATCAATGTACGACAGCAAGACATCACCAGACACTTCACGATATACAACATACATTTATGTTATTATTATTTTTACACGATATATATTTTCCAATGAAAAGTATTCAAAAGAATTGTCATTTTTATATTGTCTAAAACGAAATGAACTGTAATTTTTACTAATATTCCCTAATTGTGGACGATTCAAAAAATTATTCATAATTTTTTTTTTGACTATTGCCTGGTAGATATTTCAAATTTGCATAGATAGAGCTGACTGTTATGGGTCCTCACAGCTCCGCAACAAATTCCTGAATGAATGCAATTTCCATAAATTTCTTTTGATATCTATTGTGCTCTTGGCAAGCGATTAAAAAGCTAAAATAAGCTAAAGTAAACACAATAACGAAATAAAAATCTTCCAAGATAAACGTTTGATGTTCTCGCCGGCGGTAGTGACCTTATCTGCAACAAACAAACGCCTCCCCTCGGCCGTAAGTCTAAATGGCTTTATATATATGCAAATAGTATTTGCAAATTGAGTATACCGAGTTGTATACACTCAAAACTAGTAAAAAAATCAAATTTAAGTAAAACAAGTAAAAGGCGATAAGTTCGGCCCATGGGTTGAATTCCACAGAGGCTGTCGATTTTCGTAGAAGTGCAGGAAAATTTTATTTTTTTTTAATATATCCAAATTAAAATAAATAAAAATATTTAAAAACATAACTTTATAAATAAATATAAAATTTTATTTTATTTTAAACCACAACATGTTTAGAATATATATATCGAAATAATACTTCAAGTCAATTCAAAAAGTAAATATTTATAAGGCAGCAATCTTCAAAAAGCTTAAATGCCCTAAATATTGTGGGTCAGGTGGTGAATTTTCAACTACAGCCATTTGGTTTCCATTGTATTTCGATTCTTTTTTATTCCAAAAGTACAAATTTTTAAAATCCATTTTCTCTCACGTACACAGTGCAAGATAACCTGAATTCATGATTATACCCATTTTTTGCCAAAAAAAAGTAAAAATTTGGAAAAATCTTTTTATTTTGCGAGTCTATGCAGTCAGATGAATGTCTACACCGAATTCCATGACTCTAGCTGCGGGTATTTGGTTGGTACCATTTCTATCCCCCTTTTCCATTTTATCTTACCCCCTTAAAAGTACGAATTTCGAAAATCTCTTTATTTGACGTGTCTACTCAATTAGAGGGATGTAAACACCATTTTTCATCATTCTAGCTGTAGCCGTTTAGTTGGTACTATTTGTATCCCTCTATTCCCATTTTACACCTTGAATGTAAAAATTTGGAAAAACCTTTTTATTTTTCGTGTCTAAGCAGTCGGAGTAATGTATACTCCGAATTTCATGACTGTAGCTGCTGTCTTTGGTTGGTACAATTTTTATCCCCTTTTTTCATTTTACCCCCTAATCGTACGAAATTCGAAAAATACCTTTATTTTACGTGTCTACGCAATCAGAGGAATGTATACACCGAATTTCATTGTTCTGCGTGCAGCCGTTTGGTTGGTACCATTTTTATCCCTCTATTCCCATTTTACCCCTTGAAAGTAAAAATTTGGAGAAACCTCTTTATTTATCGTGTCTAAGCAGTCAGAGTAATGTATAGTCCGAATTTCATGACTCTAGCTGCGGCCATTTGGTTGGTACAATTTTTATCCCCTTTTTTCATTTTACCCCCTAATCGTACGAAATTAAAAAATACCATTATTTTACTTGTCTACGCAATCAGAGGAATGTATACACCGAATTTCATTGTTCTGGGTGCAGCCGTTTGGTTGGTACTATTTTTATCCCCTTTTTTTCATTTTACCCCTTGAAAGTAAAAAATTTGGTAAACCCTCTTTATTTATCGTGTCTATGCAGTCAGAGGAATGTATACTTCGAATTTCGTGACTCTAGCTGCTGTCTTTGGTTGGTACAATTTTTATCCCCTTTTTTCATTTTACCCCCTAATCGTACGAATTTGGAAAATATCTTAATTTTACGTGTCTACGCAATCAGAGGAATCTATACACCGAATTTCATTGTTCTGGGTGCAGCCGTTTGGTTGGTACCATTTTTATCCCCTTTTTTCATTTTACCGCAAAAAATACGAATTTCGAAAAATCAATGTCTACGCAATCAGAGGAATCTATACACCGAATTTCATTGTTCTGGGTTGGTACCATTTTTATCCCCTTTTTCCATTTTAACCCCAAAAAGTACGAATTTTGCAGAATCCGATTATTTCACGTATCTACGTAATCAGAGAAATGTATACACCGAATTTCATTATTCTATGTGCAGCCCTTAGGTTGGTACCATTTTTATCCCTCTATGCCCATTTTCCCCTTAAAAGTACGAATTTGGAAAAAATACTTTAATATTATGTATCTACTCAATTAGAGGAATGCGCACACCGAATTTCGTGTTTCTAGCTGTTGTCGTTTGATAGGAACTATTTTTATCCCTTTTTGCACCATTTCACCCCCTACGAATAAAAATCACTTTATGGTGCACGTTTTTGTTGTAGCACATACCCAATATCAAGTAAGTACAAGCAGATATATTGAAAAAATATGATTAAATACTCTAAAATATTAGGGGTTATTATGGGTTTGTTCAGTCCTTGTGAGGGAATTTTTTCCCCTTTGGGCCGATTTCGGCCAGTTTCAATCGCAACCGATCTACGACTATAAGACGTATTTATGCAAATTTTGTCCTAGCTCCTTTCGTTTAGATCCTAGCGTCTTTCAACAGACGGACGGATGGACGGACATGGCTAGATCGTCTTAGAATTTTATGACGATCAAGAATATATCGTTACCAAAATATAAAAAAGACTCAACTAACTTTTTTTGCAAATCGATATTTTTGTTTGTTATGACCGAAGTTGTTGTGTTTTGTTAAAATAACCAAAAATCTCGATTTGCAAAAAAATTTTAGTTGAGTCTTTTTTATATTTTGGTAACGATATATACTTTATAGGGTCTCAGTTCGATATTTCAAGGTGTTACAAACGGAATGAAAAAGTTAGTATACCCCCTTCCCCCAATTAATTTTATTTAAACTAAAAATCTACTTGAATTGAGTAATTTTCAATTTTTATCAGACTCGAGTATATTTGTGTATAATCCTGATGAATTGCTCTGGATGAATTGCTCTGGATGAATTGATTTATGGAAGATACCTTATGTTCTAAAATTTTAAATTGTCCGTCATCTTGGTTTCAATACAATAAAGCAAGCTGCTTGCTCCATGCCCATTACTTCCTACACAAATGACTCTAACAATACTTAAATTTCAGTCCATCTATTCTATGTCCATATATTATTATGATACTATAATAAATATACAATTTATTGATGTATTAACGATATTTTAATTAAGCAATTTTCTCGGTTTCCTTTTTTTGCTTTTAAAGTCCAAAGGCGGCGACGTATTATTAAAGTCTCCTCTTTCATCTCTTTGCTGTGGCGACAATAATTTCAACAATTATTTGCTCCATGAATATTTTACAACCTCATTTTGAATTCTTCTTTAAATGTGCATGTGCAATTGGGTTAAGACATTAGGGTGGAGGGAAAAATGAAAAGAGATGATGACTTCACAGATAACCGTATTTCTATAAGAATTTTTGCTATTTGAAGACAACTTTTTTTAAGGAAATTCATGAAATTTGCATTTCTCTCTCCACCCTATTAAACATATGTGGAAAATCGTTATACATTGTATGCATATTAGATCACCAACCACCGCCATGATGACGAAGGCGATGATGATCATCATCATCAATCACTTTACGATTGTGCCACAACATTGTAAGTGCAACATAACAAACAAACAAGTGTGACAACATGTTTGACACGACACAAATTAAACGGTCAATTGAAAATTAACAAGAACCATTAAATAGTTCCCCAACAAAGTGCACTAAAAATGGTTCATATAATAAAATACAGAAACCAAAAAATATAACACATTTTAATTAAATGGAATATTTGATATTTGAAAAATGAAAATGTGCCTCACATGGCATGGCTGGGCACTAAATTCCAATACTCTGTCATACAGATTCAATGAAATCATACGAACAAAATCTGAATTTAATATTTCGAAATTATAACGAACGCACGTATCTTTGTGGTCACTGAGGAGTGACAAAAACCGATAACCTCTGGAAAATCTCGAAATCATCCTCCACAACAACAAGGCCAACCAGCAGAACATAACGTATTTGGGACACAGAGTTTTTTTTTTGTTTTATTTTTTTTTTGAAATGATTTCAGTCTTAAAATTTCATTATTTCCACAGAATTTGTTATCAATTTTTTTGGCTTCGTTTTGAAATGTGTAATTTATTGATTGAACTGAGATCCGTTTGTTCAACTTAACACAAATAAAATATACATATTGAAATTTGGAATTGTGAAATGTGCTTGGAGACTTGGAGTTTGGGCTATGTCACTATTTCCGCAATAAAATAGTGAATGGGGCGGGACGAATGTAGCACAAATTTGATAAACTTTTCAACTTTTCTGTTGAAACTTAAATGACATTTTGTTTTGTTAATTAGGAAATGATTTGGAAATTTTGAATTTTTTTTTTGATTATTATTATACAAGATTGAAATTATTATTTGTTAAAGAAAATAATTATTAAAAAAGATTTAGTTTGTGTGGAGAATTGCTGGAGAGTTTAAGGATTATATCCTTCACTATTTTTGTTAGATAATCTATCAACAAGTATGAACATTCTTGATTGATATTGAAATGTCTGGATCATGAACCCGCAGCATTTGTATGTTTAATCGGTTAGCCTGTCCAGAGATTGTGACTATCGCGAAAATTAAACAACAAATGTGTGTTTGGCAGATTTTGTTTAAAATTTGAACGTCAATTCATTCAAAAAGAATTGTTTTTTCTTTGCTTTTAGCAGAGGTTATGACTTTTCTTTATATGTACTTCGGACACATACACTTTGTTAAAAAAAAAAAAAAATAAAAGAAAAATAATTAACAAAAACTGAGGAAACATGAGCACTAGGCTGTACACTAGGCTGTCCCGTAAAATAAAATCAATTTATTTCGGTTCTCTAAAAGTTTTTTATATACTGATTATGGGAAAAAAAAGGTATCACATGATTTGATAATATGTACATGATGAGAAAAAATTCTCTGGTAATATTCGGAAAATCCCTCAATACCTAAAATGGGGAAAATAAATCCCCAATAATGTGATATTGTAAAAAATAACCTAATAAATCCTAATAAATTATTTTAGAAAAACATTTTTATGATACCTCTTATAAAAAATTCCATAATTCCTAAATCGGGGAAAATTACTACAAAAATGTATATTTTTTTGAAAATTAAACTAAGTAATTAGAGAAATATGATTGAGAACCCCTGTTAAAAATCACTATTCCTAAAACTTTACTTCAATGACAATTCGAGTTAAATTTTTCCACATTTCTTCCTGTTTTGACAAGAAAATTCAAAATTTTTTAATTGTGTCATTTTTTGAAGAAAAATCCTGGTTCATAAAAATCCCATAATCCCCAAAATGGGAAAAAAATAAATTTCAAAAATGTAATATTTTAGAAAAAATTTTCGTAATATAGGTATAACATGATTTTATATATATAATGATTTTAAGAAAAACACAGAATGATCCTGGTTCATAAAAATCCCACTATCCCCAAAATGGGAAAAAATAAATTTCAAAAATATAACATTTTAGAAAAAATTTACGTAATATATCCCACAATTCCTAAAACGGGGAAAATAAATCCCAAAAAATTTTATATTTTAAAAAAATTACTTATAGCCTTATAAATGACGAGAATATTGTTTTTTAAAAGACCACTTATAAAAATCCCATAATTCCTAAATAGGGAAAAATAAATTAAAAAAATATACACTTTCTTAAAAAATGACAACAAGTCAGAAATTTATTATAAGTAATGACTGTTAAAAATCACTATTCCTAAAACGGGGAAAGTAAGTCCCAAAAATGTAATTTCTACCTTTACTTCAACGAAAATTGTTGTTACATTTCCCACATTTCTTCCTGTTGTGACAAGACAATTCAAAATTTTTTTAATTGTGTAATTTTTGAAGAAAAATATAGAATGATCCTGGTTCATAAAAATCCCACTATCCCCAAAATGGGAAAAAATAAATTTCAAAAATATAATATTTTAGAAAAAAATTACGTAATATAGGTATAACATGATTTTATAATATGTATATGATAAGAAAAAAATCTGTGATACTACTTGATAAGTCCCACAATTCCTAAAACGGGGAAAATAAATCCCAAAAAATTTATATTTTATAAAAATTACTTATAGCCTTATAAATGACGAGAAAATTGTTTCTTAAAAGACCACTTATAAAAATCCCATAATTCCTAAATAGGGAAAAATAAAATCCAAAAATATACATTTTATAAAAATGATAATAAGTCAGAAATTTATTATAAGTAATGAGAGAAATGCGTTTGAGATAACACTGTTTAAAATCACTATTCCTAAAACGGGGAAAATAAGTCCCAAAAATGTAATTTCTACATTTACTTCAACGAAAATTGTTGTTACATTTCCCACATTTCTTCCTGTTGTAACAAGACAATTCAAAAATTTTTTAATTGTGTAATTTTTGAAGAAAAATATAGAATGATCCTGGTTCATAAAAATCCCACTATCCCCAAAATGGGAAAAAATAAATTTCAAAAATATAATATTTTAGAAAAAAATTACGTAATATAGGTATAACATGATTTTATAATATGTATATGATGAGAAAAAAAATCTGTGATACTATTTAATAAATCCCACAATTCCTAAAACGGGGAAAATAAATCCCAAAAATTTTATTTAAAAAAAAAATACTTATAGCCTTATAAATGACGAGAATATTGTTTTTTAAAAGACCCACTTATAAAAATACCATAATTCCTAAATAGGGAAAAATAAATTCAAAAAATATACACTTTCTTCAAAAATGATAACAAGTCAGAAATTTATTATAAGTAATGAGAGAAATACGTTTGATATAACACTGTTAAAAATCACTATTCCTAAAACGGGGAAAATAAGTCCCAAAAATATAATTTCTACATTTACTTCAACGAAAATTGTTGTTACATTTCCCACATTTCTTCCTGTTGTGACAAGACAATTCAAGATTTTTTAATTGTGTAATTTTTGAAGAAAAATATAGAATGATCCTGGTTCATAAAAATCCCACTATCCCCAAAATGGGAAAAAATAAATTTCAAAAATGTAATATTTTAGAAAAAAATTTACGTAATATAGGTTGATGATTTTATAATATGTATATGATAAGAAAAAAATGTCTGTGATACTATTTAATAAATCCCACAATTCCTAAAACGGGGAAAATAAATCCCAAAAAATTTATATTTTAGAATAATTACTTATAGACTTATAAATGATGAGAAAAACATTTTTACGATACCACTTATAAAAATCCCATAATTCCTAAATCGAGAAAAATAAATCAAAAAATATACACCTTTTGAAAAATGTTAACACATCAGAATTTTATTTAAAGGAAATGAGAGAAACATGTTTGAGATACCACCGTTTAAAATCACTATTCCTAAAACGGGGGAAATAAGTCCCAAAAATGTAATTTCTACATTTACTTCAACGAAAATTGTTATTACATTTTTCCACATTTCTTCCTGCTGTGACAAGACAATTCAAGATATTTTATTTGTGTAATTTTTGAAGAAAAATACAGAATCATCCTGGTTTATGAAAATCTCACAATCCCTAAAATGGGAAAAAAATCTCAAAAATGTGGTAGTTTAGAAAAAAATGTACGTCATAAAGGTATGACATGACTTTATAATATGTATATGATGTGAAAAAAATGTTATGAAATTATTTGAAAAATCTCACAATTCCTAAAACGGGGAAAATAAATCCCAAAATTTTGATATTTATGTAAATTAACTTATATTCTTATAAGTGACCAGTGAACTATTCCTAAATCGGGGAAAATAAATCCAAAAATATCCACTTTTTTAAAATGAAATGATGATATGTTGTATTTATTTATAAATAATGGGAGAAACACTTTGGGATACCACTGTTAAAAATCACCACTGGTCAGATGAATTTACATACTAAATCAAGAAATCCATTTATGTTGCAAGTCCTCGTTGTCAGAGGAATTTACACTCCAAATTTCTCGACTATAGGTGCAATACTTTAGTTGGTACCATTTTTATCCCTTTTTGTTCCGCTCACCTCCTATAAGTACAAATTAAAAAAAAAATCCATTTAGATTGCGCTTCTACGTTGCCAGGGAATTTACACTCCAAATTTCGCAACTCTAGCTGCACTATTTTTATCCCGCTCACCGTTTATAAGTACAAATTTTGAAAAATTCTTTTAGATTAGCGCTTCGAAATTGTCAATACTTTAGTTGGTACTACTTTTATCCGTTGCCAGAGGAATTTACACTCCAAATTTCACTATTGTAGCTACAATACTTTGGTTGGTACAATTTTTATCCCTTCTTGTCCCACTCACCCCTAATAAGTACAAATTTCGAAAAATCAATTTATATTGCAAGTCTACGTTGTCAGAGAAATGTAAATACCGATTTTCACGATTCTAGCTGCAATTCTTAGATTGGTACCATTTTTATCCCTTTTTGTCCCGCTCGCCCCTTAAAAGTACAAATTTCGAGAAATCCCTATTTTTAGCTCTTCTGCATGGTCAGTGCAAGGAACTCACCAAATTTCATGTTTCTAACTACTGCCGTTTAGTCAGGACGAAGGTTCGATGTTTATCCCTTTATGGGCCATTTTACCCCCTAAAAGTAGATAGATTATGAATACCAATACAAACTAAATTTATATGCTAATTTGGGTCAGGGTGACTAAGGCCATTGTAGCTAGTTAATGCAGCGACAGACCAGAGTCTCTGGAGGGAATCGAACCTAAAACTCCCACGCTGATAGCCGAGCACGCTACCAACTCGGCTACCAGAGCGCTCTTAGTTATTTATATTATGTTGATTGTTGTATCATCTCTGGAAGATCGAAATTCACGATTAAAATCTGTGATATTAGTATTAACACATTGAGTGCCACGTCGTACGTTTCCGTACGATACCTAACCCGATGTGGGGTGCCACGTCGTACGTTTCCGTACGACAGTAATTGCTTTTACTTATAGTCCAAAAAATGTTTGGCCTCCTGGGAAGGTTTGCGTCAAAACCGCTTGCCACTCAATGTGTTAAGCTACCCAGCAAAAACTCTCATTACCAAGTAATGTGGTGAATAAGGCAAAACCAAAAACCTTCACTACTTATTTTTCGGATCCGTTTCTAATTATTTTTATAAAGGGATTGTAAAAAAATAAGTACTTCTACGCACGCTTACAAAAAGATGAGAAATAAGTACTTCCACGCACGCTTACGAGAAGTTAATAAATAAGTAGTTCTAAAGGAGTTGTAGAATAAGTGGCCCCAGGAAGGTGCAAAAGAAGTCATTATTGATAATTAACCAAATAATGTATTATCAATAATGGGCTTAATAAGTGTTCATCACATTTAAATTATATATTTTTATTAAATTATATATTTTGTATCGATTTAACAATTAACAATCTGAATACAGAATTTAGGACTATTTTACTTTAAGCCTGGATAACTAAGCTGAGATAACAACAGCACTGCTATTCTCTGACTCACCACAAAAATGTAGAAAATTAAGTTTTAAAATCTGAAGTTCTATGAAATTTAACTTACCAATAACTACTTATTTAAACCATTATAAGGAAGTAATTATTTCATACTTCCAAATAATGCAGGACGTAACGAGCAGTCATTACTAGGTAATTCTAAAAATAATGAGGTATCATTACCAAGTTTTGCTGGGTATTTTGTGATTTTTTAAATTTCTTATTATTTTTTTAACTTGATAAACAGACCCCTGAAGAATTGAATTGGATAAATAAATAAAGTAAATTAGTTTAATTTCAATACAAAGTTGATCATTATAAAACGTCATTTATATATGTTGAAACCAACATTTTTGTCACATATAGTCTAAAAAAATCTTCGAATTTTCAATATTTCAGAATGGTCGAGTGAAATTGACAAATCAGCATAAATCTGTGATGGCAAGTTCTACCAATATTTTGCACGATAATGTATAAGTTATGGATCAAAAACTTGCACCCTCGAATAGCACGGTAAGTAAGACCTTTAACGGAAAAATATCAAAAATCTCTGAAGGGTGACCATCGTCATGCATTACTATGGGATGTCTAAATGACTATAGGACGTCTAGGCCGATTTTAGAATTGTCTTCTCCTAACTTTTAAACTCGGATTACTCTGAGAGCTAGACCACCTGGAAATATTTTCCCGGCATTACTAAACATGGGTTCATCTCTGGACAAGACCACATTAGTTTATTAAGCGGCTGTTTTTTCACATTATTACTCGAGGCAATTTTAAGTAAAATTCAATTTAAAGTTTTTTAATTTACAATATTATGCTAAGTTATTTGAACCGGCCATTGTATTTCAATACCGCAGCCGCAATAAACATAAGATTTCCATTATGTGGGTACTAAAACTACAAACTCATTGTTTGACAAAGAAGGTTCCCATTGGCATCTCAGTGATGTCTGTGGGACTTGTTTTCTTTACAAGGCACTTTTGTATCTTGAATTTGGGCCTCCAATTTTGAAAAAATGACTAATCCAAATATTGACAGCTCCATTTTGAAACATGAAGACTTCATGCCTTTTTGAACATTTCATTCAATTTAAGGTCAACAGCTTTTCATTCGGTCATTCTTTGACCTCCCAAAACTCAACATTATTTATCAATAATCCCTATACTCTAATATCTCCCTAAATTAAAATAGATTTGAATTGCCAAAGTTCTATATCCACTGCAATCTTGTCATTGGCCACAACTGGCCCCATGTCAACACTGCGCAAGCGTTGTGCAGACTTCCTTCGCCACATGCACCAATCGCACGTTGCCTGGCACTTTGGTTTGCCTAATAAAATATTCTCGTAGTGTCGTCACCTTAAGCACCCTTATCAATTGATTTTCATTTCACTTTAGCTCTGGCTTTCCATTTTCGCTGTGTGCGTGTGTGTGTGTGTGAAAGTGGGGTGGTTTCAATATTAGCATAATTAAACAGCAGCATGAACTCATGCATGCTCGAGTGACCACACTTTACATTGACAATTGACACATTTTTTCTGGAGAAGGAGGAGTCATCATCATTCGTCAGTGAGTGAGTGAGTGCGTAATGCCATTTGGTTGGCAAATTTTCGTGCTAAAATTGCAAAATACTCCCACAAAACCAATAAAAATTTAAAATTCTCAGAATTTTAGTTTTGCATTTGTTTAGTGAATGAATGGTCTTTTTATTTCTGCAAGAAAATTATATTAATCACTTGCATGACTACATCAACACCCATTTGTTCTTTGAATTGCAAATTGTTTATTTTTGAATATAAGAGATGCATATTTCGAAATCAATCGAAATCAAAATCGAAATACTCCGAAAAACTTTAATATGTCTACTAGGCTTTAAACTTGGCCCATAAGAAAGGTTTATAAATTTTAGCCTCTAGATAAATACGTCTGCTCAAAGGCTTTAATTCCTAAATTTCCACGAAATTTGTCACAAATTCGCAGTGGTTTCAAATTGATTTTTTGGAAATAAATCTGCAATTTTTGAAGAGCCATTTGAGTGAATTCATACATTAAAAGAATTACAGTGTACGTATACAACTCTGAGAAGTGATATTATTTTTTGTAGACATTGTCGAGTAAAACTGTTGTTGAAGTTTGATTTAAAAAGAAGAATCTTAAAAATGTTGAAAAATTTATTAGATTTACAGATTTAGCATTTTTGCAAAAAAAAAATGCCGAATTACCAAAGCGGGGAAAATGTATTCCAAAATTTGGGAATTTTTACTAAAGTTATAGTCATGTCTTTATTTACCGTTCCTAAGTGTTTCGATGAATTTTAGGTATTTTTGTTGGACCTCAGATTCGTAAAATGTTGACAAATGTGGACTGAAATGGCCAAAACTATCAAATTTTCAAAAGATTTTGTTTCAGTGAAAACTTCAATGACGCTGTCAATTACCGATGGATTTTTAAAACAATGTAACGTTATAGTCCTTTCTAAACGTGAGTTTTATTCAAATTCCCAATTGTAAATTAGAAAATAAGCAAAATGTGGTTGCTGGAAAAATACAATCAGATTCCTCAAGTTAAAAAAAAAAAACAAGTAAGGAACGTTAAAGTCGGGCGTGGCCGACTATATGATATCCTACACCTAGTCAATATACCCTGTGGTGTAGGGTATAAAAAGGTCGTTACATTTGAACCGGGTATATATATACTACAAATTTCATACTTCTACCTGTATTTGTAAAAAAAATTGAACACGAACTTTGAATGAGAGCTATATATAAATCTGAACCGATCTGACACATTTTTAACATAGGTTTTCTGAAATATAAGACGTTTTCCCAAATTTGAAATCTATTAAATATGTGGTTTCTAGAGCGGAAAGAATTAGATCGGGGGAGTCATTTATATGGAAGCTATATATAACTCTGAACCGATTTGACCCACTTTCGCCATGGATGTTTGTAGTTGAAATATGAGCTGAGTTTGCCAAATTTTAAGCAAATCAGTTCAAAGTTCAGTTAACACAAGAACTCAAATATGCTATTTCTAGAGCGGAAATAATCAATTGAGTGGCGAAATTTGTATTGGAGATATATATATATATCTGAACCGACCTTGCCCATTTTTACCAGAGCTGTTTCTAGTTGAAATATAATTTGTTTGCCAAATTTGAAGAAAATCTATTAAAATAAGTGGTTTCTAGAGCGGAAATAATCAAATCGGGGGAGACATTTGTGTGAGCTATATATAAATCTGAACCGATATGACCCACATTCGGCATAGATGTTTATAGTTGAAATATAAGTTGTTTTGATAAATTTGAAGAAAATCTGTTAAAATATGTGGTTGTTAGAGCGGAAAAAGTCAAATCGGGGGAGACATTTGTGTGGGAGCTATATATATATATCTGAACCGATCTGGCCCATTATTACCAGAGTTGTTTCGTGTTCAAATATAAGTTGTTTGCTAAATTTGAAGAAAATGTGTTAAAATATGTGGTTGTTAGAGCGGAAAAAGTCAAATTGGCAGCAAAATTCGATATATACAAATCTGAACCGATCTGGCCTATTTTTACCAGAGCTATTTCTAGTTAAAATATATGACGTTTTTCTAAATTTGAAGGAAATCTGTTGAAATGTGTGGTTTGTAGAGCGGAAAAAGTAAAATCGGGAGCAAAATTTGTATGGGAGCTATATCTAAATCTGAACCGATTCTCTTCAAATTAAATAGCGTTCGTCCTTATCCCATAAAACATCGTTGTGCAAATTTTCATTTAGTTCTAACCACAATTGCGACCTGGACTTTGATTACAAGAATAGATGGACAGACGGACGGACGGGAGGACATCGCTAAATCAACTCAAAAAGTGATTCTAAGTCGATCGGTATAATAAACGATGGGTCTATCTCGTTTCCTTTAGGGTGTTACAAACAAATGCACAAGTGGTGTAGGGTATAAAAACTTATATTAGTTTTTTCTAAGTTTCTAGCAATTAAACTTTAAATTTAGATTTAACTTTAAATTTAGATTTAAATTAGAATTGGCCATAAAAAATGCTGATTATCCTAAGTAAAATGCAAGTCCTTATAAATTATATGCAGATGCTATGTATGAAATTACCGACATTTTACATCATTATAATTATTAGTTGCTTATCATTTTATTAAATCTGTTTCCAAAACTGCAGAATATCCAAATTTGCTGAAAAAACCTCAACCCCATAATGTATATTTTTCTTAAATAATTTCAAATTTCAAATGGAATAATTTTTAATTTCAAATGAAAAATGGTGTATTTTGAATTACAAATGACGAGTTTTGAATTTCAAATGACGAGTTTTGAATTTCAAATGGACTTTTTGAATTTCAAATGGTTTCTTTTGAATTACACTTGAAAATGGTGTAGAGCAGAAATTACTTTTTATAATTCCTAAACTTCCTATGAAATTTGTCCCAAATTCACAGTGGTTCCAAATTGATTTTTTGGAAATAATTCTGTAACATTTGAACGGCCTCAATGAAAGAATTTTTTTCCAAAATTTAGTTTTTTTACTAAAAATGTAGTCATGCCTTTATTTGCCATTTTTATATATTTTGTTGAATTATAGGTATTTTTATTGGAATTCAAATTCGTAAAATTGGACTGGATTGACCAAAATTTGTATTTGTGAAAAAAAAAACAATTTTAGTGAAAATTTCAATAACTCTGTCAATTATCGGCAAATTTTTCAAAACAAAGTGACATTTTACACCTTTCTAAGGGGTAATTTTTAAAAAATTCAACAAGTCGTAGTGTTACCTTACAAACTAAAGTGAAATATATTTCCAAAATTAGAAAATGGAGAAACATTTTAAACAAAATGTTTTTGCTGGACGAATACACACATATTACAATTAGGTTGGCAGTTGTTTAGCCGTAAGTGAGGATTTTGGTGGTGTCTGGGAAATTTCAAAAACAAATTCTTATTTTACTCCACAATGCCTACAAGAAATATAAATTCCTAAACCACTGCTTCTAAGCCATTATAATTAATGGCTTGTAGCCATTATAACTTAAAGGTATAAGCTGATGTATTCGGACTTATATTCCAAAATGAGATTACAAATATTAAAGGTACGAAAATGGAATTTTTGTCAAAAATATTAAAACAATCTTATCCACAAAATTTATATCATATTATATTAAGACTCATTATTTCTATTGAATGCTTCTATTATTGACGCCTATAGGCGGAAATAAATCTTTATTATATTAACAACATTTATAACGATTTCAAATTGTCCCCTTATAAAGTAAAATGTGTATAAACTGCATAAATTTTGGGAGGAAAACTTGATGGATGAAATGGATGTTAATTCTAAAGTTATACAAATAGTATAGTATTTAAGTATTTTTAACAGATATTCTTCTCTTTCAGTTGATGACCCACATCGCCTTTTATGACTCGCAAAAGTACGAAAATAAATTATTAAAACTTATAAAGGATATTAAAGTTTCTGTAAAAAGGACAAACGATCGAAAATTAAAAACTGTACTTTTGCTACATACGATGTCTAGTTTCATGTATGTATGTATATATTGTTTTTTTAAGTCCAAAATGTGTTTAAATTTCATAGGCACACTTTTATTGACACGTACTAAACCATATTCAATTGAAGTGCAGAAGATAAAACTTCATATTGAGAAAATACAAATTTATTTTCGGAAAAGTAAATCGAAATTGAGAAAATAAAAATTAAAATTCAGAAATGTAAATTGATATTGATAATCTGCAATTTGATATTTGAAACCCAGAAAACACACATTAATTTCAATTTAGATTTCTGACTGATTTTTTTCAATTTTCATTTTTTAAATTTTATTTTCATTTTCTTTATCTCAACTTTCATTCAATGTATTTTCTAAATTTCAAATTTCATTTCTCAATTTCAATTTATATTGTTTGAATTTTGAGAATAAACAAATTGAAAGTGAGAAATGTAAATGTCACTTTCAATTTGGTTACTCACTTTCAATTTTCATTTTTAAAATTTCATTTTCTTTATTTCAACTTTCATTTCTGAATTTCAATTTGCATTTTCTCAATCTTAAATTTCATTTCTCAATTTAAAATTTTCAATTTGTATTTTCTCAATTTCAATTTGTACTTCTGAATTTCAATTTTTATTTTCCCAATTTCAATTTTTATTTCTAAAATTCAACTAATATTTTCTCAATTTCAACTGAAAGTGGTGAAGAAATATTTGTGTCTTAAATCTATGAATTTTCACAGAGTTTTGAAATTGTATTGCTGCTATTGCTATCAGTCCACCACTGGTGTTGTTGCTACATTTAACTAAAACTTACACTTGTTTTTTGTTTCCGTCCTTCCCATTGAAGTTGCTAACTAATGGGTTAATAACTTTTATGTTGCCAACTTTCTATTTCATATTCAATTAAAAATTTTAATTGGGGTTGTTACATTCGCTAGAGCTTGCTTGCAGCAGCTTTTCAACTCGGTTTTACCCCCATCAAATATTTAGTCAATGTCACAACCAGAATGGTTTGTGTATAGACTATCCACACATATAGCTAAAAACACGCCAAGCGTTATCCATCGCAGAGTTGCCACAGCTGGCAGGGCATTCAACGGATAAATAAAATTCCGGAATACCCGTAATACTAATACTAATACTAATACTAATACTAATACTAATACTAATACTAATACTAATACTAATACTAATACTAATACTAATACTAATACTAATACTAATACTAATACTAATACTAATACTAATACTAATACTAATACTAATACTAATACTAATACTAATACTAATACTAATACTAATACTAATACTAATACTAATACTAATACTAATACTAATACTAATACTAATACTAATACTAATACTAATACTAATACTAATACTAATACTAATACTAATACTAATACTAATACTAATACTAATACTAATACTAATACTAATACTAATACTAATACTAATACTAATACTAATACTAATACTAATACTAATACTAATACTAATACTAATACTAATACTAATACTAATACTAATACTAATACTAATACTAATACTAATACTAATACTAATACTAATACTAATACTAATACTAATACTAATACTAATACTAATACTAATACTAATACTAATACTAATACTAATACTAATACTAATACTAATACTAATACTAATACTAATACTAATACTAATACTAATACTAATACTAATACTAATACTAATACTAATACTAATACTAATACTAATACTAATACTAATACTAATACTAATACTAATACTAATACTAATACTAATACTAATACTAATACTAATACTAATACTAATACTAATACTAATACTAATACTAATACTAATACTAATACTAATACTAATACTAATACTAATACTAATACTAATACTAATACTAATACTAATACTAATACTAATACTAATACTAATACTAATACTAATACTAATACTAATACTAATACTAATACTAATACTAATACTAATACTAATACTAATACTAATACTAATACTAATACTAATACTAATACTAATACTAATACTAATACTAATACTAATACTAATACTAATACTAATACTAATACTAATACTAATACTAATACTAATACTAATACTAATACTAATACTAATACTAATACTAATACTAATACTAATACTAATACTAATACTAATACTAATACTAATACTAATACTAATACTAATACTAATACTAATACTAATACTAATACTAATACTAATACTAATACTAATACTAATACTAATACTAATACTAATACTAATACTAATACTAATACTAATACTAATACTAATACTAATACTAATACTAATACTAATACTAATACTAATACTAATACTAATACTAATACTAATACTAATACTAATACTAATACTAATACTAATACTAATACTAATACTAATACTAATACTAATACTAATACTAATACTAATACTAATACTAATACTAATACTAATACTAATACTAATACTAATACTAATACTAATACTAATACTAATACTAATACTAATACTAACTGTCTTAACGTTGTTGCCTCCTCTACACAACCAAATGGTGGCCACTTATCACCGAAATAAAATGTCAACCAAACAATTGCCTAAATCTTTGGTTTGGATGATGCCGACGACGACTGCTTGTCCACTTGTCCTGGAAGAATTTGCTAAAAAACCGAAATCGAGAAAAATGACTATTTGAAACCATAATTCAAGGTCGTGTATATAATCATCTTAGAGACATAACCATAGCCAACGCCACCTTATGCCTTGAAACGTGGCCAACACAAGTTGCGAGTTACGGCATTCAGTCAGCATTTGTAACCCGTTGACTTAAGAGGGCGAAGTGGAAAGAGCCATTGAAAACTGAAAGGAAAAGTAAATTGGCGCCCAAACGTCAGCCCACTCGTCAAAGGAAAAAAAAACACACACATTCACACAAAATAACTGCATGCTTCAACAGCTCATGACAAGCAGCACGAGCGTCGAAACCCTCTGCGAAGTATGTGAGCTGCTGCATAAAGGAAGAATGCCCTGGTGCTGCTCGCTGCCATAACGATGAAGCCCGAAAAGGCCAAATCACAAATAACATGCGATGCTGGACGTTGTTATGCTCTTCTTCTTTTTATTTAGTTTGATAAGATGACAATGTTAACTTGCCTCTGGCCATTTGTGCTTTTACGAATGACTACTTGTGCTCCGCTATATGCGTCGCTACTGATGCAATTTATGCATGAGCTTCCGTTTCCGCTCAAACGATTGCCACTGGTTGGCTGACATGCAAGCAGGGGGTAGGAAGTGATAAAACATAAATGGGATGATTTAACCAGAAAATGCCATGTGAATACTTAAGCAATAACAAAGATATTGTTAAATACATATTTGTAAGTGTGCCACAGGCAGTCGTCGCATGGAACACTAGTGGGGAAAATTATAGCACAAGCGAAGTATAAGATGTTTGAGAGATCGCCGCTCAAGCTGAACCAAAGTGGTGTAATATTTTAAAGCAAATGTGGTCTAAACGTTAGAATAAATGTAGTTTATATATACATTAAATTTAAAATGTTTAAATAGAAAAAAATGAGGGAAACTACTAATGAATGAAATAATTTATGTCAGTAGTAATCTTTGTATTAATTGCTGATCAACAAATCGATATTTGTAAGCGTTAAAATCTCATCCATATGATTGAGAATTGTTGCTACATTTTACTTTTCTCATATTGCCCAAAAAAACTGCACAAAAACAATAAACATATATATTCACCCTTTTACAGGTTTTTTTAATGTCCAAAGGATTTAGATTTTATTTTCGTACTTTTGCGAGTCATACAAAGGAATATACCAAACCTCTATCTTCAACTCTTATAGTGGGCTCCCCTACATTTTTTATATTTTTTTTATGAAAAATGGTTCAAAACTGCCTCGGAGTAGCCCCTAGAGGGGTTGAATGTGATAACGACTCTCATTAATATTCTCTCACCAATGTTTTCCTGGACATTCCTACCCACTATCGCCACCGCTTAAGGGGTCTCCCCTACAAAAATATTTTTTTTTATAAAATTTGCTCCCACGCTCTAACTTTCTCAAGGAGGCCTTTAGGAGACTCAAATGTTTTTTCAACTCCAACAATTTCTAAAAACGTACCAACTCTCTATCTGAAACCCTTATGTTGAGCCAATATATACTTTTTTTATTTTTTATAAAAGGAAAACCTCAAAACAGCCCGGAACACCTCCTAGATGGGTTAAAAGTAAGACGACCCCATTAATTTTCCACTCCTTAATGGAGCTTACATACAAAAACTATTTTTTATTAAAGAATGGCTCCTAACGTTCTAATTGTCCCAAGGAGGCCCTAGTAGAGTCAAATATACGACCGACACCCAATATTTTTTCAATCCCAACATTTTCTCAGAACATATCAAACCTCTATCTTCAATCCTTTAAGTGGACCCACTTTAATAATTTTGTATGAAAGAAAAGCCTCAAAACTGCCCAGAACCCCTCCCAGATTTCTCATTTCTCACTAATATTTTTCTTGGGCATACTCACCTCCTTACACCACTCCTCAAAAACTATTTTTTATAAAATATGCTCCCACTACTCCAATTTTCCCAAGGAGACCCTTAGAAGAGTCAAATGTATGAACCCCCAATATTTTCTTAGAGCATAACAAACCACTATCTTCAACCCTTTTTTTCTTTTATAAAAGAAAAGCCTCAAAACTGCCAAGAACCCCTCATAGAGGGCTTAATAGTAAGAACGACCCTCATTACTTTTCCTTCACCAATATTTCTCCTGGACATACCTACCCCCTATCTCAACAGCTTCACATCACATTTCCGATGTTAAAAAAAATCAAAAAATTTAGACACTAGGGTGGATTGAAAATAAAATATTTTTGTCTTAAGGTAATTAAAAACAAGTAAAAACGGCGTTAAGTTCGGCCGGGGCGAACTTTATATACCCTCCACCATGGATTGCATTCCACAGAGGTTGTCGGTTTTCGTAGATGTGCAGTAATATTACAGGCAAACCAAATACCAATACAAATACAAATATTGAAACAATAATTTTATAAATAAATATAAAATATTTATTATTCCAAATCACGCTTATAAGGCAATACGTCAATTCAAAAAATAAATATTCTTATATTTATATTTTCAAAAAGCTTAAATACCATAAATATTGGCAGATAGTGGGTGCTACAGTTGGTTGTGTTTCCATTCTATTTTTATTCCAAAAGTACAAATTTTTAAAATCCATTATCAGACGTACATAGTGCAAAATAACCTAACTTCATGATTCAACCAATTTTTGTCGTAAAAGAAAAAGTACGAATTTGGAAAAAAAAAACTTTTTATTTTGCGTGTCTATGCAGTCAGAGGAATGTATACACCGAATTCCATGATTCCAGCTGCGCCCATTTGGTTGGTACCATTTTTACCCCCTTGACGTTTCTACGAAATTAGAATTTTATCATTCTAGCTGTAGTCGTTTAGTTGGTACTATTTTTATCCCTCTGTACCATTGTATCCCTTCAAAGTACTAATTTCGAAAAATTCGTCTATTTTCCGTGTCTACGCAGTCAGAGGAATGTATACTCCGTATTTCTTGACTCTAGCTGCGGTCATTTGATTGGTACTATTTTTATCCCCTTTTTTCATTTTAACCCCAAAAAGTACGAATTTTGAAAAATCCGAGTATTTTACTTATCTATGCAATCAGAGGAATGTATACACCGAATTTCATTATTCTAGGTACAGCCGTTTGGTTGGTACGATTTTTATCCCTCTATTCCTATTTTGCCCCTTAAAAGTACGAATTTGGAAAAAATACTTTTATGTTATGTATCTACTCAATTAGAGGAATGTACACACCAAATTTCGTGTTTCTAGCTGTTGTCGTTTAATACGTACCATTTTTATCCCTATTTTGCCCCATTTCTCCCCCTACAAATAAGAATCACTTTATGGTGCACGTTTTTGCTATAAGGGGAATGCGCATACCAAATATCAAGCAAATATAAATAGACATATTCAAAAAACATGCTTAAATACGCTAAAATATTAGGGATTATTATGGGTATTTTTAGTCCTTGTGAGGGAAAATTTTTTCCCTTTGGGCCGATTTCGCCCCATTTCAATCCCAACCGATCTACGACTATAAGACGCATTTATGGATAATTTTAACGTTCTAGCTCCTTTCGTGTAGATGCTAGCGTGCTTTCAACAGACGGACGGACATGGCTAGATCGTCTTAGAATTTTATGACGATCAAGAATATATATACTTTATAGGGTCTCAGGTCAATATTTCAAGGTGTTACAAACGGAATGATAAAGTTAGTATACCCCCATCCTGGAGGTGGAGGGTATAAAAAATGAGGGAAAATAAAGGGTGATTTTTTAAGAGCTTGATAACTTTTTTTTAAAAAAAAAACGCATAAAATTTGCAAAATCTCATCGGTTCTTTATTTGAAACGTTAGATTGGTCCATGACATTTACTTTTTGAAGATAATTTCATTTAAATGTTGACCGCGGCTGCGTCTTAGGTGGTCCATTCGGAAAGTCCAATTTTGGGCAACTTTTTCGAGCATTTCGGCCGGAATAGCCCGAATTTCTTCGGAAATGTTGTCTTCCAAAGCTGGAATAGTTGCTGGCTTATTTCTGTAGACTTTAGACTTGACGTAGCCCCACAAAAAATAGTCTAAAGGCGTCAAATCGCATGATCTTGGTGGCCAACTTACCGGTCCATTTCTTGAGATGAATTGTTCTCCGAAGTTTTCCCTCAAAATGGCCATAGAATCGCGAGCTGTGTGGCATGTAGCGCCATCTTGTTGAAACCACATGTCAACCAAGTTCAGTTCTTCCATTTTGGGCAAAAAAAGGTTGGATATCATCTCACGGTAGCGCTCACCATTCACAGTTATGTTACGATTCGCATCATCTTTGAAGAAGTACGGTCCAATGATGCCACCAGCCCATAAACCGCACCAAACTGTGACTTTTTCTGGATGCATTGGTAGCTCTTGCAATGCTTCTGGCTGATATTCACTCCAAAATCGACAATTCTGCCTATTTACGTACCCATTGAGCCAAAAATGAGCTTCGTCGCTGAACACAATTTCTTTCTTTCTGAACTTTCTTTACAGAGCACGCATTCAATGATTTGCAAGCGTTGCTCGTTAGTAAGTCTATTCATGATGAAATGTCAAAGCATACTGAGCATCTTTCTCTTTGACACCATGTCTGAAATCCCACGTGATCTGTCAAATACTAATGCATGAAAATCCTAACCTCAAAAAATAACTCTTTACTAAGGAAAGAAATAATTTATGTCAGTAGGAATCTTTGTATTAATTTCTGGCCCATTAAGAGAGGAGCTAAAATCTTCCACAAAAATAATCCTCATAAGATTCCACAATATACATAGTTCTGACAATAAGAATTCTCTCAAACGTTAACTTATAACATTATTTTTTTCCTTCAACCAAAAATGAAAACTTTGAACCACTTGAAAAAATAACTCAGATGGAGTATATGTTTATTCTGCAAAAATGGTGTACTCAACATGCTCTCTCATAATATAGGGTTACTATTGTGTTCCAAACAAAAAGTCTTTATTTGCTGGACAGCATTTAAAATAAAAAACTATTTTTTAATCCCAAAATTTTCGATGAACATGAACCCTATATCTTCAACCATTGTGGTGGGCTCTATATATTTTTTATAAGTTTTACATTTTTCCTTAACATACTATCCTCTCACCATGCCTCAAGGGGTCTAAAACAATTTTTTTTTACAAAATTTGCTCCCAGCAGACCTAAGGAGTCCCCTAGTGGAGTCGAATGTATGACTGATTCCAAATATTTTTTTCAACCTCAATATCTTCTCTCTCTTTAAGGTGGCCTCATACATATTTTATATATATTTTTAATTTTTTATTAAAGAAAGCCCCTGGAGCCGCCCCTAGAGGCCAAGCATGTAAGAATGACCCCTTTAATTTCACCATCCCAATATTTTTCCATTCCATAATGAAGCTCTCATTAAAAACACTTCATTTTTAAAAGGTTTGCTTCCACTGCTCTAACTACCATAAGGAGGTCCCAAGGGGAGTCAAATGTGTGACCGATTCCCAATATCTTTTCCATCCTAAAATTTTCTCAGAACATGCCTACCCGTTATTTTTAAACCTTTACTTTTGTCCCCATACATTTTTATTTTTTATATTTTTTTATGAAAGAAAAGTCCAAAACTGCCCCACATTCTAGAGAATGACCCCATTAATTTCACCAACCCAACATTATCCCAAACCTTAATGGAGCTCTCGTATAAAAACAATTTTTTTAAAAAGTTTGCTTCCACCGCTCTAACTATTCCAAGTAAGCCCTTAGAAGAGTCAAATGTATGACTGATCTCCAATATTTTTTTAAAATTTACAACATTTCCTCAGATCATACCAATCCTCTATTTTCAACCATTTACATTTTTTATTATGAAAGGAAGGCCCAAAACTGTCCAGAACCCCTCCTAGAAGAGTTAAAAGTAAGAGCAACCCCCTTTAATTTTTCCTCACCAATATTTTTCCCCAACATACCTACCCTCTATCTCAACACCTTAAGGAAGATCTCATACAAAAATTAATTTGTTTATAAAATTTTATCCCAGCACTCAAATTGACCCAAGAAGAACTCTATATTTTTTCATTCCCAAATTTTTCTCCGAACATACCAACACACTATCTTCAATCCTTATGGTGGGCTCTATACATTTCCTATTTTATGTAAATATATATATATATATTTTAAATGCCCAAAAATTTCCTCTGAGTCCCCCTAGAGGGGTTAAATGTAAAACCGATCATAAACTCTTATGGTGGTACCCAATATTTTCCCTTCACACACCTATCTCTACCCCTATCTCCACCGCTAAACGAAGCTTCCATATTTTTTTATAAAATTTAATTCCAACGCTCTATTTGTCCCAAGGAGTCCCAAATGTATGAGCAATCCCAATAGTTCAATCCCAATATTTTCTCAGAACATATCAACCCTCTATCCGTAACCTTTAAGGTGGGCCCACACAAATTTTATATTTTTTATAATTTTTTGTATGAAAGATAGGCCTAAAACTGCTTAGGAATCATCCTTAGGGTTATTAAATGTAAAAACGACTCCCATTATTTTTCCCTCACCAATATTCCTGAACATACCTACCCCCCATCTCCACTCCTTAATGGGTCTTCCATGCAAAAATTAAAATTTTTATAATCTAATTGGCCCAAAGGAGTCAAATCTATGACCAACTCCAGTTATTTTTTCAAATTAAGTATTTTCTTTGAATATATCCAGCTATATATTTTTAATATACCTAGCTATTGTCTTCAACCCTTAAGGTAGTTGCCATCTTTTTTCAATTCCATAAGTGAGATATAGTTTGAAAATTAATTGTAACTTTTATTGATGTTAAATATATTTGTTTCTACTTCTAAAATGATTACAATTTGAAAAGGCGGAAAAAATAATTTATTTGTTTATTTATTAATTTCCTTGTAATTCCATGTAAAGCGATCAATTTGCCGATGTTAAAAAAAATAAAAAAAATTTTAAACATTAGGGTGGATTGAAAATAAAATATGTTTGTCTTAAGCTAATTTAAAAAAAATGTGGTATGAGATAAAATAAATTTTGTTTTAATTTCAAGCAATTTGCTTTTTGTTTTACGGAAAATTGTCAAATCTTAAAAAATACTTTTCTTTAATTTTTTTCTTATTTATTTTTTATTAAATAAATTTTAGTAACGGCTAATAGTGTCAGTAAGTTTCATGATAGTGTTCCTGGTACATGATAGTGTACCTGGTACAACAATTATAAACGTCGTTCCATTGTGGAACATAAGGCCATATAAACGTGAATGCTGCCGAAATGAAACATATTTAACAGAAATAACTAAAACCACATTCTTAAAAATATATTTTTATCTCATATAAGAAAAAGGTTAAACAAATTAAAATTATCTTATGATTAAAAGCACATTATTTTCGATCCACCCTAGTGTCTATTTTTTTTAATTAGAAAAGTACATCGAAATCGGAAAGAAGAGCCAACATTTGAGAGTGATTGCTTCACGTGAAATTATTCTATAGTCATCTATTAATGTAACGCCTCATTCGGCATATCTTATTTCTGAATTTTCAACAATTAAATTTGTTGACAATCCGAAACATGTGAACGTCCATTCAATTCTCTTTTGTTCAAACTGAGATATTTTCGCAAAAAATCATCTATGGGTTAAATCTGGTGTTAGCAGATGTGGATGTGAGATTGCATCTTTTTATCGAGTTTTTGTCTTTTCTTTGACTTGTCTTTAGTTCAAAGTGTGCTAGCATCTTGACCTCAACTGCATTTCTACTGACATGCATGCATGTTGTGCGTTCGTATGTCAACTCAACTTTGAAGGACACTGGCGAAATTCTCCACAAATATTTAATCAACGTTCACATGAGAAAACAAAACGGGTGGTATTTTTGTTCGCCTGAAGTTCATTAAATTTTATTATTTCGAATTATAGCACAGATTTCGGTTTTATTGGTTTTCAATAAATGCCACCATAATGATCAGTTTTTTTTTTAAAAAAGCTTGCCGATATATTTTTATGGCTTCATGAATATACATACATAAATATGTTCAAAGCAAAATAGATAAATATCCCTATTCGCCTAGGCATAATAAATTTTAAATACCCTATAAAAATAGCTTCTTTTTTTTCGAGCTGGTGTAAACAAGCAATTTATGGCTGGCATTTCAGTGCAGTCATAGCTGATAAATAGACTTCAAAAAATCGTTCAATATTTGTTCGCTGTTTTCTTCTGAAATTTTTGAAATGTTTATTTGCTCTAAGCAACAGGCTATAAAAAGAAAAATAATTTTCTATTTGTCTAAAACTTTCCATTCGGAATGTAATTGTTGAGCAAAAATAAATTTCGAAAACTCTACGTAATTGGTTTATTTGCATTTTTGCAGATTTTGTTTATGGTAGTGGATGATGGAATATATTTGTATATATGCATGTGAACAGGCCAGAAATAAGGTCAGTTACAAAGATCTAATTAATCATTCAGCATCATCATCATCATTGGAATTTAGCAGGAATATTAAATATTTTAATTGGACTAAATAAATACCACTACAAAGTACTTAATTTTTAAAATGATCCACAATGTTTGTGGAAATTACTAGATTACACAGGTCCACAGATATTTTGAATCTAGACCAACTTTCGCCTGCTGCCGACCTTCACAAAATTTATCTCAGCGTGCAAAATATTCCTCGCCAAAATGACTCGTGAGTAATTTTGCCATTGAAAATAAAAGTATTTCCTTGTTTGATGTTAACATCTGCTCTGTTTTAGAAAACAAATAAACAACCTCTTCCATGTTCTTAGCTCTTCGCCAAAATTTTTGTTTAGTTTACGCGTCATTTCCATCCATCCATCGCTGTAAAACAGTTCTAAAATGATGAGTCTATTTGAATTTAAGACTTGTTCATCTTCTTCTTTTATTACTTCCTCTAATACATGGTGTTGGTTTCTGTGCTTATAAACAAATATAGAATTTCTAGAAAAATCATACGTCACAGGAATATAATTTCGAAAACAATTAAATAGTTATATAGTTTCATACTTTCATTTAACAGAAGCGTAAAATGTTATTGATGACGACTTGAATATACAATCATACAATGTGAAGACGATCAGCTACTTGTAGCATCGATCGGCCGTATTTAAAATGTGGTCTTAATGTTTGTTGCCGCCCGATGTTGTTATAATAAAGGGTGATTTTTTAAGAGCTTGATAACTTTTTTTTTAAAAAAACGCATAAAATTTGCAAAATCTCATCGGTTCTTTATTTGAAACGTTAGATTGGTCCATGACATTTACTTTTTGAAGATAATTTCATTTAAATGTTGACCGCGGCTGCGTCTTAGGTGGTCCATCCGCTTAGTCCAATTTTGGCATTTCCACGTTTTTGAGTAACAGAGACCCAATTGGTGCGAACGGCGACGAATCGAAAATTGGTGGTCATCATTAACACTGGCCGATACAGCTGCGATATTTTCTTCAGTTCGCACTCTACGTAAGCGTGTTGGTGGTTTAATGTCCAACAATGTAAATTTGGTGCGAAATTTAGTCACAATAGCCCGAATAGCCGCTTCAGTGGGTCGATTAAACTGACCATAAAATGGAAGCGCGCAATGAACTTTCTTAACAGAGCACGCATTTTGATAATAAAATTCAATAATTTGCAAGCGTTGTTCGTTTGTAAGACGATTCATGATGAAATGTCAAAGCATTCTGAGCATCTTTCTCTTTGACACCATGTCTGAAATCCCACGTGATCTGTCAAATACTAATGCATGAAAATCCTAACCTCAAAAAAATCACTCTTTACTTACTAAGGAGCATACTGATATTTAGATCATAATGTTCTCATGGAGAATTTGTTGTACGAGTACTTGAGTTCGGTTTAACTATATCGCAGGTCCTCTAAATATACTTTTTCATCCATTATTCAAAGTGTTCGTAATATGACTTTTGCGTTGGGCGCCACTTTCGGTCATGCTATAGTATCACAAATGACGATTAAGTAGTTTTCAGGAATAATCACTTATCTTGAACCTTATCGATGTTGAGATTTAATTCAAAATTATTAATTTGTTTGAAAATTATTTGAAAATAATTTATTTTCTTAACCTTATTCTGCATGCAAAAGATTAAGATAAACTTATTCGGACTCTCCTAAATATTTTGATTTTTCGATATAATCGATTATGCTCAGAATTCTGAGAAATCTCATCCCAACTAGAATTTTAGACAACACGAGTTTGCAAATACCATATTTCAGTTCTTAAAATGAAGACTAGGAGTTGAATCAGAGAATTTAGCAATCACATGTGCAAGATAATTTTGATAATTTTATATTCTTCAAATTCAAGAACTCTTTTAAAATGGAATACAAAAAATCAACTTGTTTGTAGTTTCACCTTCAACGTTGGGTGCCAGATTAAGTGAGGCCAAGTGACCACAATACATCATCACATTTCACCACTCTTTTTTTTAAATAGTCATAACCTTTGAAAGACTAGGAGTTGAATCAGAGAATTTAGCACTTAACACATAGTTTCTTTATTCTTGGATCAAAACGATAATTATATTTGACATTTCCACCAACAAGGAGTTCAAAAAAACAATGCTGACTTAAATTTGTGTTTAGCCTTTTAGGTTGGACGCTATAGATTTTGTGATTGGCACTTGGGCCAAATTACTGCAAATCAGTATAAAAATAAAGATTTTTTTGGTCGAAAAATGAAAGAAAGATTCAAAATTCTCTCAAATTAAAGCTTTGTATATTGTTTTCTTTTATTATCCAAGTTCAAACGTCAATTGCCGTGTACTATGTAAATCCGTCTTGATCTCAGTTATGCCTTTATTTGCAAAGTAAAATTATCTAGTTTTCGTCTTCGCGTTAGACCTTTTGTTCTGACTTAACAAAAGGTCAACATTTCGCCGAAGAAAGGTAATATAACAGAAGCATCATGTGATCTGGAATCCAGAACGATTCAATATTCTCTTAAATTGAAGCTATTGCTTGTTTTTTGTTGAATAAATTCTACAACTCGTTTTAATTTGTTTGTTTAAAGTTTCACATAAAGTCGGGCGCCAAATTATGTAGTTTTAGGTCGTCACAACAGAAAAATATCAGAATTAAGAACGATGAGCTCCAGAAACGCTTACTCTATCTGCCAGGAAAATATCTTTAAAATTTTGAAGTTATTGTTTTGTTTTCTTTTCTCCAAATTCAATGCAATGCTAAAAGTAATCTTTAACGTAATTTCGACCTCTATGTTGTTAGCCATTAGGGTGGTCCTTGTATATTTTTATTGGATTATCGGGTCCACACGGAACTGAAGAAACAAATATATTATATTTTAATTGTTTTCATTACAGTTTAGATGGAGCTAACGCGGAATTCCATGTTAAACAGTCAAAAATTTTGTTGTGTAAAATATATTGAAACAATTTTTGTAGGAGAATTATTGGCTTATAATAATTAAAAATTAAAATTAAAAAAATATATATTGATTTTTTACTTTTTCTCAGCAAGTAGCTAAATCTGTGCTCTAAATCCTCTAAATTTTTATAGTGGTATTTTCGGTAGTTTCTGAGATATCAACATGTGGAAATACTCATGTATTCAAATTTCTAAAGCTAAACGTTAATGAAAAACTAAACATTAATGAAAAAAATATGAGATTTGAATTGGGATATTGTTCTAGCTCAAGACCATTTTGCATCTATATTTAATAGAAAGCAAATTTATTTACAAATGGCGTGGTGACATCTATTACTTGGCTGCAAACTACCACGATCATGATTTCGACCATGTCAAAAGTCTTTTCAAGTGGCTTCGCAGCGGCTTTTCAACATCAAACCCGGCCTCTTTAAGTAAATGATTCTCACAAACGAACGAGAAGCACAACTCACTAAAATAAATGATTACAGACCAAAAAAGAAAATAAATAATAACAAAAATTATAAGAACCACCTTAGTAACCTTATTATGTATGTTATTGTATTACAAATAAAATACGAGAAATTCTATCAGAAAATTATCTATGCAATTTCCAGCCTCAGAAATTGGGCGACAAATAATGAAATATCAATTGACAACAATAGATATTTTTATAATTTAAAACAACCAAAGTATCAGCCGATTATGGAACCAATATTCCCTTAAATTTTGATCGGTGATAGTTGGCGTCAAATTACAAATATGGCAAAATTTGTTTCCGAGACCTACAAATTTATTTTTGTGTGCCATAAGACGTACTGATTCATAAAATTAACACAAAATATTTTTAGGGATATTTCTTATTTTTTTTTACTAAAATTGCAATTTTCGCCGATATATACATATATATATATTTGTTCCTTTTAAGGAGCATATTGCATGGTACCTTTAATAAGTGTACTCTTATTTTTGAATTAAAAGTCCGATAATACCCGCTTACATGTCCAATTAAAGGTTCTTATGATGGCTACTTATGTTGCGAATTCCACTTTCACATGGAGACAATGGATAAGGAACGGTCCCCAAAGAATAGAAAAAAATATATTTTTTCAAAAAAAAAATAATTTTTTGCTTGGACGAAAAAAATTATAAAAAAATTTAAAAATATTTTGTTTTATTTTTTAATAGCTGACAGTGTAACTAAAAAAGCTATGTATACATGTATAAGATTCATTGATCAATGTAGATGTTACGACTCTATTTAAAGACCTTAAAGATTTTTTAAACAAGTTTGGTGTAAACAAACTTTGCACACGTTAATATGTTTGTCAAACTTAGTTTAAGTTCGAAGATGGGCGAATTTGCCACACCCCTATGTTAAATTAAAACCGATATAACTTCCACACGGACATTCGGAATCAGCTATATATGGTTACTTGACAAAGTTTGGTTGAAATAAATTCAGTTACAGTTTTACATTTGAAAATGTTTTTAAAATCATTTTAAATATATAAAATACCAGCTGAACCCCGCCCCTTCGCCAGGCAAAAAAAAAATGGTAAAATTAAAATCAGGTTTCATATTGATCTTCTAGCGTTCTAGCTTAAAAAAGCATTATTGTCACTCCCAAGAAACGAAAATCTAAATTTCGGTACCATATTTATCTTTCTCGTGGTCAGTAATATATATGTACTGTAGCGGATGTATATTATAGATTTTATCATATCATTTATTTCATTCGTTAATTTGTATTCAAAATAACTAATAACGTAATGTTTGAATTTACCCCAAATTATTAGACCAACTACTTAATTACTCATTTTTGTACGAGAGTTTAAATATTTATTTATGTTTCAATTTCATGCAACTCTCTTATGTTTCATGTTTATGTTCCACTGGATACTAGACTACTTATATGATTTTACTCCTTGCTTTAAAAGTCTGTAACTCTAGGACAATAAAGAATTTAAAACCTAAGCGCTCATCGGCTATTATTTCTAAAACAAATAAAACCATAAAAATATAAAATCATAATCACTTTATAACACTAAATGACCGTAAGGACTCTAGTGGCTAAAGTGAATCTGAGAACGAGTACTGTCGATTTATCACTTACTCGGGCCAGATAATAATATTCATATCACCCCTAAATATCATTTATTACAGTACCAATTTTCAGCCTTCTAGCTCTCAAAAACACTTTTGCCACGCCCACTCCAGCCACAAAATGAAAATCCAAATTGCGGCATCAAATTGATCTTTATCGTGATCAGTAATATATACATTCCAATTTTCAGCCTTCTAGCTAAAAGACCGCTATTGCCACGCCCAATCCGCCCACAAAAATAAAATCTAAATATCGGCATCATATTTAACATTCTCGTGGTCAGTATATATATGTACCAATTTTCAGCCTTCTAGCTCTCAAAAACAATTTTGCCACACCCACTTCACCCACAAAATTAAAATCCAAATTTCGGCATCATATTTATCATTCTCGTGGTCAGTAATATATATGTACCAATTTTCAGCCTTCTAGCTCTCAAAAACACTTTTGCCATGCCCACTCCAGCCACAAAATGAAAATCCAAATTGCGGCATCAAATTGATCTTTATCGTGGTCAGTAATATATACATTCCAATTTTCAGCCTTCTAGCTAAAAGACCGCTATTGCCACGCCTAATCCGCCCACAAAAAGAAAATCAAAATTTCGGTATCATATTTCACATTCTCGTGGTCAGTAATATATATGTGTACCAATTTTCAGTATACTAGCTCAAAAAACACTATTGTAACGCCCCTCCGCCCATAGAGCAATTTTTAAAAATTCTATAGCCTATAGTTCATTCCAGACCTGCATCTATCTGAATTGTAAATTTCAACTACTTCGGTTCAGCCGTTTACGCGTGATTGCGGAACAAACAAACAGACAGACAGACTTACACTAAGGTTTTATAATATTAATAGGGTTAATAGGGATAGGGATTTTTGCTTTTGTCACACCCCTTCCAGAACCTCCTACACAAGTGTCCCCATCCCTTGTAAAATGGAAAATTTCTTATTAAAATTTCTAATTAAAATTTCTATAAAGAGCTCTTCAAAACTTCAAATAAATGCTCGGAATTTTGATTCTGAGAGTAAGGGTATATATAAACACTGCACTGAGGTAAAAACTGCCATAAGTCCATTTTTTGCTTTTAAATAAATTTTGATATCAAATGAAAGATAACTATTGAGATAACACCATTTCATATTTAAAAAAATATTTTCTAATATTGGTTTTAAGTGGTTCCAACTTCAAAATTCTAGTTAGCATATATTCTAACTTTATTTACAATTTCGAAAAAGTAGTGGGCCATGATTTCTGTGTCAACTTTTTTGATGCAAAATTAAGCATTTTCTGAAATTTTGGGTTGTAATCTTCATTTGTGCTGTGGTGTTCCTTGTGTTTTAGGTGTTACAAAAAATAAACTTTCAATAATAATAAAAAAAATAGAAACATCCAACATTGATTGGAGTAAAGAGCAGGAGGGAGAAGACGCTGTGAATATACGCCATTTAGTTATAGGGTTATGGCCGTAAGTTACCACTGATGTCAAAATTAATTTTTTATAGAAATTTCAAAATGACGAATACTTGTGTGCTTAACTTTTAACTCAATTGCGTCTGAGGCAAATATTCATTTTACAAATTACAGACACTTACCAAAGTTCTGAGGGAAAGCAGCAGTGTGTGTTAATGCTAATGATAGCAAAAATATTTCCGGTTATAATTTTCATAAGCTGCACTTTTAAGTTGGTCGCACAAATTTGAAACTTTGTCATTACAACCAACCAACAGTTCGTTACGTTTTATTTCTTGCATTGCATTACGTGTGTAAAGGACAAAAAATGAGGGGAGAAAGTTTAATAGGACGATGTGTGAGGCTGAGTTTAAAGTTGAAATGCTGCTGAATGTGCTTTCGATTAGGTTGTGCTGGAAAAGTTGCATGTTGAGGTTTATTTTAGCACATATCAGGGTAATTGGGCACCTGAAGAAGTCACGTTTTATACTTTGAGAGAATATCTGTGTATAGTCATGTAAATGATGAGGTTGGGAAAAAAATTATTGTTCCAAAAAGAGTTGAATTGTTAATTAGATTAGAAGACAGCCCAAGGTCAAGCAGTTATAGATTGGTATGTAGGTAGTGTAGCTCTTGCTTTGGAACAAGATATTTAAATATTTAGAACTTGATGATATTGATGTGAATACTTTTTTATATTTTCAGGAATATCATGGTGTTCCCATGCCTGCAGCGAAATTGCTGACTGAGGTAAGTCAATTCATTCCCCGGAGTTTGGTATGGTCACCCACATATTTATTATCTATTTATTGTTTTGGAAATCTTCTCGAATATTCAACTTATTTTCCATTGTATCACTAATCGATTAACTTTCAAAAGAACTCAGAAATTCTTTCGAATTAGTCACGTATTCAGTTCAAAAACACTAGCTAATTGCAATTGTTAACAAGTTAACAAGAATCTGGTTCATATAATTCCCAATCAATCCAGGAAAACAATGGATACTTAAGAAACAACACAAACAAAACAAAAAACATTGTCATAATTGTCAGTGTCAAATAATGGACTTAGAGATATGAAAAGGAAAGACGGACAGACATTTACGATAAACGTCTATTTGTTAAGGACATCTTTGGTGTATCCTTTCGATGTACATACATATACGCAGTAATACTTCAGATGTTGCTGCTGCTGCTTTGTTGTTCTAGTTGGCGTTCGCCAACGCTTTCGCCGAGCAAGTGTCCTTCAGATACATTACCGACGAAGCATTCTAATTGATGGTTTTAATATAATGACTGCTCCAGTCCAGCCAGTTATAAAAGACAAAGAGCCATTGAATGCCATTGAGCGAATGCATGAACGAACGCTAAGGAAGCTGACATTTAAATAGAATTTTTATCAACAGATGTTGAGTGAATACATACATACCTACATAAGAGTGGGTATGTCAGCTATATAATAATTACTTTATTTCTATAGAACCATATGGATACAATGAGGATAACGCGGAATGACCTGTTCAATCCATTTGTTCAGCAGTAGATGGCTGGGAATATCAGTTGATTATTGAACAAATATTAAAAATAATATTAAAATATTAAAATATTAAAATATTAAAATATTAAAATATTAAAATATTAAAATATTAAAATATTAAAATATTAAAATATTAAAATATTAAAATATTAAAATATTAAAATATTAAAATATTAAAATATTAAAATATTAAAATATTAAAATATTAAAATATTAAAATATTAAAATATTAAAATATTAAAATATTAAAATATTAAAATATTAAAATATTAAAATATTAAAATATTAAAATATTAAAATATTAAAATATTAAAATATTAAAATATTAAAATATTAAAATATTATAATATTAAAATATTAAAATATTAAAATATTAAAATATTAAAATATTAAAATATTAAAATATTAAAATATTAAAATATTAAAATATTAAAATATTAAAATATTAAAATATTAAAATATTAAAATATTAAAATATTAAAATATTAAAATATTAAAATATTAAAATATTAAAATATTAAAATATTAAAATATTAAAATATTAAAATATTAAAATATTAAAATATTAAAATATTAAAATATTAAAATATTAAAATATTAAAATATTAAAATATTAAAATATTAAAATATTAAAATATTAAAATATTAAAATATTAAAATATTAAAATATTAAAATATTAAAATATTAAAATATTAAAATATTAAAATATTAAAATATTAAAATATTAAAATATTAAAATATTAAAATATTAAAATATTAAAATATTAAAATATTAAAATATTAAAATATTAAAATATTAAAATATTAAAATATTAAAATATTAAAATATTAAAATATTAAAATATTAAAATATTAAAATATTAAAATATTAAAATATTAAAATATTAAAATATTAAAATATTAAAATATTAAAATATTAAAATATTAAAATATTAAAATATTAAAATATTAAAATATTAAAATATTAAAATATTAAAATATTAAAATATTAAAATATTAAAATATTAAAATATTAAAATATTAAAATATTAAAATATTAAAATATTAAAATATTAAAATATTAAAATATTAAAATATTAAAATATTAAAATATTAAAATATTAAAATATTAAAATATTAAAATATTAAAATATTAAAATATTAAAATATTAAAATATTAAAATATTAAAATATTAAAATATTAAAATATTAAAATATTAAAATATTAAAATATTAAAATATTAAAATATTAAAATATTAAAATATTAAAATATTAAAATATTAAAATATTAAAATATTAAAATATTAAAATATTAAAATATTAAAATATTAAAATATTAAAATATTAAAATATTAAAATATTAAAGTAATAAAATTTCTTTATTTTCTATTACAAAATGTTGACGTAAATCTTCCAAACTTAAATATTATTTGAAATAATAACTGAAATTGGTAATACATAGAAATGACACTTATAAAACATGCTTTACATAATTTATTTATATTGTGGCTTCCCTAAAATCTTCTTCTTTTCTTCTTTTACTTTTACTTCATGTTTGAATGTCTCTTAAAACTTTTCTTATTCCACCCCATTACGATATTGTATAATACGTATGTACGTAAATAAGAAAACTCGAACATATTAAGGCTGCATGACGAAGGAAAAGTGACAAGGACCTGCTCCTTGTTGAATGGCAAAAAGTTGACTTTCTATTTCCATTCGTTATTTCATTCAATGTAATTTCTTTCTCAAAACTAAAATATATTTTTTTAACTGGAAATCTTGGTTGCGCTGGAATAGTTCTTGTGTTCCATAACGAATATTACGTGTTTGGTATTTTTGTCGTAATGCAATCACACATAACCAAATTCCATAATCAAATTGAAGAATAGTCTAAATATATATAAAGTGAATAACAAGAGCAAACTTCAGCCGCGCTAGTAAGTGCAATTCATGGATAAGTGATTTTTTTCTCTCATAGAAATGAGAAATACAACTTTTGCAATATGAAACCATAGACACGTCATGACAAAGCCATCACGGACGGTGAAAGGTATGCACTTGGACAGGTGATTTTGGCTTTATATCATTTGCCAGAGATTTGGGTGGGAAGTAGGTGTAAGAATTGAAAATTGAAATTTTATACGACGTTATAGTGGCTGAATTGCATCAATGATACTCAATAAACAGGTCTGGATGAATGTATACGCCGAATTTCATGATTTCAACTTCAACGGTTTGGTTGGTAACATTTTTATCCCTCTTTTTCAATTGTATCCCTTAAAAGTACGAATTTCCAAAAATCCTTCTATTTTACGTGTCTACGCAGTCAGAGGAATATATACTCGGAATTTCATGACTCTAGCTGCGGTCATTTGATTGGTACTATTTTTATCCCCTTTTTTCATTTTAACCCCGAAAAGTACGAATTTAGAAAAATCTGTTTTTTAATTGTCTACGCAATCAGAGGAATGTATACACCGAATTTCATGACTCTAGCTGCGCTCATTTGATTGGTACTATTTTTATCACCTTTTTTCATTTTAACCCCAAAAAGTACGAATTTTGAAAAATCCGTGTATTTTACTTGTCTATGCAATCAGAGGAATGTATGCACCGTATTTCATGACTCTAGGTACAGCCGTTTGGTTGGTACCATTTTTATCCCTCTAGTCCCAGTTTACCCCTAAAGTACGAATTTGGAAAAAAATACTTTTATATTATGTATCTACTCAATTAGAGGAATCTACACACCGAATTTCGTGTTTCAAGCTGTTGCCGTTTAATATGTACCATTTTTCTTCCTTTTTTGTCCCATTTCACCCCCTACAAATAAGAATCACTTTATGGTGCACGTTTTTGCTATAAGGGGAATGCTCATACCAAATATCAAGCCAATATAAACAGAAATATTGAAAAAACCTGCTTAAATACGCTAAAATATTAGGGATTATTATGGGTATTTTTAGTCCTTGTGAGGGAAAAAATTCCCTTTGGGCCGATTTCGCTCTGTTTCAATCCCAACCGATCTGCGAGTATAAGACGGAATATTATGGAAAATTTGAACGTTCTAGCTCCTTACGTTTAGATGCTAGCGTGCTTTCAACAGACGGACAGACGGACATGGCTAGATCGTCTTAGAATTTTATGACGATCAAGAATATATATACTTTATAGGGTCTCAGGTCGATATTTCAAGATGTTACAAACGGAATGACAAAGGTAGTATACCCCCATCCTGGAGGTGGAGGGTATAAAAATGTGTAAAAGAGCTTTGCAATGATGATGATCATATGAGGCAATAGGGGACCTAGATCAATGAGATTTCATTTATTTATTACACCCAAAATATTGAAAGTTTCTTAACGATAACTTCAATCGAATATAACTAATCAACCGTTACTATATTCACTTAAAATCAAAATTAATTTATTAAAATTACCGATAATTTCACCATGTTCATATTGAAGACAAATGTATCCAGTCAGCTGTCAAAAAAGTAAACAAACAAAAGAAAAAAGCGCCAATGAAAAATAATAAGAAATTAAAAAATATACATTAGGGTGGTGTGTTGATTTTAGACAATTTTTGATTTTCAAAAAAAGGTAGTTAAATAAGTGGTGGAATGCTTTGCCATTCTCAAATATATTTTTGTGATAAAATTTAGTTTAGCTCGGTAAATTATCAAAAGAAAAATATTTTTTTTTTTTCAAAAAATCATGTTTTTTGAATTTATTTTAACTGATTCTACGTGCAAGAGACATTTGTAGCCCTCATAATTACCTTAAATTTAAGGAATTAATAATAATTATCTTCGAATATGACTTTATTATTGAAGTATATAAGCCCGATCCAGCCGAGTAATGCCTTAAATTTAAGGTAATTTGACGGCTACAAATGTCTCTTTCACGCAGAAGCTGTAGAAAGAACGTGTTTTTTTTCATCAATTTTTCTTTTGACGATTTGCCAAGCTAAACTAAATTTTATCACAAAAATATAAAATATATAAAAATATATCGAAAAATGGCAAAGAATACCACAGCTTTTCATAACTAAACGCTTTTCAAATTAAAAAAAATAATAATTCTATTTTTATTAAAATTACAATTATCGTCAAAGGTACCCTTTTTATTTTGGAATACCTTAAATATAATGTAATTATGAGGGCTACAAATGTCATTTTCCGCTAGAAGCATTGGTTTAATAGCGGTCGTTAAAAATTTTTGAAAAACGTGTATTTTTTTGGAAAAAACGATTTTTCTTTTGACTAAATTTGATCACAAAAATAAAAATATATCTAAGAATGGCAAATTCCATTTCACCACTTTTTTAACAACACGTTTTTGAAAATCAAAAATTGTCTAAAATCAACACACCGTAATACACGTAGATACATTCATATGTTAATTAAATATATTGAAAATGTCAATAACACTGTGCAACATTTTTGAAGTCATTTCAAAATAACCATATACGGACACCGCTACATGATAAAAGACCAAAAAAAAAGACCCGTGTTTTTTTTTTCCCAAAGTCATGCACTTTTTTTTTATGGGCCCCCAGAGATTTGAGGCCTCGGTGTAATTTTTGGAAAAAAGTGATCATATTCTCAGGCTCATATCTTGCAAACCAAAGAACAAAAATTGTGAACATATAAAATCAATTTCACTTTTGCGGCTACCTAAGCGCTACCTAAACGGTGTTAAGAATAATTCCTAGGAAGTTCATATGTTCTAGAAAGTTGTTTATTGAGATCTTAGGTACATTTTTGTAGTTGATTGTTTCCCTGAATTTTCAACGGTTTGCTACCTATGGACCTGAACAGGGGAAAAAAGTTTTTTGCGATTTTGACCTTGAAGATGAAGTTTTTTTGATTTTATATGTTCACAATTTTTGTTCTTTATGACAAGAGCTAGAACTTTGCCTCAGAGAGTAAATCAAAATTCCGAACGGTTTGCAAGATATGAGCCTGAGAATATGATCACTTTTTTCCAAAAATTACACCGAGGCCTCAAATCTCTGGGGGCCCATAAAAAAAGTGCATGACTTTGGGAAAAAAAAAACACGGGTCTTTTTTTTTTTGGTCTTTTATCATGTAGCGGTGTCCGTATATGGTTATTTTTTTCGTGTTGCACTGTGTAATTTATTAGTTTGCTGAGAGATATGAATGTGGTCGACGAAATATGGTGCGAATTCAGCGGGGAGAAAATAAAGAAGAAATTTGGAAATACGCTAATTGTTCTTAAATATCAAATAAAATTTCTTATTTACAAAATAATAAATGTTTAAAGATTTGCTGTTTTGGTTTAAAAATGTTTCACACATTCTCGCAATATTTCGGAATTGTGAGAAACCCTACTCACAGTAGACTTTCACAGGCAAGTTGGTACGAAAACTTCAATAAATCCATCCGATACGAACAGATTATTCCATTTTGATTCCATTTTATACAAAAATTATTTAAATAACGTTTCATTCGAATATCTCGAGCTAATTCGAGAAATTCAATCAGATGTTAATGATCGTTGACACGGAATTGTAATTTTAATTTTTTTCTTGAAAATTGGATAGAATAGAGCAGGGACGAAGAAACAACTATGTTGGTTAAAGGCATAAACAATTTCTTCAGTTTTGTTGTTCTGCTCATTTACAGTATCCGCCCTCGTAATTAGACCACTGTATTCAGTACAGTCTTGCCTAATGACTCACCTCATAATATTGTCTTTTTTCGGCACATGTATCACCCCACCATATTTGCCCCCCACGCCCCAGTTAATCAGAACTCATATTTCGGCACTTTTTTGTTTGCCAAAATATTTGCCCAAAGATTTTTTGTATTTAAATAACCCGCGTACAAAAGATTGTGATGGAAATAATAAACGTAAATAATGTATTTGCATAAAATCTCGTATTTTTTCTTGCTAATATTTGCCCACGGATTTGGTGCAGGCTTTCTACAATTTGGCGTCGAAATATTTAATTTTATCATCATCACACCATAAAATTGCCGCGCGTACACCCCTTCCGAGGTACCCCATCATTTGAGGTTCGTGCACTCCAAAGACCAAAAAGCGCTTCCCGAATCAAGGTTAAGGCCAGAAGAAGATAAGACAATCATGAACTGATGGCATGGAAAAAAGTTTATCTGAAGCATTTCCTATGTCAAGGCCTACAGAGATCAATGCGAAACGATAAAACGCTGGTAAAGTGACAGTGTTTTTTTTTTTTAAGGTAAAAAATCATATAGGGCAGAAACTTATATTTCTTTGATAACAACAAATTTCCAAAAGGGAAAATATGTCAAATGCCTACAAAGATTCATGAAATATACAAAGTGTTCGAGGAAGTTTCTTATTATTATTTTCCTAGGCCAAGAAAGTTGTATTCCTGTCTTTTCGTGGAAACCCAGAAATCATTGCTCGAAAATTTTCACGAGGTTATTCAATTTTTTGCTGGCATAAAATTTTTAGTTACGGAAAACAATACAAAGCGTCTACATATATATTTCATGAGTTAATTCCAGTGGAAAAAGCTTTGAATATAAGGGTTATGGCTTTGTATAGGGAGGGTCATGTAACATTTTTAATTAAAATCTGATTATTTTGTCAAATTTCTGGTTTTATTAGAAAGGTTGAACTTTGCAATTTAATAATGGAACACAATATCATTCATATGACTTCCACGACTGGCTCGGCAGTACCTCATCCAATCAATTTTGCTTATTGACATAGCCACTGAGATGAAAATGAGCTTCATGAAGGCTGAATTGGCCTAAAACTGAAAATAAAAATAAAAATAAAAATAAAAATAAAAATAAAAATAAAAATAAAAATAAAAATAAAAATAAAAATAAAAATAAAAATAAAAATAAAAATAAAAATAAAAATAAAAATAAAAATAAAAATAAAAATAAAAATAAAAATAAAAATAAAAATAAAAATAAAAATAAAAATAAAAATAAAAATAAAAATAAAAATAAAAATAAAAATAAAAATAAAAATAAAAATAAAAATAAAAATAAAAATAAAAATAAAAATAAAAATAAAAATAAAAATAAAAATAAAAATAAAAATAAAAATAAAAATAAAAATAAAAATAAAAATAAAAATAAAAATAAAAATAAAAATAAAAATAAAAATAAAAATAAAAATAAAAATAAAAATAAAAATAAAAATAAAAATAAAAATAAAAATAAAAATAAAAATAAAAATAAAAATAAAAATAAAAATAAAAATAAAAATAAAAATAAAAATAAAAATAAAAATAAAAATAAAAATAAAAATAAAAATAAAAATAAAAATAAAAATAAAAATAAAAATAAAAATAAAAATAAAAATAAAAATAAAAATAAAAATAAAAATAAAAATAAAAATAAAAATAAAAATAAAAATAAAAATAAAAATAAAAATAAAAATAAAAATAAAAATAAAATGCACACCAAACCGACGTACCAAATTTTGTTTAAATACCGTTAGCAGAAATAATAGATTTTTAATTTGTGGTTTGTATGGGAGGTACCACGCCCCTTTGTCCAATTGGTCAAATTTTTCCATTTCCTTGTATTGTCATCGAAAATGATTAAGTGTGCAAAATTTGAGCAAAATTGGTTGAGAAAAAAGCTTTCAAAAATTGATTTCAAATTTTGTGGCACACAAACATATATAGAAAGTAACCTTATATAAAGCATGGAAAAATAAAAATAAAAATAAAAATAAAAATAAAAATAAAAATAAAAATAAAAATAAAAATAAAAATAAAAATAAAAATAAAAATAAAAATAAAAATAAAAATAAAAATAAAAATAAAAATAAAAATAAAAATAAAAATAAAAATAAAAATAAAAATAAAAATAAAAATAAAAATAAAAATAAAAATAAAAATAAAAATAAAAATAAAAATAAAAATAAAAATAAAAATAAAAATAAAAATAAAAATAAAAATAAAAATAAAAATAAAAATAAAAATAAAAATAAAAATAAAAATAAAAATAAAAATAAAAATAAAAATAAAAATAAAAATAAAAATAAAAATAAAAATAAAAATAAAAATAAAAATAAAAATAAAAATAAAAATAAAAATAAAAATAAAAATAAAAATAAAAATAAAAATAAAAATAAAAATAAAAATAAAAATAAAAATAAAAATAAAAATAAAAATAAAAATAAAAATAAAAATAAAAATAAAAATAAAAATAAAAATAAAAATAAAAATAAAAATAAAAATAAAAATAAAAATAAAAATAAAAATAAAAATAAAAATAAAATGCACACCAAACCGACGTACCAAATTTTGTTTAAATACCGTTAGCAGAAATAATAGATTTTTAATTTGTGGTTTGTATGGGAGGTACCACGCCCCTTTGTCCAATTGGTCAAATTTTTCCATTTCCTTGTATTGTCATCGAAAATGATTAAGTGTGCAAAATTTGAGCAAAATTGGTTGAGAAAAAAGCTTTCAAAAATTGATTTCAAATTTTGTGGCACACAAACATATATAGAAAGTAACCTTATATAAAGCATGGAAAAATAAAAATAAAAATAAAAATAAAAATAAAAATAAAAATAAAAATAAAAATAAAAATAAAAATAAAAATAAAAATAAAAATAAAAATAAAAATAAAAATAAAAATAAAAATAAAAATAAAAATAAAAATAAAAATAAAAATAAAAATAAAAATAAAAATAAAAATAAAAATAAAAATAAAAATAAAAATAAAAATAAAAATAAAAATAAAAATAAAAATAAAAATAAAAATAAAAATAAAAATAAAAATAAAAATAAAAATAAAAATAAAAATAAAAATAAAAATAAAAATAAAAATAAAAATAAAAATAAAAATAAAAATAAAAATAAAAATAAAAATAAAAATAAAAATAAAAATAAAAATAAAAATAAAAATAAAAATAAAAATAAAAATAAAAATAAAAATAAAAATAAAAATAAAAATAAAAATAAAAATAAAAATAAAAATAAAAATAAAAATAAAAATAAAAATAAAAATAAAAATAAAAATAAAAATAAAAATAAAAATAAAAATAAAAATAAAAATAAAAATAAAAATAAAAATAAAAATAAAAATAAAAATAAAAATAAAAATAAAAATAAAAATAAAAATAAAAATAAAAATAAAAATAAAAATAAAAATAAAAATAAAAATAAAAATAAAAATAAAAATAAAAATAAAAATAAAAATAAAAATAAAAATAAAAATAAAAATAAAAATAAAAATAAAAATAAAAATAAAAATAAAAATAAAAATAAAAATAAAAATAAAAATAAAAATAAAAATAAAAATAAAAATAAAAATAAAAATAAAAATAAAAATAAAAATAAAAATAAAAATAAAAATAAAAATAAAAATAAAAATAAAAATAAAAATAAAAATAAAAATAAAAATAAAAATAAAAATAAAAATAAAAATAAAAATAAAAATAAAAATAAAAATAAAAATAAAAATAAAAATAAAAATAAAAATAAAAATAAAAATAAAAATAAAAAATAAAATGCCGATTTTCACGAAATAATTCCATTTTTTGCAGACATTCAAGTAACGAAAAACGACTCAAAGCTCATTCGAATAACAAAAACTCTCTAAATATGTCCTTGCAAGTGAGATTACCTCATTAAAAGTACAATTTTCACGAGTTAATTCCATTTTTTTGCTGACGGTAAACCACACTACAGGCATGTATTTTCCTCCCCTACCATGGGATAGGAATATTTTTTATAAAGAAAATATTCAATGATGTCATTTGAGTTATTTTCCAGACTTCCCCGATTTAACAACTTCAAGTTGGCCGCATTGTGATTTAAGCCAAATTGAGCAGAACCTCTTAAATTGTTAGCAAATCGACCAGACTCAATTCATCTTCATCTTCATTTTTAATGAAGTACAGCCTTTGTTCTTTGTATGTATTTGTGGGTGTGCGGCAATCAAGCGTTTTGCGGCTGCTTCAATTTCGGTTAACCGCTGCCTTAGTTGCAGGCTACGCCTCGCTGGTGCTCCTCTCATAAACGTGTCCTAAATATACACCACGACCGTCACTACGCTCGTATATATGGGCCTTAAGAATAACGTTCTTACACACCATGATGTCCTGTCCCATCATTCCCCGTTAACCACATGACCGGCTAGCTACGTACGTATGTAGGCTCTCCCATTGTGTTGGTTTGCTTGGCTGCCGCGTAAACAATATGCCTGCCTGCCGCACAGCAACCGTGTTGCATTCAATGGAAAGTCACGTGCCGTTTGAATGGCAATGTGAGACGTTGAAGTGAAATTTAAGACACTGTCAACCGTATGTTCATGACAAACAGCATGATTTGTTTTTCTTTTTTTTTTGGTGGAAGTTTTGCATGACATTTTTGTTACTTTTTTGGATGGAAGCTGCGGGCTGCAAAGACGTCAATGGAATTTAAAAATAAAATATTTTGCATAGGTAGAAGACAAGTGCCGGCAGGTGCATGTGTGTTGGGTAGTTTTACGTCTTGTGGGGTAAAAAGTTTCAAAATAAATTATATCAAAAAAGTTACTAAACAAAAAATAATAAAATAATAAAAAATCATATATAATTTCCAAACGTCTTTCCGTAGCGAAACAAAGTAACAGAACATGTGAAAAGAATTTTGGGAATAGTTTCAGTTTTCAATAAAGAGGCCACTGTGTGAAATCTATCAGCAAATCTTTGATTTTAAACCTCCTCCCTTGTAATTAAATTCAGTGTAAACTCACCCTTCAAGTTTCTGTATAATCTAGGTTACACCGGTGGAGTTTCGAATAGCAAATCTCTTTGTGTGCGCAAAAATCATCGCTCCCTTTGATGTGTAGGTGCGACCAGAAGTAATTGAGTGAAGCACCAAGAGCCAATATTTCGGTGTTTAGAATGAACAAAAAGTCTATTGTTTGACTGGAATTTGTGAGATCTCGCATAGTCATTATGCAGAATTATACGACCTCATCGCCAAGTATTTATGTCTGTAATCTTGTCTTGAAATAATATGTAAAAGCCATAAACAAAATATAAACAACGGTAAGATGACCGATAACTTATTGATTAATGATTGAAGGTAATCAAGGGTAGACTACTTGTAGATGATCGGAAATATGTTGACGACCACTACTCGATGATACATTTCGTAAGGTGGTTTCGGTTAATTGCAGAATCGAAGAGCTGAACTTAGACATCGTCTAGAGTACTTTAGGAAGTAGACTTAAATAAAACAAGTAGTGGAACTGGCAGCAACTGTTTCAGTAGTACATCATTGGTATTTTGGGAGGTATACTAGTCTAGTGGAGGTTCGATCGACCTAAGCCGTCTGCGAAAACGAGCAACCAAAGTCGATCGACCGGAGTTGAGCGATCTAAGTCGTGGAGAAAAATGATCGACCGAAGCTGTCGGTCTAAATGATCGACCGAAGCAGTCGAAGTAAACGATTGAAGGAGCAAGCTGTCGGGGAAAATGATTGACCCAAGTCATTGACGTAAACGATCGACCGAAGCAGTCGTTTAAACGATGGACTGAAGTCATCAAAGTAAGCGTTCGACAGAAGCAGCAGGGATGATCGACTGAAGCCATAGAGGTAAATAATCGACGGAGTTGTCGAGGTAAACCATCGACCGGAATCGTCAATGTAAATGATCGACCGAAGAAACCGTCAAAGTAAACGATCGACCGAAGCCGTCAACGTAAAAGATTGAACGAATCTGTCGGATCGACTGAAGCCTGTCGGCGTAAATGATCGACCGAAGCAGTCGAAGTAAACGATTGATGGAGCAAGCTGTCGGGGAAAATGATTGACGTCAAAGTAAACGATCGACCGAAGCCGTCAACGTAAAAGATTGATCGAATCTGTCGGATCGACTGAAGCCGCTAAGGTAGGGGGAAAGATCGACTGAAGTCATTGAGGTAAATAATCGACGGAGTTGTCGAGATAAATAGTCGACTGAAGAGCCGTCAAAGTAAACGATCGACTGAAACCGTCAACGTAAATGATCGACCGATGCCGTCAACGTAAATGATCGAACGAATCTGTCGGATCGACTGAAGCTGCCAAGGTAAATGGTAAGCAATCGACCGATGCAGTCGAGGTAAATGATTTACCGAAGCCGTCAACGTAAACGATCGAACGAATCATGGTGGTAAATGATCGACTGAAGACGCCAAGCAGTCGGGCTAAACGATCGAATGAAACCAAACAAGGTATACGATCGGCTGAAAATGGACTGAAGCCATTGAGGTAAATGATCGATCAAAGATGTGAAAGTAAACGATCGACCGAAGTCGTCAAGATGAACGATCAGTAAAAATCGTTGTGGTAAAGGATTGGCTGAAGCTTTTAAAGTAAACGTTCTACAAAATAAGTCGGGTAAAAGATCGGCCGAAGCTTTTAAAGTAAACGATCTACAAAATAAGTCGTGTAAAAGATCGACCGAAGCCGTCGAAGTAAGTGATGGACAGAAGTTGTAATGTAAACGCTATACCAAAGCTGCCAAAGTAAGCGATCGGCCGGTTAGGTTACCGATCGACCAAAGTCGTTGGGTTAAATGATCGAACGGAGTTGTTGGGTTAAACTATCGACCGAAGCCGCCAACGTAAACGATCTGCAAGAGTTAATTTTTCGGCATTTGCATCCCGAGAAAATTGCATCGAGGTTAATGATCGACCGAAGTCGTTGAGATCAACGATCTACAGGAGTCGTTAATGTCAACGATCTACAGGACTCGTTGATGTCAACGATCTACAGGAGTCGTTAATGTCAACGATCTACAGGAGTCGTTGATGTCAACGATCGACCGGAGTCGTTGATGTCAACGATCTACAGGACTCGTTGATGTCAACGATCTACAGGAGTCGTTGATGTCAACGATCGACCGGAGTCGATGAGATCAACAATCTACCGGAGTCGTGGATGTCATCGATCGACCGGAGTCGTTGATGTCAACGATCGGCCAGAGTTGTTGGGTTACACAACCGACCGAAGATTAACGATAAACAGGAGTCATCGAGGAAAACGAAACTGCAGGAATAAATGATCGACCGAAGGCGTCGAGACAAATTATCAATTGAAGCAGTCGGGATAAACGATAGACAGAAGTTTTTGATCTACACGATCAACAGAAAACATGGAGGTAAACGATCGACTAGTAAGGGTCTAAATCATAGGAATAAACGATCGTCAGGAGTCGTCGTGATAAACAATTAATTAAAGCAGCCGGTATAAATGATCGACAGGAGTCGTCGCGATAAACAATTGATTGAAGCAGCCGGTATAAATGATCGACTGAAGCCGCCGGCTTAAATGATCAACAGTAGATGAAAGCGATCCACAGGTGTCGTTCGATCGAAGCATTCAAGTGATCGATCAGCAGAAATCATCGAGGTAAACAATTGGACGAAGCTGCAGGGGTAAACTATCAACTAATGCCTTCAGAGTCAATAATCGACCGGAGTCGTCGGGGTAAACTATCGATGAAAATAGTAAGGGTAAATGATCGACCAAACCCATAGGGGTAAACGATCGACACGAGCCGCTGAAATAAGCAATAAGAACGTTGACTGAAGCCGTCAGGTTAAATGAACGACAGTAGAGGAAAGCGATCCACAGGAGTCGATCGATCGAAGCATTCCAGAAGTTGGGTTAAATAATCGACCGGATTTGTTGGGATAAACCATCGACCGAAGATTAACGATCGACAGGAGTCATCGAAGTTAACCGAAACTGTAGGAACAAATAAGAGCGTCGCGCTAATTGATCGTAATCAGGGTAAACAATCGACATGAGTTGTGGAGGTAGACGATCAGAGAAGACATCGAGGTAAACGATTGACAGAAGCTGTATGGGGTAAAAGATCGACTGAAGCCTTCAGAGTAAATGATCGACCGGAGTAGTTGGGTTAAATGATCGACAGCAGTCATCGAAGTTAACCGAAATTGTAGGGATAAATGGTCGACCAAAGGCGTGGAGATAAATGATCTATCGAAGCAGTCGGAGTAAACGATTAACAGGAGTCGTGAAGGTAAACGATTAGCAGAAGCCATCGAGGTAAGCGATTGACCGAAGCTGTAGCTGTAATTGATTAAAGCAGTCGGGATAAACGATCGACTGAAGCCGTCAGGTTAACTGATCGACAGTAGAGGAAAACGATCCACTAGTGTCGATCGAAGTATTCAAGTAGTTGGGATCGATCAACAGAAGACATCGAGGTAAACGATTGACCGAAGCTTTATGGTTAAACGATCGACTGAAGCCTTCAGAGTAAATGATCGGTAGGAGTCGTCAGGGTGAACTATAGACGAAAGTACTAAGGGTAAATGATCGACAAAAGTCATAGGGATAAACGATCGACAGCAGTCGCCGCGATAAACAATTCATTGAATCAATCGGGATAAACGATCGACTGAAGCCGCCAGGCTAAATTATCGACCGTACAGGAAAGCGATCCACAGGAGTCGTTCGATCGAAGCATTTAAGTAGTTGGATTAAATGATCGACTAAACAATCGATCGGAGGCTAACGATCGACCGGAGTCATCGAGGAAAACGAAACTGTGATTACAAAATGATTGACCGAAAGCGTCGAGATAAATGATCGATTGAAGCAGTCTGAGTAAACGATCGACAGGAGTTGTGGAGATAAACGATCAGCAGAACGCGAAGCAGTCGGGATCGACTGAAGCCGCCAGGTTATATGATCGACAGTGGAGGAGTCTTCGAAGTAAACGATCGACTGAGGTCGTCAAGGTAAACGATCGTTCATAGCGATCACAGGTGTCGTCGAAGTAAACGAGCGACAGACCAAACGACCAAAGTGATAAACAGAAATCGTAGAAATAAACGAAACTTAAAATTACTCAGTCTCATCTTCAGTCTTAATGGTGACTACCAAAATCCACATATAGAGTGGGCCATTTAAAACTCTAAATTAGAATCGCCTATAAAAAAGTACTGATTTTTTTCAAATTTTTGGTTTTATTGGAAAGGTTGAATTTAGTCATTTAATAATGGAACACAATATCATTCATATGACTACCATGTCTGGCTCGGCAGTACCTCATCCGATCAAACCATTTTTTCAGTACAGCCCAAAATCCACACCAAACAGTGACTCGTTGTGGATGCATTGGCTTCTCAATAGTCACGCGTGGGTTCTCTAAAACCCATATGCGGCAATTTTGCTTATTGGCATAGCCACCTAGATGAAAACGAGCTCCATGAAGGATGAACTGAAGGCCGATCTCTTCTCGAAAAATGTTCACGTAAATTTCTTACAGTTTGCGTTCAAAACGCACTACTTTGAAAATATATTTTAATATTTCCCAATTTTGTCCGAGCGTGTAGCGTCCCATTTTGCAAATGTCAAACTTATACCTGAAAATAAAATTAAAAATGAATGTTATTCTATTTTTCAAAGTCAAAGTAATCGGTAGATCCTACAACCACTACTAAGTCAATTTCTGATCTTTAAGGTTAGGAGAGTAAAATCATAAATACCTCTCGGATGTCAGGAATCAGTTATAATTTCATATTTGATGTTTTCCATGAACATACTAAATATGTATGTGTTTGCCACACCCCTCTAGTAACTGCCATACAAATGAGCCCATCCTAGGTAATATCAAATCCTTCATAAGGTCCATATCATTGCACGAAATCCTCGTTGATTTGATAATTCCTTATGTTTTTGTAGTCGCTTCATACTATTTATTCTATTTGCGGTAGCTGTCATATAAATGACGCTATCCTAGGCTAATTTACATCTGTAACTATTATAAGAATATTGGAAGTTCTCCAAACTTATATTAATTAAATAATTTTCGATTATGAGGGTGTACCTCCCACAAATGAGTATCCTTTCTTTTATTGATCCATATCGAGAGCGTATATGATAAATAATGATGGCGTTTTACTTAGTAACTCCTGGCGTATGATTAATAACAATAATATTTGAAAGAGAAAAATTAATGTCGATTATACGCCTGGCGTACGATTAGCAATGCTATGAGAAAGAGAATAATTATTTAATATCACTCATACGACTACCAAATGAGAAACTACAATGTAATGGGAGGAGTAACGTCATACGTTTCTCTATTAGAAACTCTTGACGTATGATTAATAATATTATGTGAAAAAGAAACTAATAATATCGCTTATACTCTTGGCGTATGATTAATTATCCTATGAGGAAAATAATCCTTTTTTTAATTGATTTTTTACAAAGTTCTTTATTTGTTTCATACAAAGTAAAGATGGGCTCGATAGTTTGCCCCCATTTGGTATTTACCACACAAATTTCCCTATTCCAGTTAAAATCAAATCGTTACTACGATTTAATATTTGATAATGTGGATAGGGAAGAATTTCGTTCTCCCCTTCCGATGGTATCATCATTTGATAATGTTGATGATTTGATATTTGGTAAAGTGGATATGAAAGAACTTAGTTCTCCCTTTCGATGGTATCCTCCGAATATATTTTTAGACGTAGCTTTCTAGTAACTATTTATGGGTGAACTATGCCAATTACAATCGGTCGAGCAAAGCTGTAGCTTAAGTTATAATTGAATTTGCTCTCTAGGTCACAAAGTCTGCCACTTCCTGCGATTGTGCTACACCTTTGCATGCAACATCACTGTGGCAATAACAGACTGATTTGTGTTATTTTCTTTTACTTTTCCATTTCATTCGAGCAATTTTTGGGGAATTCTCCCTCAAATGAAATTCAAATAGACTCCGTTCGGTATGACAACAACCGGTGTGTGCATCACGGACATGTTGGAAAAATACAGATGGCCGGAAGGACAGCGAGTGACAGACGGACTCTGACAAATGTCCTGAATACTTGGCATGATGCAGCTCGGCGTACTTGAGACTATTTTAAGATGTACTCATACAGCTTCCCCAGAATTCTATGTTTGTGTGTGATTATGTTGGCAGCAGAGAATAGTTGGAGGAAATGGTCGGATGGGAATGGGGGTGAGAAAGGACCCTAAGTATCTGCACAAAGTAAGTATGAGTTAATAATGTCGAAAGGATGAATGCCTTTTAATAAATGTCCATAACGAATGCCACAATCAGGGGAGCTTTTCATGTTCCACAGCAGTTGTTAGACTTGTTAGCACACACTCACAACGAGATGGTGTGAGAGAAGGAGCACACTTGGAGCATTGTTGCTTTGTAGCTTTTCTTAACAACAGAAAGGACGCACACCCAGTTCTGGTCGCTGTGGACAGTACTCGAGTATATTTTTAGTACAATATAACCAGCAATACTTTTTCCAAGGGGAGGGCGAGCAGAAAGGGAGCAATTGGTCAAGGTGTAATGATCATAACTGGACGTAGTGATGCCTGAAGTAATGGGTTACTGTTGTGAAGCATCTTTTGATTGTTTTTTTGGGTTAAATCAATTAATTCCATAGTGACTTTAGGCATTTGTCTATTTTTAGTGATTTCCATTAACAATCTGAACTGAACTTTTCTGTGATCTCCTTTTCGAGGGTTCACTTTCATATTTCATTTTAATCACATTTCACTTTATTTAATGCCTTGTGTACCCACCCACCCACGTGTCGTGGAGTTTCAATTGCATTGTATTTCCCTGCCATTATGTCGTTGTTTAGAAATGATGTCCTTTATGTTCTATGTCCTGTCATTTTTTAAACAATATCCTTGTATCCTTTCATGTTTGCTTGCTACCTGGCGTATGTTTACTTTGCTTTCTATTTAACAAGACATTTTATACGAACGTCAATCGTTGGACAATTGAAATCCATTAAAAATCTATTTTGTTGGAAATGTATTGAGGTATTTGTAGGGATATGGATTTTAAAGTAATTGTTTCGTTAAAAAAAAAACTTAAATAGATGTTGATAGGGACGTGTAAACCACTTGATGCAATTTTTAATGGGTTCAAAAAAATCGGCAATTCGAGATTATTCAAGTCTTGGAACAACAGTTATGACATATCTTCAAAAAATTAATGTAGCCTACTAAGAAATTGTATTTCACAAAAATATTTTAGAAAATTAGAAGTAAATCAAAAATCCAGAATTATAAAAACAAGTCAAAAATTTCCAAATACAACGTTATAGACAAATCAAATCAAAATTTCAGACCACTATTCCCAAAAAGAAATCAAAAATCCCCGAATGCGGGATTTTTTATAAATTATGTAGTATTTTTGTAATATATGTTAAAAACATCATTGTTTTTGTATAATTCAAAAATTCCACAATTCCCAAAATATAAAACAAAAATATCCAAAACTGTGATTTTTTGTTAAGTTATAAATAGTGGAAAGCTTGTTGGAAACATATATTTTTAATAGTAGATCAAAAATTCTGAATTTTTCTTGGATTCTTCATTGTTTTTAGTATACCTTGCGTTAATGAACTACTAGCAGTACCCGCTGCTTCGCACGCGAAGGAGTCAGTTATTTGTTATTAGTTTTATCCGTCTCTGTTTTTGGATAGTATTTATTGGATTTTCTTTTGGTGGATATAGATAAATCTAAAATAGTAAGTTGAAAACCTCCTGTTAAAATGCACTCATACACAGTCATTTTAGATGAACTCACTTCGTATGTATCATTTTTATTATTTTCTACCCGGTCTCGAACAAAAAATTACAACCGCAGAGATCTTATATCCTCGATCTCATGCCGCCGGTCATTTTATAACTTTTTGCACATCATTCCCAAAAAGCACATATTTTGAAAAGTCACTATAGGTAATATGTGTTCTCGTTTTTCCCGCAAAAGCAAAACAAATTTTGAAATATCCATTTATGTTCCGCGTTTACGTAATTAAAGGGGTGTACATCTTTTTTATACGCTTTTTGTCCCGCGTGCCCCTTAAAAGTAAAAATTTGAAAATTTACGTGGTCAGATTCTAGCTTTAAAACTTATTTGGAATTTACACTCCAAATTCCACTGCTATAGCTGCAATACTTTAGTTCGTACTATTTTTATCCCTTTTTGTCCTGGTCACCCTCTATAAGAACAATTTTCGAAAAAATCCATTTAGATTGCGCTTCTACGTTTTCAGAGGAATTTCCACTCCAAATTTCACAACAATAGCTGCAATGCTTTAGTTGGTACCATTCTTATCCCTTTTTGTCCCACTCATCCCTTATAAGTACAAATTTCGAAAAATCCATTTATATTGCAAGTCTATGTTGTCAGAGAAATGTAAATACCGATTTGCACGATTATATCCGCAATTCTTAAATTGGTACCATTTTTATCCCTTTTGTCTCTTTCCTCCCTTAAAAGTACTAATTTCGAAAAATCTCTTTTTGTAGCTCGTATGCATGGTCATTGCAATGGACACACCGAATTGCATATTTCTAGCTACTGCCGTTTAGTCAGGACGAATGATCGATGTTTATCCCTTTCTGTCCCATTTTACCCCCTAAAAGTACGAATTTCATAGTCGACGTCTACGTCATATTCGGGAACTACCCTGAAAATTTCATGATCCTGGCTTTAGCCGTTTGGTCTGGGGGCTGATCAATGATAAGTCAGTCAGTCAGTAAAGCAACTCTTTTATATATATAGATTGGAAAAAATTGTCATTCTGTTGATTTTCACTGAAATTCTGGTTGATTTTGCAAAAAAAAAAATCGAAAAAATTCGTAAAAAATAGAACACTCCATTTCACCACTTCCAAACTCAAAGAGTCGCTTAAAAAGGGATCTAAGAACACGACATTAAAATTTCAAAAAAAAAATGGATTAATGTAATCATGATCACTATGCCTTTATTACCGTTTTTAAATGTTTTCATGAATTTTATTGGACCTCAAACTCTTTTTGGAGATAATTGAACTAGACTGACCAAGACTTGTATTTTTGTTTTGAAATAAAAAATGTTTAAAGAAAACATCAATACTGGCTGTTCAAAACTTCGTCGAAATGGAATAATTTCTCTCAAAATTTTACCAACAATCATCACCGATCAAACTGATGATAAAATTTATAATTTTTCAAAAAAAAAAAAGAATTCCCAAAGTGGGCAAAATGTGTTCCAATATTTGGACTTTTTATTAAAATTATCGCCATGCCTTTACTTACCCTTTTTATATGTTTTCGTAACTCGTAAATTTTGAGATTTTGAATTGGAATGACCGAAACTTGTATTTTTTGCAAAAAAAAAAAACAATGTTTAAAGAAAACTGCTGGCTGTCCACAACTCCATCGAAGTGGAATAATTTCTCTCAAAATTTTACCAAAAAAAATACCCAAAATTCATCACCGATCAAAATGATGATAAAATTACTAGATTTACATATTTATTATTAAAAAATCGAATTCTCAAAGTGGGGAAAATGTGTTCCAAAATTTGGGATTTTTACTAAAATGATCGTCATGCCTTTATTACCGTTTCTATACGTTTTCATGAATATTACTTTTTTTGTTGGACCTCAAACTCTTAAAATTTTGAGATATTTGAATTGGAATGGCCGAAACTTGTATTTTTGCAAAAAACAATGTTTAAAGAAAACATCAATACTCGCTGTCCAAAACTCCGTCGAAGTGGAATAATTTTTATCAAAAATTTTTAAAATACCCGAAATTCATCAGCGATCAAAATGATTATAAATTACTAGATTGACAGATTTATCATTTCAAAAAAAAAATCGAATTCCCAAAGTGGAGAAAAAGTGTTCCAAAACTTGGGGTTTTTATTAAAATTATCGCCATGCCTTTACTTACCTTTTTTAAATTTTGAGATAATTGAACTGGACTGACCAAAACTTGTATTTTTGAAATAAAAAATGTTCAAAGAAAACATCAATACTGGCTGTTCAAAACTCCGAACTCGAAGTGGAATAATTTCTCAAAATTAAACACGATCAAACTGATAAAAAATTGCTAGATTTACAGATTTATCATTTTTAAAAAAATATTTCAAAAAAATCGAATACCCAAAGTGGGAAAAATGTTTTCCAATATTAGAGATTTTTACTAAAATGATCGCCATGCTTTTATTTATCGTTTCTATATGTTTTCATAAATTTTAGATATTTTTGTTTGATGTCAAAAAAAAATTTTGAGATAATTGCACTGGACTGACCAAAAATTGTATTTTTGAAATAAAAAAAGTTTAAAGAAAACATCAATACTGGCTTCCAAAACTTCGTCGAAGTGGAATAATTTCTCTCAAAATTTTACCAACAAAAATACCCAAAATTCATCAGCGATCAAAATGATTATAAAATTACTAGATTGACAGATTTATCATTTTCAAAAAAAAAATCGAATTCCCAAAGTGGAGAAAAAGTGTTCCAAAATTTGGGGTTTTTATTAAAATTATCGCCACGCATTTACTTACCTTTTTTATATGTTTTCGTAAATTTTAGGAATTTTTGTAAGACCTCAAATATTTTGAGATAATTGAACTGGGCTGACCAAAACTTGTATTTTTGCAATAAAAAATGTCTAAAGAAAACCTCAATACTGGCTGTCCAAAACTCCGACGAAGTGGAATAATTTCTCTCAAAATGTTACCAAAAAATACCCAAAATTCATCACCGATCAAAATGATAATAAAATTGCTAGATTTTCCCAAAAAATCGAATTCCCAAAGTGGGGAAAATGTGTTCCAAAATTTGGGATTTTTACTAAAATGATCGCCATGCCTTTATTAACCGTTTCTATATGTTTTCATGAATTTTATTGGACCTCAAACAAATAACAATTGTAAAGTCGGCAAATTGCGAAAAAATGTAAACAAAATCTATTTGTTGGACAAATACACGAAGCTTCTTTAAGTTCAAAGTAAGCAGTGTATATATCGCTCTAAAGCTCTAAATTTCTTCTTTATAAATCAAGTAATAAACTGAAATTATAATTAAAAATGTTACAGGTACCAGGTGCGCTTTTTGTCAGGTTAAAGTTTTTACTTCCGTATCATATGATACGGAATCAGGTTGATAAAGTTTTTGAGGGTGTCTGAGAAAGTTTAAATTACATTTAAATGTTGCGTATACGGCACAAGTTCAAACGATTTAATATTAATTATACGCCTTAAGGTATAGTTATTTAAAATTACGTATACGCCTTACACTATAATTATTTAAAATTAATTATACACTCTATATACATAAATTTATTATTTAATTACCGCGTTAAAAAATTGCACACACAGATTCTGGTTTTACTCGACACCGCCTACAAGGAACATAGTTTCACTTCCCACGAGTTTCCTATGTAAAGGGTGATTTTTTAAGAGCTTGATAACTTTTTTTTTAAAAAAACGCATAAAATTTGCAAAATCTCATCGGTTATTTATTTGAAACGTTAGATTGGTCCATGACATTTACTTTTTGAAGATAATTTCATTTAAATGTTGACCGCGGCTGCGTCTTAGGTGGTCCATCCGCTTAGTCCAATTTTGGCATTTCCACGTTTTTGAGTAACAGAGACCCAATTGGTGCGAACGGCGACGAATCGAAAATTGGTGGTCATCATTAACACTGGCCGATACAGCTGCGATATTTTCTTCAGTTCGCACTCTACGTAAGCGTGTTGGTGGTTTAATGTCCAACAATGTAAATTTGGTGCGAAATTTAGTCACAATAGCCCGAATAGCCGCTTCAGTGGGTCGATTAAACTGACCATAAAATGGAAGCGCGCAATGAACTTTCTTAACAGAGCACGCATTTTGATAATAAAATTCAATAATTTGCAAGCGTTGTTCGTTTGTAAGACGATTCATGATGAAATGTCAAAGCATACTGAGCATCTTTCTCTTTGACACCATGTCTGAAATCCCACGTGATCTGTCAAATACTAAATCCTAACCTCAAAAAAATCACTCTTTATTTCATGTAGTCGGAGAAACAATTTGGCTGAAAAGGGGTGATCACTGTTTTCCACCTATTTCTTGATTATATGCTTATTTAGGGAAATATATATGGGGCATTCCACGACAAATCAGACAGTTCAAAAAATATTTTTGATTTCCTCCCACTAAAAACACCCCTAGACAAACTTCGAGTTTTTTCTGATTACTTGTTAAAAGATATAGCTTTTTTAAAAATCGTTAAATGGTAGTTCTTTTTTCAGTCTTTTGCTCATAACTTCGTCAATAATGGTCCGAAATGGATATTTTTTTTAATATTTTTGTTTCTTTTTTAAGTAATTTTCAGCAAAAAAAAATATTCGCAATGTTTTTGTATACAAATTTTGATTTTTTCAAATTAAAACTTTATTTTATAATATTGTTTCCAAATTTTCAAAAAATTAAAAAAAATAAAAAACATAGAGAAAATCGAAGAGTACGAACAATTAAAAAAATTAAGTTTAAATTTATTTTTGGTTTTCCAAATTTTCAAAAAATTAAAAAAAAAAATATTATTTATTATAGGCCCACTTTCAACCAAAAAAATTCAAAAAATTTCGAAAAATCGACGAGTAGAAACAATAAAAAATAAATTTAAATTTGAAGTGCTCTTCAGAAAAAATATTGAAAAAAATATTCGCAATGTTTTTGTATTCAAATTTTGATTTTTTTAAATTAAAACTTTATTTAATAATATTGTTTCCAAATTTTTCAAAAAAATTAATAAAAAAAATAAAAAACAGAGAAAATCGAAGAGTACGAACAATTAAAAAAATGAAGTTTAAATTTATTTTTGGTTTTCCAAATTTTCAAAAAATTAAAAAAATATATTAATTATTATAGGCCCACTTTCAACCAAAAAAAAATTCAAAAAATTTCGAAAATTTTCAAAAAATTTCGAAAAATCGAAGAGTAGAAACAATTAAAAAATAAATCAAAATTTGTATACAAAAAAATTGTGAATATTTTTTCTGAAAAGTACTTCAAAAAACAAAAATATTAAAAAAAAAGAATATCCAATTCGGACCATTATTGACGAAGTTATGAACAAAAGTTTCAGTCTTTTGCTCATAACTTCGTCAATAAAGAACAACTATTTAACGATTTTTAAAAAAGCTATATCTTTTTAACGAGTAATTAGAAAAAAAAACTCAAAGTATGCCAGGGGGTGTTTTTTAGTGGGTACTAAAAAATTTAAAAAAATGGAGGAAAAAAAATATTTTTTTTGAACTGTCCGATTTGTCGTGGAATGCCCCATATATATATATATATATATATATATATATATATATATATATATTCCCGGGGTTCCTAAGGGGAACATAGGGCCGTTATTTAGGGCTTTTATTAGTTCCCCGTTTTCTTACATATCCCTCATTGTGCACCAGCCGGGGAAACTCTCTTAACTCAGGCTTGCTTATGATTTATAATTATTGTGCACATTTTAATAATCAGTCTCTGCTACACTATAATGAAACGAATATAAAAAATATAAAAAAAAGCAAGGAAGTGCAACGAACAAAAAACAATAAGCCTATTTATGATAACCAAGCAAAATGTGTGGCAACTTGTGCAAGACTACATTTTGGGATTTCTTTCAAATGACAAACAATATTAACATAGAAAAATCTCTTTATAAAATAGGCATCCTGCCAGGTTGCAAGCTTGCCAGCAGGACCAAGTGAATAGGCCTATTGTGATTTTGCTTTATTATTATTTTGTTTTATTATATGAAAGTTTAATTTAATGCAACTGCACAGCACTAGAAAATTTGAAAAACAACAACTGCATCAAATGAGCGTTTTTTTTATAGCTGTGCCCTCAACAATGTCTACCAGATACCGGGGGTATCATTATCACTATCAGCCATAGCCTCCGCTAGCAGGTGTCTGCCGGCAGCGTGAAAGTGAGTGCAACGAATGGTGGGGGAGCGGGTGGTGGTGTGGCCGGGGTCTCTATTGTTTACTTTGCCTATGGTTTTATGAGTTGCGCTTTTTATAAGATCTTTTCGTTTTTCCTCATTCTTCGCTTGTTCGTACGTCCATTCATTCATTCATTGTTGCTCTTCAAATGGAAAAAATGATACTAATTATTTAAATTACTTTTTTTTGTGTATTTACTTAACAAAAAATTAATACGTTTTTTAACATTTTCGATTTTTATGTTTTCCATATTGTTGCTGTTGTTTTGTTTCGTTTCGTTTATTCTTTTTCTCTGGTATATTTCATCTTTGCGTAGCCTTTTATTTGCTCTCGGCACACAGATGATACAGTCCGTCCACACCGTGCCACCTTCTACTGGGGCTTTTCTTGGTTGGCTCGCTGCTTGTTCTCGGTTGGGGGTTTCCAAAGACCAAGTGACTTTTGTTTAGTCGCTCGATATCTTTCGCTGTGTTAAGTTTAGCGCGGCCTGGCGTGCTGCTTCGAACCCAGCAAAACAGAAGAGTATGAGTGCGTGTTTCGCGTGAAATTATCGTGGACAGAAAAAGTGCTAAATTAACGCAACAAGAAAACTTAGTTCGCGTTTTTTTCTCTTCACGAAAAAAATAATTATATTAAAAAACCCTGCTACGAAAAGGGGAAGGATGGAATAACGAAGTAGAAGAAAAACGCTTTCTAAAGTGTAGCAAACTTTTGGCATATTTCACGCCATAACGTTTTAAATGAAAAGTGTGGAAAAAGTGGAGAAACATCACGTTCAAAATACTAGCAATTAACACGTGGAAGCAGTGAAAGTTTTCCTATGTAATTCAAATTGATTGAGCCAAAGGTTTGTCTCGCATAATAAACACTTAATTATTCACAAAATAAACTATAAATATAAATGATACGTCGCTCCAAGTTTAATTGGTGGCATTTAAATGTTGTGTATACGCCCCAAGTTCAAACGATTTAATATTAATTATACGTCTTAAGGTATAGTTATTTAAAATTACTTATACGCCCTAAGCTAAAAGTAATTAAAATAAATTATACGCTCTATATTTATGTGGAAAAAATTTGAATTGCAAAACTCGGATTTAAATAAAATTGTAAATATAGCACTGTGATATGCTACGTTGTTGTCATGCACAGACCCTCTGACTCCATTCAGCGGCACTTTAACCTCATTAATGCCGGCGAAATTTTTGAGTAAAAATGCTAGATCTCAGATTTCAAATAACAACAGAGAGAGGCCTCCGAATCCTTGTAGATTGTGTGCATGTATATTTACTTTGAGGTCCATGAAGGAATATTACAATAAATCATGATATAGATTTTTCATCTACATTAAATAGATTTAAAGAAATTGTAGATGTACTGTATTTTAATGTTTTCCTAGTCTGTACAGATTATGTTCATAGACTTATGAACACATAAATAAATATAGAAATTTATTATTTAAATGCCAGAGATTTAAATTAATGATATAGATGTTGCCGGTATGAAATAGTTAGATTCAAGGACGAGCTAGACCATTGAACTTTATTCGGCGTCGTTGTAACCCCTATTAATGGCAGCGACATTTGTCACAAGAATTCCTTCTAACATTTCTCAAAAAAGAATCATTTTCAAATAGAGTTCTTTCAAGAAATGTTGAGGAAATTCTTCTTTTATACTTAATTTCAGAGTGGCGGCACTTACCTATTCTCTCAAGAATGTTTGTGATCGTCTTTAGACGATCTGTAGGGGAGAAGCTAGACTTTCAGAGCGACTAACTTGAATTGCTCCCTCATTGCATTGATTAATGCAATAAGAATGTAAAAAAATCTCTGCTTTAAGAATTCATGGCATTTGGAGATAAATTCAATACCATGATGTCACAGCACTTTAAGCGAATTTATTTTCTGACACCACCAAAATTATATCTCTTAACGACTCGACATATTTTAATGCCATTCATTGACAAAAATTGCAAAGCCTTGGAGCCGCAGCTTTGTTTAGAATAGTTTTTTATTTGTAATTTCTTCAATATATCTATCCACTTTATTATACCACTTGTGAATTTATTTAAAAACTCGAAAAAATTTCGAGAAAAATACCAACATTTATTAAAATTTGCCGATTTTACATTGTCTTTCCAAGAAAAAAGACAAATTCCCAAAATTTGAAATGTTTTAATGAAAACGTTCAAAAGCTCAGTCAATTACCAACGGATTTTTAAAATCAACGAGGGTTTTTAACATTTACTAAACATCTTTTTCAAATAAATTCACAAATGGCATGGTTACCCTACAAAAAAATGTATAAGAATTTTGGCAAAGTTTAAAAATGGCGCAAAAAAATAAAAAAAATGTTAGGATGGGTCACAGTAATAAATTGCAGGCCAAAAATGTATATTGTATAGTGTAATGATGATCTGCAAAATATTTCGCCACCAACTATTATTTAAACGCTCTGAAAATACCTCTAAAAAATATGTTTTTTTATTTTGCATTTTTGTCCAATATTATTTCCTGAATTAATAGGCCTTTGGAAGCACTTTAAGTATAAATATTGATACCTGACTTATTATCATTGGATCAATCTAAATTGTATGTTGTTTTTCAAAGTGACAGCTAAAAACTTATATGTCTTGGAAACATTTTGTAAAAGGTATTATGAACAATAAATAGAAAAAATCAATATCTTTCGATGATGATTATCAGAAGAAAAATGACGTCACTGACTCCATGTTTAAATTATTAAATTGCATTATTTTATGAATATATATTTTTTAATTTTATTTAAAATTTCAATTCTCTTTCAAGGTACCTTTGAAATTTGTTCTTTCATTTTACAAATATAAGTCCGATTACATCCGATTATATTTTTAACTAAAGGTAATTATTATAGCTCACTTTCACATATAGACATTGGTTTAGAAATAATGTCCAAAGAAGAAAAAAAATATTATTTTTTTTGCATAAAAATCCTTAAAAATTAAAAATGCCTGAGAGAAAATATAATATTTAACATCTTCTAATGCTAAATGTAGAAGTTATGGCATTTCTTGTAGAAGAGCATGTCCTCTTTAATCGATTTCATCACAAATTGTATAAAAAACAAGTAAGGAAAGGCTAAAGTCGGGCGGGGCCGACTATATGATACACTCCACTTTCTATCCGAATACAATTCAATTCAGTAAAAAAGTGAAAACGGGATGAATTTTTGTAAAGGGTGATTTTTTAAGAGCTTGATAACTTTTTTTAAAAAAAAAACGCATAAAATTTGCAATATCTCATCGGTTCTTTATTTGAAACGTTAGATTGGTCCATGACATTTACTTTTTGAAGATAATTTCATTTAAATGTTGACCGCGGCTGCGTCTTAGGTGGTCCATTCGGAAAGTCCAATTTTGGGCAACTTTTTCGAGCATTTCGGCGGGAATAGCCCGAATTTCTTCGGAAATGTTGTCTTCCAAAGCTGGAATAGTTGCTGGCTTATTTCTGTAGACTTTAGACTTGACGTAGCCCCACAAAAAATAGTCTAAAGGCGTCAAATCGCATGATCTTGGTGGCCAAATTACCGGTCCATTTCTTGAGATGAATTGTTCTCCGAAGTTTTCCCTCAAAATGGCCATAGAATCGCGAGCTGTGTGGCATGTAGCGCCATCTTGTTGAAACCACATGTCAACCAAGTTCAGTTCTTCCATTTTGGGCAAAAAAAGTTGGATATCATCTCACGGTAGCGCTCACCATTCACAGTTACGTTACGATTCGCATCATCTTTGAAGAAGTACGGTCCAATGATGCCACCAGCCCATAAACCGCACCAAACTGTGACTTTTTCTGGATGCATTGGTAGCTCTTGCAATGCTTCTGGCTGATATTCACTCCAAAATCGACAATTCTGCCTATTTACGTACCCATTGAGCCAAAAATGAGCTTCGTCGCTGAACACAATTTCTTTCTTTCTGAACTTTCTTAACAGAGCACGCATTTTGATAATAAAATTCAATGATTTGCAAGCGTTGCTCGTTAGTAAGTCTATTCATGATGAAATGTCAAAGCATACTGAGCATCTTTCTCTTTGACACCATGTCTGAAATCCCACGTGATCTGTCAAATACTAATGCATGAAAATCCTAACCTCAAAAAAATCACTCTTTATGTATCCTAATCACAGGCTAATATGACCTGGTCAAAAATTTGTCAAATCGAAATGAATATTTGTATCGGGGCTATATCCAAACATGGAATGAAGTGACTAACTTTCACAATAAGTTCTGCCAGTTCAAGTATAACGTGTTATGCTCATTTTGAACGAAATTTGTATGAGAGCTATTGTAAATCTGAACCGATGTGACCCATTTTCACCGTGAGCGTTTCTAGTTGAAATATAAAATATTCTGCAGAAGATCTGTTAAAATATGTGGTTTCTAGAGCAGAAAAAGTCAAATCGGGAGCGAAATTTGAATGGGAGCTACATATATATCTGAACCGATCTAACACATTTTTACCACAGATGTTTCTAGTTGAACTATATGATGTTATGCTAATTTTGAAGAAAATCTTTTGAAATTTGTGGTATCTAGAGTGAAAAGATTCAAATCGGGAGTGAAATTCGTATGGGGGCTATATCTAAATCTGAACCGATTTTCTTCAAATTAAATAGCATTCGTCCTTGTCCCGAAAAACTTCGTTGTGCAAAGTTTCGTTTAGTTCTGGCTACAATTGAGACCTGTATCGTGATTACAACAATAGAAAGACAGACGGACATTGCTAAATCGACTCAGAACGTGATTCTAAGCCGATCGGTATAATTAACAATGGGTCTATCACTCTTCCATTTGGGTGTTACAAACAAATGCACAAAGACATAATACTCTCGTGGAGTGTATAAAAAGTGGCATACCATTTTTTCGAACTTTCCGTACTTCTAAAAGAATAGGCCATAGCTTCTCTATATTTATTAATAAATTTTCTACAAATAAGCGCTGTTTTCTTCGTTACGATGCCAGCTATTATAAAATAACCAAAAATAGTCTGCTATGTAATTTTAAAATTGGAGGTTTAGCGCTATTTAAACCAAAATTATAAAGATCATGATTAAAAAGTGGATTAATAACTATAGAAGTTATGGGTGGGTCATTTAAAATTAGAATCGCCTATAAAATAAGTGCGTTCTCTGCAACCCATATGCGTAAATTTTGCTTATTGGCATAGCCACCGAGATGAAAATGAGCTTCGTGAAGGCTGAAATGAAGGCCGATCTTTTCTTCAAAATTTTCCACATAAGTTTCTTACAGTTTGCGTCAAAGATTCACTACTTTGGAAGTACGTTTTTAATATTTCACAATTTTGTTCGAGCGTATAGCGTCCCATTTTGCAAATGTCAAACATAAACCTGCAAATAAAAATGAATGATATTTTATTCTTCTTTTATTCATATATCTCTTAAAAATAGGCACTATTTTCTTCGATAGAATAAAATATAACAAACTATTTGTTCCGATTTTTTATGGGTTTTTCGTAACAACAAATAAGAAGATTTTTTTAAACAAAATCAATTACATCTCCTTTTTGGTGAGTAAACGTGAAATTCGCAACATTTGTAAAGAGTGATTTTTTTGAGGTTAGGATTTTCATGCATTAGTATTTGACAGATCACGTGGGATTTCAGACATGGTGTCAAAGAGAAAGATGCTCAGTATGCTTTGACATTTCATCATGAATAGACTTACTAACGAGCAACGCTTGCAAATCATTGAATTTTATTATCAAAATGCGTGCTCTGTTAAGAAAGTTCAGAAAGAAAGAAATTGTGTTCAGCGACGAAGCTCATTTTTGGCTCAATGGGTACGTAAATAGGCAGAATTGTCGATTTTGGAGTGAATATCAGCCAGAAGCATTGCAAGAGCTACCAATGCATCCAGAAAAAGTCACAGTTTGGTGCGGTTTTTGGGCTGGTGGCATCATTGGACCGTACTTCTTCAAAGATGATGCGAATCGTAACGTAACTGTGAATGGTGAGCGCTACCGTGAGATGATATCCAACTTTTTTTTTGCCCAAAATGGAAGAACTGAACTTGGTTGACATGTGGTTTCAACAAGATGGCGCTACATGCCACACAGCTCGCGATTCTATGGCCATTTTGAGGGAAAACTTCGGAGAACAATTCATCTCAAGAAATGGACCGGTAAGTTGGCCACCAAGATCATGCGATTTGACGCCTTTAGACTATTTTTTGTGGGGCTACGTCAAGTCTAAAGTTTACAGAAATAAGCCAGCAACTATTCCAGCTTTGGAAGACAACATTTCCGAAGAAATTCGGGCTATTCCGGCCGAAATGCTCGAAAAAGTTGCCCAAAATTGGACTTTCCGAATGGACCACCTAAGACGCAGCCGCGGTCAACATTTAAATGAAATTATCTTCAAAAAGTAAATGTCATGGACCAATCTAACGTTTCAAATAAAGAACCGATGAGATTTTGCAAATTTTATGCGTTTTTTTTAAAAAAAAAAGTTATCAAGCTCTTAAAAAATCACCCTTTAGCTTTTAACTCATTGAGTGCCAAGCGGTTTTGACGCAAACCTTCCCAGGAGGCCAAACATTTTTCTGGACTATAAGTAAAAGCAATCACTGTCGTACGACACGACAGGTTAGGTATTGTACGGAAACGTACGACCTGGCACTCAATGTGTTAACTGAACATATAAGCGGCTGTGAGCGGATCTATATTTCCAAAATGAGAGTACAAATATTAAAGGTGCCTTAAACGGAATCTTACTAAAGAAATTCTGTTTAAAAAAAAATATCTCCAAAAAAATTTTGTGTTAATTTTATGAATCAATGTACACAAAAAATTAATTTTTAGCATTCGGACATCCCATTTTTAATTTTTTCTTACAACATGAAAAATTTGTCAAACGTTTTCCTTATGGCTGGCTTAGTTAGTCTTGTATATTTAATAAAATTAATACAGAACTTATTGTAGATTATAAAAAACTATTAAACCATAAAGCCCAATAAATATTGTATAAATTTATATGGCATTTTATTGTAGATTATAAAAACTATTAAACCATAAAGCACAATAAATTCTGTATAAATTTATATGGCATTCAAAAAAACTGCATTGTTTTCTCTAAATTTTCCAAATTTAAATTAATTTATTACGTCCTAGAATATGTGTCAAATTTTTATGATAAATTAATTATACTCCTCCGCCGATTGTATGTGTGTGTCTGTTTACACGCACACGTGTGCAATTGAATCAACAACAACCACCACAACAATAATAAATTTCAAACAATTAGACAGACACACTAGACAATATCATAAACAATATATGGACGTGTGCTTGCTCCTATAAAAAATGCAAATAATTGCAAAACTCATATAAACAAGTTCACTAAAACTTACCCCGGTAAGTGTGGGTGTGTTCGTGTGTGTGTATATTAAATTTTAAATTAAACAAATTAGCCAGAAAAAAAGAATCAACAGAGGAAAAAAAAGCGATAGCAAAAACTATGTTTACAAAAAATAACAATAATAATAGAGATTTGTTTACAAGCGAAAGCAGAAAAAACAATGCAAAAATAATCGCACTTTTCTAGATGCATACATACTCAGTATGTATGTATGTATATATGTATGGTTGTGTGGCATGAGTACATGTACGAATGTAAGTGTGATGCTTGGCTGCTATTAGTTTTCCAGTGCACTGTGTAGTGCATTTAGTACAGTTGCTCGAAAAAGTGATCGTCATTGAGGTAGTTCATGTAAATACTTTTAGAATTTAATATTTCTGGTTTACTAAGAGAGTTAAACAGGCATTGAGCTCTCAGAAACATAACCTCACATTAGATTTTCGCTCCTCGAAATACAAGAACATTAGGGACCACTGAAAAAATAAAAAAATAATAAGAATAAAAAATAAAAAATAAAAAATAAAAAATAAAAAATAAAATATAAAAAATAAAAAATAAAAAATAAAAAATAAAAAATAAAAAATAAAAAATAAAATATAAAAAATAAAAAATAAAAAATAACAAATAAAAAATAAAAAATAAAAAATAAAAAATAAAAAATAAAAAATAAAAAATAAAAAATAAAAAATAAAAAATAAAAAATAAAAAATAAAAAATAAAAAATAAAAAATAAAAAATAAAAAATAAAAAATAAAAAATAAAAAATAAAAAATAAAAAATAAAAAATAAAAAATAAAAAATAAAAAATAAAAAATAAAAAATAAAAAATAAAAAATAAAAAATAAAAAATAAAAAATAAAAAATAAAAAATAAAAAATAAAAAATAAAAAATAAAAAATAAAAAATAAAAAATAAAAAATAAAAAATAAAAAATAAAAAATAAAAAATAAAAAATAAAAAATAAAAAATAAAAAATAAAAAATAAAAAATAAAAAATAAAAAATAAAAAATAAAAAATAAAAAATAAAAAATAAAAAATAAAAAATAAAAAATAAAAAATAAAAAATAAAAAATAAAAAATAAAAAATAAAAAATAAAAAATAAAAAATAAAAAATAAAAAATAAAAAAAAAATAAAAAATAAATAAAGATTTTATAGAAAAAGTACAGAAATTTTATTATTTCTGCAATTTTCTTATAAAATTTATAAAAAATAATTTATAAAAGAAAACTACAGATTTTTTAATTCTGCAATTTTCTTATAAAACTATCATTACACTACTTAATAACAGTTAGACAATTTTTTTGAAAATATGTGTACAATTCAGACTCTGGTATATCACTGTAAAAAATAAAAATCATCCAGGTCAATCTATGGACCCATAATTAAAATATAAATCATCATTTTAGAACCCTTCTGCATACGCGACGAATACTTTTGTCCCTCACTCACCTCCACATTATAGTATTATTCATCGTGTAATTGTCAGCGCAAGTTGATGTATGTGCGTGTGCATCATCATCAGGCATATATGCAGTCGCATGTGGCCTGCCCTCGTATAGGTGCATCATACGAAGCTTTGTCTCTCGCTTTGTGCATGTGTAAGTAGCGCATCACAACGATAGATGGACACGCTCGTTTATTGTTTATGACACCCACATGGCTGATGATCAGCTGCAAAAACAACGGCAACAGCAACACCAGCACCAACAGTACCGTAGCAGCAATAACAAGATAACCTATTAAAACATGTGGGAGCAGTTGTGTGTGCGTGCATGTATTCGAGATGGACGAGTGAGAGTGAGAGCTTGGCTCATGTTGTGTGTGTGTCTGTGTTACTCATTCTGTAACAAGTTGCACTTGACATATTGACCGGTATTTGCCTACACACTCGGACACACATACACTCGCGCACACAGCGGATATCAAATATAATGAATGACAACAAACCCCATACTCGTCAGGCATATGTACATCCATACATATGTACATCCATGCACATGTAGATGATGGAGACAAAACAAAGTAAGGCATGACTGCAATAGGGCGCAACGCAACCTATTGTATGAAACCCCACTCTGACAATAGACTGGTTCGCAGTATAATGTGAAAATGTTGTTTCCTTGTGATTTGTATAAAAAAACAAAAAATACTGGCGACCCTAGGCAAATGTCAAGTTTGCCTATATACATATGGGCATCTCCAAAAAAGGTCGACCAAAAAAATTAAATTAGACCACACTAATAGCTTTTAACTTTATTTTTTCCTTATTTCGACAACTTTTTTATTATGAAACTTGATGATATCTTGTTCTCTTTTATTTTTATTAAAAGTTGAAGTGTTTATCGAAAATTACTACTTTTTTTTTACTACGAGTGGAAATTTTTATCCCGTCCGTTTTGTCGCGTCCGTATTTCTGCTGTACCTAATTATAAAAAATCTAAGAGATAATTCTCATATTTCATAAATCTACGAACAAAATATATCCTCTGACCTTCATTTACACGTGTATACGGAAAAACAAAGTTCTCAAAAAATCGCTGAACTTTGAATATTTCTATAAGACCTTCAAAAGTACTTCTTTTTTTTGTCCCGTCCGTTTCAATGTAAAAATGTTTATAATTTTGTACTAAATCCTGACGGTTGTCAGTGCATGGCTCAATGATGCCTCCAACCCAAAATCCACACCAAACAGTGACTCGTTGTGGATGCATTGGCTTCTCAATAGTCACGTGTTGGCTCTCTGAACCCCATATGCGACAATTTTGCCTATTGACATAGCCACCGAGATGAAAATTAACTTCATGAAGGCTGAACTGAAGGCCGATCTCTTCTTGAAAAATTTCTACGTAAATTTCTTACTGTTGGCGTTAAATGCTCACTACATTGGAAGTAAGTTTTTAATATTTCCCAATTTTGTTGGAGCATTTAGCGTCCCATTTTGCAAATGTCTAACATAAACCTGAAAATAAAAATGAATGTTATACTACCTTTCAAAAAAATGTAATCGGTAGTTCAAATTTAAAATGTTTAATCTCCCACCCTATATGTATAAAATTTTCTGATGTCTTTTGGATTTCTCGATATTTAAAATGTTTTTTATGGATATTTTTATTATTATTATTTTTAGTTTTTTTCGTTTGTATTTTTTTTGGTCTGTAATCAATATATATTTACAAATGGCATGGTGACATTTATTACGTGGTGAGATTTTTAAAAGACTGATATTCGGCAAGTGAGTTTTGCTTCTCGTTTCGTTTGTGAGAATCTGCTGCTATTCTCTAGTACGAAAACCCCTTAAAAATATTTTTTATTAATATTATATTTTGTATTATTTTTTAATAATCCGTCGTCAAGTATTGTTTAATAAAATTAAAAAACAATAGGAAAAATGTACTGATATTTTTTTCTAGTATGAAAACCAAATAAAAATTAAAAAAAAATATTTTTTATTAATATTATATTTTGTATTATTTTTTCAGTCGTCGAGTATTGTAAAATAAAATAAAATATTTTAAGTTTTTTAATTGTGGTTTAAGACCAATCTCCAAAAAATCAGAAAAATTTACTGATATTTTTTCTAGCACGAAAAGTCCATACAAATTGAAAAAAATTATTTTGTTTTATATTGGAATAGCCAAAGTTATGGCGGAGCATTTTTTGTATATTTTTTTAATAGCTAGTAGAAGTTTCATTAAGATCCCAAGTATTATAAAATAAAATAAAATATTTTATTATCTAATTTATAAAAAATGGTCATAGCTTCAACGCTTATCCATAGCTCTTTTTACATGTTGTCACTGTCTTCTTCTCTATTATATTAGCTATTCTTCCATTTTTACTTTTTATGTGTTTTTTTTTAGCAAATTTTGCTTAAAATCAATTAAAAGCATCATGTTGACTAATATATTGGACCACCCTAATATACACGCATGCCTTTGTGCACATTTCCATAGAAAGTCTGACCATAGTCTTGTTAGTATTTATGTACAGATTTCTGAACATACATATTGTCACCTGAAATGCTAAAGGGTGTAACATCACTTTTCAAAATTGTAGAGGAGAAGCAAAAAAAACTTAATAATATTGATCACTTAATCTAAAAAGTATCTCGATTCTCTTCAAATACACATCCCATGCAAAATTTTATTGTTTCATTATTAAATATGATGGCTATTTTTATAAAAAAAATTATTAACATTTTTAATAATGTCTAAAATTTTCGAATTGTAACAAGTCTTGTCCTTCTCCTGCAAAGCGACGAAAACTCGAGATAAGCCCTTGCTAGATTTAATAAACTATATAGAAAACATTGTGGTTAAAATTGGATCTAGGATACTTTCAAACGCACAAAGATCTAACTGAAAAGAAAGAACTGAAAAAAAAAATCAAACAAATTCGTTTTTTGGACCTTTTCAATTTCGTAAAAATTAAAATTCCATGAGAATGTGTACTTTGGTATTCTATGTTCACTATGTTCAATCAATAACTTCATTTTTGGATTTTTGTGATGTTCCGTCCTTTTGCATTTCAGTTGGCGTTATGTACATTTACTTTGACATTAAAATACATTTATTTAAAATCAACATTAACATTTGTCAAGTTACTATCAAAAGGAATAAACTGAATGCTTCAATACATATGTCCTTTCAATAAATAAAATTAATGAATGAGCACTCGGGATAATACATTCAATGTTAGGTTCGTAAGGAGCAGCGAGGAAGGAATCGAGGATATCCTTTTACGATTAACAAATTACTTTGTCAAAGCAAGTACCAATGCGCACAGGAGATTGACAATGAGATTTCAATAGCATCGATCACAAAGTGAGGGTAATCGGACTTATACTGCCAAAATGAGAGTATAATTATATATAGTATTCTAGTAAAAGGAAATAAAAAATGTATCCATATAATATTTTGTGTTGATTTTATGAAAAATTTTAATTTATAGGTTTCAGACACAAAATTTGTATTTTTTTATATTTTTATTTTTATATTGCATTTAGAAAAACATATATAAAATACATTTTCAATGTCAAAAGCTGCAAAACTCATTAATTATGATGCGAGTATTTTACATTTAGTTTGGTCTAAATATAACGCCCCAAAGAATTTTTGCAAAGCCTTCCGTTTATCAGTTATAAATGTATCTTCATGACTGGATTGCAAGCTACTATACTTTGTATGCTACTATATATACCAAATATATTAATATACAGGATTTTCCAACAAGAGGTGTTGTCTGAATCACCCGGTATTTCGGTAGCTGTCACTTTTGATGCTTTTATTCTTTGACATTTGACAAGTAGAAACAATGCATTGAAATTGTTAAAATTCATGAAAGAAAATTATCTGGAATTCCATCGAATTCATCATCTTGACTGATGAGGCCCATTTCCACCTCGATGGCTACGTCAACAAGCAAAATTGTCGCATCTGGGGCTCGGAAAACCCAAGAGATATTGTTGAGAAGCCTCTCCATCCTCATCGTGTGACTGTTTGGTGCGGTTTATGTTGCGGCGAGGACATTGGACCTTACTTTTGCGAAAATGAGGTTGGATCAACAGTTACGGTGAATGGATTGCGCTATCGAGAGATGATTAATGATTTTTTATGGTCGGAGTTGGATGGTATTGATCTGGAAAACTTTTACTTACAACAAGACGGCGCTACGTGCCACACAAAAAAAGAAACCATTGCTCTTTTACGGGAAAAGTTTTCGGACCCTGTTATCTCTCGAAGAGGTTATCACAATTGGCCACCGAGATCTTTTGATTTAACATATCATACATTTGTGCTATGCGTCCTTCTCCTCACACATTGCATTCATCAGAACATAATGGAAGCGTTCGACATAACAACGTTCTTTGATTTGCAATTTTTTAGAAAAATGATACATCCCACCGTTTTTTAATTTTACACGTATTTTTTAAATTAAATTTCGTTTTTTCTTTCTCAATTAAGTTTCATTTGTAGCGTTAGTTTCTTGTAAGCCCATCCCCTTCCCTCCGTGAAACAGTTTACATGGTGATTTTCCTATTCCTCGCTCATACCTAGCGCCCCCAATTCCCCAAAGCAACCGTACTGTTGCCACTTCCTGCATAACTTAAGTAATCTCAACAATTCCCCGCATATCCTTAATGGCAATTGTTGATCTTAATCCAGAAGATACACACCTTCTTCTCAATGGCATATAAATCGTTGCCTTTTAACGTTATAATAAAAGCTCAATTTCAATAAGACTTAAATACGGTCACGCACCCCCGAACACTTATGAATGCGACGGCACATGGACGCACGTACACAAAATGCAAATACATACATACATACATCTGAAAAAATGTGTGCATACATACACATACATACAAATATACGTGTGCGTTGCTAAGTACAACTATGTGTCTCATTTTCCATGCATTTCCATTAATGCGTTTTATTCAGTCACTTGTTATGTTTAATCATTCATACAATCAAGCATTGTGCTAAGTACGCGCCAGTATGGGTGTGAGGTGTTCGCAATGCTACATGGCAACTACCAACACATTGGGACACTTATTCATAAATATACACGCTTACACACATGTACAGGTACTCACACACATACATTTCGCACATCCATATAGTGTACATGCAATATAAACTTTGTTCTCATTATACCACTGTTACGGGTACCCGAACAACAACACCGAGGACATTAACAAGGCACAGTGGTGCGGGAAAATGAAAAATTGTAAAATACCTATAACTCCTAATTTAATTTTTAATTTTTGGGAAAAAGGGAAAAGAGGGTTAAAAATGGTACCAACTAAAAATAAAAATAAAAATAAAAATAAAAATAAAAATAAAAATAAAAATAAAAATACAAATAAAAATAAAAATAAAAATAAAAATAAAAATAAAAATAAAAATAAAAATAAAAATAAAAATAAAAATAAAAATAAAAATAAAAATAAAAATAAAAATAAAAATAAAAATAAAAATAAAAATAAAAATAAAAATAAAAATAAAAATAAAAATAAAAATAAAAATAAAAATAAAAATAAAAATAAAAATAAAAATAAAAATAAAAATAAAAATAAAAATAAAAATAAAAATAAAAATAAAAATAAAAATAAAAATAAAAATAAAAATAAAAATAAAAATAAAAATAAAAATAACAATAAAAATAAAAATAAAAATAAAAATAAAAATAAAAATAAAAATAAAAATAAAAATAAAAATAAAAATAAAAATAAAAATAAAAATAAAAATAAAAATAAAAATAAAAATAAAAATAAAAATAAAAATAAAAATAAAAATAAAAATAAAAATAAAAATAAAAATAAAAATAAAAATAAAAATAAAAATAAAAATAAAAATAAAAATAAAAATAAAAATAAAAATAAAAATAAAAATAAAAATAAAAATAAAAATAAAAATAAAAATAAAAATAAAAATAAAAATAAAAATAAAAATAAAAATAAAAATAAAAATAAAAATAAAAATAAAAATAAAAATAAAAATAAAAATAAAAATAAAAATAAAAATAAAAATAAAAATAAAAATAAAAATAAAAATAAAAATAAAAATAAAAATAAAAATAAAAATAAAAATAAAAATAAAAATAAAAATAAAAATAAAAATAAAAATAAAAATAAAAATAAAAATAAAAATAAAAATAAAAATAAAAATAAAAATAAAAATAAAAATAAAAATAAAAATAAAAATAAAAATAAAAATAAAAATAAAAATAAAAATAAAAATAAAAATAAAAATAAAAATAAAAATAAAAATAAAAATAAAAATAAAAATAAAAATAAAAATAAAAATAAAAATAAAAATAAAAATAAAAATAAAAATAAAAATAAAAATAAAAATAAAAATAAAAATAAAAATAAAAATAAAAATAAAAATAAAAATAAAAATAAAAATAAAAATAAAAATAAAAATAAAAATAAAAATAAAAATAAAAATAAAAATAAAAATAAAAATAAAAATTTAAATATAAAAATTAAGTTAAAGTAATCGGCAGTTGAATTTTAAATGGCCCACCCTATATTAAAATCTTAGCTGGGTTTGATTATATGGGATTTGCCAATAATGTCCTCTTTACTGCCACTGTGCGAGGCCAAGGCAACAAACAGACAGACAAAGTCACGTGGCTCACTACTCTAAATATCGACGACGACAACAACATTACATTGCATTCCGTTTGTCCGTTTGTTTGTTTTTTCTACATTTCCTTTTCACTACATCTTCTTCTTTTTATTGTTGTTGTTCTTCTTCTTTCCTCATCATAATGTCTGCGCGCGCAATTCACATTAGTTGGGCCGCTGTTGTTGCTCGGCTGTGTGTTTTGTGCTTTGTTTTTACATCCTGTTTCTCAGGCCACCAACCATACCCACACCCAACTCATACTTACGAACGTGTTTACGAGTACACTCGTGGCAGCACACCTCTCTCCCACCACCCATTTGACTCTTTGGTGTGCGTGTTGCGATGTGTGTACGACGTGTGCTTTGGCTGAGTCCCAACACAGCCAGTCAGTCGGTTGTTCAGTTGTTATTAAACTTTTGCCGGTAACGGAAGTTGCCAAGAAATTCATTGATACAACCATACTTCCGGCGCGCATACAGCATCAGCCAACCGATCGGCCAACTGAAACCGAACCTTATTCGTTTCGTGAGCAACAACTACAACTGCAACTTCGTTCATAATTAAAGTGCAGGCGATTAGTGGCGCGTTGACGTGAGTTTGTGTGTTACAGAGGAAGAGAGAGAGCGTGTGAGAGAGAACAGTAGTGTGTATTTAGGTGTGTGTCTGTGCGTATGTTTGTGTGTGTTCTTGACGTTTATCAACATTTAGTTGCTTTTGGGGTTTTCGGGCTGCGTGTGTGTGTTCTTTGTTGCACAAGTTTTACATCTTTTGGCCAACTGCCAACTGCGAGTTAAACCACACTGCCAGTGAGCGAGCGAGCGATTCAGTGAGTGAATGAGTGAGTTGTGTCTGAACTTGTTATTATTATGAATTTTTCATTTGCTTTTTTCAACTACTTCGCTTTCATTTTCCTTATTATGATTATCTTTAGCAACAACATCATCATCATCGTCAACATCATTCGCAACCAACCTCATCCTGCTCATCGTCCACAGTAACTTGTTGTTTGGCATCCTTTTTGAAATTCGTCTTACGCTCAGTTCGTCTCGGTTAGCTGAACATAACGGTAACATTTGAAATTGTGCGGAAACGGAAGCCAACAAAAAAACATACGGAATTTAATTAAATATTCGAATATTTTAATAAACTTTACATAGCATTAAAAAAAATAATAAAGTAACAAGGATTTGCTATTAACACGCAAAGGAAAGTAAATGATGCAGTGTGAAATGGAAAAATAGTTGGAAGTTTAAAATTGAAATTGAAAGGAAATAAAATTATTTTAAAACAAACACTCGTCAAATTAAAAACACAGAAAGTTTATCGATTTGCGAAAAAGGTAAGGTACTGCTCATAATTTAAGTATTTGTAGTTTTTTAAATCATTGAAATCATTTGAAAGATATTCGAACTCAAATAAAAATTATTTAAAATAAACTGTTAAAAACACTCCTTGTCCAAATCGCTAGAAATAAAAATAAAAACATATTCTGATTAAATTTGGTGTACCAAAATAATTCTGAAATGAAAAGAATTTTTCCTTCGAGTTTCATAAAAAATAAAGAAATCAATTAAATAATTAATTTCCTCAATTAAATATTAACTGTTTTTTAGCCTGCAACGATGTAGATGTTGTGGACCAAAACACTTCTAAAATAAAAAAATAAAGAAATCAATTAAATAATTAATTTTCTCAATTAAATATTTATTGATTTTTAGCCTGTAACGACTTAAAAGAATTCTTCCGTCGAGTTTCAGGAAAAAACAAATAAAATAAATAAGTAAAATTAAATAAGTAATTTCCTCTATTAAATATTAATTGATTTTTAGCCTGTAACGACGCACAATTAATATATTAATTAACCGAATTGATATTTTTTAGAAGCCAATTCGGGAGGTTCTTTAAATAATACTACACAACAAACATTTTGTCCAAGGACTGTGTATAACATTTTCTATTGTAGGTGGGCGTCAATAAAGATAGTAAAATTTTTTATATATATATAATTATATATAATTTTTAATATTTTATTCATATTCCAAATTTTCGTCGAAGTTACTTTTTAATATTGGTACTATTGGTACTTCATCTTGCAAATATAACTCCTATTATGCCCGGTTAGACGTTAACCTGTAGCTGGGGTCAAGAACTACAAAACAAATATCACCTTCACAGTGGTTTAAGGGCAATCGTCAAAAAAAGTGAGTTTTTAAAAAAAAAATAGAAAAAATCCCAAAAGAAGTAACTCATGGCTGTTTAAAAAATATCTTAGGATAATTGTGAAAGTTATGACCCTCTTTGTAAGAAAATGTAATAAAGATATTGTCTACACTCAACTATACACACATTGGGTGATTCATCGTGAGGTTTGATTTTCAATAGGCTTTTTGGACAGATCAAACATGGCTCATATACAACTGATTTGCCATTTTTGTTCAGTATCGTTTGGCAAGTCATCATGGAAAGACTCACGCCACAACAGTGTCTCTGTGAGAATGAAAACCATAGCGAATCGAATCGATTATTCGTCGTCGTTCTCAGCAGCTTGGCTTATCGTATTCGAAAACTTGGCGTATATTACGGGATCTCGACCTTAAAGCTTGTGTAAGAATTGTGTAAGGCGACTTAAATTTGAAATTATTTACGAAACACATGTGGAGATACTCAGCAGTGGACCATTTTTGCAAATTTACATACATATATACACTAGGCTGGGTCGCCGTCCATACAAATGTAAGAAGAAGTTCCATTAAAATAAAGTTTGGATTGTTGTAATGATGATTTGCAAAATATTGCTATCCTAGATCAAGCCATCTCTGAGCTAAACGCTCCTGAAAACAACCCTAATTGGTTTTGTGTAAATTTTTTCCCAATTTTTTTTTCTGAAATAATAGACACTTGAAAGCACTTTGAATAAAAATGTTGATTCTTGTCTTAGAGTTACTTATTGGTCGAATTATTGGACGTTTCTAGTAATTGTTTGTGGATTTTCACAGTGACTACTGAAAACTTTTTCGCATTTTGGTGGTAGCACTTTATAAAAAATAAATAGCTGATTTCAATACCTTTCGAATGATGAACATCGCAAGGAAATTGACGCCGCAGCGCTCATTTTTGTAAAAAGTGTTTGAACATTTTGGCTGTGAATACCATCGCCTGCATTAAATTATTTCACAAAAATGGAGTCAGTGACGTCATTTTTCGTCCGTTATTCATCATTTAGGCATCATTCGAAAGGTATTGATTCCTCTTATTTATTTTTATTTTTAGTTACATCTCTTACAAAATGTTTCCAAGAAATATGAGTTTTTAGCTGTCGCCTTGAAAACACGGAAAAAATCAATATTAACGCCCAATAATTCTACAAATGAGTTATTCTAAGACAAGAATAAAAATTTTTATTTAAAGTGCCTCCAAAGGGTCTATTAATTCAGAAAAAAAATTTTGGGCAAAAATGCAACATAAATTAAATTACACGAGAAAAACATTATCATTAGAGGTGTTTTCAGGAGCGTTTAGCTCACAGATGGCTTGACCCATTGACGAAATATTTTGTAGATCATCATTAAACAATCCAATCCTCATTTATGGGGGGTGACCCATCCTAATGTTTATACTATATATGTATATCGAAATAATAGTTCAAGTCAGTTCAAAAGTATATATACGGCAGTAATCTTCAAAAAAGCTTAAATACCCTTAATATTGGGGACAGTGGGTTCGTTTTCAGCCACAGCCGTTTAGTTGGTTGTATTTCTATCCTATTTTAATTCCAAAAGTACAAGTTTTGAAAATGCATTATCTCTTACATACAGTGTGAAAGATAACCTAAACTACAGATTGTAGCTATTTGCTAGCTATCATTTTTATTACTTTTCCCTTTTTGCCGTAAAAGAAAATAATTTGTGAAAATACTTTTATTTTGCTTGTCAGAGGAATGTACACAGCGAATATAATGATTCTAGCGCCGGCCATTTGGTTGGTATCATTTTTATGTTTGACGCAATTAGAGGGATGTACACACCAAATTTCATCATTCTGGCTATATATTGGGTACCATTTTTATCGCTCTGTTCCGATTGTAATCCTTAAAAAAACAAATTTGGAAAAATATTTTTATAATGCGTGTCTACGCAATCAGAGGAATGTACACATCGAATATCATGATTCAAGCGGCGGCCATTTGGTTGGTACCATTTTTATCCCTTTTTCCATTTTACCTCCTAAAAGCAAATTTTTCGAAGAATCCCTTCATTTTACATGTCTACACAATCAGAGTAATATCTACACCGAATTTCATTATTTTAGGTGCAGCCGTTTCATTGGTACCATTTTTATCCCTCTATTCCCATTTTATCCCTTAAAAGTATGAATTTGGAAAAACACTTTTATATTATATATCTACTCAATTAGAGGAATGCGCACACCGAATTTCGTGTTTCTAGCAGTTGTCGTTTGGTAGGTACCATTTTTATCCCTCTATTCCCATTTTGCCCCTTAAAAGTACGAATTTGGAAAAAATACTTTTATATTATATATCTACTCAATTAGAGGAATGCGCACACCGAATTTCGTGTTTCTAGCAGATGTCGTTTGATAGGTACCATTTTTATCTCTTTTTGCCCCATTTCTCACCCCCAGTGAATAAGAAGCACTTTATGGTGCACATTTTTGTTATAGTTGGAATGCGCATATCCAATATCAAGCAAATGTAAGCAGACATATTGAAAAAGCATTCTTAAATACTCCAAAATATAAGGGGTTATTAGGGGTATTTTCAGTCATTGTGAGGGAAACATTTTACCGTTTGGGCCGATTTCGCCCAGTTGCAATGTCAACCGACCTACAACTAGAAGACACATTTAAGGAAAATTTGGACGTTCTAGTTTCTTTCCTTTAGAAGCTAGCATGCTTTCAACAGACGGACGGACATGGCAATATCGTCTTAGAATTTTATGACTATCAAGAATATATAGGGTCTCAGGTCGATATTTCAAGGTTTTACTAACGAAATGACAAACTTAGTATATTGGCAGGATTTGTCATTGTCAGGATTTTCAAGGTTGACCAGAAATGCAGATAAGTTTTTAAGATTTTCTTCCTAAGACATATGATACATTTTTTTCAAAGAGATTTTGAAAAAATTCTGAAATTTTTTTTGGCCTTTTGGACATGGACTAACTCATATGCATCAACGATTTTATACAAAAATAGTTACCATAATAATAGTTCTCAATGTGAAATTAAAAATGTATAAATGAATCAGCAGGTGTTCTTCGTTCACCTTACTAATGTATCCGATTTTAATTGAGTTTCAACAGAAACTTATTCTTGGATTCCATTATAGTTCTACGGAATGATGAAATTAGAATTTGAATTGGAATGTGTGAAACATGATTGCATATAACAGTGGAAATTTTGTTTTTTGGAATCTAAGACATTTAAAATTATGCAAGGAAAATCCGAACCTCCCGAAATTCTCGTAAAAAATAAGTAGAAATACATAAAGTCCTTGTGGAGAAGCTGTCTCCAAATTTTTATTATTTTGGCAAATTCAAATTCAAAATGTTTCAGATTTCTCACAAATTAAAAAAAAAGAAATACCTTCGCCAAAATATTCAACATTTAAAATTTGTCCACCCACTTGCACACTTAATCTAGTCGTGCTTTAACACAAAAAGTGGATTCAATTTCCGTTTTTGCCACCACCAAAAAAACAACACAATATTTTAACAAGGAAAGATTTTTAATCGAATAACTCTTATCTCTGTATGGCCATCAACATGACTGGCCGTCCTAATGAATCACCTGTCAGTCACTCGCCCAGTCAGTCCAACCAACCAGCCAGCAACACATCAAATGCAAATGACTGAAGCACTGGCAACAACGCCAAAGGCTTTCGTGGAAAACTGAGTGTGAAATTCGCACTGTGCCATAAACATTCTGCAATAGTTGTTCGTCCGTTCGTTCGTCCCTCCATTTCGTTGGTCGAACATGGCCAAGAGTAATAAATAATCGTAGTTGGCCATTGTTTGCTTATTTTTCAACAACAACTAGTTGTTGCCCAGGCCAGCCAGTCTATAGTTTGTGCTTGTGCTTCATCACTCTCAGTTAAAATCGTTAAAGTATGTTTTCGCCGAATCAATGCGGATGGACGTTTGGACGTTTGTAAAGGGTGATTTTTTAAGAGCTTGATATCTTTTTTTTTTTTTAAAACGCATAAAATTTGCAAAATCTCATCGGTTCTTTATTTGAAACGTTAGATTGGTCCATGACATTTACTTTTTGAAGATAATTTCATTTAAATGTTGACCGCGGCTGCGTCTTAGGTGGTCCATCCGCTTAGTCCAATTTTGGCATTTCCACGTTTTTGAGTAACAGAGACCCAATTGGTGCGAACGGCGACGAATCGAAAATTGGTGGTCATCATTAACACTGGCCGATACAGCTGCGATATTTTCTTCAGTTCGCACTCTACGTAAGCGTGTTGGTGGTTTAATGTCCAACAATGTAAATTTGGTGCGAAATTTAGTCACAATAGCCCGAATAGCCGCTTCAGTGGGTCGATTAAACTGACCATAAAATGGAAGCGCGCAATGAACTTTCTTAACAGAGCACGCATTTTGATAATAAAATTCAATAATTTGCAAGCGTTGTTCGTTTGTAAGACGATTCATGATGAAATGTCAAAGCATACTGAGCATCTTTCTCTTTGACACCATGTCTGAAATCCCACGTGATCTGTCAAATACTAATGCATGAAAATCCTAACCTCAAAAAAATCACTCTTTATATACTAAATCTACAAATATTTCCTGAATTTTTATTGGACCTATTGTTAAACAAAAACAGGCATCACCGCACTGCACCACACCGCCATTAATTTCAATTTTATTAGCATTCAGCTTAAATCTCTTTTGAGCTTTTTATACACTAAATGAATTATGGCAGTTGATTGATTTGTACGGGAATATGATGTTGGCGGGAAATTATGTTAAATTTTTTGTGTATTTTTTTTTGGAGAAAAGTGATGACATTGTTTGTAATTAAGGAAGAGGTTGGGTTAGGTTAATGTGAACTCTCAGGCATTGATTTGTGGTGGGCGTGCATTGTCTCCAAAGATGTCAATTTTGACTAAAGAAGCCTTTAAGATGAAATTAAAGCTGAACATTATTTTGTTCGAAAGCATTTAATATTTTCGAAATGTCGATAGTACTCTATTCAGTATTAGTGAAATAGAAATAGTAAATAGTAAATTTGATTAGTAAGAGTGAAATAGGTTAAATAATGGCTGTAAAATCAACAAGTAAAACTTTATATACCCTCCACCATGTATTGCATTCCACAGAGGCTGTCGAAGTGCAGTAATATTACAGGAAAATATATATTTTTTTTAATATAGCCTAACCAAAACAAATACAAATATTGAAAATATAATTTTATATATAAATATAATATTTTTATTATTTCAAACCACGCATATAAGGCAATTGAATTCAAAATATAAATATTATATTATATTTATATTTTCAAAAAAGCTTAAATACCTTAAATATTGGTAGATAGTTAGTTGTTAGTTGTATTTCCATTCTATTTTAAATTCCAAAAGTACAAATCTTGAAAATCCATTAGCTCACGTACATAGTGCAAAATAACCTAACTTCATGATTCAAACTATTTGGCGTAAAAGTAAAATAGAACGAATTAGGAAAATTCTTTTTATTTTGCCTATCTATGCTATCAGAGGAATGTATACACCGAATTCCATGATTCTAGCTGTTGCCATTTGGTTGGTACCATTTTTATCCCCTTTTCCCTATTTTATCCCTTAAGATTATGACTTTGTAAAATATATTTATTTTACGTGTCTACGCAATTAGAGAAAATTGGATAGTGTTATCAATAGTGTTTCCTATGAAGATCTGAAAGAAAATTTCAAAAAAATATTTTTGATTAAATACGCAAATTGCTACTTATATTTTATTTATATCTACAGCTTTCGTTTATTCGGTGACTTATAGTGAAATTTGACGTAGAATATTTTTATGTTCACATCATCCCCCTTACAATTCAGTTTTCTGGGACAATTTAGCACCAATTCGGAAAAAGTACGAAATTAACCCTAAAATAAATTTTTAAGTTTTGTCATATTTCTGGCATTTAAGTGTAGTTTTCAGTTTTGGTATATTCAGAGACTTATAGTAGAATTTGATGGCAAATATTTTTGTAGAACATTTTAACCCATTAAACCCCTGTTTTAGGGGTGTTTTTTACCCTTCTGCACAAAAGGAACCAAAAAGACCACTATATTGAGGAGCTAGAGGGTTTAAATGTTCCACAAAAATACTCCTCGTAGTGTTCTAAGTAATATTGCTGAACACTTCCTATACTTAAAATGTAAGGATTATAAGGTTTCCTATGCCGTTCCATCAAGAACTAAAAGAAAAACTTAAAAAATAAATTATTTATTAAATACCTGAATTGATACTGATATTTTATTTATATATATTATATCTACAGATTTCCGTTGGTCGATGACTTATAGTGAAATCTGATGTAGAATATTTTTGCCATTTACACCACCCCTCTAAAATTCAATTTTGTGGAATAATTTCGCACCAATTCGGAAAGAGTACGAAATTAACCCTAAAATGAATTTTAAGAATTGATTTATTTCTGGCATTTAAGTTTAGTTTTGAGCTTTGGTGTTTGCAGAGACTTATAGTAGATGGCAAATATACTTGTAGAATATTTTGAACCATTAAACCCCTGCTTTAGGGGTGTTTTTTTAACAAAGTAATATTGCTGAACATTATGTATAAAATACGTAAAATGTAAGGATCACAAGTTTTATTATGGCGATTCATCATAAGAATTCATCATTGGGGTGTTTTTTTACCCTTTGGCACAAAAGGGACCAAAAAGACCTCTACATTGAGGAGATAGAGGATTAAAATGTTCCACAAAAATTTTCCTCGGATCACGAAGGCGATTCATGGAAGATGTTTAAAGGATGTTTTTACCCTTTGGTACAAAAGGTACCAAAAAGACCCCTATATCGAGGAGCTAGATGCTTAAAATGTTCTACAAAAATGTTCCTCGTATTTTTCTAAGTAATATTGCTGAACACGTCCTATACTTAGAATGGAAGGATCACAAGGTTTCCTATGGCGATTCATAGAAGATGTTTAAAGGGTGTTTTTACCCTTTGGTACAAAATGTACCAAAAAGACCCCTATATCGGGGAGCTAGATGGTTAAAATGTTCTACAAAAATGTTCCTCGTAGTGTTTTAAGTAATGAACACATCCTATACTTAAAATGGAAGGATCACAAGGTTTCGTATGGCAATACATCATAAGAATTTATCATAAGGGTGTTTTTTACCTTTGGCATAAAAGGGACCAAAAAGTTCCCTATATCGAGGAGCCAGAGGGTTAAAATGTTCCACAAAAATGCTTCTCGTAGTGTTTTAAGTAATATCGCTGAACACATCCTATACCTAAAATGTTAGAATCACAAGGCGATTCCTATGGCGATTCATCATAAGAATGCGCTAAAGGATAAACATATTTTTTTTTTTGGAAAACCTAAACAACAAATGGGGCGAAATTCGAAATCTTAGTTGGCTTTATTTTATTTTTTTTTTTAAATAAAATATTTCCATTAATATACAAATTGCTAACTAGTCAACAAAAACTTCGCAATAACAAACAGAACATATCCTTGTCATTTTTTGCCTTTACCACCCTCCCAAATTTAATAAACATCTGATTATCTATTCAAAGACCTTAAAGCTCAGAAGTTATCCCCCATCATTTATGACACACAAATCAATTCAATCCCTACGCAGTTTTGCTTTTTATGTCGGTCAATCAGAAAACATGCCAAAAATTCAAAGCGAAGGAGGAGTAGATTCTTTCACTCTAATAACATGCTTGCGACCATGGGCGAAGCTAACACAATAGGGTTGTTAACATATGTCTTCGATAATCCGCCATCCTCTCCCTACCGCCCTCCCTCCCCCTCAGTTTCACATATCAATCCAATAATTGATAGGCTGATATGAACGTCACAACACAACACATATGGACGTGGAAGGCACTTGATGATAACATATTATGGCAAATAAAATATGTTTATTATGATTCTATTCCTATGTGATGTGAGTGATATCAACAGTAAATAGGAATCATTTAATTAAAATGATAAAATGATCAGATACTCAAGTACAGTACACACAGATAAACAGAACACTAGACTTGCCAAAAACATAAACAATGAAAACAACAAGAAACAATAGACAACTTTATAAACGACATAGGGCGGGTTAGGCAATTTTTCTATAACTTTTGTGTTGCTGCTTTGAGGTGTAGCCGAAGTGCCGAAGTTTGAGTGCTGGCCTAGGTCAAAAGCCACTGGGATCAGTGACACAGTGTTTCTAATTTCATCTGGAATAAAATTGATCGGTTTGACGTAGACGAAGGATGAAAGTTAGGAAATTTTTTTATAAATTTTGTGTTGCTGCTGTGAGGTGTACACGAAGTTTGAGTGCTGACCTGGTCAAAAGCCTTTGGGAGTAGTGGGTAGTAGGATAGAAGAACGGACAACCGGTGGACAGAAAAAAATAACGAGCCCAGCCAAAAGATAGCATCCGAAGAAGTGAAAAAGGTGCTCATTTTGTGATTCGGAAGTAGTGAAAATTGGGATCTTCACCAATGAATTTAACATGGAGTTGTCATTGGAGGAATGTCCTTTATTTTGAAAGGCTTAAAAGTTATTTTAAAGCATTAGTTGCAAAAGATTCACTTGTTTACTAGTTTCCATTTCTGTTTTAAAAATCCGCCGCCACCAGTGTAGCGAACAGCGAACATTCTGGTTTACTAGGGCACTTTAACCGTCTCAACTATCTGCTCTTGTGAGTGGCGAAAAAATAAATCATTTTATTCGGTAGAACTGACAATAGGAAACTTAACAACAATATATTGCAAAAAAATATTAAATTAAATTAGTATTAAATAAATTAAGACTTCTTAATATTTCTGATATTATTTAGTATTAATAATTAATATTTTAAGTATACTAATAAGGCAATAAATTTGTATTTTTTAAACAAAACTGATCAAATTATACAAAATTTAACTTTGTTTATTTATAAAAGTAATAAAAACACAGTCACAATTCGAACCCGAGACCGAGAAATCGTTCCCATTCACTTGTGAAAATGCTATTCGTAAAATGTTACGGGATATTAACATATTGTTATTGATTTTCTCGAAAAAAAAGGTCAAATTTACCCATAAAGAGAGGAGCTACAGTGTAAAGATCTTCCTCAAAAATGATCCTCATAAAATTACACAATTCTCCCTTCTAATTATGAAATATAACGATTTCAAATATACAATTGTCAGCTGGATTTTCATGGTTGTATAGAAATGCAAATAATTTTTTAAGATTTTTTTCGTTTGAAATTCTTTTCAAAGAAGAATATTTCCGGAGATTTTCAAAAAATCGTGAAATTATTTTTCGCCGCTTGGACGTGGAATATTCATTCACATGCACTAACGATTTTGTCTGAAAATAGTTACCATAAGGTGATTCCATTGGAACGGACGGCGTTTTATATATTGGAGATATACAAGAATCTAGAGCGTCACGGGTGTGACCTTAGTTTTGAAGAAAATCTTGAGGTTTTACTTACTTGCTTGAATTCTTTAATGTTATTTCATTACATGACTTTATTCATCTTAGCTGATCAAGAGAGTAGTTCATACAACTTTATCTAAAGCATACGTTACCGACATCTCTTTATGAATATGGTAAATATATGATATTTATATTGTAACGGGCGTGAAATTGTGATGAAAATTCTGTTAAGACACTAGTCTATATCTGGAAAAGGATATCATCAGACCTATTGTTGTCCTTATTTTTTTAAATATAATCAAAAATATGTATTATGGAAAGTATAAACTTTACGATTTCTTTTTAAATTATAAATTGTGCTTTTTAAAATTATATATTGATTTTGAAAATTTGTCGAAAAAGGGCACTTCACGTGGAATCATCCCATGATAGTACTCAATGTCAAATTTAAAAATTTATAACTGAACCACCAGGTGTTCTTTCACCAATGTATCGGTTTTCGTATACTAATGTATCGGATTTTGATTGGGTTTCAACTGAAACTTCCAAAAATGCTTCTGAGCTTTGTACGTAAAGAGTGATTTTTTTGAGGTTAGGATTTTCATGCATTAGTATTTGACAGATCACGTGGGATTTCAGACATGGTGTCAAAGAGAAAGATGCTCAGTATGCTTTGACATTTCATCATGAATCGTCTTACAAACGAACAACGCTTGCAAATTATTGAATTTTATTATCAAAATGCGTGCTCTGTTAAGAAAGTTCATTGCGCGCTTCCATTTTATGGTCAGTTTAATCGACCCACTGAAGCGGCTATTCGGGCTATTGTAACTAAATTTCGCACCAAATTTACATTGTTGGACATTAAACCACCCACACGCTTACGTAGAGTGCGAACTGAAGAAAATATCGCAGCTGTATCGGCCAGTGTTAATGATGACCACCAATTTTCGATTCGTCGCCGTTCGCACCAATAGGGTCTCTGTTACTCAAAAACGTGGAAATGCCAAAATTGGACTAAGCGGATGGACCACCTAAGACGCAGCCGCGGTCAACATTTAAATGAAATTATCTTCAAAAAGTAAATGTCATGGACCAATCTAACGTTTCAAATAAAGAACCGATGAGATTTTGCAAATTTTATGCGTTTTTTTTTTAAAAAAAGTTATCAAGCTCTTAAAAAATCACCCTTTATAATCAAAAATATGTATAATGAGAAGTATAAACTTTACGAATTTGTATCGGTGTTTTTTAAAATTATAAATTGATTTTGAAAATTTGTCGAAAAAAAGATAGCTTTACGAGGAATCACCCCATAATAATAGTTCTCAATGTCAAATTTAAAAATTTATAACTGAACCAGCAGGTGTTCTTTCACCAATGTATCGGTTTTCGTATACTAATGTATCGGATTTTGATTGGTTTTCAACGGAAACTTCCAAAAATGCTTCTGAGCTTTGTACGTACATTTCCATATTTTTGTTGAAATCTGAGAAACTGCTGAAAATTCTACACTGAAATTTTCAGATGTACCTATAAGCCGAGAAAAATTAAAAAGTGTTTGATTCAATATTTAAAAAAAAAACAATATTTTTTTTTTGAGGAAAAAAATATTATTTTTAAATCAATATTTTTTTGAAGGAAAAAAATATTTTTTTTAATTCAATATTTTTTCTGAAGAAAAAAAATATTTTTTTAAATTGAAAATTTTTATGGAAAAAATAGGTAAGCTATAAGCTGAGAAAAAAGATAAAAAAATATTTTTTGAGGAAATTTTTTTTTAGAAAACTTTTTTGCAAAAAATATCAATATTTCTTCAAAAAAAACAATATTTTTTGAGGCAATATATATATATATATATTTTTAAATTTAAGCTGAGAAAAAAAATAAAAATATATTTTTAAAATAAATTTCAATATTTTTGATGATTTTTTTTTCAATAAATTAAAAAAAATATGATTTGAACTGGGATATTGTCCTGGCTCAAGACCATTTTGCATCTATATTTAATAGAATGCAAATTTATTTACAAATGGAATGGTGACATTTATTACTTACTGACCAAAAAAAATACAAACGAAAAAAACTAAAACAAATGAGCGTTGGCACGGCAGAAGTATTGCTGGGTAACTATACCTGCATATACACATACTTACATATGCAACTCAATGAGATGCTTGTAAGATGGCATGTGTACTTTATTACTTGGTGCGATTTTTTAAACGTAAATTCGGCAAGTGAGTTGTGCTTCTCGTTCGTTAGTGACAATCATTTCATTATAGAGGCCGGGTTTGATGTTGAAAAGTCGCTGCGAAGCCGCTTGAAAAGACTTTTGACATGATCGTGGTAGTCTGCAGCCAAGTAATAAATGCCATCATGCCATTTGTAAATAAATTTGCATTCTATTAAATATAGATGCAAAATGGTCTTGAGTCAGGACAATATTCCAGTTCATATCAAATATTGATTACAGACCAAAAAAAATACAAACGAAAAAAACTAAAATAAAAAAATTAATATATTTTTTTAATTTTAAATTTTTGCTCTCGTGATGAATATTATTAAGTTCACAGATGTAGCTATGCGCTGAGAAAAAATAGAAGTTTTTTTTTTTCAAAAAAAAATCAATATTTTTTTGAGGAAAAAAATATTTTTTTAAGTTTTCAGTTGTTTTCTGATGAATAATAAATTCAGTATGTGCCCGCCAATAAGAAATAAATAAGAACCAGCGAGTGCGACGATTTGCTAAAGTCATCTCTGGATAGCTTTCATATTAGACTGTTAAGAACAAACTTAAGTAGTCTATATTAAATTCTATTGTCTTTTCGAATTATCATGAGAGTTTGATAAATTATTTGCAGGAAGTCGTATAACAAATATGAGAAATTTCCAAAAAAAATATGGACTAAAATTTCCACTCAGAAAGATTATAGCTACATATAAGCTGAGAAAAATAAAAAAATATTTTTTTAAATAAATTTCAATATATTTTTTTCTTTAAGGAATGATGCTATGAGGAAAATGCTGTAAAAAAAACTACTGAATATTTTCTCAAATTTCTTTTTTTATTTGAAAGTACAATCCTTCCGGTTAATAATGGAATATAATTTCATTCAAATGGCTGCCTCGGCTGGCCATGCAGTAGCCTACACGATCGGTCCAATTTTTAAGCAAATTATCGATTGTGTGCAGCTATATTTCACCAATGGCTTCACGAATATTGTCCTTTAAAGCGTCAATTGTCTCTGGCTTGTCGGCGTAACACTTATCTTTGAGGGCGCCCCACAAATAATAGTCCAACGGTTGAATAGTTGAAAAAAAAAACGTTAGATTGCGGACCCTTTATTATTTTTTAAATCTATATTTTTTGGGGAAAACATTATTTTCTTAATTTCCAGTTAAATTTTTTGCTCTCATGAAAAATAGTAGACATTTACAACAAAATAAACGATTGAATATTAAGGGTTTTTAATGCAGCCAAATAAATGAAAACTTGACGACAACAACAAAAACCATTCTATGAAGAAATTCGCAGAATTAATTTAGCCAAACCGGAAATGAAACTATAACTTCAATTTTGCCAAGCAATGATAAATGAACTCTTTTGGTAGAAACTAAATTTAATTTGCCTTTTACCTAGCAACTCTCACTACTTACATCAATTTATTCACAAATTTGGCCACAAGATTCGAGATATAAAAAAACTTGACTTTTTAATTTTACCCAGAATTTCTGACCGAACTTTCTGACCTTTTTTACGAAATATTATTTCATACTCTCACTGGCAACCAACCAAGCAGGACATGTGAAAAATGTAAAATATGTAAATATGTAACATGCGGGAAAATACAAACACCCTCCAAACATATGACATCCACTTCCATATTCAATTTCCCCGTTAACATTCCTTTGAATCGTAAGCTTTACAATTACTTGTATTTGTGATTATATTTTTGCTGATTCTCTATCTCTCTCTTACTCCTGGTGTTTTAGTTGTGATGCAACATTAAATTGTGTGTCAGTCTACGGAAACGGAACCATAAACTGGAGCAGGAACGTTTCATCTACACTCAGAGAAATTGGTGTTAATTTAATTTTTTATCTTTTGAACTTAATATATTCTTCAATATTTAATCAAAGTCAAATATGAAATTGATTTAAGGAAAACATATTTGTGGTTTAAACATCTTTGATAATGATCTCAAAATTCACTTTTTTCCAAATATTGATCATTTGTAAAATTATTGACCCCATACTTGCCAAATCTGTTTGCTGTAGTTGCAAAAATCACTCGTAAATTCACTGAACTCCAAATGCGACAATTTTGACAATTAACAAAGCCAGAATAATGAAAATAGAACAGAAGATGATATTGTTCGTAAAAGCTTCGTTATTTTCGAAATAAAAATAATTATTTTTATAATTTTGAAGCCTCCAGTCGAAATGGGTACCCAACAGTGATACGATATTAAATTTTGGAAGCACTTCATTAAATTACAATCAAATTTCAATGACAAGTTTACACTTTATTTAAGTAATTCTATGATGTTGAAATTTCCCCCAGATTTATGACATTTTAAACTCATTTTTATCTGTCAGTGTAACGCCACTGAAGTTGAAACTACGACGTTCGTACTCGTGCCACATTTGGTAGGACTGAAAATATTTGTTGCAGGCAAAAATAAAATGCCTCAACCATATCATTGCAACAACATTATTTTCTCGTTAATTTGTTGAGCGCCAAAACGAGGGAGAGGGCAGATGCCGCAAATGCCATCATATCTGCAGTTGGAGTGTCGAAGGAAGGAGCTATTTGAATGTGACCATTTTAAAGGAATGTTTCACAATCATGGCAGCAGGTTTAAGATGTTGAAAGCGGCTTACTTGGAAACTATGAAGCACAGAAATACTTGCAGATATTTAAAAAGAAAGGAAAAAGCGTATAATTCTCTGAAAATAAAAATAGCGATGAAGGTTGAGTGAAAACTAAAATAAGGCACTAAGCAAATGTGTCATTGAATACTTTCCTCATAACGTCCTAATGAAATATCTTGTAAAAATACTATGAAAAAATGGTTTGCTATACAATAACCTCCATAATGTTTATTGCATTCTGAGGACCATACGAAAATATATAACATTTAAATTCATGTGGACAATTTCATTCAAGTTTTTTTAGCATTTTTCACAATACTATGGTTAAGTTTAAAAAAATGTATCTTTTATTCATAAGAATATGAAAAAAATCTACAAACGAATTTTCTTCAAATATCACTAATATTATTTTAAAATCTAACGAATAGCTTCAGAGCTGTATAAGACGTTGTGCGCAAAAAAGATTTTTTGCCTATTTAATTAAAAATTACATACGAAAACATTTCAAATTTTATTTATATAGATAATTTGTTCCAGTTTCTTTAAGTTTTTAATAAAAATTAGTATTTTTTATTCATAAGAATATCAAGAAAAAATACAAACTAATTCTCTGCAAATATTACTAATATTATTTTAATTTTCGAGGTTTTTAAGAATTTGTTTTCAATTTCTTCTTTATATAGGGTCCGCCAAATAACTTTTTTTTTGAAAATGATGTAAAAAAACTACTGAATATTTTCTCAAATTTCTTTTTTTATTTGAAAGTACAATCCTTCCGGTTAATAATGGAAAATAATTTTATTCAAATGGCTGCCTCGGGCACCCCACAAATAATAGTCTAACGGTTGAAAAAAAAAACGTTAGATGGAGCCTAGATGGACCCTATATTTTGACTAAAAAATATTTGTTCGTCACAATTTGGCATTTTTTGATATATAATAAATTTTTCTCAAAATTTTCAAAATAAAAATAAAAATAAAAATAAAAATAAAAATAAAAATAAAAATAAAAATAAAAATAAAAATAAAAATAAAAATAAAAATAAAAATAAAAATAAAAATAAAAATAAAAATAAAAATAAAAATAAAAATAAAAATAAAAATAAAAATAAAAATAAAAATAAAAATAAAAATAAAAATAAAAATAAAAATAAAAATAAAAATAAAAATAAAAATAAAAATAAAAATAAAAATAAAAATAAAAATAAAAATAAAAATAAAAATAAAAATAAAAATAAAAATAAAAATAAAAATAAAAATAAAAATAAAAATAAAAATAAAAATAAAAATAAAAATAAAAATAAAAATAAAAATAAAAATAAAAATAAAAATAAAAATAAAAATAAAAATAAAAATAAAAATAAAAATAAAAATAAAAATAAAAATAAAAATAAAAATAAAAATAAAAATAAAAATAAAAATAAAAATAAAAATAAAAATAAAAATAAAAATAAAAATAAAAATAAAAATAAAAATAAAAATAAAAATAAAAATAAAAATAAAAATAAAAATAAAAATAAAAATAAAAATAAAAATAAAAATAAAAATAAAAATAAAAATAAAAATAAAAATAAAAATAAAAATAAAAATAAAAATAAAAATAAAAATAAAAATAAAAATAAAAATAAAAATAAAAATAAAAATAAAAATAAAAATAAAAATAAAAATAAAAATAAAAATAAAAATAAAAATAAAAATAAAAATAAAAATAAAAATAAAAATAAAAATAAAAATAAAAATAAAAATAAAAATAAAAATAAAAATAAAAATAAAAATAAAAATAAAAATAAAAATAAAAATAAAAATAAAAATAAAAATAAAAATAAAAATAAAAATAAAAATAAAAATAAAAATAAAAATAAAAATAAAAATAAAAATAAAAATAAAAATAAAAATAAAAATAAAAATAAAAATAAAAATAAAAATAAAAATAAAAATAAAAATAAAAATAAAAATAAAAATAAAAATAAAAATAAAAATAAAAATAAAAATAAAAATAAAAATAAAAATAAAAATAAAAATAAAAATAAAAATAAAAATAAAAATAAAAATAAAAATAAAAATAAAAATAAAAATAAAAATAAAAATAAAAATAAAAATAAAAATAAAAATAAAAATAAAAATAAAAATAAAAATAAAAATAAAAATAAAAATAAAAATAAAAATAAAAATAAAAATAAAAATAAAAATAAAAATAAAAATAAAAATAAAAATAAAAATAAAAATAAAAATAAAAATAAAAATAAAAATAAAAATAAAAATAAAAATAAAAATAAAAATAAAAATAAAAATAAAAATAAAAATAAAAATAAAAATAAAAATAAAAATAAAAATAAAAATAAAAATAAAAATAAAAATAAAAATAAAAATAAAAATAAAAATAAAAATAAAAATAAAAATAAAAATAAAAATAAAAATAAAAATAAAAATAAAAATAAAAATAAAAATAAAAATAAAAATAAAAATAAAAATAAAAATAAAAATAAAAATAAAAATAAAAATAAAAATAAAAATAAAAATAAAAATAAAAATAAAAATAAAAATAAAAATAAAAATAAAAATAAAAATAAAAATAAAAATAAAAATAAAAATAAAAATAAAAATAAAAATAAAAATAAAAATAAAAATAATGTACATTTCTTTCCACAACCTCCTATCATTTTTAAGCAAGTGAAGATAAATTCGGCATTTAAATGTCAGCTGTTAATGAGTTAACATAGCAATGTTAAGTCGTGAACAGAGCCCCTAAATACCTGAAGAGGTGAATTTGTGCGTCCATTGTGGCCAAATGCAAATACTTTAGTCGATGGAACTACTACCAAACCATAAATTTTTGGCCAAAACCCTCCAAAATAGCTCTGTTAACCCATTAACAGCCGACAGTCTTAACAGTGGTTTGTGTCTTTGAGTCCTAATTTATCATCACTCTCATTTATTTATATTTAAAAAAAATCTTTTTAACAAAATCTATTTTCAAAAATTCGGTACTCTCTAGTGTTTATCTCTTTTCGATTACATTTCCCTGGAACTTTATTTAAAGTATTTTTTCCGTTCCATGTGTGATTATCTTGGTTTATTTATTTATTTGTTTTTTTTTTTTCATTGACGTTATCGTTCGTTTAAACCAATATTTGGGGTTTCACAATAAAACCAAAACCTCAACATGACCATTACAAACATCCTTCTTCTCATCACTATCATCACCATCCTGGTCATTGCCAAGCCATGGATGGATGGATGGCATGTGTTATAAAACCTGACCATAAAAAAATCGTATTTAAATAAAATAACATCCATTCATAATAAATATGGAAGCAACAGCAATTGTTTACTTAAATTGTGCATCGTTTTTATGCCCACAAAGTTGTTTATTTTTTTACAGCCAAAAAACAACAAGAATAACAGCGCCACACAGTGTTTGGAAATTGCTTAATTTTTGGTAGTCATTTTGTAACTTCTGTTCCAGAACACAAGTTACACAATTATTTCCAAAATAAATCGATTTCCAAACACAGTGCAGCAGCAACACAAGCGCCAACAACCAACATCAATAGCCTCAACTACAACAATGCCCAAAATCCTCTCGGTAGCAGTCACAAAAAAATAAAAAATAAACGAAATCGTAAAAATTTTTGTTTAAAATTTACATAAACAAAAACGAGCAACAACAGCAATAGTAATTGCTGGGAAATTCGTAACCATTTGGGCGCCACCATGGACGCATGGTCGGATGGTTGGTGGGTTGTTAGGTTTTTTTTTGGTTTGTTGGGTTGCCAGTGGACATATGTTCGAGTGTTTCGTATTCATGATAATCCACATGCAATTCATGTTGCAAGTGCAAGGACTTTGCCTCTTATCCTCTACGTTCTGCTGTTGCTGCTATTGCTGTTGTTGCGGCTGCAATATTGAGGCTGTCATATCGATTGCCACCAGAGGTCATTGGTAGGTGTAGTAGTTAGATGGGGTGTTTTTTTGTCGTTGTGTTTAGACAGATGTAAAATGGATTTGTGAGAATAAATAGAAGAGATAGAGAGAGACAGAGAGAAATGAAAGATGACCAGCTTATATACAACGTTGAGAACGATGTGCATCTCCATCACTATCCGTGTGAAATATTTATGAGGCTACCAAGAATAAGGATTATCGCTTTCGAAGGTCCTTTACCGGGAAATCCATTACATTGCTGGGAAAACTGGAAATTGGTTGGTTTGTGGTATGAAAAAAAAAACACACAATCGATGGCATAAGAAAACAGGAATCATTTTGTGGGGACACTTCCACTTGCACTTGATTACTGACTGTTGAAAATTCAAATTTATTGAATGAAGGAAATGGATATGACAGGTATTGGATGGATGGAATATGTCTCATTGTTTTCTTTGTATCGATGATTGGGAAAATAATTGAGGTGATAATCGTTAATAACACTATACAATCAACCACCAAATAAAAATTTGGACGTCCTTGAAGACATAAAAACTTATTTTTGTGCATATTGAGGCATACTGACAATATTAAAATTTGTATTATTTCTATAGGGTCCGCCAAATAACTTTTTTTTTGAAAATGCTATAAAAAAACTACTGAATATTTTCTCAAATTTCTCTTTTTATTTAAAAGTACAATCCTTCCGGTTAATAATGGAAAATAATTTCATTCAAATGGCTGCCTCGGGCACCCCACAAATAATAGTCCAACGGTTGAATAGTTGAAAAAAAAAAAACGTTAGGTGGCGGAGCTTATATATTTATTCATAGATTTCAAATATACCTTGCTTTCTTCGTTAAGATGCCAGCTATTAGAAAATATAAACGACTGATTTTATAAATTAATTACTAAAAATAAACAATTAGATTTAGTATATTTTACAAATCAAGCTTTCAAGCTTTTTTTGTTAAGATTCCGGCTATTAGTAAACAATAATACAAACTAATCTTTTGAAAGTAACAGAACAGACCAGAAAGTAACATACAGACCAACTATACATACAAACAATGCATTTTGCGAGCGTTGCGAGCACATGCATAACATTGAATTGACAAAGTGAGATTTTTAGTGTGTCGACTTAGTTCGGTGGAATATTTTGTTTATCAGCGCTTCTCATTTGTCATATGTGACCGCTGGTACTAATATGAACCCTGATTTAAGTCAAAGACATACATTCGTTGCGAAAGTTCTGACGAGATGGGGTAGCGCCCATCGAAACTACGCAGTCAACTATTAGCTGCAACAATAAAGGTCTCACTTTGCCTTATTGCTAATTTTGGGTTCTGCTGAAGACTTCAGCACAACCTTTGGCCTTAAACCAAAATAAATTACAACACATACAACATAACAGACCAACTATACATACAAAAAACAGTAATTTCAATTACTTTTAAATCACCTAAACTTTTTAATAAATATTTTATGTTATTTTCAAATAGCTGGCTTCTTAATAAAGAAAGCAAATCCTTTAGGATTCCAGCTATTAGAAAACAATAATACAAAACATTCTTTTGCAGGTACTTTCAATTACTTTTAAAATCTAAAGCTTTTACAACTACAATTATTTTATTTTGATTTTCGAATTGTTTTTTTTCGAAAATGTATAGTAGTATTCTCTTTAAGCGGCTGTGTGAGTTTGAATGTGGTGAAATAATGGGTTCTTTATTTTTGATTTTTTTTCAAAACCAAACAGAACTTTTGTGAAAAATCATCAGAATGATATTTTTTCATTAGTTCATAATTACAATGGAAAATCCAAGATAAAAATTTTCTAATTTTTATCCAAAAGAAATACATACACAAACTTTCAAAACAAACAAATCGCATTGAGGTCAAAAATCGTACCGCTTGACATGGAATAACTCATATGCATATAAAAAATCCTCAAAATACATATATATTCCAGTAAATTTGGCTATATATACAATCAATCAACTAAACTTTTTAAAAAATATTTTATGTTATTTTCAAATAGCTGGCTTCTTAATAAAGAGAGCAAATCCTATTTGAATCAGTGGATAAGTGTAGATCCTTTTTCTAGAAAAAGGGAATTTCAAATAAAAGTTTTCGCTTAAACTGATTTAGCAATACATACTTCTACATTTATTCATAGATTTGTATACCCTCCACCTCCAGGATGGGGGTATACTAATTTTGCCATTCCGTTTCTAACACCTTGAAATATCGCCCAGAGACCCTATACAGTAAAGGGTGATTTTTTAAAAGCTATAGGAAAGTTTTTCAAAAAAAACACATAAAATTCAGAAAAATGCATGAAATCTTTATTTGAATCGATAGTACGGTCCATATAATTTAATGTTTGAAGATTATTTCATGCAAATGTTGACCTTGACTGCGCCTCAAATGGTCCATCCGCTTATCCAATTTTGGCATTTCCACGTTTTTGAGTAACAGAGGCCCAATTGCTGCGAACGGCGACGAATCGATAATTGATGGTCATCACTAACACTGGCCGATACAGCTGCGATATTTTATTCAGTTCGCACTCTACGTAAGCGTGTTGGTGGTTTAATGTCCAACAATGTAAATTTGGTGCGAAATTTAGTCACAATAGCCCGAATAGCCGCTTCAGTGGGTCGATTAAACTGACCATAAAATGGAAGCGCGCGATGAACTTTCTTAACGGAGCACGCATTTTGATAATAAAATTCAATAATTTGCAAGCGTTGTTCGTTTGTAAGATGATTCATGGTTAAATTATAGATCAAACTGAAGATGTTTAACAGTGAAACAAAACACGAAATGTGCGTCAGCTGTTTAAACCAGTGTTGTCAAAAAGATAATAGCTAAAAAATCACCCTTTATATGTATTCTGGATCGTCATAAAATTCTAAGACGATCTAGCCATGTCCGTCCGTCTGTTGAAAGCAAGGTAGCATCTAAACTAAATGAGCTAGGACGTCAAAATTTTCCATAAATGCGTCTTATAGTCGTAGATCGGAAAAATTTTCCCTCAAAAGGACTTAAAATACCTATAGTAAGCCCTGGGTATGCGCATTCCCCCTATAACAAAAACGTGCACCATAAAGTGATTTTTATTCGTAGGGGGTGAAATGGGGCAAAAGGGATAAAAATGGTACATATTAAACGACAACAGCTAGAAATACGAAATTCGGTGTGTACATTCCTCTAATTGAGTAGATACATAATATAAAAGTATTTTTTCCAAATTCATACTTTTAAGGGGTAAAATGGGACTAATGGGATAAAAATGGTACCAACCAAACGGCTGCACCTATAATAATGAAATTCGGTCATACATTCCTCTGATTCCGTAGACACGTAAAATACACGATTTTTTTCGAAATTCGTACTTTTTAGGCTTAAAATTTAAGAAGGGGATAAAAATAGTACCAACCAAATGGCCACAGCTAGAATCATGAAATTTCGGAGTATACATTCCTCTGACTGCGTAGACACGAAAAATAAAATGTTGTTTCCAAATTCGTACTTTCAAGGGATACAATATGGGTACTGAGGGATAAAAGTAGTACCAACTAAATGGCTACAACTAATTGCATAGACACGTATAATAAGCGGGTAAAATTGGAAAAAGGGGATAAAAATGCCACCAACGAAATGGCCGCAGCTTGAATCATTGAATTCGGTGTATACATTTATCTAACTGCACAGTCATGCAAAATAAAAAGATTTTCCGAATTGGGATTTTTTTTTACTTTTACGGCAAAAATTGTTTCAATCATGAAGTTAGGTTATTTTGCACTATAATGATAATGGAGTTTCAAAATTTGTACTTTCGGAATTAAAATAGAATGGAAATACAAATACCAATAGTTATGGTATTTTAGCTTTCGTTATACTAAAAAAAAAATTATATTTTCCTGTAATATTACTGCACTTCTACGAAAATCGACAGCCTCTGTGGAATGCAATCCATGGTGGAGGGTATATAACACCTTTTTTACTTGTTTAAATAGATATGATTCCAGCTATTAGAAAATAACAATTCAAATAGTCTGCTTTCGATTTTGTATAGACTTTTTAAAACAACTTGATTTTTTTTAAATTATTAAAAGGGTCATAACTTCTATATTTATCCATAGAATGCTAGAAAATTAAATTTTTCAGAAATAAATCATTTTGTTCTCATTTTTTTACGAATTTTCCTAAATTACTGTTTCTATGTGAATAAGAAATTTGCTGCATTTGTAGCCATCATAATTGAACCTTTTATTAAAATTTAAGCGGGCGTTATCGGTCTTATATTACCAAAATGTCGAAAGTTACAATTTAAATAAAAATAAAATCCACTTAAAGTTTAAAAAATAATTATCGGGAGGGTATTAAAAGAAAAGATTTTATCTGAGTCCATATTCCATATTTACAAGGCATCCCAGAAAAGATTTTATCTGAGTCCATATTCCATATTTACCATTTGAACAAATAGTATGTATCCTTCTTTCAATGGCAATGGTTTCATTATTTTGATATTCGTAGCATACAAGCAGGCGATACATAAAACGTATATTATTTAAAAAAAAATACACTCTTAGGCTTAATTATTATAAGAATTTTACAAATTCTACAATTTTACAAATCATTTCATTTGGTTACCAAAACGTAACCAAACGGTTAGAATTTCCTTTAATGGCACAGCTTTCAACAAATCAACAGAAATCACACTTTAGGCTCAAATGTTTGGCAAAAGGGTTTGGCAATATCAGGAATTTTACAAATTCACTCCACAATAATATACAAGGCATCCTAGAAATAATTTCCTTCATATGGAAATTGTTCAAATAATAATAATTCGTTTAATTTACCAAACGGCTAGATCCTTCTTTGAATGACAAAGTTTTCAACATTATTCTGATATTCATGGTATACCAGCAGGTGCTGCATAAATACATACATAAAGCATACTCTTAGGCTTAAATATTTAACTAAAAGGTTTGCCTATGTCACAAATTCCATATTTATCATTTGAACAAAAGGCTAAAAAATTTCTTTGAGGGAATCATTCTGTTCTGTATTCTTTGAACAAAAGAGTAGTCATCGAATTATAAGGAATACTTTTAGGTTCATATTTAACGCTAGCGCCTGATTTCCGTAAACACTACATCAAGCAAGATTTAAATTACAAGACACATTTTTTAAATGGCGAACAAATTGACCTAAATAGGAAGCATACAGCTTAGACCCTTTGTAAATTACTTCTGCGAGTATTTTTGTTTACCTTCAATGAATTTCCTTTTAAGGTTTCTGTGCCGAGAAACAATATGTGGGCTATGAGCCCACATCCCATAAATGATGCTCGTGAAAAAACCCAAATACATTTAGAAGACCCTTTTTCCTTGAACACTTCAATAGAAAAGAGCCTTTTTAACCAGAAATATTTAAGAACAGGATTGACAAATATCTAATTGATTGTGTCAACAGGTCAATGGAAATATATATAAAAAATATTTAAAAGTACTTTAAAGGACAATCTTTTTCTTTTTTTAAAGTACTTTTTGACCTAAAGAAAAACTTAGATTCGAATGCGGAGGGTAATGGTTAACAAGGTTTTATTTAATTTCCAAACGAATAGATGTTTCTATGTTACAGCACACTTTTTTCCTGCAATTTATGTAATTTCTCGGAACAAGTATAGCCCAGCTTAGCTTCCAACTAATATTGTCATAGGAAATTTTCTCTGGAAAACTGTATTTGGAATGGAAACCTTGGCGTCTGCCCTTTCTGGCTTTACGGTGTCCTCTCAATTACGGGAAGCTGTGTGGAGCCAATGTGCAGTGTTCTGGCGAAAAGGATATGCTGTATCAACACACCTACATTAGGCCATATAGAAGTTATTATTTACTTTGAAAGTACAACATCAAATGGAAATTATGGAAGATTGTTTAGGGTGTAGATAGAAAGATGATTTCTGTTTTACAAAAATTATCGTTATGACCTAATATACAAGTACATTCAAACATGTCCAAATATGGCAATTTCTGTTTTACAAAAATTATCATTATGACCTAATATATAAGTACATTCAAACATGTCCAAATATGGCAATTGCCTGCCTTGGAACTGCCCAATATATCACAATTTTATTATGCATTAGCAAATTATACGAATGAATGATTTACAACCATTATTATTTTGTGCAAAAATTGTGTTTGTGCCGACACACTCTTGCAACATGCATTTATTGGGGCATAGACAATTAGTATGTCCTTTGAAAAGGAACAGGTGATCCAACAAAGGCTTCAACTGCCCAGTGAGCAGAGGTTCCAAATCGATTTGTTTGGAATTGAACGGAAAAAGATATATTGATGAAATTTCGCATGTCTGGAGTCGAGGTGTTTTCCAGATAATTTGCAAAATTGTGAATCCCTAGTTGGTAAGGGGGCAACTGGGCGACTAAACAAATTTGGTCATCTCAGACATGCAAAATTTTGAAATACAATATAAATCCCACAATTCATAAAACGGGAAATATTAATCTCAAAAATCTATTTTAAATTACCGCAATTCTTTGGTTTTCCATGTCAAATTTTGAAATCCCATATAAATCCCCACCTCATAAAACGGGGAAAATTAATCCCAAACATTTTTTGGAAAAATTTATTTTGATCACGAATCAGATGAAGATAAATTAATTTCTAGCAGCTATGTCGACATATAAAATCCAGGATATATTCAAAAAATCCCCCTCCTCATAAAACGGGGAAAATTAATCCCAAACATTTTTTGGAAAAATTTATTTTGATCGCGAATCAGATGAAGATAAATTTATTTCTAGCAGCTATGTCGGCATATAAAATCCAGGATATATTCAAAAAAATCCCCCTCCTAATAAAACGGGGAAATTAATCCCACACATTTTTTAGAAAAATTTATTTTGATCACGAATCAGATGAAGATAAATTTATTTCTAGCAGCTATGTCGGGATATAAAATCCAGGATATATTCAAAAAATCCCCCTCCTCATAAAACGGGGAAAATTAATCCCAAACATTTTTTGGAAAAATTTATTTTGATCACGAATCAGATGAAGATAAATTTATTTCTAGCAGCTATGTCGGCATATAAAATCCAGGATATATTCAAAAAAATCCCCCTCCTAATAAAACGGGGAAATTAATCCCAAACATTTTTTAGAAAAATTTATTTTGATTTGATGAAGATAAATTTATTTCTAGCAGCTACATATGTCGGCATATAAATCAAAAGTTTCAAAAGTTACAGAATTGACCCCAAAAACCCGATTTAGAACCACTGTGCAGTGAAGTGTGCAGTGTAAGTCTCTCGAACATTTCATAAAGCTAAAATTCGTATGAAATATGGGCATCTCCCAGTAGCCCGGACGCGACATTCGCACGCCTTAAACTTAGCCAAAAACATGAAAGAAAGTGAAAAAGTCACTTTCAGCCTTTTGAGTGTTCTAAAACTCTTAAAGAGTACAACATTTTAAAAATATATCGTCAGGATTTAGTTCAAATTAGTACAAAATTATAAACAATTTTACATCGAAACGGACGCGACACAAAACAAAAGTACTTTTGAAGGTCTTATAGAAATATACAAAGTTCAGCGATTTTTTGAGAACTTTGTTTTTCTTCACTTCAACTTTTAATAAAAATAAAAAAGAATAAGTTAACTTTCATAATAAAAAAAAAGTTTCATAATAAAAAAAATTGTCGAAATAAGGAAAAAATAAAGTTAAAAGCTATTAGTGTGGTATGATTTCAATGTTTTGTTAGAACTTTTTTTGGGAGATGCCCATATGTCTAGCTCTCTGTTAAGTTTACTCCGTCAAAGTACAACAGACCGGAGGTTTATTCTATTGCCTTGCTATCATAATAATAATAATTGTTTCATATTTAAAATGCATTGCCAACTGAACTGCGCAATATATCAAAACCATACCTAAAATAGTGTTGCATAAAGTTAGGCAGTCAGTAAAGATGGCACAATTCAAGGCTGCATTGAATTATTTTATCGTCCACAAACAAACAAAAAACGTTGCATACCTTTAGGCTATACCAAAATAATGAACATTTGTCGTACGAAATTCTCTTTTAACATTGAAATCAATTTTTTTCTATATTATTATAGCATAAATAAGTAAGTGTTGCACATATTTAAGATGTAAGAAAAATTCTGAACGACAAAATTCTTATGAAAAAATCCCTAAATGTATTCATGCCGCATTTAAAATGCATAGCCATCTAAACAATGGCCTTAAAATCAAATATAAAACAATGTTGCATGCATTAAGGCTGAGTAGAAATATTGCATAATTTAAGGCCGAAAAAAATCACTTTTAATTTATGGTTGCAATTTAATAAAGGCTGATGGTAATATGATATCGTCCACATTGTTTTGTATATTGGGTTATTAAAAATATAATAAAAATGTATTGTATACATACCTTTTCCTTTAGTTCCTATATGACAATATATTTTTAAGACAAAGTCTTCTTTTTGATTGCTACATACATTTCAATTTAAGGTGAGGATATTGCATAGCCTTGAAATCATAGCATTTTCAATATTATACGTAGCATAAATAAATAAGTTCTGCATATATTTAAATTCCTCTAAGGGCGAAATTTCTATTAAATTTTGTGAGATTGTTTTACCCAGCATTTCCTCATTTAAAATGCAATGGCATAAAACAAAAAAACTTTCTCAATGTTGCAAAGCTTGCATAATTTTAGGATGAAAATCTTCCTCTAACTTCTGCCTTCAAATTAATACAGACTGTTGATTTCATGTGAGCGCATGAATTTGAAATGCATTGCAATGTATACTACAATTAAAAAATATTAAAAAATCATTGCCTACCATTGGGCTGTGGGAAAATGCTATCAATTTTTGGGGCAAAAAAATAACACAAAGTCATGCAGGCACTTGAAACCATAAGATTTTTATTATTATAATGACATATGAGTCATTCCATGTCAAGCGGTACGAATTTTGACCTCGACATCTTGGATTGTTCCGACAGTTTGTGTATGCATTCTTCGCATAAAATACATTTTACGCATTTTTGGATTTCTTTTCACGAGTAATGACAAATTTAATGGTGCTGAATATAAGATATTTTCAAAAAGGTGTGTTCATCCAAACGCCTGTAACTTTTGAAATACTTGATCGATTTTAATGAACTATACCCTGTTTGGAAGATAATTTCAGTTACTATTAAAATATTAATGTGGCAATGTATTGTCCCGTTATAATTTTTAAAGATTTTAAAATTTCATGCAGTAGTGTTTTTAGATTTCTTTCTTAGCGACTGTATGAGTTTGGAAGTGGTGAAACCATGAGTTCTATTTTGTATGATTTTTTTCTTCAAAATCATTTTTTGGAAAATCAATCAGAATTTTAGTGAAAAATTATTTTATATGTGCATAGAAAGAATAAAAAAACTAAGAAAACGTAGTTGATGGAAAAATATATACTTTTTATTTTTCTGAAGCAATCGCTTGACATGGAATAACTCATCTATCTAATTAGACTATATGAATTTATTAAATATTCCAATGCCCTGAAATCATAGCATTTCACATTTGAAACATCTGTTCTTTTATAGAATGAGGACCGTTTTCGCTGTTTAATTTTTTTCATCATCTTATTTTTAGATTGAAAGCACAAAACTAAACACAATTGAAGTATATAGAATGAATTTTGAAAAATCTAATTTGGTACAAATGGTCTCCTTTAGTACAAAAGGTCACAAAATAGTTGTTTCAGTCGACTACATTTACTAAATAAATATAACCGTTTATTCTCCACTCTAAAATGTTCAGGGTTTCTTCAGAATCGATGGGGAATACGCGTATATTTTTTAGGTTGGTGTTTTCATAGTGAAAATTAAAACCCGAAAAATATAAATGAAATCCCGAAAAAAACCCAAATTGAAACATAGAAGCATACATTCATTAAAAAATGGGGTTTCCTGGCGACTACATTTACTAAATACTTATTTAAATAAATATAGGGTCCGCCATCTAACGTTTTTTTTCAACTATTCAACCGTTGAACTATTATTTGTGGGGTGCCCTCAGCAGCCATTTGAATGAAATTATTTTCCATTATTAACCGGAAGGATTGTACTTTCAAATATAAAAAGAAATTTGAGAAAATATTCAGTAGTTTTTTTAAAGCATTTTCAAAAAAAAAGTTATTTGGCGGACCCTAAATAACCTTTTTTTCTGCACTCTAAATTCTCCACGATTTCTTTAGAATCGCTGTGGGAAAACGTTTATATTTTTTTCTGAATTTTTAGGCTGGTGTTTTCATAGTGAAAAATACCAGAGAAAATTAAAACCCGAAAAATATAAATGGAAGCACAAAAATAAGCCCAAATGAATGAATTTTGAAAAATCTCTCTTTCATGGGTACGTGCATTCCAAAAATAGGGTTTTCAGTCGTCTTCATCTAATAAATATTTTTAAACGTATAACCGTTTATTCTCCACCCTAATACACCTACATTTTTTCGAATTTGAAAATGAAAACCCGATAAAATATTTCGTCAGTAGCAGTAAATAGCCAAGTCAGACACGTGTAATTGCCTTAAAAACAAGCCTTCGTTCTTTATAACTTTCATAACTTTTTGGATAAAAATGTTTTTTTTTTTTTTGTAAAAATTAGTATCAAATATTTTCAAGCCTAGAATATGTCTGCACAATATCGTATTTTTTACTAAATTGAATATTCGTTTAATATTCTCTTCACAAAAAACCCTTTTGATATGAGATGTGTCTCTGAAAACAAAAAAGTAAATCAGTATAGGACCAAATTTGAAAAAAAATCGTATTTTTTACCAAAATCGTTTGATTTGATATACAATGAACGACAATGCAGAAAACTGTTGCCTACATTAGGGTAGTTAAAAATTATTGCATAGTTTTAGTTCCTTGAAAATAAAAAGGAATCAGGATAGACCAAAATCGTTGTAAAAGAACCCAGGAAAAGGTTTTATTAAAAACGATTTACACATTCCTACCCCAACGGACATTTGTAACAAATAGTTTTCTTTCTATTTCTTCTTATTAAAGGAAATAAATAAATTTTGCAGAAAATCCAATACAACTACGAGCTAAGTGCGAGTTGCCACACATGCCATTTTGAACAATGTATTTTCTTCAAATATGAATTATTTTCGCCACATGTGTAAATAACACTCTAAATTTAACTCTCTTTTATCCATAGACACGTTCTGGGTACATTGATATTTTTATGTATGAAAAATTCTACGTGCTATCAAATATTAATTATTTCAATATGAAATTTTTTTTGGATGAATTTTTCTTCAAATGCTTGAAAGATTCCTGCGAAAATTAAAATTTTGCATAAATATTCAATTTATATTTTTACCGTGCTCTAGAGATATACCCATATTCTTTGCGAAAAAGATTGATCTTTCAAAAAACATGGACGAATTTTAACTCTAGTATTGTTTTTGTATAAGTTGGATTGTAATTTTGCTATTTAAGAGCGAAAAGTTTTATTTACAAACTTTGTAGTCTTTGATGACCCCCACAGAAATTTTACGTAGAACATTTTAATCCTTAAATGTCGTTTTTGAAGGGTTTTTTTAATGATTTTTTTTTTTCAAAAAATACGTCAAATTGACCCATAAGGAGAGGAGAGTGTTAAGATCTTCCATAAGAAAGATCCTCATAAAATTCCACAATATAGTTCTGACAATAAAAATTCTCTCAGACATTAACTTAAAGTATTTTTATACCCTCCACCTCCAGGATGGGGGTATATTCACTTTGTCATTCCGTTTGTAACACCTTGAAATATCGACCTGAGACCCTATAAAGTATATATATTCTTGATCGTCATAAAATTCTAAGACGATCTAGCCATGTCCTTCCGTCCGTCCGTCTGTTGAAAGCACGCTAGCATCTAAACGAAAGGAGATATAATGTTCAAATTTTCCATAAATGCGACTCATAGTCGTAGATCGGTTGGGAGTGAAACGGGAAAATATTTCCCTCACAAGGACTAAAAATACCCATAATAATCATTAATATTTTAGCGTATTTAAGCATGTTTTTTGAATATGTATGTTTATATATTTGCTTGATATTTGGTACGCGCATTCCCCTTATAGAAAAAACGTGCGCCATAAAGTGATTCTTATTTGTAGGGGGTGAAATGGGGCAAAAAAGGGATAAAAATGGTACGTATTAAACGACAACAGCTAGAAATACGAAATTCGGTGTGTACATTCCTCTAAGATAGTAGATACATAATATAAAATTATTTTTTCCAAATTCGTACTTTTAAGGGGTAAAATGGGAATAAAGGGATAAAAATGGTACCAACCAAACGGCTGCACCTAGAACAATGAAGTTCGGTGTATACATTCCTCTGATTGCATAGACAAGTAAAATGCACAGATTTTTCAAAATTCGTACTTTTTGGGGCCAAAACAGAAAAAAGGGATAAAAATAGTACCAACCAAATGACCGCAGCTAGAGTCATGAAATTCGGAGTATACATTCCTTTTACTACGAAGACATGAATAGAAGGTTGAAATATAAGGTTTTTTCCAAATTCGTACTTTCAAGGGATACAATGGGTACGGAGGGATAAAAATAGTACCAACTAAACGACTACAGCTAGAATGATGAAATTGTAATTGCGTAGAAACGTCAAGAGGGTAATACTTTTGGAATTTAAAATGGAATGGAAATACAACAAACTGTAGCACCCACTATCTACCAATATTTATGGTATTTAAGCTTTTTGAAAATACAAATATAAGAATATTTATTTTTTTTGATTTGAAACAAATAATGGTTTGAAATAATAAAAATATTATATTTATTTATAAAATTATTTTTTCAATATTTGTATTTGTTTTGGTTTGGCTATATTAAAAAATTTATATTTTCCTGTATTATTACTTCACTTCTACGAAAACCGACAACCTCTGTGGAATGCAATCCATGGTGGAGGGTATATAAAGTTCGGCTCGGCCGAACTTAGCTCCGTTTTTACTTGTTTTCACTTCGTATAATGCTCCCTTCGTCCAAAAAATTAAAACGTTGACCCACTGTAAAAAGAAATTCAGACTCCGAATGGAAAAACGTAGATTGGATGGTGATGTAGCATTTTCCTTTCCAGATTCAACTTCAACAACAAAAATCTTGTATAAATAATTGTATAAACGTTGTTATGCAAAATTCCTCAAATATTGAAACCCCTGCAGCAATACCACAACCAAAATGATTTATCTCCACTTTGGCATATATGTTGATCAATTTTTCGAAACTGATTTAAAACTTATACCACTTCGGTATATCCTGCAATCACCTGCGGCTGCCGACAATCATTAGACAAACACTTGAAGTCAATTGAACTGTTGTTAAACTAGCAAAACTAGCATGAAAAGTTTCACAGGTTCAGGTTCAAGTTGTGCATCTACCCTTGACTGTGTAGCCTCTGCGCACGTAACACGATTTTATCCTGACGAAAAGGCGGACGAAATAAAAGTTGCCAAGCGTAACTGCTTCAAAGTGAAATCATGTAAAATTTGCTGTGTTCCCTCACTTTATTTGTTCTGTTTGAGTTCAACCCAAACAAACGAGTCACATGTTTGTGCATTTGAACAGTGTTTCACAAGTTCACAACTGCACAAATACAAATGTAGAAATCAAAAGGATTTCAAGTGTTATACATTTAGAAGACTGCAATTCTCTTCAAACTGTCCCATAAGCACAACAGCAACAACTACATTTAAATGTCCTGGCACGAGGATTGTTTTGGCCAGCAGTAAATGTGGCCATAACAAGAATATGTCGGCGCCGTTGTCGTTCAACCACCCCTGATCTTGTGTGTGTGTGTGTATGTGAAACAGATGGGCCCATGCTGTATGGATGCAGCGAGAGTATGTGTGGGTTGCCATTTAAACAATAGAATTGCCATGTCAGGAAGAGATGCTGCTTATCCTTGAGAGTGGCGCACACAAAAAAACCTATAAAAATATTTCCAAGTATTTTTACTTTACCAAGTACATTTTGCATACAAGCTCACATGCAACAGAGCGTGGCTGGAAATATTCCATTACCTTGTAAGGGGCACGCACTTACGCATTTTCACAAGGGTCTTTAATGAACCCAAAATTATCTCCAAACAAATTTGAATGAGAATTTCAATTCTATAACCTCTTGTTTACAGTTAGTGTCCCTATTCGAAGCATACTTCATGTAGAAAAAAACATGTAGCATACTTTCAGGCAATTTTCTTGGGAAAATCCCAATTTAGTATTTGTTAGGCAAATCTTTTCTGCAAATATGTAGCATAATTTTAGGCAGTTTTCTTCGAAAATTCCTATACAGAGATTGTTTTTAATTTTTTCATTTCAAGATTTTTTTCTCCTAACTATATATCGATGTTATTGACTTTGGAAAATGTGTTGTGTCATGAAGAGAAGCTTTTTCATTTTTTCCCAACAGAAATTCGTGGAATATTTCGAATTGTACCCAGTAAACATTTTGATATAAAGGTGTGGGTGTTATCATTTACAATTTCCATTCAAAATTACTAGTTCTTTGGGTTTATACCCTTGTTCTCAGAAATGTCATTTCAAGGGATCATTTTTGAATTCCGACAACAATTAAACGGTCACTAAATACTTAGAAGCAAACGGAATCGACTAGGACACACACTATGTAAAACCACCAAAAGACCTAAATCGGGCACATATAGAATACATAGGGTATAGGATAAAGAAGAAGAGCCGCCCACACGAATATAACTAAGTTAGAGTATGAAGAGAAGACTCGGAATGAAATTTAATTTTTAGCTTATAAAAGATATCAATGGCATATATATGTGATGGCCCTATGGCATATATATGTGATGGCCCTGAATTTCTTTTTCAAAGTTTTCACTTTTTGGTCGAAGGGAGCATGAAAAAATATTGTAAGTTAATGTCCGAAGGAATTTTTAATGTCAGAACTATAATGTGGAATTTTATGAGGATCATTTTCGTGAAAGATCTTAACCTAGACTACTACATATATTTTACAAGCGAAATTGGTTCTTATACAGCACATCATCCGTTAGGTAGATCACGAGAAAATCAGAAAACCAAATTGCCAAACCTCAAAATTATCCTGGCCATATCTCCCGCGAAAATGAAAATTTTGCAAAAATATCCAATTTATTATTTTTTTCTTCACCGCGCTCAACTGAATTACTCGAATTTTTTTCGAAATGGTCGATCTTCCAAAAAACATGAACAAAGTTGAACCCCAGTAATTTTTGTTTCAATTGGCGAGTAATTTTGCTATTTAAGCGTGAAGAGCTTTATTTACAACTTTGGTGTCTTTGGTGACCCCCACTGACATTTTCCGACAATTTTTTTCGTAGAACGTTTTAATGCTTAAATTTCCTTTTTGAAAGTCCTTTTTTTATTTTCTCGATAAAAGGATCAAATTGACCCTTAAATAGAGGAGCTAGATGGTTAAGATCTTCCACAAAAATGTTCCTCATAAAATTCCACAATATACTTCTGACAATAAGAATTCTCTCAGACATTAACTTACAACATTTTTTCACTTAGTATAAAGTTGGCTATTTAAAACTTTAGATTAGAATCGGCCTTAAAAAAAGTAATGAATATTTTTTTCAAATTTCTGGAAAGGTTGAACTTCGTCACTTAATAATGGAACACAATATCATTCATATTTCAGCAAATTTTTCAGTACAGCCCAAAATTCACACCAAAAAGTGACCCGTTGTGTATATATTGGCTTCTCAATTTCTCTCAAATCCATATGCGGCAATTTTGCTTATTGACATAGCCACCGAGATGAAAAAGAGCTTCATGACTCCTGAACTGAAGACCGATCTCTTCTTGAAAATTTTACACGTAAATTTCTTACAGTTTGCGTTAAAGACTCACTACTTTGGAAGTAAGCTTTTAGCAGTTTCAAATTTTGTTCGAACATAAAAATAAAAATTAATGTTATTCTAGCTTTCAAAGTCAAAGTAACCGATAGTTCAAATTTAAAATTTTAAATGACCCAGCTTCGACCAAAAAATTAAAAACTTTGACCCACTGCAAAAGAAACTCAGACCAGTTTATTGTCCAAACAGTGGTCTACTCAACATAACCTTTCAGAATTATAGATTCGCTATTTTGTTCCCATTCCAAAGTCCTAATTTGTTGGATTATTTGTGTTAAATATATTATGCAAAATATACTTCGATATCTGTAAATTTTGACACAAATACTGATTTAATAGGTGCTGCTAATTAAGTCAATGTGTGTATTCATTTATTCTGATTTCCACCCGTTCGAGTATCGATTCGTTGGTTCCTCTACCTGTCCGTTCATATGCCCATCACGTATCATTCCATCCCTACATCCTTCCTTCATTCTGTCGTTCTATAACTCTATCCTTCTATATTAATACGCTGCACTAGGGTATTATATCTTTGTGCATTTGTCTGTAACACCCAAAGGGAAACGAGATATCGTTTATTATACAGATAAGCTTAGAATCACTTTCCGAGTCGATTTAGCAATGTCTGTCTGTCCATCTATCCAAACAAAACTATCCTACAATCCTTATATACCTCTAGCAATCCATCCTACTATCATTTTATCCTTCTCCAATTCCACCCTTTAATTCTCTTCTCCTTCTATTATTCTATCCTTTTTATTCTTCTATCTTTCTATCTAGTATTCTAGCCTTCTTCTATTTTACCCTTCTACCTTTCTATACTTCTGCACTTATATAATTCTATACTTTTATTATTCTATCCATCTATTACTATTATACTTCTACTGTCTGTCTGTCTGTCCATCTATCTAAACAAAACTATCCTACAATCCTTATATACCTCTAGCAATCCATCCTACTATCATTTTATCCTTCTCTAATTCCATTCTTTAATTCTCTTCTCCTTCTATTATTCTATCCTTTTTATTCTTCTATCTTTCTATCTAGTATTCTCGCCTTCTTCTATTTCACCCCTTCTACCTTTCTATACTTCTGCACTTATATAATTCTATACTTTTATTATTCTATCCATCTATATTTCTGTACTATTATACTTCTACTATAACTATATATTATTGTACTTCCATACTTCAATTCTTCTATACTCCCTATATTCCCTTATCATTATCACTTTATTCTTATATACTTTACCATTCTCTCTCACTTTATTCGTATATACTTCTCTGTCATTATATAATTCATTCATCGTCATTATATCTTTACATCATAATATTCTATTATCCTACTATCATTACATCTTTTAATACATGTATCTATTCTTCTTTTTTTCCATACCTCCATCCTTTTGTACTCCTATCCTTCACTCTTTCCATCATTCTCTCTTTGTATTATGCAAGTCTCTATGTTTATACCTCTGTTTGTACATCTAACTGTCCTTCCATCTATCCATATGCCTGGCCCACCGTCTCTCTGTCCGTCCATCTTAATACACCATTTTCAATTGAAATTGAGAAAATACAACATCATATTGAGAAATACAAATTGACATTGAAAAAATACGAATTGAAATTCAGCAATTTTACATTGAAATTGAGAAAGTACAATTTGATATTTAGAAATAAATTATTGAAATGAGAATGTACAAATTGAAATTCAGAAATGTAAAATGAAATTGAAAAGAAAAATATAAATTGAAATTAAAAAAATTTAAATTGAAATTGAGAATATAAAATTTAATATTTAGAAAAAAATACTTGACAATAAGAAAATACAAATTAATTTCAATTTATATATCTGAATATCAATTTGCTTATTCTTAATTTAAATTTGCATTTCTGAATTTAAATTGTCTTTTTCTCAATTTCAATTTATATTTCAGAATTCGAACTTGTGTTTTCTCAATTTCAATTTTCATTTCTCAATTTCAACGTGTATTTTCTCGATTTCAACTCAATTTCCATCTGTCTGTACGCTTAATAGTCCGTTCGTTCATCTATTCGTGCGCCAACAGTCTGTCTGAAGTTGCAACTATTTTTATTATATTTCGAAATTTTAACAATTGTGTATAATATTTTTCGAAACAATTTTAAATATTTTTTCAAATGATCCTTTATGTCCCCTTTTAATGGGACGCCTTTACACTAATAATCCACAATAGACAAGAAGCTACAATTACTTGAGAAACATAACGACACTTGTAGATATACGTATATATTTTTTTACTTTTTGGTTACTCAAAGGATAGCAAATATGCACATGCACATGTGTGAGCAGCAGGCACCCACACACGTGAGTGCACAAGTGTGTCCTCCTCAACATATTCGCACGTACTTACACGTATGTGTGAACATGTCATTTGTCTCTATCCATGATTATGAGAGCACCGAACAGAACAGACAATGAATACAACGTGTCATAACTCTGGGGATTTGTTTTCTCTGTTATGATACGGCGAGTATTTTCCAAAAACAAATGACTGTCTCTTCGTTTAGTCTGCTCGTCTTGTCTGCTCGTGTTCATTGTCGGATTGCATCTGTGCTCATGCACTCATTTGTCTGCTTATATATGGGTGATGTGTTTAATAAATATCATATGAGCATTAAGGTGGGTAGCGATTGTTACAAAAGAAAAATATGTTCCGGTTTCCAACCTATGGAAAAGTTGACCAAACCGCGTGGATTTTTGGCGACCCACTCTAATATTGCTATGCTTCCTTCTCTGTGAATGTACTTTTCTATGTGATTGTATGTAGAGACTATTTTACCGCAAGTGTTTTAAGTAGCTTTGTATGTATTTCCAAGTATTTGGTTTTTGTATTTTCTCTCTCTTCGCTGGGGCATTCACACTATACGATTTATGAGTTGTATATTCAATGGAGCAGCATGCAAATTGTTTTATGAGCAGGAATTTGTCCCAATTGCAAGATTGCTTTCAATAAGTAATGCGTTTCACATTGACAAGTAATCCTTCGTGTTTATGAAACAAAGTATTTGTATAGTGTGAATGTCCCCTTTGTCTCGTTGTTGTTCTGCCACTAGTCTTGTTGTGGTGCAAATAAAGAAAGCGCATTGATAATGTGATATCTACTTATAGAAAATAGTTGCCACATCACTTTTATTACATTAGTTGCACACACACCGTCACACAAGAGTGATGACGAACACTAGGCAACAGATATTTTTCGCAGAGCTATGTTTCTTCTAAACCACAATAATTTATTTATGTCCAAAGTTACAAAAATTACCGATTTTGGACATAAATAAATTATTGTGGGTTAGAAGAAACAAAGCTAGAGTTTCATGGCTTATTATGGGGAGATTATTATCCCATAATTGGGATGATAATCTCCTTTATTTTTTTACGGCAGCCCTTTTTAGAAAAAAAAATCAGCTACAGCTTTTGACATTTCCCACAGAAAGGAAATCTTTGGACATTTTGCCCTGAAGTTCCAGATATTTTTGTGATCCTGGACATATACAAATTATTGTGGTTTGGAAGAAACGTTGCTAGAGTTTCCAAAGTTTATGAGGTCCTATATAAAAGGAAATTATTATCACATAATTGGGATAATAATGCCCATTATTTTTTTACCGCATCCCTTTTTTCCATATAAACTCAAATTGATTTTAGAAAAAAATCAGAAAAACGCTTTCTTCAGCGAAGCCATTTCCAAGAGAAGGAAATTTATGGACTCTTAGCCAAAAAAAACTGAAATGAATTAAATTTAGGAAAATTGAAATTCGCGCAGCGCTTAAATATAGGGTCCGCCATTTAACGTTTCAACCATTCAACCGTTGGACTATTATTTGTGGGGTGACCTCAGCAGCCATTTGAATGAAATTATTTTCCATTAATAACCGGAAGGATTGTACTTTCAAATAAAAAAAGAAATTTGAGAAAATATTCAGTAGTTTTTTATAGCATTTAAAAAAAGTTATTTCGCGGACCCTAGTTATTTCCCATATCAAGTTCAAACTGTTTCTTGAAATTATTTAAATTTTGCCTAAATCAAGTGAATAATTATTCATTTTGAAGAAAATCTTAGTTGTTTCCCTTCAACTGAGGAAAATTGTATAGAAAGTTTCTTCAAAACTAAGAATTATATACGCGAACTCATGATTTTGCTTGAAGGTATGTCAAAACTCACATAAAAACTGGCAACATGTTATAATTCTCAGTCGCTTGATGACATATCTGCTACAAAGAGTTGAGCTATAATTTCTGTATAAATGTAAGGACAATGCGTAGGTGCATTCACAGCAATTGTTTAGAACAATTGTAGAGGAATGAGAATAATTTCTTAGTTTTTTTTTTTCAAATTCTGTTGCCTAGTGTTATCTTTTGCTATGTCAATATTTATATTATAACATATTAAATTGTTTTTGCCACAAGGATATCGGTTTCTGTTTTCCAAAGAACAAGTGTTCATTTGTGGAAGGTTCATGTGACCTTAATGTTATCATAATCTATTCTTTGGAAATATATGCATATTAGGCTGGGTCGCGGTGCATACAAATGGAAAGAAAATTCCAGTCACTACCCAAACACTAAAATTGTTTAATGATGATCTGCAAAATATATCGTCACTGGATCAAGCTGTCTTCGGAAAAAATCTCTCTAAAAATCATGTGTTTCCCGTGCAATTTTTTATGTTAGATGAACAAAAATCTAACATAAAAAAATTGCAATTTTTTCTGAATTAATAGGCCCTTTAAATATAATTTTTTATTCTTGACTAACTCATTGGTCGTATTATTTAATGTTTTGATCGATTTTTTGTGGTTTTTCAAAGTGACAGCTAAAAACTCATATTTCTGGGAAAAATTTTGTAAAAGATGTTATGGAAAATAAATAATTAGAAGAGGTAATCCTACGTAAAGTGACCCCTTTTGACAAAATTTCAAAATCAATTTATAATTTACGAAAACACCGACAAACATTCGTAATGTTTATACTTCTCATAATACATATTTTTGATTATAAATATTAAAAAAAAACGAACAATCTGATCATTTCCTTTTCCAGATATAGACTGGTATCGTAACATGATTTCCATCAAAATGTCACGCCCGTTACAATTTAAATATCCTATATTTTCTATATTCATAAAGAGATGTCGGTAATGTAAACTTTAGAAGAAGGTGTTTGAACTACTCTTTTGATTAGCAAAAATGAATAAAGTCATGTAATGGAAGAATATTACAGAATTCAAGAAAATAAATAAAACCTCAAAATTTTCTTCAAAGTTAAGGTCACACCCGTTACGCTCTAGATTGTAGTATATCTCCTGTATTTAAAACGCAGTAATATTCCGATTAACCTGACGTTTTCAATTGGCAATATATCAAAAATCTCAGTCAATTAATATGGGAGATATTGAAATGTATTTATGGAAAAGTGTCACAACCGTTCCAATGGAATCACCCCTTTCGAATGATGCCTAAATCAAATATTGGACGAAAAATGACTTCACTGTCTCCATTTTTTGTGAAATAATTTAATACAGGAGTTGAATTTTCAGAGCCATCATTTTCAAACTTTTTTCGCAAAAAATGAGCGTTGCGCCGCCAATTTCCTTCCGATGTACATCATTTAGTCATCATTCGAAAGGTATTTTGCAGCAGCTTTTTTTTATACGAAAAAGTTTTCAATTGTCACTGTTGAAAAACATAAAACTGTTACAAAATGTAGATAATGGAAATTTTCTATTTTTTGCAATAAATCTCCATTTAAATTTTTTCTTAATAAACTAATGAATGGTCATTGCTTTTGCTAATGATATTTTGAAAATAATTCATAAAAATAGAGCACATTACAATATGAGACAAAAATTAAAAAATCACGATTTTTTTTATAATTAAAAAAATCATAAAAATAAAATATGCGACAAAATTGTTCGTCAGAGGGTTAAACTTGAAGACGATACTATTTATTTAAACAAAAATAAAAAAAAAATATAATAATATCTACATTTATCCAGAGATTTTTTTACATATAAACATTGTTTTTGCCTAGGAATGTTACTTATTAACAACTAAAACCAAATAATTTCTCACTACTTTTTTTTATTTTTTATGGTTTTTTTTGTTCGAACCAAAATAGATTTTTTTTTTTTAAAAAAAATATTTTTGCAAAATTTTTAGAGGCTGTTCCTACACCAATGTTTCTATGTGTTATTCGGAACATTTGTAGACAACATAATTACGCTTAAGTGGTAACGATAAGGACACGTACAATGGATCCAACAGGGTCTCCGAGTGCACAGATTGCGAAAGCTTTTTGGTCCTTTAAACCAAACCAAACCAAGTGGTAACGATCGGATCAATGTTTCAAAAATTAAAACAAAGACGTTTATTTAAATAAAAATTAAAAAATCTGGATTTTTTACATATAAACATTATTTTTTAGCTATTTATAAATAAAACAAATTAAGTTTTGCCTATTTTTTAAATTTTTTACGATTTTTTTTCGTGCCAGCAAAAATAGTTTTTTTTTCGAAAAAAAAATATGTTTTCCCAAATTTTTGGAGGCTGTTCCAAAGTCACTGTTTATATGTAAAAGTGTAATTCGCAACATTTGCAGACATCATAGTTAATCGATTATAAAAGCGGGTACGTTCGGACCAATATATCCCAAAATGAAAGTACAAATATTAATATTACGACAAAAATTTGTATCTAGTAAAAATATAAAAAAAAACTATAACAAGAAAATAAATTGAAAACCCATTCACAACTAGTTATAGTATAGGGTGGGCCATTTTAAATTTAAAATCAGAATCGGCTATAAAAAAGTAATGATTATTTTTTCAAATTTCTGGTTTTATTGGAAAGGTTGAATTTTGTCATTTAATAATGGAACACAATATCATTCATATGACTACCACGATTGGCTCGGCAGTACCTCATAAGATCAACCCAATTTTTCGGTACATGCCCAATGATGCCGCTAACCAAAACTCCCCAGTGACTCGCTGTGGATGCATTGGCTTCTTCATAGTCAAGTGCGGGTTCAATGAGCTTCATAAAGGCTGAACTAAAGGCCGATCTCTTCTCGAAAAATTTCCGCGTAATTTTCTTACAGGTTGCGTTAAAAACTTACTATTTTGGACGTAAGTTTTTAATATTTCCCAATTTTGTGAGAGCGTATAGCGTCCTGAAAACATAAACCTGAAAATAAAAATAAAAATTAATGTTATTCTACCTTTCAAAGACAAAGTAATCGCTAGTTCAAATTTAAAATTTTAAATGGCCCATCCTATAGTATTTTTATACCCTCCACCTCCAGGATGGGGTATACTAACTTTGTCATTCTGTTTGTAACACCTTGAAATATCGACCTGAGACCCTATAAAGTATATATATTCTTGATCGTCATAAAATTCTAAGACGATCTAGCCATGTGCGTCCGTCCGTCTGTCCGTCTGTTCAAAGCACGCTAGCATCTAAACGAAAGGAGCTAGAACGTTCAAATTTTCCATAAATGCGTCTTATAGTCGTAGATCGGTTGGGATTGAAATGGGGCGAAATCGGCCTAGAAACACGAAATTCGGTATGTGCATTAATTGAGTAGATAAATAATATAAAAGTATTTTTCCAAATTCGTACTTTTAAGGGGTAAAATGGGAATAGAGGGATAAAAATAGTACCAACCAAACGGCTGTACCTAGAATAATGAAATTCGGTGTATACGTTCCTCTGATTGCATAGATAAGTAAAATACACGGATTTTTAAAAATTCGTACTTTTTTGGGTTAAAATGAAAAAAGGGGATACAAATAGTACCAATCTAATGACCGCAGCTAGAGTCATGAAATTCGGAGTATACATTCCTCCGACTGCGTAGACACGGAAAATAGACGAATTTTTCGAAATTAGTACTTTCAAGGGATACAATGGTACAGAGGGATAAAAATAGTACCAACTAAACGACTACAGGTAGAATGTTGCAATTCTAATTGCGTAGAAACGTCAAGGGGGTAAAAATGGTACCAACCAAATGGGCGCAGCTGGAATCATGGAATTCGGTGTATACATTCCTCTGACTGCATAGACACGCAAAATAAAAAGTTTTTTTTCCAAATTCGTTATTTTTCTTTTACGGCAAAAATTGGTTGAATCATGAAGTTAGGTTATTTTGGACTATGTACGTCTGATAATGGATTTTTAAAATTTGTACTTTTGGAATTAAAATAGAATGGAAATACAACCATCTTGAGCACCCACTATCTACCAATATTTATGGCTTTGAAAATATTTTTGAAAATATAAATATAACAATATTTATTTTTTGAATTCACGTATAAGGTAATGCTACCAATCATTACCTTATAAGCGTGGTTTGAAATAATTAAAATATTATATTTATTTATAAAATTAATTTTTCATTATTTGTATTCGTTTTGGTTTGGCTATATTAAAAAAATTATATTTTCCTGTAATATTACTGCACTTCTACGAAAACCGACAACCTCTGTGGAATGCAATCCATGGTGGAGGGCATATAAAGTTCGGCCCGGCCGAACTTAACGCCGTTTTTACTTGTTTTAAATTATCCATAAACAATAATAATTGATTTTATGATTTTTTTATTTCACAATTTGAAAACTCACACAGTCGATAAAAAGACGTAGAATTTCAAAAAAAACATTAAATATATATTTTTTGAAAATCACATTAAAACTTTAAAAAATCTTATTGATCGAATCCTTACAACGTCGATATTTTAAAAGTAATTAAAGTCAAAACTAGGTATAGGATATTAAAATCGAACAAATATTTTAGGGCTTAAAGGCGATTAAATGAACACACCTTTATAAAAAGTCCTAATTTTGCAATTTAAGTTAAATTGGTTAAAACTCAAGAAAAATTCTGGAAACACATTTAAAAGATTTTTAAGAGAGGAATTCATAAACAATCTTCCATAACAATCCAAGCTAGTGACGTAAAAAATCTTACGGTGTAACATGGAATGACTCAAATGTGAAAGTCATTCTAATAATAATAAATGTAAATTATTTTCCAAAGATATCAAATTTTTATATTTTCCATCTTCATTTAGACCGCATTTAAGCATCAGAAGTGATAACTTCTTTCTCTACTATATATTTACAAAGACTCCTAAAAATATGCAACACATTCTTTAATTCTTGGGGCCACACACGGACAGATATAATATCTATTACAGTGCTATGCCACGGCAATAGTAAGCAGAACCCACAAGGATATGTTGCAGTAACGAAAGTTTGGAAAAAATCGTCCTTTGTTGAGTTGTGTTGTGTGTTATTATCTGCACAGTAATCTTGAGGTCATTTCCTTACCTTCAAGTGGGCCACACAACTCTTACTCAGTATGACTTTGTCCATTCTCTTGACGATACGCCTTTCTATTACACCTCCTTGCATTTCGTTATACAATTAGGTCGTCTCGTGTTTTCTATTCCTTTTCATCTTTGATTCTAGTTGTATCTGCCTGTCTCTCTCTCCCCTTCTATCTTTTTGTGGGTTAATAAAATAGAAATCAAGGATTTGCGTATTTTTTGCATTACTTCGTTCCTTTTTTTTCAATTATATCTCCATTTACTTGTGGTCCTTGTAGTTCCTTGAAAAGGACTTAAAGGCTTTTGTCGTTAAGCTGCTTAATTTCCACTCTAAAGGTGCCAAATTGATCACGTGCTTTGTCGTTGACTCCTACCACTACTCTCGGCCTCATGCAATGATTCAATGACAAATTCGCAATGCCAGTGGTGGTGGTGGTGGCGGTGGCGTTACAGTTTACATGTAATTGCAAGCGTTTGTGTCCAGCTGTCCACCGCTCACGTTGTTGCCGAAAGCCTATGAATGTAAATTGATTTCACAGTTAAATGCCGCGTCATTCGAGCTAAGTTGCTTTAGGCTTTATGCTGGTTGCCTGCTTTGTATGTGGGATCAAGTTTTTAGTGGGAAAGACAGCACGTTGTGAGGTGTTGTGCCGAGGTTAAATTTGAAAGTGCGCCCCTAGAAGTTTATATTTTAGTCCACATAGTGTCCAGGGTGTTTGCTATTTGAAAATTAATTATAGCCTACAAAATCTATTTACAAAAGATTAAATCATTATCATGCATTTTTCGTCTTTCCTCCATTTTGGAGGATTTGGATTTTTTGTAAAGAACTGGGTTTCCTTAAACTTTCTGCTCATAGCACGTAAACTACTTTACCTATTATCATTTGTTGGCACCCCAGTTGTCATGAGAACTAAAGGAAATTTCCTATCCAATGATTTCAAATACTTGCATTTTCCATCTTCAGCTTGTCAGTAGGAAATATGCAGAAAGAATCTGAAATAATACTATTCACAATGTATCCTAAAAGGGTGTTGCATAGTTTTAGGAGACATTAATTAATTACATCATGCAACAAAAAAAGAAATATTTTGTATACTTTTTTTGTTTGCATTAGGGAATACTGAATCATAAAGTCGACACACCCAAAAATTTTATGGATATATTTTTTTTAGATTTTTTACTAAAATTCAAATTTTCGCCGAAGGCTCCTTTTAGATTTGAACTCTCATTGTGGAAATATAGGGCCGACCATACCATTAGAAGTAATCATTGTGGCTTAAAATGTTGCGAATTTCACTTCCACATAAAAACTGTGGTTTATAGTCTACAAAAAATTGAGAAAAAAATATTATTGTTTTTTTTTCAAAAAAATATTTAAGAAATAATCATGAAAAATATAGGAAAAATGTGAAATCATTATTTTATTTTTAAATAACTGGCATTCTAACGCAGAAAAGACTGTCTACATGCAAAAGATCTATGGATAAATGAAGGAATTATGACATTTTGTAGGAACAAAAGATTTTTTTTTTAAAATTATGATTTTTTTATAAATAGCTGGAAAACCCCCCTTCACAAATTATAGGTAATAATAGTTTATTAAATTTTGTAAAAGTAGAAAACAAGGCCTAGTTGGAGAAAAAATCGATGGATAAGTGCAGAATGTAAATGTTATTTTATTGGGAAATATCTCGGTAACCCTATATCGTATTGCAATTTCATTTACACCATGGTAAACAAGAGCCTTTCAGGTGTTGTTTTGTATTAATAAAAGTAAAATTCTGCTCATAGCTGCAAACATAGATATAATTACAAAAGAGCTAAAATAAAATGCAAACATCAACCTGAAATTAATCATTTTTCTATAGGTTGAGCAATTTTTTGTAAAGCATACCTTTAGGGGCAATATTTTTTCTAGCATATAAATATAATTATGTTATCATGTCTGGAAAAAATGCAATATTTTCATTGTCCTTTCGCATATTTATATTGTTTTTTAAACATTTTAAAACACATTTGGGTTTAGTTCGTACTGAAGAATAATTTTGACGAAGAAAGTGCAACGATTTCAAAATTGTTCACTGACAGGACATTTTTTCAGAAACAAAAAAGGCATAAGTAATGTTACGTATAATTTTGTACTTGTACCAACAAAATATTACAATAGTGTTACAAATTTAGTAAAAAAGTAAAAAGGGATCATAAGTAGAAGTGAAAAAATGCTCATCTTGTGAATCAGAATTTGTGAAAATTGGGATCTTCGTCAATGAATTTAACATTGAATGGAAGTAGTGAAAAAATGTTCATCTTGTGAATCAGACATCCCTTCAATGAATTTAAAATTGAAGGGATGTCCTTCATATTGAAATATTTAAAAGTAAATTTTAAGTTGAGGTAAATGATCCTCTTTTTCACTACTTTCCATTTTTATTGTAAAAAAAACCGCCGCTAACCATCTCAACTATCCTCTGCTGAGTGTTGAATAACTAAATAATAACTAAACCATTTGGAAAAATTGGATCTAATATATAATACACATAAATATTAAATTAAATTAATATTAAATTTTAATGTTACTGATATTATGTAGTACTACTATAATTATTAAAAAATAAATACTAGAAGTACATTTGTAAAATAACAAATTTATAAAACTGTTAGTGGTATGTATGGTTGACCTTTTGATGTGTTATTTTATTTCCCAATATTTCGACCAACTCCGTTGTTCATCTTCAGGGGTCTAGTACAAAAAACACAAATTATTCAATTACAAGTTACAAGCATTAACAATCAAAAAATATCACAATATTTATATTTACATTTTAAAAAAGTTTTTCACAATAGGAAACAATCGGTTTTATGTGATGAAAGTCTGGTTTTCAATTTATTTTTCATAGTGGCGACATATACCTTGTGGCATATGTCGGACTTGTCACCATTGCATTTTATCTTGTACACGACGTTTGGTTTCTCCTCTTTCTTGATTTTGTCCTACTAAATAATTGGTTGACGGTCCTGTGTGTTTTATATGCCAACTCATTTTTCCTTTTTTAAAAAACTTTTAAACGAAATAGTTAAAATTAATAATACTATACAGACCACAAATTTGAAACGAAAAAAAAAAACTAAAACAAATGAGCGTTGGCACGGCAGAAGTATTGCTGGGTAACTATACCTACATATACACATACTTACATATGCAACTCAATGAGATGCTTGTAAGATGGCATGTGTACTTTACGCTAACGCAAATTCGGCAAGTGAGTTGTGCTTCTCGTTCGTTTGTGAGAATCATCTCCTTATAGAGGCCGGGTTTGATGTTGAAAAGTCGCTGCGAAGCCACTTGGAAAGACTTTTGACATGGTCACTCATGGAAATCATGATCGTGGTAGTCTGCAGCCAAGTAATAAATGTCACCATGCCATTTGTAAATAAATTTGCATTCTATTAAATATAGATGCAAAATGGTCTTGAGCCACGGCAATATCCCAGTTCAAATTAATTAAACATTATTTAAAAAACTAATAAAAAAAAAAAACAAAAATTCTTCCGAGGCACGATTCTAACCCGAGAACTTCTGGGTGCAAAACGGGCACGTTACTTCTGTCGCCCCATACGAAAAATTCCTACCCATTCACTTATGAAAATTCTATTATATTTAGATATTATCAACTTTTTGGGAGTTGCTAAAAATAACTTCCTTCCTAATAGGCGAATTTGGATTTTGGGATGCGTTTAAAATGTGTGAAGTACTTCACTGCGGGGATGTTAGAAGAGCTGGTTACTGATATTTTGAAAACAGTAAAAAATCATATTGAAGCTGGGCATGGATGGCACTGACAATTTTCGTTTAATTGTGGACTCAAATGAAATTACTGATAATGATTTGTATTAATTTATATATTAAAATAAGAAATATATGATGTTTTTCATTTTAAGTTTCTTGGGAGCTAGGCGTGGCTGTGGGCGGATTTTAAGAAACACTTTTTTGATCTAATTTGATAATATGAGGGATGTGTGTGAAATTTCATAGTCCTAACTCTATTAATTTTAATTATTGCTGCAGCTTGTATGAAAATATTACACTGTGTAGCGTAGGGAATAACTAACATCCACATGTGCTATATTGGAAATGTTACTAAAGAATTATAACCCAAAATTCGCAGAATGTTTTTTTTATTTTAAGTTTCTCAATTTCTAAAGAAAATCTTCATAATTTAAATCTCTCTCTGTCTCTCTCGCTCTTGGTAAAAGAGATATATTAACAATGTCTCCTAAAAATATGCAACACATTGTTTAACTATTCAGCCTGTAAGTAAGCAATTGTCTATGAGAAAGCTACCAATTTGAATGCTTCTATTTCTATATATTCCTAAGTTTCTCGATTTCTAGAGGTAATTTCCTTTCAAGTGATGAGTTCAAAAGGACAATTATTCATTATGTCTGCAAGCAATTGATCTACAGGAACTATATATGTTAATAGGGGTTAAATAGCATCCCGTTCAGATTTTTAGAGAAATATTTCCACAGTTGGGGTATATTTATCAGAATTTTTTCATTTTAAGTTTCTTAATTTCTAGAGGCAATTTCCTTTCCAATGATCTCAAATACTTGCATATTGCATCTTAATCTTATCAACAGATAGTTCAGAAGTTACTTTCGTCTCTAAAAGAGATTTATTCCCAATGTATCCTAAAAGTATGCAACAAATTGTACAATTATTAAGCCCGTAAGTAAGCAATTGTCTAACAGAAAACTACAGAAAGGAATGGGCGTGGCAAAAGTGTTTTTGAGAGTTAAAAGGCTGAAAATTGGTATATCTATATTACTGACCACGAGAAAGATAAATATGGCGCCGAAATTTGGATTTTCGCTTTGTGGGCGGAGTGGCGGTGGCAATGTTTTTTTGAGCTAGAAGGCTGAAAATTGGAACGTATATATTACTGACCATGAGAAAGTTAAATTTGATGCCGAAATTCGGATTTTCGTTTTGTGGGCGAAGTGGGCGTGGCAATAGTTTTTTTTTGAGCTAGAAGGCTGAAAATTGGATCGCATATATTTATTACTGACCATGAGAAAGTTCAATTTGGTGCGAAAATTTGGATTCTCTGAACCTCATGTGCTGCAATTTTTCTTATTGACATAGCCACTGAAATGAAAATGAAAACACGAAAATTGTCAACAGTTTGCGTTAAAGACTCACTAAGTTTTTATATTTTCCTATTTTGTTCGAGCGTATAGCGTCCCATATTGCAAATGTCGAACATAAACATGAAAATAAAAATATATTTGAACGTTATTCTACATTTCAAAGTCAGAGAATCGGTAGTTCAAATTTAAAATGTTTCATGGGCCAGCATCTCTTGAGCTATTTGTGCAATACTTTTGATTTGAATTTTCTCAATTTCTGATGAAACAATGCTCTTAAACCTAATTCAATTATAGATGCTCTGATTTTCATTTATTGTTTAATTTCAAAATGTCCCTATTCCTTTCCAAAAAAAATGCCCCTTAGAGCATGAAACGCCATTGACGTCCTTATTACTGAGAAAAGAAGGAAAAATATAATTTCCACATCTAATAAAAATACATTAATTTTTTACCCCGTCCTTTCATGAGAAATTTCTCTTGAGTTAACAGGTATATTTCGCATATAGCAAGGTCATAAATAATATAACAATTACCACTCAAACTCTTCGCATAAATGAGAAAACAATGATCATAACTTTCTTAGAAAATTGTAGGTAATCTTACATTGTGTCTCAACATATAGCGCTCAGTCAATCAATTGCCTCTAGATATATGTACAAAGTTTCTTCATAGTTGGAGAACTTTATTACTTTCCAGCGAAATTGACATTTTTGTTAAATGTTTGCCACAAAGTGGAAAAACTTCATGGCAAATCTCTCAATACTGTAAATGTATATCACTTTTTAAATTGTTTTTCTTTTGCTTCCGCTCGAAATCCATTTGCGGAGCAAGTAAAATATTGTTTCTTATTTGAAAATAATTTTTGTGTGTTTTTTTTTCTGGCGTCTTTGTGTTAGCCTCATACAACCGTGGAGTGGCGAAGTGGCGCCACACAAACTTTGTTGACTTTGCCATTGGCCATAAGCCACAAAAGGCAGTCAGGGTGCTGTGAAATGCAACCTCAGCAGCTGGAAACCGAAAAGACATGGCAAATAGCAGGCCAACTACCGAAACTGTTTTCTCAGAACTCAGAAATAGGAAAAACTTTTCAAGTCCGAGCGAGAGAGAGGGGGAGAATTCAAATATCGATTTTCCTGAAAATGCCTTAAAGTATACTTTAAAACATGTGCACTATTACATGCTGCACAATATGCTGCAGCAAATTTGCATTTTAATCAAATCCATATTGTGTTTACAATAACAAAAACCAAATGTTTACACAAACTTTGCAAGTTGTAAAGTCTATTTAAATATGCATATGCCACATATGTATAGCCAGTAGCTGCAGGCTATAAGGCAGAGAGTACATGCATGGATGGCTGGATAATAGGGATTGATTGTGGTTGGTTGTATTGCATTCTATTGATTAAATAATATTATTATTTTGGTTTATTCCCCCCCCCGCACACAACAATCTAGTAACGACCTTAATAAGATTATATAAATAAAATAATTTCTATTTAAAATTTAGAAAAACCACAATGTTTTGTATACAAATTACATTATGATTAGATTTATTTTTATGCAGACGTAATTAATTAAATATCAATAACTGATTACATTTCACCGACCAGAATAGCCCAAAGCGTTCAATGTTGGCTAAGCTAGCCAGTGTGCGTGCGTCTGACAAGAGGAAAAGTCAAGGGCACAATTTGTGTGGAAATACAGAAGAGCAGCTAAACTTAACTTATATAAAGAGTGATTTTTTTGAGGTTAGGATTTTCATGCATTAGTATTTGACAGATCACGTGGGATTTCAGACATGGTGTCAAAGAGAAAGATGCTCAGTATGCTTTGACATTTCATCATGAATCGTCTTACAAACGAACAACGCTTGCAAATTATTGAATTTTATTATCAAAATGCGTGCTCTGTTAAGAAAGTTCATTGCGCGCTTCCATTTTATGGTCAGTTTAATCGACCCACTGAAGCGGCTATTCGGGCTATTGTGACTAAATTTCGCACCAAATTTACATTGTTGGACATTAAACCACCAACACGCTTACGTAGAGTGCGAACTGAAGAAAATATCGCAGCTGTATCGGCCAGTGTTAATGATGACCACCAATTTTCGATTCGTCGCCGTTCGCACCAATTGGGTCTCTGTTACTCAAAAACGTGGAAATGCCAAAATTGGACTAAGCGGATGGACCACCTAAGACGCAGCCGCGGTCAACATTTAAATGAAATTATCTTCAAAAAGTAAATGTCATGGACCAATCTAACGTTTCAAATAAAGAACCGATGAGATTTTGCAAATTTTATGCGTTTTTTTTTTAAAAAAGTTATCAAGCTCTTAAAAAATCACCCTTTAGAATGGAAGACACAGCTTTGCGCTCGAAGCAAATTTCACAACTGACTAAAGAATGAGAAATATTTCAAGATAAGCATCAGGTGATTAATGTACAATTACTGGCTGTCGTTTGCTGGTGGGTACGGCAAATATACCCCGGTCGTACGTTGGGCACCAGTATGATTTCTTATAGGGCATAAATCAATATTTATCTACCATTATCAACTTTTGAATTTCAGATTTTCTAGAGTTGTTCGCCTAATCTTTACTGTCGCTAAAAATGAAGTCAGAAAATATTGTGATCAGCCCCACAATTACAAGAGTCTTAATTATCTACAAGAGTCTTAAATTTGAGGTGAAATCAAAATAAGGGTATTTTGAAGCGGATAAAGGTAATGAACAAATTTCTAGATTTGCAAACTTTCTCAAAAATAGTCGAATTCCTAAAGTTGGAAAAATATGTTCCAAAATATTTTACTAAAATGGTCGCCTTGCATTTATTTACCGTTTTTATCTATTTTGATGAATTTGTAAAATTTTGAGGGATGTGCATTTCAAAAATTTTGTTTTCTCGACAAATTCAATAACTCACCGACGCACAGAGGGTTGAAATCGTCAAAAATAGAGATTAATTCGGGGATGCCTTCGGGTCAGGTAATGTTTATATTTTTCCAATATTTATACCATAATCAGTAAAAGAAAACAAAATTTGAGTACAATTTAGTGGAAAATGTGGCTTTCCTGGAAAATAAATTAATAATCCGTCCGTGTATATATTCTTGTTATCGAAGTACAACTCGCAATTATTATCCAATCCCAACAGAACTTGGTACAGCTAATTTTTTCGCCTCAATAACGGACACTATTAAATTTGAAGCAAATCAGTTCAGATTTAGGTATAGCTCCCATACAAATGTCTTTCCTAATTTGACTTTCCGCTCTATTTTGTATAAATTATTTACCCAATTTTGTTCCCATTTGGCACATAACGTTATAGCGTACCTACAAACAGCTGTAGTTAAATTTGGTGACATCGGTCCTTTGTTTGATAAAGCCCCAATACAAATGTCCCACCAGATTTGGTGTCCTCATAAAGGACAATTTTTCGAATGTGTCCGACATTAAACTGTCACAGATATTTTAATACATTTTGAATTGGTAGTAAATTACTTTAAATAGGATAGAAGATGCAGGGTATCATATAGCCGGCATCGCCCGACCACTTCGTTTTCGTTTTTATATAGGGATGTTTATAAGATTAAGATTTATTGTGCAACTTGGATTCTCATTCTGCTTCTGTGAATGCTTTTCATTAGAAATAATTGTTTCATTTAAGTATTAAGTGTTAAAAAGACTTATTTTTCATTACAAAATATTTAAATATTAAGTTTTCGTCATATTCTAAATTCCAGTTGTGCGATAAAACTTAATGTATAAGCAACCATAAAGAGTGACTATTTTCACAATTTATTAAATAAAATAAATTGGCGCAAAAACGCGCAACATGTAATTGCGGAATATTGAAGTTAACACATTGTAATTTAATTAGAAATTCACCATCCTGCGGTATGTTACCGAATTCACATTAAAAAGCCCACATATATTTTGAAAATACCTTAAATTTAGACATATTTTCAACAATTTTTTAAAAATATTTCGAAAATACTTTCGTTAAAACGTTATTTTGTAAAATCACTCTAAAATACCTGAACTTGAAGATTCTATAATCAAAGTGCTACTTTTTAAAATTGGGAAAAAAGATATTAACCTTTGAAGTATGTATGTCAATTTGCAATTTTCAGAACTGTTCGCGTAAAACTCAAAAAATGCTTGACTTTAAGGCAGTGCAAATGGAAAAGTAAACAACACATGTCATTGATATTTTCGGTTTTGATATAGAATTTTATATTCGTTAATCGTATAATAAAAAATTTTCAAAAAAAAAATAATTTTGATTTTTGAATTAATCTCCATTTTTGGCGATTTCAACCCTCTGTGCGACGCATTGTAAAAAAACCAAGTATCCTTTTTACTCTCTACTAAGCAACCTTTTAAAATGAATCCACAAGTAATATGGTTACCTTGCAAACAAAAGTGAAAAAACACTCCTAAAGCTGGAAAATGGGAAATAATTAAACATAAAGGACTTCAAAGTCTCAACGGATAACATTTTTCAAATAATTATTTTGAGTACTCATTCGCACCCTACGGTATCGATATAAATGGCAAATTAAAGAGGATAATATCTGTTAAAAATACTTTAAATTCCATTCTAATATATGTATTAGTTTAGCATTAACAACCATGTCAAATTTTCCCCCTTAGCTTTTTAGTTATTATATTCATATTCATATTTTACTTTTTAAGAGAGGAAACTGAAAATGGTTGTTAATGCTAAAATTATACAGATAGAATCATGGAATTTAAAGTATTTTTAACAGATATTCTCCTCTTTAATTCGACACTTATATCGGTGTCGCAGGATGCGAGTAAGTATACAAAATAATTATTTGAAAAGTGTTATCCTTTGAATCTTTGTAGTCCTTTAAAGGGTCAACAGGATGAGAAAATGAAAATCTGAAAACGTCGTTTAAATCCATTTGGCCTAAAGTTTCAGACGTATATCATCCGGTTCAAGTGTAATATGAGCTGTCGGACGGTACAAAACCGGTTTTTTAAGTCAAGAATTTGGGGATTTCTGGTCGTCGCACAGTAGGGCCTTTTGACTTTTTTCTTTGCAAAAATCATAACTTCTGAAATAGGGAACATAATTACAAAAGTAAAATATTGTTGTAATGAATGAATGTAATGAATCATCCCATACTTACTGGGAGCTTTAAAATCAGACGTTGAATATGGATTTTCTTTCTTTTCAAAAACATCATATTTCGTGTTATTTTACATTTACTTTTTTGTTACCAAACTAATTATTTTTCATTTATTTTTGATCTAACATAACATATATTCACATATTTAATGATATAATTATAGTTAACTAACTGAACTCCGCCCGCTTCTCCAGACACAAAAACACGCACCGAAAAATAAAAATTCGGGTTTATATTGTTTTTTTTTCGTGCTCAGTAATATATATGTACTAATTTTTATAAAGTTATTATCAAAAACATTTTTGCCACGCCCCTCCCGCCCCCAATGCTACTTTTTTAATATATAGCCTATAGATCCTACCTGTAGAAGTTCCAAAACGAGACAAACGTTTTTATAATATTAATAGGGATATATATTTACTTTATGTGGAAGGTGCCACACCCACTTTTCTCGTACCGCCCACTTTTTCCACAAATTTGAACATTAATATTCAATGAACTCACACAAGATTTCAAGATTATTGTTGCCATATAACAGAATATATATTGGGTTGTAATTTTTAGAGAATTTGTAAAATTTTGAGGTATTTGAATTTGAAAAATCACTGACGCACAGAGTTTCAACCCTCGTCAAAAATGGTGATTAATTCGGGGATGCCTTCGGGTCAGGTAATGTTTATATTTTTTCAATATTTATACCATAATCAGTACAAGAAAACACAATTTGAATAGAAAAAGTGGAATTCCTGGAAAATAAATTAACAGTCCGTCCGTGTATATATTCTTGTTATCGAAGTACAACTCGCAATTATTATCCAATCCCAACAGAACTTGGTACAGTTTGAATATGGCACTCCCATCTTTCAAATCCCGCCCATTTGTATTTTGCCTTCTTAATTGAAAATTCTATGAACTCACAGAATTTCAGGAAACTCGGTGTCTTGTAAGAGAAAATATTCTATAACTGGTTTTAATTTATTATTGGATGTGGCACGTCCTCTTCAAAAATTCCGCCCACATTCTCCCAACCACCCAGACTAATAGTGGTTTTCTCTTGTAAGAGAAAATATTCTATAACTGGTTTTAATTTATTTTGGGATGTGCCACGCCCTCTTCAAAAATTCCGCCCATTTTCTCCCAACTACCCAGACTACTAGTGGATGGATTTACATAAAATTTCAGAACTCTCAGAGTCATAGAAATGAATATATTTCATAATAGATTTTAATTTTGTATGGGAGGTACCACGCCCCCTTTTCCTTTCACTTTCACAAAATTTCATGACCCTAACTGTTCCAAATATGTTGCTTTTTAAAATGCGAAAAAATAAATTTGGGTTGGCGGTGCCACACTTTTATTGTAATAACATGCGAATAGGCAAGCATCCACCAAAGTTGAAAAAGATCAAAGTATAGTGTTTTTTTACTTTCGCGACTTTTGGGTAACTAAGCCTCAGAAACCACCAATTTTTCACTGTTTCATTCGATTTCATTCAACGTACCTCTCAAACGAGACCAATAACGTAAAAATTGGGTAGATAGTAGAGATGGGCGCGTGAGTGATTATTGGCTCACGTTCACGCACGCTCACGAAGGAAACAAATTGAATCACGCACGTTCACGCACGAAGATTTTTTTGTTCCTCAGGTTCACGCACGCTCACGTGAGTAAAATAAATTTTGCTCACGATCACGCGTGAATCACGTGATTCACGTAAATCACGCAAACAATTTCCACATAGAAAATAATATATCCTTTATCCGCCTTATTTTCTATTCTAAATCGAAGTGAGTAACGAATCGCAAATCTGAAAATTATATTATTAAATCAGTAAGGTGTGTCTTAAATTCATTTTTTTAAAGTAGTATTAAATCTTGCAGAGTTAAAAAATAGGACACTGTATAAAACAAAGCATATACCCCGACATCACTTATGTGAGTTTTTATGTGAACTAACACTAAGGGGGTCTCCCATATAAATGCAGTGCATAGTGTTGGCACAAGCAATACTTGAATAATAGAAAAATTAGAAATTATTCGTGCATTCAAGCACTTTGTTTAGAAATAAATATATGTATATATATGAATGTTATATTGAATGGAAAATTTCGGATTTTTAAACGAAATAAATTGAAAAAAAATGTGTCACTCACGAAAAAATCACGCAAAAATTTGACTCACACACATTCACGCACGAACATTTTTTCGTTGCTCACGTTCACACACGCTCACGTGAGTAAAATAAATTTTGCTCACGATCACGCGTGATTCACGCAATTCACGTGAGCCGCGCCCATCTCTAGTAGATAGTTTGTTTGTAACTCAATTAGGAATCTTACAATTTTTTCACTTTTTGTTTTTTCTTGAGTTCTGAAGAGATGAATCCAGTTTGAGCGGAAATATAAACCACAATTTTTGTCCGATTTGTCCCACAGTGCGTCGCCCAGTGTAATTGACTGTTCCTGACACCCAACATGAAATCAAGAATTATTTGTCCAGTCTTTCAATTAATATTAATATGTTGTTAAACCACATATCCACATAGTATACGGATTCGTGATCTAGAGATAACATGAACTGGCGCCCAACATGAAATGAGCAGATTTTTTTAAATCAAAAAATATGTATTTTTCTATGTACTAAAGTGAATCTCAGAGAGCTGCTAGTTTGATTAGCGCTCAGCATGGAGTCCGCAAATGTCACAGTTTTTCAATTTCATGCTGGTTTGGTCCTTGAAATAAGGTAATCTTAGAAATAAACTACTTTCATTGGCGCCCAACATAAAGTCAATAATTGTTGCTTAAGTTTTGCCATTAATCGAATTGTAAATTGACTGTTCCTGGTGACAACATAAAATGACACCCTACATAAAATCAATAATTGTTTGTCCAGTCTTTCAATTAATTCTAATTGTTGATCATAACCACATACTTATCCACATAGTTTACAGTGTCCCAATGAAAACATAAACTGGCGGCAACACGAAGTTAGCGTTGGCGTTTGTTTTATGTCCTAAGGCGAATCTCAGAAAGAAGTTATTTTGATGAGCGCCCAACATGGACTAAGCAAATGTCCAAAATTCATATTTTGTTTTGTTCCTTGAACTAAGGACTATGCAGTCTTAGAATAATTTTCATTGGCGCCCAACATGAAATCAAATTTCCTCCAATTTTTCAATTAATCGAGTGATAAGAATTGTTACAGCTTGTAAACATAATTTCATGTATTTTTTTTACTGAGAACATAAACTGGCGCCCAACATGAAATCAATTTATTTTCTGGATTTCAATTAATCTATAACACAACCTAATTTTTGGAACGGAGTAGTGACCCTATAATTCTGAAAGGGCATGTTGAGTAGATCATTTTTGTAGAATAGTCCAGCTGGTCTGAGTTTCCTTATACAGTGGCTCAAAGTTTTCATTTTTTGGTTGTAGGTAGCATTGTAATAAGTGAAAAAAAGTTGTGAGTTAATGGATGACAGGACTATATCGTGCAATTTTATGGGGATAATTTTTGTGGAAGATCTTAACCAGCTAGCTCTTCTCTTTATGGTTCATTTAAACTCTACGGATTTGTACTTTTCTTAAGATTATATTTCTGCTAAGAGATTTTTTTTAGTTAAAAACTATGCGCAGTCAATATTAAATATTCTTATTTAAATTCCTTCAATAATTTAATTCTGCTCTAAACTTTTCTGTAAATCTCCTTGAACTCGCAATCCTTTATTTGCTGACATTTGCTATCCTCTGTCATAGAATCTTGTCATAAATCATAAATTGTCATTTGTTTTCCTTTTGTGTACGATTCTTGTTTATTTTTCTTTAGTAAATTGATTTTGCAAGCCAGCCAATAGTTTATTAACATTTGCCTCCAAATGCCTTCCCAGGCAAGTTTATTGTCTTGTCTTGTGCTGTATTCAATACAATTCAATTCATTTTATTTATTTGCATTTAACCACCCCAACCAACACTGCGGGGTGTCCATGGTGTCCGGGGTTGTTGTGTCAACAATTTGTTCAAAGTATTTATATATTCACCATATGCAAGGGGCTGTCCCGGATAGTGTCTGCAGAATATTTAATTGAACAGCAATTTGCTGAAATAGGAAACATTACGAAATGCAATAAATTAACAATAACATTTTTTTGCAATTAACACTGGCTTGGCTAGATAGTAATCATTGTCATACGTCAATTGGTTGGGAATGCCCGTGCCATTGTGTAACAATAGTGAATTGATTAAAACACCCATCCATTCAATAGACTATTTATGTAAAAGGATAAAGGAAATGGAAACAAGAGAACTAGGGTTCAATTAGAAGAAATGAAATACAATTTACAAGTACCTGGAGGGAGGTGAAAGTTTAGATTATTATTTAAAGCATGATTAAATTCTCTGGCGTGTGGACACTATCAAAGGCTGTAGCAATCAATACACCTGTCAAGGTAACACACAGAATGAAGAAAACTTGTATTACCCTGGGAGATCCCCATTCACCAGGTCATCACAATTAATAAAGTAATTTAAATATACGCTGTGTAATGCTGGGAAAGTTTCTTATGGCTTTTATTATTAATATCTTCATATTAAAATAAAATTTCTTGGGGAGCAGTTTTATCAATAGAACATAATAAAGCTAATATGATCTCAAGTTGGGCGCCATTTAAATAATTTTATTTCATATATTGTTATACGAACTTTGTGTATTTAATAACAAACAAATATTTATAAAAAATTGTATGGAAAGGCATCAAAATTTCGGAAATTTGATGTAAAAAATCTCACTTTTGGAACATTTTGAATGTCATTGGTGCCCAAAGTAGTGAGGCGCTTTTCAAACAATTATCTCAGTAAATATGGTGCAAAAAGACACTCGAACCACTATAATGCAGGCCAGAAAATGTTCATATACAATTGGCGCCCAACATATAGTGAACTAGAATATTAGACCTTGCTATGTTTGGTGACTAAATTAATTGGAAAATCGCCATTGTAAAAAAAATCGGAGGTGTAGTGTAAAAGCCACTCGGATTACTTTTTGCGCAGGTCTAGCTAAATACATAAAATTTTGATTTTCATTGGCGCCCAACGTAGTGAGGTATTAAACGCTTCCCTTATTAATTTTTTCACTGGTCAAGAAAAATAAAGAAATTTAGCAAAATCAATTGGCGCCCAACATATATTTATTCATCTTAATTCTATGAGAAGCATAGGGCGTCCAACATAATGTGAATTAAAATTCTAGATCTTCCATGTTGGGCCTTAATCGAATTTGAAAATTATAAAAATTCTCTCGTATCACTATTTGTTTAGGTCTCTCAAAATACAGACAATTTTGAATTCCACTAGCGCCCTAGGTAGTGAGGTATATTAAATGTTTCCTTAATAATTTTTCTCACAAGAAATATGGTAAAAAAAGTCAATCGGATCACTTTATGCGCAGGTCAAGAAAAATAAAGAAAATTTGCAAAATCAAGTGGCGCCCAACATATATTTATTCCTCTCACTCCTATGAGGAGTATAGGTTTGGACACCTATAATGCGAATTAAAATACTAGACCTTCCATGTTGGGATCTAATATCGTATCACTATTATTATAGAAATACTGACAATTACGAATGTCATTGGCGCCCAATGTAGGAGGTATATTAAATGTTTTTTTTTACAAAAAATATGATGTAAAAAAACACCACTTTTGCTGAGGCCAAGAACAATACAGAAAAATTGCAAAATCAGTTGGCTCCCAACACAGACTGAATCAAAATAGCAGAAACTTTCATGTTGAGCTCCAAACGAATTGGAAAATCATTACTCTGCAACACAATGTCGAAAGTATAGTGTAAAAAAGCCATTCGAATTACTTTCAGAGAATTTTATACTTTATTGGCGCCCAACGTAATGAACTATGTAAATGTTTTTCTAAATAATTTTTTGATAGGAAATATGTCAAATGAGATAGTGGGGGGGCCTCCCATACACAAAATTAAATTTTTATAAAATTGGCTCCCGATGCTCTTACTGGCGCTAGGAGACCCCTACGGAAGCCAAATGTGCGAGCAACACCCAATATTATTTCAATCACAATATTTTCTCAGAGCACACCTACCATCTATCTTCAACCCTAAAGGTGGTCCCCGTACGAATTTCTTATTTTTTATATTTTGTATGAAAGAAAGACCCAATCCTAGACATGTATGTTAAATTAAAAAACATTTATGCAGCTAAATTTCCGAAACAGGGTATAAGAAAGAAATATCTCTCGAATCATATTTTGTGTAGATCAAGAAAAATACAGAAAATTTCACTGGCGCACAGTAGGATATTTTCATACAAGCTGAGTAAAAATGAGTAGAGCTAGGACCTTAAAATTTCGCACACATTCAAATTGGATCAAAATCTTCCTGTTTTGTTTAATCCGTCTACCTTACATGTGACATAACATGAAAAAACGTCATAGATTTCTTATTTTAATATATATGTTAGTACAAATCATTACCAGCGATTTCATTTGAGTTTAGAATTAAATGAAAATTGTCACTCAGTGCCACGCCCAACGCCCACATACAATTTTTTGTTTTTTATGATTTACAAAAATTTTTATAAAAATTATTTTATATTTTAATCGATGATAAACGACAATTATAACTTAATACATAACTTAAGATTAATATATCGGCTAATATTTACATGCGCTCGCATGTCATTTAATTTTCCAAAATACATTAACAGAGAACAACGAAGATAGTATTGCTTCATTTTTGGATCAGAAGGTTTTACCATTTCAGTCATTAGATCGGTGTTTGCAGCCATAAGCAGAATATTCTTTTTAAAATTAATAAATAAGACAATAGTTTAAAAATATTTGTAAATGCCGAAACAACAGTCGGTCTTGCGAATATAGTTGTATACTGTAGAAAATTAACAAAATATATACAACCTTCAGGTCTGCCCACTGTCTGAAAAGGAAAGTGATAACGTAAATATACCTTTTTAAATGCAAAATAACACCTCAAGAGCTGCTGTTTTGTACCAACCCAGCAAACCAGTTTTGTACCAACCCAACCAACCATCCCAGCAAAAACTTGGTAATGACATCTCATTATTTTTAGCATTACCTAGTAATGACAGCTCGTTACTTCCTTATAATGGCTTAAATAAGTAGTTATTGGTAAGTTAAGTTTTATAGAACTTCAGATTTTAAAAAATAATTTTCTACATTTTTGTGGTGAGTCAGAGAATAGATGTTATCGCAGCTTAGTTATCCAGGCTTAAAAAACAACCCTAAATTCTGTATTCAGATTGTTAACAAGTCGATACAAAATATATTAGTTAATAAAAATGTTGTTTTCATCACCTATTAAGCCCATTATTGATAACACTACTCAACAAAATGAAAAAAATTTCATGTACTCCGGATGCGATAATTTTTTCTGTGTAGATAACCTTGACATGAGCTCGAAAAACGCAATAAAAATTTTTTTTCGTTTGGTTTTTGTTTTATTTTTTTTTTTTAATTTTAAAAATTTTTTTTGGTTAATTTGTTTCGTCCGGCATAACTCGGGAACCACTAGCCCGATTTAATTGAATTAAATTTTAAAAAATTTAAAATTACAATTCCCTTATATTGTTTTCCTATACAAGCAACAGTTTCCAAGTTAAAAATGAATATATAAAGGAAAAAACTTATTTTTTGCCTAAAGATTTAAATTTTTTTTTTTAAATCCATAAAAAATCCAAAATGAAAAAAAAAATGTCAAATCTTATTACTTTTACGTAAAGTCACATAACCTATGAGCAAAATGAGACAAAGATCATGAAAATCGATGCACGCGTTTCGCTTTTATTCGCAATTGAGTAAAGGTATGAATTTCAAAAATTTGCTCGACATATGCACAACTTTGTCTATGGTAAGGTTTTTTCTTTTTTATTACAAAAAAAATTAAAATTTGTTGGGTGACAAAAATATATGACTTTAAATTAAAAAACAATTCGATATATGTACAAGAAATTATCCTAAGGATATCAACATTAATTAATTATAAAAAAGTTTAAAAAAAAATATCTAAACACAAAAATAAAAACCTTCAAATTAAAAATAATTATGTGCTTTTGTCTTTCTTTTATATTGTTGTGGGTCTGTTTCTCTTATCAGGAACCAGATATAGTCCCCCATCATAGCTTCGTTCCAAAATCCTTGGTATCGGTGCTCAATTTCTTTCATTTGCTGATGAAAACGCTCACCATGCTCGTCACTCACATCGCCCAGGTTGTCCGGAAAGAAGTCCAAGTGCGAGTGTAGAAAATGTATCTTAAGCGACATATTTGCTCTAATTTTTTTATAATTTTGGAGTAGTTGTTCGACGATCTCTCTGTAATTTGAGCTTTTGTTGTTTCCAAGAAATCCGGAAACAATTTGCCGAAATGAGTTCCAAGCTGCAGCTTCATTTGGTGATAAAATGTGCTCAAACTGTTGGTCTTGCAACAACTTTTTAATTTGCGGACCGTCGAAAACGCCTTCCTTAATCTTTGCCGATGAAAGGTGAGGAAAAATGGTTTTTAAATAGGCGAACGCTTCGCCATCTTTGTTGATAGCTTTCACGAAGTTTTTTATGAGTCCGAGCTTTATGTGAAGAGGTGGGAGAAAAACATTTTCCTTTTTTATGAGTGGTGTATATTTCACGTTGTCGCTGCCGGAGATGAAGTTAACTCTTTCTGTCCAACTCCTCCTGGTGTAATGATGTTGACGATCGCGGCTGTCCCAAAGGCAGAGAAAACAACAGTACTTTGTGAATCCACCTTGTAATCCACAAAGGATACCGATAACCTTAAGGTCGGCACAAACTTTCCAATCGTGCCTCTCATAGTTAAGGCACTTTAGTAGATTGTCCATGACTTCGTATGTTTCCTTGGTGTCAACGGCATGAGCAATTGGAACCGAAGGTTTCTCGTTGCCGTTGTGCAGTAAAATTGCTTTAAGGCTCTGCTTGTTGCTGTCGATGAAAAGACGCCACTCTCCTGGATCGTAAGAGTACCCGAGTTCACCAAATAATCCGGGAATGTCCTTACAAAAACAGATGTTGTCTTTTTTTGTGTAGTACCTTGCGTATGGTTCATGACGCTTCCTGTAGATTGTTGTCACCACACCAGGAGCCAAGAAACCGAACTGTTGCATGCGCGATGCATGCAACTCTGCATCTTCCTTGGAGAGTTTCAATTCTCTAACCCAATCGTTCAGTTCTGCTTGGGAACATAAGCGTTGACCTCCATGCAATGTATATGTTGACTCGCATTCTGATGTGGTTTCTACTGTCTCCGGATCTGATGTTGGATGTATCGCGTCATTATTAGATGCCCATCTTGAAACGGACGGTTGCGGGTCCACTGGTTCTTCGCAAAATGGCACTGGAAAATTCACTGTTGAAACAGCAGCGTAAGTCCATCGTATATTTTTTCCCACGCCTGTTTTTTTGCTAAGACAGAAGTAGCAATCTGTTACATGGCAAAGCGGAGCTCTCCAAAGCATTGGCATGATGATTCTCGGCTGTAGTCTGAAAGAATTTCAATAATAAGTTATATATGTTCTTGAATTTCGTAATCTACACTTACCTTGAGTCAGCTAGCTGTACGTAGCACCTTGGACATAGAGCACTTGGTGTCCACCGCTCATCTATGTTTGAGACCTTTAAATTGAAGCTCTCTTCAAATGAATCTCTCAATTTAGGTGAAAAACAACGCTTGTTTTTTTCAGAAACTTATTCTCCGCACATGTAACAAAAATTACTTGGATTGGTATTGCATTCAAATCCTCGCGAACGTTTGCTCATTTTAACTATCGCGTTCGTCGACACTTGTTGAATGAGTAAAATCGATCAATGAAGACCTATTTATACTGTGTATTGTTTAGTATTTTACTGACAGGTACTTATAAATGGGTGTATATTTTTTTACGGTGGCTACATACCTGTTTCACCATGTGTGAGTCTTAAATTTTCCGAATAATGACCACCCTTAAATGTGGGTTGCATTTCTGTAAAAAAATCATACAGGTAGCCAACGGAAAACCCAAATAATTAAAAAAGTCCCCTTTCCTTTTTTCCTTTTAATTGTTCACGCACATTTATTAGCGTTTATTACTTTGCTTACGCAATCATAAAAATTAAATAACCCTTTGTTTATTCCGTTTTGTTAATTCTGAGAATAAAAAAAAGAAAAATGCCGGACGAAACAAATTAACCAAAAAAAAAAATTTTAAATTAAAAAAAAAAAAAAAAAACAAAAACCAAACGAAAAAAAAATTATTGCGTTTTTCGAGCTCATGTCAAGGTTATCTACACAGAAAAAATTATCGCATCCCGAGTACATTTTGACTGTTGACTAGTGTAATTCATTATTTGGCTAGTTATCAATAATGACTTATTTTGTATCTTCCGGAGGCCACTTATTTTACAACTCGTTTAGAAGTACTTATTTCTCAACTTTTTGTAAGCGTGCGTAAAAGTACTTATTTTTTTACAATCCCTTTATAAAAATAATTAGAAACGGATCCGAAAAATAAGTAGTAAAGGTATTTGGTTTTGCCTTATTCCCCACATTACTTGGTAATGAGAGTTTTTGCTGGGATGCATGGTTTCCGAGATACATACCAATAAAATAACCTCTCATATGATGACATTTGCAACTATTTTAGCATTTATGGACTTTAAATTCATCCACAGCTAAATTTAGCCGCGATTCGGCAAAATCTTTTAGGACATGCTTAATAGGAATGTTCTTGGCACAATTCAATCAGTAAAGTCGAGATTTGGGCGCATGAAATTTGGTCGTTTTTGCAGCTGATAATACACTGTTTGGTGTCCAACGAAGTAAGGGTTTTTAAATAATATTTTTCTTACTGGCGCCCAACGTGGTCTTATTAGATTTATATTGCTGTAGATATTAATTATACAGATATATGAGTTAAGAATGAATTTCTAATTAAGTCTTGAGCCATACTTATATTAGTCCATTCAAATCTTCAGAGAGCAGTGTTGCCATTTATCCACGATTTGAAATTAACGGTTGATCGTGAAAGAACTTGCTAGAAGATTGATGGGAATTTGAATAAAATATGAATGAAAAGTTAGTGGTCTTGTAGATGTTAAAGAGTATAAAGAAAGAATACCCTTCTCCTACTCCAATTTAGCTAAGCTCTCATTCGAGTTTACTTATTTATCACTCTCTATGGCAATCCTATATGATTCCTGGAAATAAACCAAAAATAAAGAGGCACGCAAAGTAGATACATACATAACAATGTAGAAGTAGTAGATTATTAATAGCAGTCGTATCAATGATGGAGGTGGCCAAAAGTCCACTGACCTCATGTCGGACGCCACTAAAGCCATGAATAAAATATTAGGAAACCTATTTTTACCACACGCAACGGCAGTTCACTGACTAATGCAATTTTAAAACTAGGGAAACCTAGTTCAAACTAAATATGTTACCTAAGAATGTCCAGTTGAATGCCTGGCTGGATTTTGTCCCATTCCATTGTAAACGATTTAGTGCGAAAATTCAACAATTGTTCATTTCGGGGTTTGTTCCTGTGAAACACAATTACAAATTGTTTGACCCAAATAAAACTGGCAGATGCTTTCCCACGCATATCAATACGAATCTCCGGCTCGAATATGAACAGTCGACACACATACGCCCACCTACGACCATACAAACAACAACAGCACCACCATGACCGCAAGGCAACGTTCAACGTTCAATATTTCATGTTGGTGTGTGTGTCCACCCACACACACATGTGTTGTAGCATTTCCAGTTCTTGTTAGCATAGTTTTGGGGTTTTTGTTTGCCCGCATTGAGCCTATGTGATGCATGATGGCATACAGAGGTATTTATTTGTGATTTTCGGAAAGGGAACTGCTGGTGTTCGATGGAAACTGTTCCATCACCATGGCTCTATTGTCCACAAATATATGCTGCCATGGGGTTCATTCATTCAACGCCATCTCCGTCATCACCAGAACCACGGCCATTTAACACTTGTCACTCATGTGCAGTAGGAGGGTATTGGTTAAATGACCAAACTAATTTCACAGTTTTCGAAGCATAATAACATGGCTGTATTAGTTGTTTGGTCAATTAGTGAAAAGTAAGTGGGAGCTGTTTTTGGCTATCGTCAATAGGATTTTACATGGAAATACTGTGTCATGACAAAGCGGGGTATGTGCCAGTTACAATGTGTGGTCTGAGAACATTTAATCAACGATTTGTAAGGGAAATTATATGAAGGTAGCTATGACAATCTGTCGAAGGCAAGGAAAAAATTGATTTCATTGGCGCACAGTGGTTCAGTATCAAAATCCACCGGCCAAACTTAAATAACTTTTGTTCTAGTAGACATTTTTGAGTTCTATAAAAAACCAAAATTAGACAAGGACCCAAGGATTAGAGATGAGATGTGAACATTAAAAATTGGCCAATCGCATATATTTTTAGAAATCGGTCCAAAGTTAATTACTTTTCTTATTTTTCGATTTTAAAAAATATTAAATTCTTTATTTTTTGTTTTTATGTTTTTTAACATATTTTTACGTATTTGTTCATTCTATTTTTTTTTGTGTTACAGATTTTCACTTTTTCAGATTTTGAAAATTGAAAAATTTTAATTTCTTTTTTTGACTTTGTCGAACAGTTTCTGACACATTTTAAGAGATTTTGCACTCAATTTTTCTTATTTATTATGATGCCTAAACTTGGATTGTTATAAATTACACATACTTATATATGCAACTCAATGAGATTTTGATTCGATTTCACTGGCGCCCAACCTTACGTAGAGTATATTAATACAGGACTAGCTAACTTACATGATTCCGCTACGTTATTTTACTTCTGCACCGATTTTCACTTTCTCAGCGGATTTGTAAAGTTGAAAATTTTCGACAGATATCCCAGCAAAAAATTTAAAGTACTTCCGTAGGAAGCCCATTTTAATCGCATCTCAAAATCCATATGTAAACTTTTTCCGCCTTAATAAATAATAAATAAAAAAATAATAAATAAATTAATAAATTAAATAACTTCTAAAACAATCTATATTATGTTACATTTTTCGAATAGCATTTTCACAAGTGAATCGGAACGAATTTTTAGTATGGAGTCACAGCGGTAAGGTGTCCGCTTTGCACCCAGAAGGTCTCGGGTTCGAATCGTGGCTCGGAAAAAACTTTTTTTGTTTTTTTTTATTACCTTGATAAAACAATGTTTAATTTTGTATAGAGGCAAGGTGTCCGCTTTGTACCCAGAAGGTCTCGGGTGCGAATCGTGGCTTGGGAAAAAACTTTTTTTGTTTTTTTTTTTTTGTACTTTTATAAATAAAGAATGTTTAATATAGTTTAGAGGTAAGGTGTCCGCTCTGCACCCAGAAGGTCTCGGGTTCGAATCGTGGCTCGGGAAAAAAAACTTGTTTTTTATTACTTTTTTTTTGCAAACGATTTTGGTTTTATTGAATTCATTTCAGCCTTACACAATGTAAAATATCTTAAATCTAACAGTGGTAATTTACATCCTAGCATATATTATGTCGCAGCTTTGCTGCTAACATGTCATTCTTTAATTTTTTACATTTACATGTTATTTCCTTAAAAATTTAATTATATTAAAAAGGAAGATCTTTCACATTTTTTTCTTATACTAACACTTACACTAAATGCTTACAAACTACTTAAAAACTATTATATACAAATTCTTTTTATTACTTTAATAAACAATGTTTAATTTTGTTTAGAGGCAAGGCTCCGGAAAAACTTTTTTGTTTTTTATTACTTTTATAAATAAACAATGTTTAATTTTGTATATAAACAATGTTTAATTTTTCAGCCCACAAGGTCTCGGGCTTGGGAAAAACCTTTTTTTTTGTTTTTTTTTATTATTACTTTAATAAACTATGTTTAATTTTGTATAATTTAGACATTTTTGCTTAAAAATAAAAAATTATTGCTTTATTAATGTACTGCAAATATTTAATTAATTATATATTAATATTTGCGTTATATATTAATATTAAATATTTTGTTAAGTTTCCTATTGTCAGTTCTAACGAACAAAATGATTAAATGATATTATTCAGCACTCACAGCAGAGGATAACTGAGATGGTTAAAGTGCCGTAGTAACAAGATCCGCTGTTCTACTCCTGGTAGCGGCGGATTTTTTAAAACAGAAATGGAAACATTTCATATGCAACATTTTAAAATAACTTTCAAGTCTTTCAAAATAAAGGACATCCCTCCTATGACAACTCCATGTTAAATTCAGTGGTGAAGATCCCAATTTTCATTACTTCAGAGTATCCAGATGAACATCTTTTTCACTTGTTTGGGTACTGGGATATAGCTTATTTAAGAAAACTTAAGCCATTTGTGTGCTTTTGTCCAGCAAACATATTTTTAATCAATTTTTAGCCATTTTCAACTTTGGCAATGTTTTTGTACATTATTTTGTTTGGTAACCGCACCCCATGTCACATTATTTAAATAACACATTTAGTAAGGAGAAAAACGCCGCTTTGGGTTTAAAAATTCGGCAATAATTGACTGAGTTATTGAAGTTTTTATATATTCAAAATTTTTGCAAAAATACAAGTTTTGGTCATTCCAGTTCACATCTCTCATAATTTTACGAATTGATGTCCAATAAAAATACTTAAAATTCGTCAAAATGATGAAAAAAATTTACTAAATTTTCCATTTTTTTCCAACAAATACTCGAATTCCCAAAGTGGGGAAAATGTGTACCAAAATTGGGGATTTTTTATTTAATTGATCTTTTTACCATTTTATCTGTTTTGATGAATTTTATGAATTTTTATTGGAATTCCCAAAGTGGGGAAAATGTGTTCCAAAATTGTGGATTTTTTTTATTTAATTGATCTTTTCACCATTTTATCTGTTTTGATGAATTTTATGCATTTTTATTGGAATTCCCACAGTGGGCAAAATGTGTTCCAAAATTGGGGATTTTTTATTTAATTGATCTTTTTACCATTTTATCTGTTTTGATGAGTTTTATGCATTATTACTGGAATTCCCAAAGTGGGGAAAATGTTTTCCAAAATTGTGGATTTTTTATTTAATTGATCTTTTTACCATTTTATCTGTTTTGATGAATTTTATGCATTTTTATTGGAATTCCCAAAGTGGGGAAAATGTGTTCCAAAATTGGGGATTTTTATTTTATTTATCTTTTTACCATTTTATCTGTTCTGATGAATTTTATGCATTTTATTGGAATTCCCAAAATGGGGAAAATGTGTTCCAAAATTGGGGACTTTTTTATTAAAATGGTCGACATGTTTTTTTACCATTTAACTAATTTGATGAATTTTTACCATTTTATCTGTTTTGATGAATTTTAAGGAATTTTTTGGAATTCCCAAAGTGGGGAAAATGTGTTCCAAAATTGGGGATTTTTTTTATTAAAATGGTCGACAATTTTTTTTACCGTTTTATCTGTTTTGATGAATTTTATGCATTTTTATTGGAATTCCCAAAGTGGGGAAAATTTGTTCCAAAATTGAGGATATTTTTTATTTAAATGGTCGGCATGTTTTTTACCATTTTAACTATTTTGATGAATTTTATGCATTTTTATTGGACTTCAATTCGTAAAATAATGAGATTTGTATTTTTGCCAAAATTTGTTATTAACAAAAACTTCAATACTGCAGTAAATTGTTTTAGCGGCGTTTTACTCCTTACTAAATGTGTTATTTAAATAAATTAACAAGTGGTATGTAAACCAAATGTGCAAAAACCATTGAAAACAACATTAATTCATTGAAGTGTAATTCTTTGCTCATTTATTTAACTGACTTCACTCCATATTTAAACTTACTTTCATCAATTTATAAAATCGTAAAGTGTGAACCATTGGCAACTTTTCGATGGCGTTTCAACATCATCACAATGTCTACATTGTATAAAAGGAAACCTTTCAATGGAATCACAAGCACTCGCTTAACAAACAAAAACGTTTTGAATGTGTAGAGGTGTTCGTATTGATTGGGAACAGTTCGCTGAATTACAGCACTCCAAGTGAAGCTATTGAATAAATTATGAAACCAAACGATAAATTACTAAAATCGCTAAAGCCCACAAAGTTTCACATTTCACAGGCAAGAGTGGTGTTATTCAACAAGGGTCGTACAGAATGCTACTGACATTTAAATCCTATATTCCCTGTAATCCTCAGCAAACGGATTATAATTACCGGGGGGAAATCGTTTTTTTTTTCAATTTTATATAATTTTGTCAAGGTAACCGGCAGGCGGATTTCCCTAGTAATTTTGTCAAATGTCGGTTACAACTGTCACTAATCACACACGTTGTATAAATGTATTCACATAGCACAATGCCAATTTGTGGTTTTTGCATTACATTGCGAGCAACAAATCCCTTTTAATGAATGATTTAATTATGCTGTTTCTGATCACTTGGTATTCATACTGCCCCTGGACCACATGATGACATTGATAACATCATGTTGCTGTTGTTGTTATTGTTTTCATGTAATCATTTTATTCGCAGAACACCATAAATAGTAATGGCGGTGGTGGTGGTGGTCAGTTCTCATGTCGGGCTGGTATGGTTGGTTTATTGGATATCTGCCAATTCGAATGACATTTGAGTAAATAAATGCTACTAAAATAGAAAACGTTAACATTTGCTCTGGGTAAATGTTAATTAAGAACATAAAGTAAATTGTTGCAATAGCAACCAATTATGATTCCATGGAAAATGGAAGATGTACCCAAGAAGGTGTATTAAATTGATATTGAATATCGAATAGATGCGGATCTTTCCTTTAGAATAGTTGAAGAATGCAAAGAAATTTTTTTATAGAAAATACTAAATAATAGTTTTATATAAAATACAAGTTGTATGCACTTAATCATAATTTGGGAATAATGGCCAATGGTTTCCTATTCAAGATTTTTTATTGATGTCCACAATGCCTATTTCAGCATGTTTACAATATTTCCAAATTATTTCTCCACTTTTGAGAAGAATTTTAATGTTGCATTGGGAAAGATATAAGCCATAGACCCTCGGCAAGATAATATTGAAAATGATTTAAATGGCGCCCAACATGACGTGTGTTGGTAAATGATTGTTAACAATTTTACAAAATGATTTCGGCCCAAACTACTCCCCGAGTTAATATTGGAAAAAAATTTAATTGGCGCCCAACGTGGCATATATTGAATGAAAGACTCTTCACATCGTTACAATATTTCCAAATTATTTCTAGATTTTTGGAACCAAATTGTAAAGTTAAACTGGGAAGTCGCATGATGTTCCACGGGTGTAACCCATAGACCCTCGGTTAGATAATATTGAAGTTATTTAACTGGCGCCCAACATGGCATGTTTTATTTATATGATTCTTAGCACTTTTACAAAATTTCCAAATAATTTCTTGAATTTTGAAAAACATTGTCATAGCACTGAAGAGGATTTAAAGGGGGTCGTCTCTCTATTTCTATGGTTTTGAGGAGAATTCTAATTAAACAAATGCCGGTTCAAATGGCAACGGTATCTGTTCCTATGACATGAGGTTAAAGGAGATGCCAACATTATGCTACCAGACAGCAGGACGGACCGGAGTCTATAATCTGATACCAAGAGTGGTCAGGTCTAATTTTGTCAAAATTTTGATAAGTTTCCAATCAGAGAACGTACAACGAGTTTATTGGTATTGTGGTTTCAGGTCTTTTGTTAATTGAATCTTATTCGAATGTATGCCCTATTTGGCCATATTGAGATTATCTTCATGTGCACAAAGAAGAAACGGGAGATTTGAGTCTCTCGAACTCAATGAAATGCGATGCATAGGTATATAATATAAAATCTAAATTCTAATCGGTCATCATTTCGGCAAATGTATCTCCAATAAAGGAGAGAAAAAAATATTTTCACAAATGTCAGAAGGTGGTAATGCTTCTTTTTTTAGCTTCTTGGGTAAATTCACCAAAAACGCGTCCGAAATAAATGTATTTTAAATCATTTTTAAACTTTCTTCAATGTAATACATTTGAGTTTTTAAAAAAAATCGTAAAAAATAAAAGAATTGGATTAATGTAATCATTTCGAAAATCAAAATAAAAGAATTTAAATTGCTAAAACTTTAAAAAATCTAACACGGATATAAAACATTCTATGCATATTTAAAATGTAGTTGAAATTACCTTCAAAACAAGGTATAACACATTAAAATCGCTCAAGTATTTCAGGACTTACAGGCGATTGACTGAAGACACATTTTTGAAAAATTAGTATTTTTCACTGTTAAATTGATCATAACTCGTGAAAGAAAATTTTTAATTTTTTTCCAAAAATACAATATTTTTATGAGAAGAAACACACACACACAAACTTTCAAAACAATCGCAGCTATCGAGGCCAAAAACCGTACCGCTTGACATGGAATGACTCATATTAAACATTATGGCGTATTATACCATTTATTAATTATTAATACATATAAAACATTAAGTCGTATGATTAATATTAATAAACATTAAGCATTATGGCGGATGATTGACGGAAATGAGCTGTATCACCAGCCTGACTATTGGGGGACATTCAGTGGCTTATAAAATCGAAGCCAAAGCTTCGGCTTCATATGGAATTGCGAATCAACCGGGTGACACAAGAGTAGTACAACACGTTCACACAAATTTTGTTTCTAATTTTAATCCTATTGGTCGTCACATTGTTACTGGCTCAAATGGATAAGGCCTCAGGGCTAGAATCATGTAAAGAGCTATTGGTCAAATTTGTTCTAGTCCGCCATTATTTTGCAAATGTATCTTCAATAAAGGTCGGATAAATTAATTTTCACATTTAATTCATATGAAAAATATTAAAGATAAAGATGCATACAAAATATATGTTTCAGCCTGCGGATAAATTCACCAAAAAAGAGCTCGAAATAATTTTGTTTTTAAGCATTTTCATGCTTTCTCCTATGTAATCTGTAATACATGTTAAATAATATGGCGTATAATTAATTATTATTAATACATATTAAACAGTATGGCGTATGACTAATATTAATACATAATTAACGTTAGGGCGTATGACTAATATTAATACACATTACAAATATTGGCGTATGATTGATACAACTTAGCCAGCTTGACTATTCGGTAACGCGGATGATTAATATTGATACATATTGAATATTATGACGCATGATTTATATTAATACAGATTAAACACTATGACGAATGATTGATTAAAATAAATAATTTCTCTCATCATATGAGCTGTATTACAAGTCTGACTATTGGGGCGAGTTTAGAAGTGTCTGTGGTTTAAAAAAATACAGGCTAGATTTTGGATCGAAATGCAATTACGAATCATCCGAATACCACAAGAATGTTCTCGAATTTGTATTCAATTCGTCTTCACATGTCTACTCACCCAAGTTTGATGACACTGCAGGATTAAGGTTTCACGGCTAGAATCATGTAACCACAATGTAGAGATGAATGTAATTTATTAATTTATTACCACCTTTTTCGGCTCCTTAGAAGAACTGAAACTATAGTCATTTTTATAGGACTTTTAATTTCCACAGGATATAGATGTTCTAATAATTTATTTTCATGCATTTGCGGGTCATACAATGGATATGTGGGTAACAAATTATAGTGAAGAATATCTGTTAAAAATACATCAAAATTCATGCTTCTAACTTTATTAGTTTAGCACTACCGATCATCCCCTTATTTATTCAGTTTATTTATGTTTTACATTTTATGAAGGAAAATTTTATATAATTGTTAATACTAAACTAATACGGGTACACGATCTGATTTTCTTCGAAATATAAGAAAAATTTTGATCTCTTAGACTCAGCTTCTTGCTAGGTTAATTCAAAACATATATATTGGGATTCTTGTCTATAAAATATATAGAGATATAAAGGTAGAGGTGTCATCCTGGTTATTCAAGGGTAAGTTAGAAATACCTATCGAGAGTTAGTTCATTTTACCGCAATCATGCTATTCAGCATATAACAAATCCCTCAAGGATTAACACCCAAAAATGTATTTGTAAGTTTTATGGTTTATCCTTTTCTATATTCTATTTATGAATTTATGCTTATCTACAATTTCTAGTCCTTATGATGATAATTCCCATTAAACTTTCCTGTGTGATCTTCTGCACGTTTGTGGTTGAGATACTCTTATTTAAAATGGCCAAACTATTCCTACGAAAACACTCACATTTGCGAACAACTACTGACAGTTGTCAAAACTTTTGAATTTTGCATTCACAGCTCAAATATGGTCCGGGTTTAAATAAACTTTGTGACCAAACATATTCAGTCGAGTATTTATAAATGTGGTTTCGAAAACATGCAAACAACACATATGTACATATACAGTGAGGTATGCCACAAGAAATTGTAAAAAAGTTAGCAACAAATAAGGCATAGCAACAGAACACTAATGGTGTGCCAAGTTACGTATCAGTGATATTGATTACGGTGTCGTATAAGTCATATGATATATAGAGCTTTAGTAATCATACGTCATGATGGCAATTTGGGGAGTGCTATATTTGAAAGTGAATTACAAAGATTGGCCAGCTATGCACCAGTAACTCCATCACTTTTCCCTCAAAGTAACTCAATGAACAAAGAATGAAAGCAGATTTTCATCCCTCCTAAATCCTGCCTTACATTTGGCTGTATAAGTACACCTGCAGTTCCAGCTCTTTGACGACATACGTGTTGATTGCCATCAATCACATGTCTATAATCGATTGCATGGCATTATTATACAAAAGTTACAGGTTTTGTATTTCTTTCACTTCCACTGAAAGTGCAGGAAACCTATCAGTGTCATTTGTGCCTGCACCCACGTCAACTTTCGTTTGGATGGCTGCACACAGTAGTAGCACAGTAGTCAAATAAACTGTTTTATAATTTCTTTCACAAGACCCCCACACACGCGTCCCATTCTTTGGAAAAAACAAAGACAGATTTCATTTGCGAGCAAGCATAGAAAGACAAACAAAACAAACTATTTCAGGATATTGAGTACGTGTGTGTAAGTACACTTTGATAAATATTTATTTTGCACTTGTTTGTCTGTGAACGTAAATAATACGCAGAGAATTTGTAGTGTGACAAGGGAAGGGGGGGGGGAGGTTGAAATTAAATTTATTGATTGATTTTATCAACATTAATTCAGAGAATACAACGCATGATCGAATAAACATCCATGAGGGATACAAGGTCAGCTTCTCTTAATCAAGAAATGGTTGTATAGTCATTGCGACGTGTCTGTTGTTGGCATGTGGACTTTTTAGATAAGCTCAAATAAAAACCCTGAAATATATGTAAGAGTCCTCATTGTATTCATGTGAATTCGTGTTTGTTTATAGACTACACTTCATGCGACATTAAGATATAATATTTTGTGTGCAGGCCACCATAACGTATAATTGATTTAAATTAAATTAAAATCACTCATACGCACCCTATCCCGAAAAAGGTGTTCTTGGAAAAATCATTGTGCTTGCCATAATTCTTATCCAATTTGAGCACTTGTTTTCTTAAATGAAAGCTGACAAAATTTGGCTAAAATGAAAATCATTGTAGATTGTTTATGAAATATTGTGCTGTCCATTCCATATCGGCTTTTTGGAAATTACGTTTTCTGAGAACTCTTCACGCAAATAACACCCCACGTACGACGGGTTGCACTATAGTAATGGAACCACATGACGTCTAGATTTCTGATATCCCATTAGGGTCAAAGAAGTCATTTACCTTATATACATATATATTGATTCCTTTAATTCTTATGAGGAGCATAGGCCCTCAACAAAGTTTATCCAATCGCATCTAATTGATGCTAAGTTCTTAATTTATATCCAGCTTTTGCCTAATTGTTATGCCTCTAGGTCCAGTTGCCTTCGCCAAGTTGTCATCTTTGTTACCATGGCCCTCCTTGCCTCTGAAGTTATATGACCCAACAATGTGGCCTGAACAAAATCCACATCCAACAACATACTTAAGAAACAATATAATTTCTTCGTATTATTATCTTCGTCACTACTTAACTCTCCCGTGAGAGCGACCTCGTAAATCAACCAACCAAATCCAAAACACACAAAAATGATGAAAAACTAGTAGATTTGCAGATAGAGCATGTTTTTACAAAAGAAAAGCTGAATTCCCAAAGTGGGGAAGAAGTGTTCCAAAATTTTAATTTTTACGAAAATGGTCGTCATGCCTTTTTTCGCCGCTACAGATACAAATAACGCTGTAATATAAGAAATAATGAAGTAAAAATCCTGGAAACCCTATTTTCAAACTTGAAACATGACATTAGGTTCCAGACAGCTAATGATGAAAAACTAGTAGATTTGCAGATAGAGCATGTTTTTACCGAATTCCCAAAGTGGGGAAAATATGTTCCAAAATTTGGGATTTTTACGAAAATGGTCGTCAGCCTTTTTTTGCCGCTACAGATACAAATAACGCAGTGATAAAGAAATAATGAAGTACGAAATCTTGAAAATCGTATTTTCAAATTTGAAACAAAAATTGGGAAGTCTTTTTTGCGGAAGAATAAAAAATAAATTATTAATTATTAAATTTTTGCATCAGTTTTCGCAAAATACAATAGGATTCAGTCCCACTAACTTGCTGCCTACAATAAATCGACACTGAATTAAACATAAATTATTAAAAAATTACCAAAATTTGTTTCCACCAGTTTTCGCAAAACACATAATCCAAATTGTTACATGTTGCCTAAATGAAATACAATCTGACCCAGTGGCGTATGATTAATAGAAATACAAACAGTACTATAATTGTCCACCAGTGCGTATAATTGATATAAATCAAATTACTATCAATCATACGCATTGTCATACCCAACATTAATTCTTTATAAATGCGCCCTTATGACGTGTTACTATTATTCTACTGAAGAATAAAAAATAAGTTAAAAAAATACCATAATTATTTTTCCAACAGTTTTCACAAATAGGTTCCATTAGGTTACAGTCCAGCCAAAAATGTTTACTTGTTACCAACAATAAATGGACACTGAATTAAAGACAATCAGACCTAGTAGTAGAAATGCAAACAGTACTATAATTATCCACCCTTGCGTATAATTGATATTAATTAAATTACTATCAATCATACGCATTGTCATACCTAACATGAATTCTTTATAAAGAGTGATTTTTTTGAGGTTAGGATTTTGATGCATTAGTATTTGACAGATCACGTGGGATTTCAGACATGGTGTCAAAGAGAAAGATGCTCAGTATGCTTTGACATTTCATCATGAATCGTCTTACAAACGAACAACGCTTGCAAATTATTGAATTTTATTATCAAAATGCGTGCTCTGTTAAGAAAGTTCATTGCGCGCTTCCATTTTATGGTCAGTTTAATCGACCCACTGAATCGGCTATTCGGGCTATTGTGACTAAATTTCGCACCAAATTTACATTGTTGGACATTAAACCACCAACACGCTTACGTAGAGTGCGAACTGAAGAAAATATCGCAGCTGTATCGGCCAGTGTTAATGATGACCACCAATTTTCGATTCGTCGCCGTTCGCACCAATTGGGTCTCTGTTACTCAAAAACGTGGAAATTCCAAAATTGGACTAAGCGGATGGACCACCTAAGACGCAGCCGCGGTCAACATTTAAATGAAATTATCTTCAAAAAGTAAATGTCATGGACCAATCTAACGTTTCAAATAAAGAACCGATGAGATTTTGCAAATTTTATGCGTTTTTTAAAAAAAAAAGTTATCAAGCTCTTAAAAAATCACCCTTTAAATGCGCCCTCGTGACGTATGACTACTAGGAAATGTGCATAGTTATACTTTATAATCTATTTCTGTTGAAATTTCAAATAATCTAATAATAAATATATTTCCCAAACTAATCAACACTATGCCAATTAATTTGTATCAACGGCACAACCACTGACAATCCTTCAACACTCCCCCTAAACCTTTTCATAAACTTTTGATATCTGTAAATGACAGCTAAAGTTGACCCAAAATTCCTTCTTATGTCTACAATGACCTGTGTGTGTTGGTGTGCGTTCGTCTAATCGCTGACCTTGATATCTGTTAATAATCCGGCCAACATTTCAATTAGAGTGGAAATTATAATATTATTTGCCGGCGGAAAAAAGGCTCTTTGTCTCTCAATTTCCAGCCTTAACCACCACTTGGCATAATTTAGAAAAACCAAACGGCTCTTTTTAATTTGAAGAGTATAAAGCACAAAACTGAAGGGGGACGCACAAAAAACAAACTCATTCACTTGCGCTTGGTTGGCAATTCCCTTTTACTGCGATGTTTAGTGGCTCTCGGTCTCCGGCAAACATCCACCACAAAGCATTGCCCTCGAACCAGTTTAACAGTTAAATGTTCAGCAGCGCCAATCTTGTGGAAACAAGTCACTACAGGCTTTTGTTCCTGGAAATATCCATTATTCAGGCTAATAAAAAGTGGCTGATTCTTAACGGGTTCGGGTTCCATGCCTTCGCTGGCTGGCTGACTGGCTCTGAGGGAGATCTTTCATGGGTCGCTTATGCTAATCAGTGCATGAGAATATGTTGCTGGGCTCTTCAATCACTGTGCCTTGATTCTTGGCTGCAGCTGCAAAAAAAACCAATTGGCTGACATTGTTTGAGTTTAGTTTTTGTATGCTTTGGCCCAATAGCTGCAACAAAGGCCACATTCATTGTCTGCCTCCGCTGTTTGGCGCTGATGAGTTTGTGATATTCGCAACGTGCCTGTAGTGTTGAGACGTGCATTGTAATGAATGCAAACTCTGGCGGAGCTTTGTTTTCGGCTGCTGGCTTTGTTTGGTTTCCTCGAGCAAAGAGCAAAAACAAATCTATTGTTAATATATTTCCAAGAATAATGAGTAGATTTTTAGATAAACTAGAGGAAGAAGGAAAAACAACAAAGAATCAGAAATAATGAATGAAATTCATGAATGAGATGAGGCGCTCATATGCATTTAAGCTAAGATTGATGATGAATGTTAATGGTAATGGAATAGCCCGATTAATCTGTAATTGTAGGAGGTTTTATGGAAAGTACTTCTAGTTCTAACTAAAATGCCGTGATTTTCGGATGTTTTGTTACCTCTGACGTATGATTGATAACAATTGAACTAAGATTACTCATACTCTTAATGATTCAATTAATATCAATCATACGCTGCATAGTACTCTCTTATTGTTTTTGCTTTTTGGGTTAGAAAATATAAATTTTTGAAATAAAAATGAATAAAAACGCCAACATTGGGGAGAGCCAATGAGACGAATGAGATGAGACGCTCAAATGCATTTAAGCTTAGATTGATGATGAATGTTAACGTTAATGGGGTACCCAGATAAATCTGTAATTTTAAAAGGTTAGGTTTTCTAATACTAACACGAATTCCTGGCCCTTTTGTGTTTCGTTAGCTCTGACTTATGATTGATAATAATTGAATTAATATTATTCATACTCTTATAAATTCAATTAATATCAATCATACGCTACATAGTGCCCTCTTACTGTTTTAACATTTTGGGTTAGAAAACTTAAAATTTTTAACTAAAATGTGAAAACTTCAATATTCCTCATTAGCTAGAACCAGTTCTAGTCTCTTTTGAAAAGTTGTGACACCAATGGCTGATTTTATGGACTTGAAGATAAATGTAGATTTCTAAGGCTTGGCTTCTTGTTTGGTTAATTCAAAAGAAATAAGTTGGGAAATTTACGCCGCAGCGTTAATTTTTGTAGAAAGAGTTTGAAAATGTTGGCTCTGAAAAACCATTTCCTGTATTAATTTATTTTACAAATATGTAGCCAGTGGCCTCATATTCATCATTTAGGCATCATTCGAAAAGTATGTTGATGATGTTTCCGAGAAATACGAGTTTTTAGCTTTCTCCTTGAAAACCCACAAACAAAAATCAATATAAACGACCAATAATACAACCAAAGAGTTATTCCAAGACAAGAATAAATATTTTTTTTTTAAAGTGCTCCCAGGGGTCAATAATTCAGAAAAAAAAACAAAAATGCAAAATAAAAAATAAAAAAAATACACGGGAAAAACATTATTTTTAGAGGTGTTTTCAAGAACGTTTAGCTCATAGATGGCTTGAGCCAGTGACGAAATATTTTGCAGATCATCATTAACAATCCAATCTTCATTTCTGGGGGTGACCGCTGCAATTTATTTTCGTGAACCATCCTAATGTATATATACCTGCACCTCAAGGGAAAGACAACAACCTATCGAGTCATGTTGCGTCAATAACAAATATCGGATTCACTATACAGTCCTAACAAAGATATCACGACTTTGTAGCACTTTTGTGTTTCGGTACCTCTGACGTATGATAGATAATAATTGAATTAATAATACACATACCTATATAAATGCAATTAATATTATTCATACGCTGCATAGTGTTCCCTAAAGTTTTGAAATAAAAATGTTAAAACTGAAATAAATAATTAAAACTGGATCTTTTCAATGTTTGTTGTTCATTTTCCTTTCCAATTTTTGCCTGACAGCCAGGATGTTCGCCATTTATTATATGCCCAATGCCCAGAAATCTCCCAACTTCGAGATAAAAAATCATTACAGGAGATGATTGTTGTTTAGGTTTAAATTCAAAATAACGAAAAAAAATTGAAAAAAAAAAATCTTTAAAAATAAAACATATTTTTTATTAAAAGTAAAAATAACTCAAGATTTTTGGAAATTTCAATTATTTTTTGTTAAATGAAAACTGAAATTAATTATTATTATTAATTGAAATTTCAATTATTTTTTATTAAATGAAAATTATGTTTTATTAAATTTTAAGGATTTTTTAAAAAATCTGTTTCCTTGCCACTTCGTGGGATAACACCGTCCGACAGACCATATTACACTTGAATCAAATGATGTTCATTTAAAACTATAGGTGAAATAGAGTTATTTGGCGTTTTTAGTTTTTTTTATTTTCTCATCCTGTTGTCCCTTAAAAGGACTCCAAATTTCCAAAAGATACAATTTTTCAAAAATTATTTTTAATACTTATTCGTACCCTATAACACCGATATAAATGTCAAATCAAAGAAGAGAATATGTGCTAAAATACAATAAATTTAAAACTTCTATCTATATTATTTTAGTATTAACAATCATTTAAAAATTGGTGTCTTAAAAAGCAAAAAAATAGAAAAACTAAGGGTAAACTTTAAATAATTGTTAATGCTGAACTAATACAGATAGAAGCATGCTACTTGAAGTATTTTTAATAGATATTCTCCTTTTTAGTTTGACACTAATAACGTTATCATAGGGTGCAAACAAGTATATAAAATATTTTTTTTAATTTTTTGCTTTGGACTTTTGTAGTCCTGGATGAGCAAAACTAAAAACGCCAAATAACTCAATTTTGCCTAAAGTTTCATACGTAGTTCAGGTGTAACGACTTTTTTAAATTGTCCTACAAAGTAAAAGTACGAAAGTGAAACATAGACACTTCGGAAAAATACGGTGATCCCTCAACAATAAATATGAACTTAACAAATTAAATTTTTTTGAATTGACTTGGTAGTTTTAAAAATTTTTGTCTCAGCCATGACTCCAAAAACAATCAGATGCTGTTATTAAAACAAAATCAACCCAAATGGCAAAGCCCTTTCATGAAACCAAAAAATATTGAAAAATCCAAAAATGGTGTAAATGTTGCCAAAGGGTCTCAATTGGAATTTCTAGTACTTCTCCCAGAAAATTTTGAACCAAATGATGTACATTTGAAACTATAGGTGAAATAGAGTTAATTGGCGTTTTTAGTTTTTTTTTTATTTTCTCATCCTGTTGCCCCTTAAAAGGAAGGACTCCAAATTTCCAAAGGATACAATTTTTCAAAAATTATTTTTAATACTTATTCGCACTTTTCGCTTTGACTTGGTTGCTTTAAAAAAGTATGTCTCAGCCGGGATTCCAAAAACAATCTGATGCTGTGATTAAAATAAAATCAACCTAATGAGCCCATCACTTTCATGAAACCAAAAAATGCTGAAAAATCCAAATGTACTGTAAATGTAGCCAAAGGGTCTCGATTGGAATTTCTAGTATTTCTCCCATAAATTAGAGCATTTTGTAATTTTACAGTATTTTTGGACTTCATAAAATGCCCGTTCTTATCGGGAATGAAATCACTCGGACCATATGACGTATGATTAATATTAATTACATAAAATTACGTATACGTCTGCCGTTCACTATAGTGAAATAACACCAATGGCGTATGATTATTTTTAATTAATTAAAATGGCGTACACTGGCGTAATATAATATTTTCTAGGCATTCTATGTTCCTTACATGATTTCCAGGAATGCGATAATACACGAAAGTCCATCTGAAACCTCGAAACGGCGAAAAATATTGTGATGCCATAACAATGGGATTGAATTGAATTATCTAATTATGTTGCGAATGGGACACGATTGGGATTTCTTGTACGTCTCACTGAATTTACAGTATTTTAAAGTTTTTATAGTATTTTTGGGGTTCATAAAATGTCGGGCCTTGTTTGGAATGAAATCACTAGGATCCTATGACGTATGATTATTTTTAATTAATTAAAATTACGTATACGTCCACTGTACGCTGTCATAATATAATAAAAATGGTTTCTATGTACGTTACATGAATATTTTAATTAATTAAAATTACGTATACGTCCACTGTACGATGTTATAAGATAATAAAATTCATTTCTATGTTCATTACATGAGTTCCCGGAATTAATGTATGCACATTTCACCAATATCTCAATTATGCAATATAAAGACTGAACTGAAATTTCCATAAACAATCATAAACCCTAAAGGGCCAAAAGGGCCAAAAGCAGAAGGCAATGTGCGAAAATTTATTGCAACTATAGAAGGGCAACGTAAAAGTTTTCGATGAAATTTGTCAACCGGAAAATACGCCCTAAGGTCGCACAAACAACGCAGGAACTGATAACATCTCCTCCTCTATATGACAATCTCAATGGGGGTTTCTTTTGTTGTTGTGATTTTGTTTCTGCTATTTTTTCGTTTCGTTTTCCCCCTCCCCATAACATTATATACAATGAACTTGAAATTAGCACATATTGTTTATAGCATTCATTATTTATTACAAGTCAAGGTTACCGTGGATGTTGGAGTGAACACAAAAAATTGTAAAACAGAGAAGGCGAGCAAGAAATGCCGGAAGAACAAGTGCAAAACGTAGTACACCCATATGCAGTGCAGTTCACATGAAGGATTATGATTACTTGTTTTCTCCAACACACACACACATCCGCACATAGGAAATCACATGTCACACACATATATACACGTGCGCCACATTCAGGATTCAGTATGAGAGTGCTTTGGATGTGCTCTGCTTGAGTGTAGGTGGGCTAGACGTTGTTTGGTTTATATTGGCTTATAAATTCTTAAATTTAATTGAATTGCTTTTTGGGGCACTGATGCATGCGAGAGGGGGACTTTTTATCTAAAAATGTGTGATTTAAACGTGAGCGCAAACAACATTTTCTGGTTGGTTATATATATACATATTGTAGAAGAGTTTATTGTAATAAACATTTTACCAGGGAGAGCGTATGATTGATATTAATTATATTCATATTAATATTTTTAGTTAAATAATATTTTTAGTTAAAGGAAATCATACAACTCAATAAGGAATTGAATAATTAAGGGAATATTTACACAAAATGGCCAGTCTTCACAATTCCTGCTAACTATGTAATAGGAATATGATTTTTTCGGATGTAAAGTAGAAAACGGAGGATTTGATTTGCAGAACTATGACATTTTATACAATTATTTTATTATTTTGAAATAATGTCGAATGTTTTTTGTTCAGAGCGTTACCTTACTGATTTTTCCACAGTTTAATTACCAATGGCACATCCGTCACTTTTAATTTAATTTCAGTCGCGGATTGATTCTATTCAACTTTTAATTTAATTTATTATTGCACAGTATGATGCATGTATGAGTAATATTAATGGAAATGTGCAATGTCAAATATGCGTATGATTAATATTAATTCAATTCATAACAATCATACGTTATGTGCTGCATTTTTATAACGATTTACTGGTGGCAAATTATGTGAGAATTAACAGGAATCACCTGATGTGAATTTAATTATTTAAAAAATTAAAAAGACACCTGAACGAAACTTTTGACAAGGAGGAAATCATAATAGTGATAGTCTGCAGCCAAATAAGAAATGTCACCATGCCATTGTAAATTGTGCATTGTATTAAATATACATAAAAAATGGTCTTGAGCCAGGACAATATCCCAGTTCAAATCAAATATTGATTATTACAAACGAAAAAAAAAAAACAAAAAAAAGAACTTAATAAATATTTAAAAAATAATTCAGCTTTGATAATCGCAATATAGTCGCCTGAGTGTCATTATTTTAAGTATGGCAATTTAATGTCAAATCTTCTATTCTTATTTAAATGAGGTTAAAATTTGAAAATTTTGAATTTGATATTTAAGAATTTTTAATGAAATAATTTATATTATAGCAATGCTTCTTGAAATTTTGAACTTTATTTTTCTTTTTATAAATAAAAAATAAATTTCAAGGTTTTATTTAAATTAAAAAATATAAAAGATTTTGAATGTGGAAAATCTTTAATATATTTTTTCAGAATTTTGAGAAAATCTACCAAGAATTTGTTTGATTTTGTTTATTTCGAAAAATATCGAAAATTTTTATAATTCTTATTTTAATTAAAAATATATATTTTTCAATTTTGCAAATTTGTAATATATATTAATATTAATTCAATTAATATCAATCATACGACATATGGGCGCTGTAAAACAGATTTTAGACTAAATTATGTAAAACATTTAGAAATTTTAAGGAGAATATAATTATTTTTTAAATTTTTGCTTCCGAACCTATTTTTTTCTTTTTAAAAATGTGTTTTATTCGACACACGTCTCAGGGGGTAAATTTCAAGGTTTTATTTAAATTAAAAAATATAAAAGATTTTGAATCTGGAAAATCTTTAATATATTTTTCAGAATTTTGAGAAAATCTACCAAGGATTTGTTTGATTTTGTTTATTTAAAAAAATATTGAAAATTTTTATAATTCTTATTTTAATTAAAAATATATATTTTTCAATTTTGCAAATTTGTAATATATATTAATATTAATTCAATTAATATCAATCATACGGCATATGGGCGCTGTAAAACAGATTTTCGACTAAATTATGTAAAACATTTAGAAATTGTAAGGAGAATACAATTATTTTTTAAATTTTTGGTTCGGAACTGTTTTTCTTCTCTTTAAAATGTGCTTTATTCAGTATGTCCTAAATCATCACGTGCGTATAAATAATATTAATTCAATTTATATCAGTCACACTACTCAGGGGTTAAATTTCAAGTTTTTATTTAAATTAAAAAATATAAAAGATTTTGAAACTGGAAAATCTTTAATATATTTTTCAGAATTTTGAGAAAGTCTACCAAGAATTGGTTTGATTTTGGTTATTTCAAAAATATAGAAAATTTTTATAATTTTTATTTTAATTAAAAATATATATTTTTCAATTTTGCAAATTTGTAATATATATTTTTGAATATTGAGAAACCCCACCTGAGTTTGGTTTGATCATTTGAAATATTGATATCAAATAAATATATCACTCGCAAATTCTTATAAATTTAAAAAAATATGTTTTTTTTTTTAATTTTGCAGTTTTTAAACTTTCACAAATATTAGAAAACATGCCTTAGATAATTATATAAATGTATGTAAATTAAATTAAAATTAAATATATCAAAAATTAATATATTTTTGAGAATTTGGAGAAAAAATATCTAGAAATTTTTTATAATTTTTATTTAAATTAAAATATATACTTTACTTTATTTTGCAAATTTGTAATATACATTTCTTAAATTTTGAGAAATCCTACAATAGATTTGTCTGAAATTTTTCCCGCACTCGCAAATTTTAATAAATTTAAAATTTTTAAGTTTTACATTTTTTTAAAAATGTGATAATATAATTTAGATAATTTTTATGTAAATCAAAAAAAAAATATATAAATATTTTCAAAAATTGCAAATTTGTATTTCGAAAAATATATTGAAATAAATATATCATCCGCAAATTTTAATTATTTGTATTTTATAATATATTAAAATTTTGCATAGTTTAAAAATATTTATATATTTTTGATTTACTAAAAAATTATCTAAGGTACGTTTTCCCAAAGTTTTGGAAAAAATATTAAAAAAAAACGTAAAATTTAAAAGTTGTATATTTTACTTCTTGTAATATATTATCTTAGATTTGTTAGATTTTTTCTATTTCAAAAAATATATTGAAACAAACTTTAATTATTTGTATTTTATAATATATTAAAATTTTTCATAGTTTAAAAATATTTATATATATTTTATTTTGCATATTATCGAAGGTATATCTACCCAAAATTTTGGAAAAAAGATTAAAAAAAAGTAAAATTTAAAAGGTGTATATTTTACTTTTTGTAATATATTATCTTAGATTTGTTGCATTTTTTTTATTACAAAAAATATATTGAAATTAATTTATCATTCGTAAATTTTAATTATTTGTATTTTAAAATATATTAAAATTTTGCATAATTTCAAAATTTTTATATATAGTTTTAATTTACATAAAAATGATCTAAGGTACGTTTTCCCAAAATTGTGGAAAAATATTTAAAAAAAATCGTAAAATTTAAAAAGTGTATATTTTTAAAAATTATAAAAAATAGAGATAAAATTAATATATCTGTCGTACACTTGGAAAATGGTAATATTAATAATACACCTACAACACCTACACCTCTGTAGGCTTCTTGAAATTTTGATCTACAATTTCCGTTATAGAAATAAAAAAATATATTTTCCCCTGAAATGCAAAACGAAACGTATAAAACCAAAAAGTTTAAAACTTTATGTCATATTTTAATCAAATGTACCGTAAATATCTCAATTTGCGATTTATTGTCGTTACCTCTTTTTGAATTTCAGGTGACGATATATTATATATTATATTATTTATTTATTTTTTCCATTTCAAAGAAAGGCCTGGAAATAATTGATTGAGTAGTAGAAATATATCACTCGCACACTCTGGCGTATGATTGTTTTTATTTAATTAAAATAACGTATACGGCCACTTCGATAGAATTATGTCATGAAAATTATATATAACCAAACTATGTTCATTATTTTATACTAAGTACGGTCCATATAATTTAATGTTTGAAGATTATTTCATGCAAATGTTGACCTTGACTGCGCCTCAAATAGTCCAATTTTGGCATTTCCACGTTTTTGAGTAACAGAGGCCCAATCGCTGCGAACGGCGACGAATCGATAATTGATGATCGGCCGATACAGCTGCGATATTTTCTTCAGTTCGCACTCTACGTAAGTGTGTTGGTGGTTTAATGTCCAACAATGTAAATTTGGTGCGAAATTTAGTCACAATAGCCCGAATAGCCGCTTCAGTAGGTCGATTAAACTGACCATAACATGGAAGAAGCGCGCGATGAACTTTCTTAACAGAGCACGCATTTTGATAATAAAATTCAATAATTTGCAAGCCTTGTTCGTTTGTAAGACGATTCATGGTTAATTTATAGACCAAACTGAAGATGTTTGACAGTGAAACAAAACACGAAACGTGCGTCAGCTATTTAAACCAGTGTTGCCAAAAAGATAATAACTAAAAAATCACCCTTTATATCAAATTTGAACATTCCGACATACATATTAAAATATATATAAATTAAAAAGGTTCCCTAAATTATTGTATTTTTTTAAATTTGAAGCAATCATACCTTTGATTTGTCTGTTTTTTGCTATTTCGAAAAAAAAATCTTGAAATATTTGATTAAGTAGTGTAAATATATGTCAATTGCCACTTTGACGTATATTTGTTTCCATTTAATTAAAATACTGCATACGGCCATTTTTCGATAGAATTATATCATGAAAATTATTTATAAGCAAACTATGTTCACTTAGTGAGTTCCAGGAAATAATATTTGCTCATTTTGAAATATCTCAATCACACAACTCAATGAATGAAATAATTTCCTTAAAACTGCATATATCCTGAATCATATATCTTTTCTTTTTTTTAATTTTTACAGTATTTTGTTAACAATCACAAAATAAATATCCACCCTTATTGGTTATTAAGCACTCGGAGCCTATGGCGTATGATTGTTTTCAATTAATTAATATTACGTATACGTCCGCTGTTCGATGGTATAATAACATAAAATTTATTTCCATTGAAAATCATATATCCTGAAAGTAAGATGATTAATTTTAATTTTCATATACTCTGCTATTCGAAAGATGGCAAACGTTATAATATTACTGAATAGATCATTCATTGAATAGCTAATATATCACATAATATCCCTGTACCAAACAGCATCTAAAGCCTCTTCCATGTGCCATTTACTGTCCTCAAATGTAGACAAAATGTTACAAGGAATTTTGTAATTATTACAATATTAACTTATACGAATAAAATGTAGTGGGTGATTTTTATATAAATATAAAACTTGTTCTGTTTGAGTTTTACTCTTTGTCCATTTAATATATGATATTAAAGTGTCATCATGGAAACCAATGCCATATAAATATATATTTTTGCGCTTAAACTAGCTATTTACTGTAGGTTTAATCTCCAACAATTTGCTTTAGGGCTAATTATCGTATGTGTTGTGCAAGTCCATGGGGATTGATATAAGACCACAGAGTGCTCAAATTGCTAGTTAATTAAATATCTAGCTAATACACCATGATTGTGTAATATTAATTTAATTAAAATAACAAACTCATATTGGTATGAGGAGAACTATTTCATTGCGATTTGTATTTGGTCTGCTTGTAACCTAGTGCGTATAATTAATATTAATTTAATTAATATAAAGCATGCGAAAGTGAGTGAGTTGCCAATAAAGGGGAAAGGAAACTCACGCAATATCACATTTACTAGCACTGGGTATTCTTCAGGCAGATATGTTAGGATTTTACAATCTGACCTATAGCCAGACAAGCAAAAATGTCATTTGCCCGTCCCAACTCGCTTCACGGAGATATCTATAAAGAGGCCTGGAACTCGGACTCTCTCTATAACATGGGTAGTATGGAATGGAAACTCGCACACTATCAGATTCACTAGCATTGCGTATTCGCCAGGCAGACTTGCTAGGATTCCGCATTCTGGCCTATTGTCAGACTAGCCAAAATGTAATTCGGCAGCCGTAACTGACTTCACTGAGTTGTCTATAAAGTGGCCTGTAAACTAGCACTCTATCTATCACATGGGTAGTATGTATATTTACTAGGCTGACATGCTAGGATATTACATTCTGTCCTATTGCCAATCTAGCAAAAATCGTTACATATTTCCAACTCGTTTCTCAAAGCAGGCCAGCCATCATGGTTTGAGACCTATTTTCAGCCTTGTAAAACTTTCGTCAGACACTGCCAACTAGCTTTTGTGAATAGGCCTTCACGTTTTGGGAGGTTTATTTTTTAAAGTTTCTAAAAATTACATCAAATATTCGTTACAATTTTGTTAAAGAGCCATACTCGCAGCCCTCGGCCAAGTTGGCTAATTGAAGCTTGTTCACGTGTTTACTTCGTTTATTTTTGCATTGCTACCACCAGACTTGCTGTGAGAAGGCAAAATGATTGATGTTCATGGTTGAACAGGGTCGATAGTAGTCATAGCTAAACCACAACAAGTGGTAGCTGGCACACATGTCGAGCTCTAGGAGCAACAAATATACTAAATTTTTGGTCGAAATGATGTAAAATATTTATAAATTTAAAGGGAATATAATTATATTTGTTAAACCTACTCCTGTATTTCTGTGTGAGTGAGTCCTCACCTGCGTATAATTAATATTAATTCAATTAATATGAATCACACGACACATGGGCGCTGTAAACAAAAAGAAATATTTAAAAATTTTTATGAGGAGCTCCAAGAGAGCGTAAATATTCAAGATGATGTTAAATATTTATAAATTTAAAGAGAATTTAATTTTCTTATCGATTAATTCAGCTTGAGGCCATGGAAAAACTGGTGGTGTTGTTTTATTATTTATTTTTATTTTCCCAATATTTCGGTTGGCTTCGTCAACCTTCATAAGGGGATAAACAATTAAAAATTAATAGGCGTCGTCCTGTTGTCTGCACAAATTACTGTCAACTGATAATTCTATTTCTTAACCCAATTCGTCTTCTCCTGTTTAAAAATGTATTCCATTGTGAATGCCTTAAACACCACGTGCGTATAATTAATATTAATTGAATTAATATCAATCATACGACACATGGGGCGTTGTAAACCAAACAGGTCTTAGACAAAATTATGTAAAATATTTACAAATGTTAAGGAGAATATAATTATTTTTTAAATTTTTGCTTCCGAGCCTATTTTTCTTCTCTTTAGAAATGTATTTCACGGTGTATGTCTTAAATCATCACGTGTGTATAATTAATATTAATTGAATTAATACCAATCACTCGACTCAGGGAGGGTTGTAAACAAAACAAAATTTTGACAAAATTATGTAAAATATTTAAATTTTTGCTTCCGAACCCATTTTACTTCTCTTTAAAAGTGTATTTCAGTGTGTATGTCCTGAACCATCACGTGCGTATAATTAATATTATTTGAATAAATATCAAGCACTCGACTCAGGGAGGTTGTAAACAAAACAGAGACACTCTCCGAGCAATTGAGAGGTGTGGAGTGCTTGTAAGAGTAGTTTAAAAGGTAGTCTTTACCTTTACTAAGTTGTTAATTTGGCATGTATTGAAATGGCTATACAGTTTCATGGTATTATAAACCATAAGAGCCATCATTGACTTAAATATTTAACATATGATCTGTCTTTTAGTGTAAATACTACATGACATGTGAAATAGTAAACGATAAAATTGCTCTTAATCGATTTTATTTCACGTTAGCACAGCTAATGTTAAATTCTTTTAATTATTTATGTATTTCCGTGTGAATGTCTTCAATCCTCACGTGCGTATAATTAAAATGAATTCAATCAATATAAATCACACTATGCATGATGCTTGCAAAGAAAACAGAGAAAGTATTTAAATAGCTGAGGGACCAGGAGAACATGCGAGGGTCTCGGTGGACTATAAGAATGGTGCATAGGTTATTCACCAAATTCTGAAAAAAAAGGCTACTTCATAAAATTGTATAATTGTATAATATATATATGTATATAATTACAAGCAAGACTACAATTAAGTTAAATGTGTAACACAATATGGTCTTCCTTATGGTGTAATTAGTTCGCATTTCAATTTTTGCTAATGTTACTTCGTTTAATTATTTTTATTATTTTATTTCATTTCGTATGAATGCCTTCACATCATATAAATAATATTATTCTTTCTTATTCTTCCTTCTGGTGTAATCATTTCGCAATATCACATCTAAATGACAATTTGTATATTAATTTTTGCTAATGTTACTTCGTTTAATTATTTAAAAACTATGTGAATGCCTTCAATTGCCACGTGCGTATAATTAATATTAATTCAATATAAATCACACGGCTCATGGGGCTAGCAAAAAACAGACGCAACATATATATTTTAGTAGTAGTTTATAGCCAAAGGAATCATTAGAATAATTACATAATAAAATCCATGTGAACTACCTTTTGGTATAAACTACTCATTAGACAGTGCGTATAATTAATATTATTGCAATTAATATAAATAATACGACACGTGGGGCTTGCCAACGAAACAGCAATTTACCTGAACAGGAGTTATTGGAAGGGAAGCGTAATACTTACTTAAATATGTAGTTCAAGTTATTCAATGCCAACTGTTCTACTTTTAACGAGGAGGTTAAAATTTAAGAATTTTTCAATTCATCTATGAGCTAAACGCTCATGAAAACACCTCTAAAAATCATGCTCTTTCGGTGTAATTTTTTCATGTTGGATTTTTGTCCAACATTTTTTTCTGAATTAATAGACCCTTAGAAGCACTTTAAATAAAAAAGTATTCTTGTCTTATTATAACTCATTGGCCGTGTTATTGGACGTTTATATTTATTTTTTGTGGTTTTCAAGGTGACAGCTTAAAACTCATATTTCTTGGAAACATTTTGTAAGAGGTGTTATGAAAAATAAATATATAAAAAATAAATAGAAAGAATCAATACCTTTCAAATGATGGTGAATATCGGACAAAAAATGTCGTCACTGACTACATGTTTGTAAAATAATTTAATACGGGAGATGGATTTTCAGAGCCAAAATTTTCAAACTCTTTTTACAAAAATGAGCGCTGTGGCGTCAATTTCCTTCCGATGTTCACCATTTATGATGCATAAATTCGAAATTTATTTTTTCATCATTTGTAATGTATTTTATTTTTTATAAAATACTTATACCAAATACGAAAAAGTTTTCAGTTGTCACACATAAAATTACTATAAATATCCATAAATTCGACCAATAAATAGCTCTAAGACAAGAATCAAAATTTATATTTAAAGTGCTATTATTTCAGAAAACAAAATTTGACAAAAATTGCAGGGGAAAAACATGACTTTTAGGGGTATTTTCAGGGGCGTTTAGCTCACAGACGGCTTGATCTAGGGACGAAATATTTTGCAAATCATCATTAAACAATCCAAACTTTATTTTCGTGGGATGACTGGAAATTGTTTTTCCATTTGTATGGACCGCGTCCCAGCCTAATATACATATATCAGAAATATATCTGCGTTTTAATACTTCCTAACACGAAATAATTTTTGTACTTCGGAAATTCTATTGAGACTTTCAGAACTATTTAAATAAAAAAATCTACGAAATAAAAGTAGTAACTTGAATTTATAACTATGATCAGATGTACGTATGAGTAATATTAATGGAAATGTGCAATGCCAATGTATGCGTATGATTAATATTAATTCAATTCTTAGTAATCATACGTTACGTGCAGTTCAATTGTAACATTTTTATAACGATTTACTGGTGGCGTATTATGTGATTCAGCTTTGACAATATCAAAAAAGTACATTCAAGTGATTTAATGTCAAGTCTTCTATACACATTTTACATTTAAAATTTGGAAAGTTTGCGATATTTCAGAATGTTTAATAGATTATGCCATAGTTTTGGAACACCATAAACTTCTTGAAATTTTGTACTTTAATTTTTCCACAAAAAACTTAAATTTAATTTTAATAATTTCTATTTAATCCTCCATCATAAATTAAAATTTATATATTTTTTAAAATATTGTATTTTGTTTAATATATTTCTTTAAAATCTTGACTTTTTGCTATTTCAAAAATATCTAGAAATATTTATTGAGATAAAATGAATATACAGTTGTGGTCAAAATAAAGGGTGTTTTTTATTGGGGTATAGAACTTTAAGTTGGCATCACTTTTTTAACTGGCGGCCATTTTGTCAGCTGTCAAGTGATTAATATTTAGTTTGGTTTGCCATTTCATCATGAACAGGTTGACAAAAGAACAACGCTTGCAAATCGTGCAAATTTATTTCGAAAGTAATGGTTCAGTTCGCGAAGTTCACCGCAAGCTCCGTCCATTTTATGGTCGACATAATCGTTCATCAGAGCAATTAATTCGGTTAACCATGGATCGCTTTCGCACTACGTTTACTCTATGTGATAATACGCATCCGCAGAGACGTCGAACAGTGCGCACCGAAGAAACAATTGCCGCTGTAGAGCAAAGTGTTGAAGAGGACCCGAATGAATCGACTCGCCACCGTGCACAGCAATTGGAGCTTTGTCCATCAACTTTATGGAAGATTTTGCGCAAAGATCTTGGCTTGCGACCTTACAAGATCCAGCTTGTGCAAGAATTAAAGCAGCGAGACCATGCAATGCGTCGTGATTTTGGTGTATGGGCCGAAAATGAGATTCATCTCGATGCTGATTTTCATCACAAAATTTTGATCAGTGATGAGGCTCATTTTTGGTTGAATGGCTACGTCAACAAGCAAAATTGCCGCATTTGGAGTGAAGAGAATCCACATGAGACGCCATTACATCCACAAAAACTGACTGTTTGGTGTGCTCTATGGGCTGGTGGAGTCATTGGGCCATACTTCTTCCGAAATAATGCTGGAGAGTCAGTTACCGTTAATGGAGACCGGTATAGAGCCATGATAACCGACTATTTTGTTCCCGAATTGGATGGCATGAATGTGGATGAGTTGTGGTTCCAACAAGGCGGCGCTACATGCCACACAGCGCACGTCACAATCGAATTATTGAAGGAAACATTCGATGAGCGCATAATTTCGCGGAATGGACCTGTCAATTGGCCACCAAGATCGTGTGATTTGACACCATTGGATTATTTTCTTTGGGGATATGTGAAGTCGCTCGTCTACGCCAACAAACCAGAAACGTTAGGGGACTTGGGCCAACATTCGTGGCGTTATTGCCAACATACGGCCCCATATGCTCGAAAAAGTGGTTGAAAATTGGACCTGTAGAATTGGCTATATTCGAGCCAGCCGCGGCGGCCACATGACCGAAATCATATTTAAACATTAATGGCATAAAATTATCCTTCCAATAAAGCCAAATTGATGGACATTAAAACGATTTTCTTGTGTTTTATTTCAATTCGAAGTTCTATACCTCAATAAAAAACACTCTTTAATAGCAGCCCACCAGAGCTTAGCATACATTTTCTTATATTTATTTGTGTGATGATTTTTTTATTGCTACTACTGCATTCAATGCTGTGTAATGAGGTTACAAACACAAAATAATTGTTAATTTGGTGATATGATTTTAATTGTTTTAGAAATTTCACATTTTTTGGACTAATCGACATTTTGGACCGGTCAAAATAATAGCAGCATTCAAAAAATCTCAAGAAAAAGGATTTTTATCTCATTTTTTCAATTCGATTTGATGTTATAAATAAGATATTATGAAATGTACACTATTTCTGAAATGTTATTGTTTTATTTTTCTTCATGAGTAGGGCGAGGAGAGCATTGTGGAGAACAAAATCGAGTTCATATAAAAAGTTTGAAATCTGAGGGTAAATCATATAGTGAAGTTTGATTTTTTTCCAGTGTTCCATTAAAATGATCAGAAATTCGATATAATAAGAAGAAAAAACAAAATCACGTCAAAAAATCAATTTATATCACCAGCAACCACGCCCGCCACCGAAATAAAAAACAATGTCTGTCCATCTTTGAGAGTTTAATATGTTCGTAGAATACTAAGAAAACATAATCTGTAAGATAGAAGTCCGAGAAAAGTCCCACTTAAAAATAAAAGACATGTCACAAAAAAATTAAAATTCGCAAAAACACACCTGCAGTAGCCAACCAAAAAGTGTGCGCACGTTTTATGGTCAATTGAATCAAAAATTGTTTTATATGGTGGGACAGTCCCTCGACAGACACAGAACACGGAATACATTTCCAGGTTTAGTACCAAAACTGTCAAATAGGGAGGATGAAGCATAATGGCTTGGGCTTGTTTTTCATATTATGGAGTTAGGCCAATACATTGGCCAAGAACTACTATGGACTCTGCCCAGTACATCAAAATACTGCTTAATATTATGCTTAGGTATGCAGAATATGGAATGCCCCTTAAATGAGACTTCTAGCACATCTCAATTTAATCAAAAATTTTAAGTGTGATGACTAAAATGAGATCTCACTAGCAATACTGAAAGACAATAACGATATTTGACACGAAATCATAGAGGCATAGTCAAAAGGTGCAAAATACTAGTTGACTCCAAGAATCGACATTATGTAGCAATTTTAAATTCAAGAAAATATCGTTATTTAAGTAATTATTCAAAAAAGTTTTCAATTAAAGTGAATTGTAACAAAATATTTTTTAGTTTTTATTAGCGCTGCTATTTTTTTGAGTGGCCTCATTTTTGACATAAATTGTTCTAAAGACTTAATCTCAAAATTACAAAAACTTAATTTTTTATTTAAATTCATATTAAGAATGGAACAATACCACCTTGAAATCAGCGTAAAAACTTTTAGGATTTTCGAAGTAAAACTGATATTTTTCTTTGTCGACACTTTTTTATCTCGTCGCTGCTATTTTTTTGACCGCAGCTGTATATTTTATTTATAACCACTTAACAATTTACGTATGATTAATATTAATTGAAAATAGTTCATATTATGACATACTTTCAGGCGATTAACGAACATGACTGCCAACAATTGTTGGCTGAATCGTATTTAACTTCTTCTTCTATATATATCGTCTAGTAGAACTTTGTAGACTCCGGAAGTAAAGGCTACAAAAAGAAACATCATCAATTAAAGTTTTTTCAGAACTCTTTAAGACTCTTTTGTATAAAAGATGTACGAATGAGTAATATTAATTTGTCTATATAAGAGTTATACAATTTACGTATGATTAATATTAATTTAAAAGAGTTTATAATTTAATTTTAATAATTTCTATATAATTCTCCGTCATAAATTAAAACATATATTTATTTATAAACATTGTATTTTGTTTAATCATACTTCTTCAAAATCATACTACCATTTCAAAAATATTTAGAAATATTTATTGAGATAAAATGAATATATATTTTATTAATTTTTATTTAAATATAAAATATGAATATATATTTTTGCAAATTTTTAATATATTCTACTATTTCACAGAAATGCCATGAAATATTTGATTGACTAGCGTAAACAGATCACTCGCACACTCTGGCGCATGATTGCTTTTAATTAATTAAAATAACGTATACGGTCACTTCGATAGAATTATATCATGAAAATTATATATACCCAAATCATTATTTTATACTTTATCACATTTGAACTTTCCGATATACAAATTAAAAAATATGTTTTAAAAAAGGTTTCCTTCACTTAATATATTTTTTAAAGTTTTGTTATTTTTTTTAGTTTCAAAGAAATTTTTTTAAATATTGATTGAATAGAACAAATATATCAATGGTACCATCTGGCGTATGATTGTTTTTGTTTAATTAAAATAATGTAGACGGTCTTTTTCAATAGAATTATATCATGAAAATTATTTATACGCAAACTATGTTCACTGAATGAGTTCCAGGAAATAATATTTGCTCATTTTGAAATATCTCAATCACACAACTCAATGACTGAAGCAATTTCCCTAAAAACGCATATATCCTGAATCATATATATATTTTGTAATTTTTACAGTATTGTTGTATGAAGATGATTGCACATAATAGGTCATAACTTCGGTATTTATTCATACATTATCTTCGCATACATGTTAATTACCTTATAAGAGTTCCGGTTACATGTAAAGGAATAAAAAAGTGAAGTACCAAATCACTAGTTAGTCTGCATTACTCAAATCTCGTTGTAGTTACAAAATTGCGATGCAATTGATAACTGTTGCTAAAATAATTCCTGCAGAAACTGATAAGGAATAGCAAGCTTTCGTGAAAGTTGATTGTAAAGTCACCCTGTTGTGATTTAATGTGAACTAGGCGAATTATATTAAGAGCACCACCAAATTTTATGATATAGGTTTAGAAAAAGACTGTAGGTAACTGTAGGTATTCCTCTCTAGGAGTTTTCACTATGAAACCTGAAATAATGTTAATTCGATTAATGTTAATCATACGCCACGGTGTTTAATTAACTTTATTCAATTAATGTTAATCATACGTCATGGGGTTCATACGATTTATTCAATTCCAAATGGTGCGTTAAGGCTCTACTTGACGCACCCGTGAGACCACAGAGTTGAGTAAATAGAAACATAAGCGGACTCCTCCCATAGGTTGACAATAATACGTCTGAACTGTGGGTATTCCCCTCTAGGACCTTTCAATACATAAACTCAAATAATGTTAATTCGATTAATGTTAATCATACACCACGGTGTATAGTAAAGTTGATTCAATTAATGTTAATCATACGCCACAGTGTTCAATTAAGTTGATTCAATTAATGTTAATCATACACCATGGGGGGTGTATACGCTTTATTTAATTCAAAATGGTGCCTAAAATGGTCCTATTCCCGTGTGAGTGGCCACGTAAACCAAGGCTTTATTTTGTATTTCCCCATAAAATGTTTGCACTTTCAGGTTAATTTCTTACAACTTTAGCGTTTTATTCCAATCATAATCGCAATGTCAATGAACTGAACAAGTTGCAAAAAAAAAAACAATTGACTTTTTACAGCCATTTCTTGACATGAGTATAATTGATCGATCTTTGATGAAGCTTAGCTCTCCCTTGGCCTTTCGCAGTGTTCAGTTTGTGGCAATTTTTTACAATTAATTGAATTACCCCCAACCAAACGAAGAGAAAATAGTGCAAAGTTCCTTCATAAGTTCCTACTCACAATGAAGTGTTCTTTAAATTCCTCGCACATTATTCACATTCAGTGAATTGTAATCCAATTTAAAACTCCCGATAACAACAGCCAACAGCTGTTACATTTCATGTGCAGACATTTCAAGCCATGGGAGAGCAGCAAAACGCAACGCAGAAGAAAGTGAAAAAAGAAGAGGAATACCCAGACCGTAACAAATTCAAATGGCTCTTATGCAACGACATCTGTTAATATTGATTAACATATTATGGAGGAGGGTGTTTATAAACGACAACCCCAGTTATCCCCACGCAATAGTAGTCCACCCCCGGGGGAGTTTAGGAGAATAAGCGTGTTTAATGGAGTGTGGTTAATAATGGCCTGATAGCAGAGACCACCACACAATATATTTCCGTTTTGGTATAGAAAAGCAACCCCTTCCCTGAACTACTATGTGGCTACGTTCATGCTTATGTTGCAACGTGATAAACGCAAATAAATACACAACGTGAGACATACTCACATACTCAGAATTGTGCGAATATCTAAGTAAAGTATTTAATCTGTTTGCATAGTAAATTAAGTATCAAATGTTATGTGTAAACGCTTTTGGGTTTTCAATTTTCCGGTTTATATGCAGTGCATTCACACACACACACACTCATCCACACACACAGAACGTGATAATGTGTATCATTTCTAAATTAAAAGCCTACATTTTAATTGCATCACATGTGATGAAGATTCCAAAATGGAATGCAGTCTCTCTGGTCAGATAGAGATATATTTTGTTTAAAAGTTGAATTTGAGTTTGAATTTAAATGACCTTTATACACAAGGTTTTCTTTGGGGGGTTAGGAGCGAAGGGTTGCATGGTTGGTTGGTGGGCGAGGCAACACTCGTCATCCGCCTGCTTTGTACACCGCCCTAAGGCTGTGGCATTAAAATACGTATAGTTAGTGTTTAGTTTTAGGCGCCTTCACAAAAGAACTCATATTATGGCATACTTTCAGGCGACTAAAGCAAACAGTATACAAACAGCACTGCGAACAGTTTTTGGCTAAATCGTGTTTAACTTTTCACTGTACACTTTAGTCTGCCAGAGCTTTGTAGGCTCGGCAAGTAAATGATATTAAAGGAAACATATCAGCGAGAAAAGTTGTGCAAACAATGAATACTGAGATTTTCAGAACTCTTTAAGAATTTTGTATAAAGTAATATTAATTTGTCTATATAACAAATATACACTTGACGTATGATTAATATTAATTTAAAAGAGTTCCCATTACTTTCAGGCGATTAACGAACATGACTGCCAACACTTGTTGGCTAAATCGTATTTAACTTTTTCTTCTATAGACATCGTCTGGTAGTACTTTGTAGACTCCGGAAGTAAAGGCTACATAAAGAAACATCATCAATTAATGTTTTTATGCAGGCTCTTTATACACCTACTTACATTGAGATTTTCAGAACTCTTTAAGGCTTGGGTGTAATCTAATTTTTTATAACAGATGTACGAATGAGTAATATTAATTTGTATTTACACCATTATACAATTTACGTATGATTAATATTAATTTAAATAAGTTCATATTATGACATACTTTAAGGCGATTCACGAGAACAGCATATAAACAAGACTGCAAACACTTTTTCTTCTGTAGACATCACAGACTCTAGTCTGATAGAACTTTGTAGACTCAGGAAGTAGAAGGTATAAAATGAAACATTAATTTTCAAGAATTTTGTACAAAAAATATCTACGAATGAGTAATATTAATTTGAGTATAACAAATATACAATTTACGTATGAGTAATATTAATTTAAAGAAGTTCATATTATGGCATACTTTCAGCCGATTAACGAAGACAGTATACCAACATGACCACAAACACTTGTTACCTAAATAGTATTAAACTTTTTTCTGTAGACATATCAGACTTTAGTCTGGTAGAACTTTATAGACTCAGGAAGTAAAGACAACAAAAAGAAAAGTTAAAGTTTTTATACAGGTTACGTTATATTTCTTATAAACCTACTTGCATTCAGATACTCAAAACTCTGAGGAGTAAAAGAATTTGAAATAAAAAATCCCGATTGAGTAATTTAAATGTATAACGATGATAACATGTGCGTATGAGTAATATTAATTAATATAAAATATGAGTTATTTCAAAAAATATATCATAATTTCGGCATTTATTCCTGGATTTACTTCAGCCCTATGTTAATTTAATCATAAGAGTTCGGGTTGCAAGTAAAAAAAGTGGAGATCTATATGGCTAGTCAGTCGAAATTTCTCAAATATTCGTTGTAGTTTAAACGTATGTTAATTTAATCATTAGTATAGGTTACAAAAAAAAACACTTCCATTCCAATTAAAACAACTTCAAAACTCTTCGGTATAAAAGAATCTTAAAGAAGAAATCTAATTTAATTGAATCTAAATTAACTTGAATTTATAACGATAATAGCATGTGCGTATGAGTAATATTAATTAATATAAAATGTGGGTTATTTCAAAAAATAGGTAAAATCTTCGAATGATTACTATTAATTTCAATTTGTAACGATGATAACATGTGCGTATGAGTAATATTAATTAATATAAAATACGAGTTATTTCACATAATAGATCATAATTTCGGCATTTATTCTCAAAATGTCTTCAAACATGTACTAATTTAATCAGAATAACTCAGGTTATAATTAAATATATAATTAATGAGTAATTTAAATGTATAACGATGATAGCATGTGCGTATGAGTAATATTAATTAATATAAAATATGAGTTATTTCAAAAAATAGGTCATAATTTGGGCATTTATTCCTGGATTTACTTCATCCCTATGTTAATTTAATCATAAGAGTTCGGGTTGCAAGTAAAAAAAGTGGTTAACCATATGGCTAGTCAGTCGAAATTACTCAAATATTCGTTGTAGTTTAAACGTATGGTTATTTAATCATTAGTATAGGTTACAAAAAAATAAAAACACTTCCAAGAGGCTACGAAACTTTAAAATTCTTCGGTATAAAATAATCTTAAAGAAGAAATCGAATTTAATTGAATCTAAATTAACTTGAATTCATAACGATAATAACATGTGCGTATGAGTAATATTAATTAATATAACATATGAGTTACTAGCAAATACCCGCTACTTCGTATGCGGTGTAAGGATATACTCTTCAGGGTAAATCGCTTGTAAACGCTCAAAACTTAAAAAAATACTTTATTTTGCACAACTACGTATTCAGAGGTATATTCATAAATTGTCCATTCCAGATCCTACATTGCCGATGGAATTTATACACCGAATTAATTTTAGTCCCCTTTGTACAAATCATCATAATTAATTTATACGTAGTCAATAGTTTAATTTAAGTAGGCACGAACATTGAAACAATTTTCTTACAAAAAATCATATAAAGCAGAAAAATATTTGTCCTTCTTAACAAAGTAGTAGCGTATATGTCAGTTGAGATAGAAAAAGGTGTAACGCATTAAAGGAGTGGCTTATGTCTAAAATCCCTTTCTCGTCTGTCTGTCTATCTGGCTGGCTGGTGTACAGGATAACTTTCAAAGGGACTTAGGAATTTATTCAAACTCTGAACGTAGTATTTCTATTCCCAGACTTAGTTTAAAATTGGAGATGGTTGAATTGACTATGGTACCCCCACAGATATAGTCCATTTTCCTAGTATTCGGAACCAGTTGTATTTTGATATTTGACGAAGTTTTTATAATCATTTTGAGCGTACGTAATATGGAGGATTTTGCCATGCCCCTTTCTTGTACCTCCCACACTAATCGCCATTACGTAAAATTAAACCATTTACAACTTCTATACGGATGATCGGAATAATGTGAAATTCAATATTTTCATATATGCTATGCACACACCGGTAGAAATCAGCTGCATTTTTGGATCTAAACAAAATTGTATAATCACTTCAAACCTACAAACAATGTATGCGTTTGTCACGCCCTTTGTAAAATTAAATCCTTCACATATACATAAATTATATACCGGTGCATGACGTGAAATCTGAACTTATAAATAGATCAAAGATTCTTTATATATTTTATTTTTTTTCGACGGGGCTATAATATTCGCACATAACTTCACGATTCTAGTGCAATATTTTGATAGGTACTATTTGTATCGCTCTTTGTCTCCAATTTCTAAAAAAACATTTATTTTGCGCGTCTATGAACTCGGAGAAATGTACACTCCGAATTTTTAATAGTCTTTTCATATTCTAGCTGAAAACTTTGGTTGGTACCATCTATATCCCAATTTCCCCAATTTGGTTTGTTCGATTTTTATCACTTTTGATACGCTTCCACCTCTAAAGTACACACTTACAGTATATTTGTATTGCACGTTGGAGTAACTATGTATATACCTTATTCTATACATTGGTGGGTACCATTTTAATCACCATACTTAAAACTATAAATTTTGAAAAATCCATTAGAGGTCAGAATTTCACACCGATTCTTTGTTGTTGGTACCATTTATATCCCTCTTTCCCTCATTATTCATAAAAAATCCCTTTATTTTGTGTTTCTATGAATGGGGGGCGTACAAATCGAATTTCATGATTGGTTATCACTTTTTACCCAATTTCACCCCCAAAAAGTACGAATTTTGGAAATCGCGGTGGTACAATCGTTATCCATTTTAAGCCCTTAAAAGTAAAAATTTAGAAAAATTCCTTTTTATCTCGCATCTACTCTGTAAGACGAATATACACACTGATTACATGCTTATAGAGCCATTGGTGTTGTAGGTACCTTTGTTATCCCCTTTTTCCCGTTTACTTTTTAAAAGTACGAATTGTGAAAAATTCTTTGATTTTACGTTTCTAAGCATTTTGATTTCAAAAAATAGGTCATAGTTTCGGCATTTATTTTCAAAATTTCTTCAAACATGTACTAATTTAATCACCATAACTCAGGTTATAATTAAATATAAATAAATAAATATAAAATTAATTCCAGATGTCTAGGAAGCCAACGTTACCCAAATGTTCGTTGTAGATAAAAAATTAATGTCCTACTCTTGACTCATGCTCTTAACCAGTAAACCGATTGAAATAATGAGGATAAAAATATCAGTTGGTACGCTTTTTTACGTCGATAGATCTCACGGCCATATAGACATTCTCTAGCTAGACTTATGGCGCAAATAGTCATACAACTTAAATAGAATTTGGAAGCTCCTTTTCAATTTTGTATTCAGATAATCGTAATACATTCGACAAATATAGCCTAACTTCAACCCAACAATATATTTGCCACTTTGTAAGCTATATACAATATTAAATAAGATTTCGACGAATGAATAATATTAATTTGAATTTATAACGATGAGTGCGTATGAGTAATATTAATTCATAGAATAAAAGGGTTATTTCACATAATAGTTCATAATTTCGACATTTATTCGTAGATTTCTTTCAAACATATACTAATTTAGTCACAAGAGTTCAGGTTACAAGTAAAAATAATAAAAATGTGAAGTTCCAAATAGCTAGTCAGTCGAAATTACTCAAATGTTGGTTGTAGTTAAAAAAATGTGATTTAATTAATGTCTTCCTCTTGACTCAGGCACTTAACCTGTGAACCGATTGCAATAATGAAAGTAACGACAACAGATGTTACTCATTTTATTATTTATACGTTGAAAGATCTCACGGCTGTATAGACATACTCTAGCTAGACTTATGACCGAAATATTTAGTTATACATCCTATAGAAAAATAATTTGTTTAACAAGCCACAATTTTTTGCATTTTCGTGTTCAGATAATCATAATACATTCCAAAAATATAGACTAACTTCAAGTCAACAATATCTTTTTCATTTTGTGAACTACTGCAACCAAATGTGCCTGTTAGAATGATAGTGGTCAAAGTCAAAGTCAAAAAACTAAAAAATTGAGATATCCCAATTTTTCTCTTTAGTTTGATCAGATCTGTAATTTAAGAACTTTTATTTTTGACATTTATAAAAAATGTACCGTTACAATGACATTTCTCATTTTATGCGCATCAAATTTTCAGTTTGAAAGTGGTCTAAGTCACACTATATCCACCAATATTGCAACAAAATATATGCAAACAAACATTATTTTATTTATAATGTCCATTTTAGGTGATTCAGATAATTCGAATAACATATAAAATTAAATTATTTGAAAAGTAAAAAATAATTTTAATATAAAGTTTCTAGACGAACAACCTGTAAATATTTATATAGATTAAAAAAAAAATTGAAATTAGTTTTTTCGTTTGCATTTTTTGGTCTGTAATCAATATTTGATTTGAGCTGGGATATTGTCCTGGCCATTTTTTTTGCTTCTATATTCGGCAAGTGAGTTGTGCTTCTCGTTCGTTTGTGAGAATTATCTCCTTATAGAGGCCGGGTTTGATGTTGAAAAGTCGCTGCGAAGCCACTTGAAAAGACTTTTGACATGGTCGAAATCATGATCGTGGTAGTCTGCAGCCAAGTAATAAATGTCACCATGCCATTTGTAAATAAATTTGCATTCTATTTAATATAGATGCAAAATGGTCTTGAGCCAGGACAATATCCCAGTTCTCAAAAAAAATTGAATTGAAATAAAAAATGTTGTGGTTTCTTTAATTTTTAGTTTTTTTTTCTTTTGCGTGTTCAATTTTGAGAAGAATGAAAGCGGCTTAAGTCAGTACATCCTCTGAAAGTAGTGGTTCCCTTAGAAGTGCTAACGTTGACGATTTTTTATAAAAGTTGGATATAATAGTAGGATATTCGAAGAAAAAAATTGTGCTTCGGTGGAAAAATAGTTTGCAATTGACTAAACATAACATAAACCATTGTATATCTCAGAACGGATAAAGGGTGACTTAGGCCACTATCATTCTAACAGGCACATATAATAATAATGTTCACAAAATTTATAAAATTCATCATGACACATGTTAAGGAATATGGCAAATTGTGACATAATGAATGTGGTAGAAAATGTGCCACAAGGAATTCTATACTAAACCCATGAAGTCTACCTTTCCTTGGCAACCTTTATAAGTTAATCAAGGAATTCCATTGATTACTCCTTCTTACTGTATAAGTTAGCATGAATACATTCACTATGACGCTCAAAAGTATTTGAAGCATACATTTAATGAAATAAATTTATATGCAAGAGTAGTGTTAATTAAATTCAAATTCATATACAAATTTGTTATAATCAAACTACGAGTATACAAAGAATTTCCACACATTACTTTGACACTTAATCCCCAAGAATGCAGTTCTTTGAACATGATGCCACTTTTGCAGCATAATGTCACAAAGCTTTTGGCTGCTTAAGTAGCTTTAACGCATAAGATCTTCACGTAATTTATACATCCTGCAGTATGCTTTATTATCCCTGAAACTCACACAGCTATAGATAGCATTCCCATATATGCAAATTAAGTTCAGTTGTAATAGAAACCCCGCCTATACGCATGAGTAATATTAATAGGATTTTCTAGTCATATACCGTATACGTATAATTAATATTAATACAATTGTTAATAATCATACCACATATGACACGATTGTTGGCTTTTCAAGAGAATCCAATCAATGGGAATTGCAAAAAAGAGCAGTATATATGTAATAATAAATCATCAATATTTTCAATTGAATAACTGAACAAATTTAAATATTTATGCAATTTTTAAATGTTAAATGTTGTTGATTAGCATTCAACAGGAAATGTGATTTGACCATTTCATGAAACCTTTTAGTCGATGTCTTCTTGGAATTTGATGTATAAAGTATAAAGTGCATATGAAGTTAAGTCACAAATAAATCATTTTTTGTTATTTTATATGAAAATATAATGTTTAGAATAATGATTTTATATAATCCCATTTCAGTCATTCTTATCTAGGATACAAGTCAAGAGTTTCAGCCTAACTGAAAATGTAGAAAATCTAAAGTAAATGTAGAGAATGTGATGAAATCTGGCAATCCAGATGGCGTAGTTGTCCACATGGCCCAAGGCCTAGATCATGTGGGCATGTGTGAAATTGGAAAATATAAAGTAGACTTCGCGACATCAAAATTATATCATCAAAGGTCTAAGATATATGTATCCTAGTCTTCACATGGTCTCTATGCTTTAAGGCAGAGATATGCAAAAATCCTCACAACCTGCTCTGTAAGTTTCAGAAATAAATATAATAATAAAAAATAAATATAAATAAAAATAAATATAAATAATAAAATGCCCTTCATACAAGCTACATTTTTAAAAACACCTATTTACATTGAGACTTCCACAACTTAATTTAAAAAAAAAAACACGAATGAGTAGTAATAATTTAAATTTACAACAATGATCACATGTGCGTATGAGTAATATTTATTCCTATAATATAAGGGTTCCTTCACATAATCAATCATTACTTCGGCATTTATTCGTAGATTTTCTTCAAATATATTTTATTTTAATTATTAAAGTTCATGTTACATATAAAAAAAGTGGAAAACTGAACCACTAAACCGATTACAAAAAAGGGTAACAATAACAGTTGATACCAATTGTGTTATTTTTACCACGATATACATTTCTAAATTGCAAAGGTGTTTTTCACGATATTTATATAAAAAAAATATTTTTTTTTAATTCTTGTGGGTCAAAGAGTGTCATAACATTGATCCATAGGTCTTTTACATGTAAATATTGCTTTCTGCGTTAGAATTTTGGCTATTAAAAATAGATGGAAATATTTTTTTAGGTTTTTTATTTTTTGTCATTATTTTTTCGTTCGAAATTTCTTCCTTAACCACTATCTTTACGTGAAAGTGAAATTCGCAACATTGGCGACAAACTTGGCGACGACGAAAATTGGAACTTTTAAAATAAAAAGGATATATATCTACCAAAAAATTAATGTCGTTTTCGAGTTTAGAAAGGCAGTAATACCTGTAAACTAGTGTTATTTGGAAATACATTTAAATCCTTGTGTAAAATTGTCTGTCTGCTGCTACAAATTTGGGCAGAAAAGCTTGCAACTGTAGGATCGGCTTGTATAGAAACATCTACAGCAGCCTCCGAATTGAGGGACCTCGGTGATAAGGGCATCTTGTGACTATCGGAAAATTATTTAACAGACTCATTATGCGTCTAAACTCTCTTTAGAAGGAAACTACAAACTCTTATAAAGGGTGATTTTTTAAAAGCTATAGGAAAGTTTTTCAAAAAAAACACATAAAATTCTGAAAAATGTATGAAATCTTTATTTGGATCGATAGTACGGTCCATATAATTTAATGTTTGAAGATTATTTCATGCAAATGTTGACCTTGACTGCGCCCCAAATGGTCCATCCGCTTAGTCCAATTTTGGCATTTCCACGTTTTTGTGTAACAGAGGCCCTATTACTGCGAACGGCGACGAATCGATAATTGATGGTCATCATTAACACTGGCCGATACAGCTCCGATATTTTCTTCAGTTCGCACTCTACGTAAATGTAAATTTGGTGCGAAATTTAGTCACAATAGCCGCTTCAGTGGGTCGATTAAACTGACCATAAAATGGAAGCGCGCGATGAACTTTCTTAACAGAGCACGCATTTTCATAATACACAAAAAGCCCCAAAACTGCCTCGGAGTTGCCCCCAGAGGGGTTAAATGCACGAACGATTCCCATTAATGTCCCCAATTTTTTGCGAACACACATACCTCATATCCCCACTCCTTAAGGGGGGTCCCGTTCAAAAATTAAATTTTTATAAAATTTACTGCCACCACTCTAACTGCCTCAAGGGAGGTATGACCTTCCCCCAATATTTTTCATCATGAACATACCTACCTCCTATCTTCAACCCTTAAGGAGGTCCACATATGATTTTTTTATTTTTTTTTTAATTTTTGTTATGACAGTAAGGTCCAAAACTGTCCCGTATTCGCCCTTGGCTGGGTTAATTGTAAGATCAACCTCTATTAGGTTTCCATCCCCAAAATTTTTTCCGAACATACCTATCCCCGCTCCATAACGGAGCTCCCATATAAAAACTACATTTTATAAAATTTGCTTCCACCGTTCTAACTGCCCTAAGAAGGCCCCCAAATGTATTTTCTCAAAACATACCTACCCTCTATCTTCGACCCTTAATGTTGTCCCCCATACATTTGTCTATTTTTAATATTTTTTAATAATTTTTATTAGTTAATTGTTTTTAATAGTTTAAATTAAATTATTTAATTTTATTGCCTATAGCTAAATGCCTAAAGCTTTAAATGGAATCAAACACAATAGCCTAATTTAGTGTGAAAGACCAATCCTGGAAATAAAAAATATTTTTTTTGTAGCAGCTTTCATCAGCCACCCTGTATACAGGACATCACCTTTCATATGTTTTTATTTATCCGGCTCTTTTAGCAGCATTTTTGGTAGTTTAAATTAAATTATTATTTTTTTTTAGTTTTTTCGTTTGTATTTTTTGGTCTGTAATCAATATTTGATTTGAACTGGGCTATTGTCCTGACTCAAGACCATTTTGCATCTATATTTAATAGAATGCAAATTTATTTACAAATGGCATGGTGACATTTATTACTTGGCTGCAGACTACCACGATCATGATTGCGACCATGTGAAAAGTCTATTAAATATATATGCAAAATGGTCTTGAGCCAGGACAATATCCCAGTTCAAATCACTGTTAAATTTTGTTGCCTATTTTAAGGTTTTAAATTGAATCAAATATAATTGTCTATTTTTAGTATGAAAGATTTTTCTTTGAAATAAACAAATGGAACCCATTGATTACTCGCAAAAATTTACTTTTTTAGGTAATAGCAGGGTGGCTTCTTTTAGACAATATCTATTTAATATGTTTTTATTTTTCCTAGCACCAAAATGACAACTCTGCTCTCAATTGTTTAAATTAAATTTTATAATATTTTGCCTATTTTAAGGCTTTAAATGGAATCATATAATTGCCAACTTTTAGTGTGAAAGACCTTTCCTTGTAATAAAAAATGGAAATTATTGATTACATTGGTAGCAGCATTCAACAACCACCCTGTATAATGATATCTATTACTATGTTTTTATTTTTTCCAGCACCAAAATGTCAACACCACTCTTAATAGTTTAATTTTATTTATTATATTTTAATTTAATGTTGTTGCCTATTTTAAGGCTTCAAATGGAATCAAAAATATTTTCCTATTTTTTAGTAAAAAATGGAACCCATTGATTACATTGGTAGAAGCATTCAACAGACACCCTGTATGATTAATGAATTCCGCTCTCAATTGTTTAAATTAAATTGTATAATTTTGTTGCCTATTTTAAGGCTTTAGAATGAATTAAACATAATTGCCTACTTTTAGTGTGAAAGACCTTTCCTTGAAATAAAAATAGAACTCATTGATTACATTGGTGGCAGCATTCAACAGCCACCCTGATATTTTTTTATTTTTCTTAAAACCACTCTCACTATTTTAAATTAAATTATTTAATTTTATTGCCTTATTTAAGGCAAACACAATTGCCTACTTTTACTTTGTGATTGTGAAATCTGATGTTAATTTTATTGAATTTATGGAATTAATTGGAAAATGTACATAATAACCATAATATAATTACACAAAATGCCACAATGGTATAAGAGCTCTCCCTGGACACCAGCAGCCCGCCCATTGAACACAAAATGTAAATTAGTTCATGGGAAATTAACACTGTACAACAGCAATTTTGGGATTCAGGGTAATTTGTATTTTTTTTTGAGAAACTTTAAAACCCCAATATAACAATAATAGCTAAACGGTTTATCATTTTTAAATGAAAAATATATGACAATTCTATATGAATTTTCCACAAGCTAAAATTTGTTTTTTTTATTATTATTTCTTTTAATTTTCGAACACATTGTTTGCATTGCTGTACAGTGTAGCAACCGAATTAAATATTCGTTGTAATACAAACTGCAATTAGCATAATTTGCCATTTGACACTGGAACTATGTCCATGTTCACACGAAAACTGAGTGTGTGTTTACACAAACGACTGTTTACAAGTACATATGTATATATTTAAAAATGATAATATAATTAAGTGTAATTAATGTATAGTGTAACTAGAGCACACACAAATACATTTAAATAATAAATTTGAAGCAAGAAAAAGTGGTTGCTCATACATGCACTGATAATGTAATAAAATGGTTGCACATGAAGCATTTTTCCATTAGATTACTAAAAGTTTAATGCACCTTTGTTCTTTTGGTTGGAGCACCAATCCACACATACCTCTCAGTATTTATTAGATTTGAGGATACGGAAACATACTCACTCACCATTATCAAAACAGAGCTATAGGGGAGAGCGTAGGTGCTTAGGTGCATTAGAGCTCCAATATAGCTTTACGGAACAAGTCGTAAGAAGCTGTATGTGCAGAAGTGCCGGCATCTGTGCTTGTCGGTGGAATCAAGCATTTGTGTGTGTGCGTATTAGGGTGTGCTGTAAGAAATAAATAGAATATTTTAAAAACATTTCCACACGAATAATACACGATAACACCAAGGCTCATAAATTAATTTTTTTTTGTAAAGGGTGATTTTTTAGCTATTATCTTTTTGGCAACACTGGTTTAAACAGCTGACGCACGTTTTGTGTTATGTTTCACTGTCAAATATCTTCAGTTTGGTCCATAATTTAACCATGAATCGTCTTACAAACGAACAACGCTTGCAAATTATTGAATTTTATTATCAAAATGCGTGCTCTGTTAGGAAAGTTCATCGCGCCACTTTTTACCGAAAAATTGTGTTCAGCGACGAAGCTCATTTTTGGCTCAATGGGTACGTAAATAGGCAGAATTGTCGATTTTGGAGTGAATATCATTCAGAAGCATTGCAAGAGCTACCAATGCATCCAGAAACAGTCACAGTTTGGTGTGGTTTATGGGCTAGTGGCATCATTGGGCCGTACATCTTCAAAGATGATGCGAATCGTAACGTAACTGTGAATGGTGAGCGCTACTGTGAGATGGTATCCAACTTTTTTTTTTGCCCAAAATGCCAGAGCTTGACTTGCATGACATGTGGTTTCAACAAGACGGTGCCAAATGCCACAAAGCACGCGCAACAATGGACTTATTGAGAGGCGAGTTCGGTGAACATTTTATTTCACGTGATCGTGCGATTTAACGCCTTTAGACTATTTTTATGTTAAAGCTCATGTCTATACAGACAAGCCCGCTTCAATTGACGCATTGGAAGACAACATTGAATCATTTATTCGTGAGATACCGGCCGAAATGTTGGAAAGAGTATGCAAAAATTGGACTAAGCGGATGGACATTTGCATGAAATAATCTTCAAACATTAAATTATATGGACCGTACTATCGATTCAAATAAAGATTTCATGCATTTTTCTGAATTTTATGTGTTTTTTTTAACTTTCCTATACCTTTTAAAAAATCACCCTTTACTTTATTCTTGGTCATAATTTGGCCCATTTTTCCACGTAACACCCTCTATGAATTTCAAAATAATTTTCTCAATATTAGTTAGCTTTGCCCAACTCATATTTGCCATCTATAATTGGCTGGCCACCCTAGTATGTTTACTCTATATTGGCTCCCTTCATATCCTTATGAATCGTTGGCAGGTTATCTTTGTTAGCTTGCATCCCTCATGCATCGCTCTTTGAGAGGTTATTCTTACACGTTTCCAGCTTATGCAGCAACACGCTGTGCCATAAGTTTTGCAATTTCGTTTTTGTTTTTTTTTTTTTCTTTTTTTGCGATGTTTAATAACAAAATTGCAAATCTTCTGAGATTGCTTGATTTTTTCCTTCTCATTCGCAGTTTTCATAATCTTATTAAAGTCCTTAATAAGTGCAAAACAGGAAGAAGATGGCCTGGCTGGCACATATGTATGTGGTTTGAAACAGACATCAGCAATAGTATTTGGAAGGGGTGGAAATAAAACAAACTGACGTATTTCAAACTAAAAGTGAGAAAAACCAAATTAAAAGAGAGAAATAAAAAAAATGGTACCAATAAATAAAGCATGAAATTCGGTTTGCCCATCGCTTTAATTGCATAGACACTTAATATAAAAAGATCTTATACTTTAAGGGGTAAATGGGTCAAAAAAAGGGATAAAAATGGTACCAATAAAATAAATGAATAAAAGAAAAATAAATACTCTATACATACATCTGATGTTCAATTTCGAAATTTTTACTTCTTTCCGAACGGGGATAAAAATGGTACCAACTAAGCAGCTGAAGCTGAAATCATGAAATTTGCTCTATCCATGACTCTGACTGTGTAGATGTGTAATATAAAAGATTTTTTCCAAATTTGTACTGTGGTGAAATGGGACAAAAAGGAATAAAAATTGTACAAAAAATTGTTGTAGATACATGAAATTAGTATAAATGTTGATTGGGTCAAAATTTAATTTAATTTTATTTAAATGTTTAGTGAAAATTAGATTTTTGATAAGAAAGTCAATTTATTTCATTTCATTTTATTTCAACAAATATTTTTAATTATTATAAGAAAATATAAATTTACATAAAAACATAACCAAATTCATTCATATTCACATATAAAAAGTATTGCTGGGTAACTATACCTGCATATACACATACTTACATATGCAACTCAATGAGATGCTTGTAAGATGGCATGTGTACTTTATTACTTGGTGCGATTTTTTAAACGCAAATTCGGCAAGTGAGTTGTGCTTCTCGTTCGTTTGTGAGAATCATCTCCTTATAGAGGCAGGGTTTGATGTTGAAAAGTCGCTGCGAAGCCACCTGAATGAAACCTTTAGACAGGGTGGAAATCATGATAGTGGTAGTCTGCACCCAAGTAATAAATGTCACCATGCCATTTGTAAATAAATTTGCATTCTATTAAATATAGATGCAAAATGGTCTTGAGCCAGGACAATATCCCAGTTCAAATCAAAAAAAGAAATTCTAATTTGAAATTATGTTGAGATATCTTCGTCTGATAAATCTTAATCAACAATACTTGGGTCTTCTTTGTCAACTAAGTTGTATAAGGTTTGCTGAATTTTTATAGATTTCTTTTGAGCATAGATTTCTTTATAACAACTAATTGCGTTATCAACCAATGCTGCTACGATTTTCGTCGGGATCGTTGTCAGCAAATATATCTATTGCCTGTGAAATCAATTGCATAGCTTCGGAAATATTGGCAGTCGTCAATTTTTTGTCTTCTATTGCAACATCAGTTATTATAATGTCTTCCTCTGAACATTAATGGATAATAAACTTTCATTATCAAGCTCCTCTTCGTGAGATAACAACAGTTCATTAATGTCATCTTCCTCCATTCCATCGACGTCCTCTTCTCTGGCTAAATCAACCAACACTCTACAAACATTTTGAACGTCATTAACATCATCTACATCCCTATTAATGAATTCTGGCCATAATTGCCGCCAACTTCCTTTCAATGAAGATGCTCTAACTTCTTTCCAAGATAAATTTATGTTTGCAATAGTAATACATTTTAAAGTTGGATATGACGCCTTGATCTATAGGTTGTATTAGGGATGTTGCGTTAGTCGGCATAAAAACAACTTTTACATGATCGGACAAATCATTTGAAAAAAATTGGTTGTCCTGGTGCATCATAGACTAACAAAAGCATTTTAAAGTCGAATGTTTTGAGTAGAGCAGCTATGTTTGAATTCTGGAACAGCACAATTTTCCAACCAATCTTTAAACAAGGTTGCAGTCATCCAAGCCTTTTTATTAGCACGCCAGTGCACAGGAAAATCATATTTTTTAAAAACTCATTGCTCTAGGATTTTCAGATTGGTAAATCAGAAAGGGCTTAAACGACGCAAATCGAATTGAAGCAAATTTTAAAAAGCGACGCAAAGCAGATTGAGCCCAATTTTAAAAAGCGACGCAAATCTAAACGACGCAAAACGGGGCTCTAGTGTACTAACAAAACAGCTGATATCATGAAATCTTCAAATTTGGTGAAATGGGATAAAAATTGTACAAATCAAACAACAATAGAAATTCCTCTTGTCCAGTCGAGTCGATCTGCCCTTTTAGTGCTCTGAAGCGCTTAAGGAGAAAAAAAAAACAGAAGTACTTTTGAAGCTCTTAGAGAAATATACAAAGTCCAGGGATTTTTTAAGAACTTAGTTTTTCCATATATATGTACATGTAAATGAAGGTCAGAGGATATATTTCGTTCGCAGATTTATGAAATATAAAAATTATCTCCTAGATTTTTTTAATTAGGTACAGCAGAAATACGGACACAACAAAACGAACGCTAAAAATATTTCCACCCGTAGTAAAAAAATTAGTAATTTTCGTTATAACACTTCAACTTTTAATAAAAATAAAAGAGAGCAAGTTAACTTCAAGTTTCATAATAAAAAAGTGGTCGGAATAAGGAAAAAATAAATTTAAAAGCTAGTCTGATTTAATTTTTTGGTAGACCTTCTTGGGAGATGCCCATACACGTGACTATTGAGAAGCCAATGTATCCGCAACGAGTCACTGTTTGGTGTATGATTTTGGGCTGTACTGAAGAATTGGGTTGATCGGATGAGGTGCTGCCGAGCCAGTCGTTTTAGTTATATTATATTCCATTATTAAATGACAAAGTTCAGCCTTTCCAATAAAACAAGAAATTTGAAAAAAATAATCAGTTCTTTTTTGTAATCGATTTTAATTTAAAATTTTAAATGGCCCATCCTATATTATTCTCAGCATCAGTAACGAAAATACAGTGTAATATGTGAAAAATTCCATTTTGGGAAATTTTCTTAACTTTTTGGGAATTTTAGTTTTTTCGTTTGTATTTTTTTTGGTCTGTAATCAATATTTGATTTGAACTGGGATATTGTCCTGGCTCAAGACCATTTTGCGTCTATATTTAATAGAATGCATTTTTTTACAAATGGCATGGTGACATTTATTACTTGGCTGCAGACTACCACGATCATGATTTCGACCATGTCAAAAGTCTTTTCAAGTGGCTTCGCAGCGACTTTTCAACATCAAACCCGGGAATTTTCATCACTGAAAGTGTGCATAATGTCACTTCTACTCATTCAATCACCGCCAGATCTGGCAATATAGATCTGCACTTTGCCTATGTAACGACTGGAGACAGCAACCAGAACTTGCACCATCACCTGGGGTTGTACCAAGGGAGTCATATTAAACATTTGCTCGTTCAACACTATGCCCTGAATCAGATCATGCTGGAAAAGAGGAAATATTCGCTTTTTATTTATATTTTATTTTTTTTTAATATTTTTGTAAAACTTACATTAATGGGACAAGAATGATTGACATTCGTATAGGGCTGGACAATGTCATACACAATTTTCAAAAACACATCGCGATGGGGATTCTTTTAAGAATTTGCACAAATCCACAGTCTTATTGTACATAAACGGGCGATAGCAGTTGCAAGGCTGCATTGAGCTGGGGAAGGGAATATAAAGAAAGTGAAGTACCGGATTCTAGCCCAACTTACCGTGATGTTTTGTAGTGGCAGCTGATGCATTTCCGCATGCACTTGCAGGGAGATTTTATCACGTCCCACAACTTTCAATTTACAGCTTCTGAAAGCCATGAATTCTTTGGCCATCACTTCACATTTGAAATTCGTAAAGTGCACTTCGACCAACTCAACCTGGTGTCTGAAATTGACGGCGGCAATTAGAAGCGATAGCAACAACGACTTGAACGGGTTCATGGTTACACGGAGACTGGCCGAAGCTACAAAACATTTTATAAACCCTCAAATTTTGTGTGTTTATTTTGAAAATAATTATTGAGATACTCATCAGCAGCTAATGGTATTATTAGAGCAAAATTAAATGAGTTTTTACGGGGAAATATAGACAGAATTAATGCCATCATGGAATATAGACAAATGAGACATAAATCATGCGCGTATTAGGGCGGGCCTTATTTTGTTAAAGTTAATTGGTGAGTTGAAATTAGATCAAAATGCTCTTTTTTTTTTTTATTTGGAAATAAAACATAATATTCAACTGGTATATGAGTGGCCTTTTTATTTTTAATATATTTTTGCTATAATAAATTTAACTAGCAAGTTTATTTATTTTGGTTTGAATGATACTAAACGCTTGAATTAAATTATAATTATGATTGAAGAGAGTGGAGAATGATAGTTTTAAAATCCATAAATAAATTCAATTTTCAACGCTTGAAATTGATAAACTTGGTTGGAAGTCAAGTTGAATGCAACTTCAATTCCAGAAATATTGTTTATTAAGAAGAAAAATTGGGTGATATATTTTGTATAGGAATTATATCAAACCATGCACCAATGTGGTTCACATTTCTTCCAAACATTCCTATGTGAAATAAGAGAGCTTCTTCTAAAAACCAGATCTAAAAACCAAAATTTTCCTATTTAATTCGAAAGAAAAATGTCGGAGATATGGCTCAAAATAACGATTTGTTCGATTATTTCGAAAACTCGAAGGTAATGTGGCAAATCCAATCACATAATAATATTTTGAAAATGCCATCCCACTGTGCATGCCAGCATAATTCCTTGCTTTAGTGCTTTAGAGTTGTGCATGTATCTTGTCGGTTGATAATGCTAAAAAAACCTTCCCACTGTGCACGCCAGCATAATTCCCTGTTTTACTGCTTTGCAGTTGTGCATGTGTCTTGTCGAATGACATTAAATAATATGTCGCATCCTTAGTGCACTGCTTAAGGATAACTGGCATCAAAAGCATTTCCCCCCCTTTTACATCCAGGCAGCTCAGTGAGTTAAGCGCTAATGATAACTACGCACTACACACTGGCAGACATGCAATTTGTCCGCTGTCACCATTATGCGATTGCTGTCGCAGTTTGTGCAAAGATTACAAATACATATTTCGAAATGTCTCGTTTGGAATTATAAATAAGCTGAGGGATGCCACAACCATCAGGACAAGGGATAATTAATTTACAGGCAACAGACGACAGTGAGGAAATGCATAAATAAATATCAAGTCCTGGACTGAAGATGGAAGTGAGAGCGAAAGTGCCAGAATATTTTTCAATTTTCCCCACCGCAATCACTATTTATGGACATTGCCTGGTTTTTTGCTGCTAATTTATCAGTCAGTCATTTTGCCGAGCGTTTTTCTCCCCCTCTTGTTTATATTGAATTAACTGCTCAGTTTTAGAGAAACGACTTTGTAAATATTCAATGATGCTGCTAAAACCCCCGAAACATTTTTGCTGTTTGCCAATGAAAATTCTGTGCAAAGAGCTGCAATGAAAACTACAATTTTCATCACTTTCAATTTAGTTAGGCAGGCATTTGAAAAAAAAGCACAAAAATGAAACGAATGCACTCTGCACAGCTATAGCTTTAAATGAAATTTTGTGCATTTAATAGTCTGGGTGGGTTTTAGAAAATGTTGCGTATTGTTGGCGGAAGGCATAGAACAATTCAAAGGGGCTACAGTGGTTTTATTAAAATTAGTCGATTTTATTAAAATTAATTCTTCTTCTTTTTGAAGGAAAAATAAATGTGAACAAAATTGCATATGCTTAGAGGGGGGGGGGGGTGTTTTCCAAAATTTGGGATTCCCTAGTGGGTGTTGGAGTTACAGCGTGACTCTCCAAAGTCAAATTTTTTAATGATAGCCAAAAGTTAAATTATATACCGATTTTAGATATTTGATTAAAGATATTTTGCTAAATGGTAATGTTCATGAATATATTTTAAATATGTGCTGCATTTCTATCAATGAACATTTCATTTTATCAATGAACATAGCTGGTAAAATATGAAATATTTTCTTTCGATCCTTGTTCGAAATTAAGGAACAGTGGTTATTAAAAAAAAAACATAATTTTGGGATTTATTTTTTATTTTCTTCTCCTTTTTTCATTTTATCCAAGCTGATAATAATAAAAAAATCTTTTCTTCCAATCTTCGATCGACATAAGGGAATGAGGGTTATTTTTCTTAAAAATCACTTTTTTGGGATTTATTATCCCCGTCTTAGGAATTGTGGGGTTTTTATATTAGGTATCATAAAAAGTAAATTAATCCAAACAAGTAAGGAAAGGCTAAAGTCGGGCGGGGCCGATTATATGATGCCCTACACCACTCCCTGTGTATATACCTCGCTTTTGTTACTAAACCCAGGTGTTTCATGGGAGCAATTTTATGAAGTTCATATAAATTATACAGTATACTATAAATTCATCTTTAGTCATATTTAACGAATATAGTAAATAATATGACAATTGATCCAATTTTCCGCAGACAAATAAAAATTTTACAGTAGTAATAGGATGAATCGGATCGACATTTAAAAGGGTCTATTACAACATGGAGTAATAGAGTAGAGTGGGGCCCCATTTGGGTTATACCACAGTACGGACAAATACATTCGACTTTCATAGTATATATTCTTAGTTGAAATATAATATAATCAGCAAAATTTGAAAAACTTCCGATGTAAAACGTGGGTCATAGAAGGATAATAATAAAAATGGGGCCCATTTGTAAGGGCGCTACAATTAAGCAATTGGGCCCATATAGATCACTTTTTAAAGCAGCTATTCTCAGTTGAAATATAACATGATCTGCAAAATTGTATCGAGATTCAATGCACGATGTGGGTTATAGAGCTATAGTAGAAATTGGGGCTTAATTTGTATGGGGGTTATACCAAAATATGGACCCATATATTTGACTCTCATAGTATGTATTCTTAATTGAAATATAATATAATCTGCAAAATTTGATAAACTTCTGATGTAAAATGTGGGTCCTAGAGAGGTAATAATTTAAATCGGGGCCCATTTGTAAGAGCGCTACATTAAAAATTGGGCCTTTATATATCACCTTCAAAGTAGGTATTCTTTATTGAAATATAACATGATCTGCAAAATTTTATCAAGATCCAATGTGGATCCAGTTGTGGGTTCTAGAGCGATAATAGTGTAAATTTGGGGCCAATTTGTATGGGGGGTATACCAAAATATTTACTTATATAGCTGGCTTTCAAAATACGTGTTTCTAGTATAAATGTAACGTTGTGTGGAAAATTTCATCAAGATCCGATGTAAAATGTGTATTTTAGAGCAGTAATATTGTAAATCGGAGGTACAATTGTATTGGGTTTATATCAAAACATAGACCCATGTGATCCACTTTCCCGTGAGCTGTTTCTAGTTCAAATATAACAGGATCCTGAAAATTTAGTCATGATCCCATGTAAAATGTGTATTCTAGAGCAGTAATAGTGTAAATTATAGGGATATTTGTATGGAGGCTTTATCTAAATCTGAACCGATTCAATACCAATCGTTCTTGACCAAAAAAAGTAACCTCTGCCAAATTTCATGACAATCGGGCCACAATTGTGACCTGTAGAGTGCGAACAAGCTTAGATGGACAGCAGACGGACGGACGGACAGACATACATCGTTAAATCGATTCAGCTGGTGATTCTAAGCCGATCCGTATACTTAAAGATGGGTCTAGCTCAATTATTTAGTGGTGTTACAAACATTTGGCGCGAAACGAATTTATAATACCCTAGTCCAAGTAGTGGTGTAGGGTATAAAAACGATTTGGAAACCTTGGTGTGTCCACAAATAACTTATTCGAATATCAATCAATCTAGGGCTAATCCGGCACAGCTAACTAGAGAATCCTGGTCAGCGACATATACACCATGACGAAGGTGTATTAGTTTTCTAAAAATAAAAATTGTTCTAATAAAATTCAAATGGAAATTTAATAAAAATAGTTGAAAATTGAAGGTTTTATCTGAATATCATGAAATCAGAGATTCATCATCAGCGCCATATACACCATGGTGAAAAACAAAAAATGGCTTATAATACTGATTTATTCGATTATCTGGCAACTGTGCTTATTTTTCTAGGGAAAGTCACAGTTTTGGGATTTATTTTCCCCGTTTTAGGAATTGTTAAATAGCACTATGCAAGAAAAAATTAGCGAAAGTTAACGCATAACATTTGCTGATGTATTTTAAATTCAAAAACGATACTATATAAAATTTTTAAGGTACTAATATGCACCCTGATTTAAGTCAAAGACATACATTCGTTGCGAAAGTTCTGACGAGATGGGATAGCGCCCATCAAAACTGCTCAGTAAACTTTTAGCTGCAACAATAAAGGTCTCACTTTGCATTTTTGCTAATTTTGGGTTCTGCTGAAGACTTCAGCACAACCTTTGGTCTTAAACCAAAATAAATGACAACACACGTAATTTTGTTAAATTTTTACTAAAATTCCAATTTTCGGTGAACATACCTTAAATATTTGTACTCTCATTTTGGAAATATATGTCCGATAACACCCGGTTATATGTTAAATTAAAGTTACTTATGATGGCTACAAAATCTAATAGAAAACGTTATTTAGGAACAGTCTTCAAAATTTTGAAACAAATTTAATTTTTATGGAAAAAACTATTTTTGCTGGTACGAAAAAATCTTAAAAAATAGAAAAAAATCGGAAAAACTATTTTGTTTTATTTTTCAAAGCTAACATTCTAACGCAAAAATACAATGCTTATATGTAAAAAATCTTTGGATAGTTATGATTATTTTTCAAAAGTTTTTATTCTTTTTGTAGACACAAAATTTTTTTTTAAATCATATTTTATTTAATTTTTGTTTAAATAGCACAAAAAACTCTTTACAAATTAGTTAACAGAATATTTTATTTTCGTTTTGTAAGAAAACAAGGCCTAGTTAAAACTAAAATCTATGGATAAATGTAGAAGGTGTGATAGAAGTAAATGTCGTCTTCACGCAGGACTAAATCAATTTAAGCAAAAACTTTATAAGAAATGGCAAACGATTTTTTAAAATTCCCTTATTTCTACTCTTATTTTTCACTAAGATGACAGCTATTACAAGCTAAACAATGTATTATTTTATCGTAATTGTTTTTTCGCGCTGTTTAAACATAAAAATAAAAAATATGATTTAAAAAGACTTTTGCGTCTACAAAGTTATGTTATTATACTCAACTTCTACGTTTATCCATAGTTTTTTTAAATATAAAAATTGTTTTTTGCGTTAGAATGTTGACTATTAAAAAATAAAGCAAAATTTTTTTTCGAATTTTTCTATTTTTTGTGCCAGCAAAAATAGATTTTATAAAAAAAAAATACACAACAATATATTATTTTATCTAAAAAAATAAAAATTATGATTTAAAAAGACTTTTTCGTCTACAAAGAGTATCATAACTTCTACATTTATCCATAGGTTTTTTAAATATAAAAATTGTTTTTTTCTTTGCGTTAGAATGTTGACTATTAAAAAATAAAGCAAAATATTTTTTTCAATTTTTTTCTATTTTTCGTGCCAGAAAAAATAGATTTTATCCAAAAAAAATTCTAAAGAATATTTATAACATTTTTGAAAATTGTTCCTAAATCACTGTTTCTATGTGAAAGTGTAATTTGTCGACATCATAATTATCATCAATTGATCATTATATAAGCGGGTACAAACAGACCCATATATCCAGAATTAGAGTACAAATATTAAAGGTACCAAAGGCAAAAATTTTAATTTTAGTAAAAAATAAAAAATAAAAAAAAACAAAAATATATTCATTGAAAATTGTTTGTGTTGATTTTATGAATCAGTAGGCCTCATTGCAATATTTTTTTAGACTTTCACATTTTTTTCCATAGTGTAATTAATAAAATAAGAAAAATCGATTTCCAACCACTGTGCGGCGTTAAATGTAATGCTTAAAGCATGTTTTGAGTTAATGTAGTAAAATGAAGGCAATGACTTTGAGTGGGTTCTATGTGCCTTATAAGCACAAATTTTATTTGTTTACGTATCCGTTCATATGGAAAAAGGTTTTCTCGTTCATGATAAATGTGCACGAAAATAGTTCCTATTTCAGGAGTAGTTTTTGTTTTCAGAAAAAGTATTTACTTATGTAAATTTAATTTTTGTTATGAACTTTTGAGAGGCTACACTTGCGTAGGACGCAAATCTTACATTTAACTTTGATGATGTTGAAAATATTAGAATTTGAGTTTTAACTTTGTCTGGCATAAGACAAGATGACAGTGCCATCTTGTTCTCGCTTATCCAATATGAGTAGCTTGTATTTAGACTAGTGTGAAATTTATCCTTCTAAAGTCAAATTAAGATTATATATATTGAATATATCTATATTCAATTAATTCAAAATCGAGCAATATCTTTGCCGATTAGGTATTGAGTCACCAAGATTATGGTAACTGGAATAGACTGGGAGGCAAACTCAATACAATTGTATTTGTGTATTAAAATCAATTACACTATGCAACAAATATTTACAATTAATACAATTACATTTTTTATTAGAATCAATTACACTATACAACAAAAATTAAAACTTTTTTGAGTCACCAAGATTATGGTAACTGGAATAGACTTGGAGGCAAACTCAATATAATTGTATTTTTGTATTAAAATACACTAAAATTACACTATAAAACAAAAAATAAAGCTTTTGTGCCCGACATCTAAAATAATTTTTAGTTTTTTTCAAATTCAATTATTTTATAGTGACAAAGAAGAAGTTTCATTAATTAATGATGCTCATACGACCTGGAGGTCAGCGAACTAAGTCACTCATTCGCCTCAGTGGTGTATTGCTATTAATATCAATCATACGCCGGGTTGGTCAAATAATAATAATGAATTGGGAATTGAGGCATAATGATACATAAAAGCAATGCCAAAATTTTTTAATGATATAGTTTTTTCATTTTTTACTAAAATTTGGATTAAAAAGGTCTTGAGCCAGATATAGGATCCCGCTATCATTACCGACCTTGTCCTTTCTATACCTCTCTAAGTCAACAAATCAGAACTTTACTTGAATGTACAGCTTCTCATCCTTATCCTGGCACTAAGAGCAGCCATGAATTGCTACAAAAAATCAGCTCGTTTGACTTGAATGGGCCAACAACATTGTGTTGCCATCACTATGAGCACTCGTTGCAAAGCAAAAGCAAACACGGCAACACAAAACGACACACAGCAGAAGCTTTTGGCATTTCAAGTGGTTAAGGCTGCTCAAAAAAAAACGCAAAACAGAACGAAACGAAACGTATACCAAAAATAAAACAACACACTCACTGTTCACATTTAATGAGTCTCGGTCCTTCCCTTTATGTACACAATACAGCCCAAGGGGCTGTTTCTGTTTCCACAGAAATATTAACAAACTACAAACAACACTAGAGTGTTTCTTTCACTAGCTCATTCACCTGGTGACTGACTGAATATCTGCAGGGAGGAGGATGTGGAAGGAAAACTAATTGAAATCTTTTAGCAAAGAAAACCAAATTTGTGAATAAAATTTTGTGAGGTATTTCTTGGTGCAAATGCTGTTTAAATCGGTGGCTAGGCATTTGATAAAATGCCAGCCCAAGGCAAAAAGCAAACACTTGTTGTATCACTTAGCGTATGAGCTACAGGGAAGTATAATTAATTAATGATACTCATACGACCTGGAGGTCAGCGAACTGAAGCATTCATACGCCTGGGTGGTATGGCTATTAATGCTAATCATACGCTAGGGTGGCCTAATAATTATAATAATATTAATGATCCTATAATTGTGATTAGTTGTGAAGCTATTTAATTTCCATAGCAAATTTTAATTAAGGCACCTCTCCTCATCATCAAACAGTGTGGTCAACATAATGACCATCAATTAAATAAATGTTGAATCTTGAAAATCCTTAAATCCAGGAACTCAACATTAAAACAGCCGCGAATGTTTTGTTAAATTAGCATACTAAAGTTAAGCTTGGATTATGAATTATGAATTCATCATTCATTTAAAATTATTCAAGCCACATAAAGTCTGGCAACTGGGTAGCCAAAAAGAAATGTCAAAATCAAGTTTGAGATTCATTTTTTATATCAAGATTATGAATTTATCATTATCAAAATTATGATATTCATGCCACATAAAATCTGGCAACTGGGTAACCAATCAAAAAGAAATCTGAATGTCAACCCTTCCATCCGCAGAGTATTGCATAATTTTCTGGTGATTGTCAAAATCAATATAATGTAAATGCTTGCAACAGTTTGAGATTATATCATATCTTCTTTTAATAATATTCATATGTAATCTGTAAGGCCTGGGGAATTCATGGAGTAAAATGTGAATGTAATACTGTCACTGACACTGAAATGAGTTGGAATGAAATGAATTGTGAAGATTGTTATTGACAATCGATTACCCTCGAGCAATTCTCAATACTTAGAATAAAACTTTGTTAACTCTTTTCCAATTCTGGCATATGACAGGATGACAGTATCATCTTGTTCTCGCTTATTCAATATGAGTATGAGTGAGGCGTTGTTGTTGTGGACATTTATGTTTCCAATTTGGAGAAGAAAAATACAAAAGAAAACAAGTAAATCTTTATAGTCAACTCATAATCGAGCAATATCTTTGCCGATTTTGAATCGAATCACAATGGTTATTGTAACTGGAAAAGGCTTGGGACGTAAAATAAATAATAATATACTTTTTTATTAAAATTTCAATTTTCGTTTGTACTCGCATGCAATTCACATTGAGGAAATAACAAAAAAATGAAAAAAATATGTCCAAGTCGATTATTTATCCTGCTTCATAAAATCAATACAAAAAATTTTTGTGGATATATTTTTTTTAATATTTTACTAAAATTAAAATTTTCGACTAGGTACCTTTAATATTTTATATATTTTGGATATATTGGTCCGATTGTGTCGAAGTAAGGGAATTAAAAAAAAAAATCGTGTCATTTTTTACGAAGTTTTTGCTTAAATTGATTTAGTCATACGTGAAGACGACATGTACTTCTACAAGAAGGACCATAACTTCTACATTTATCCAAAGCTTTTCTTTAGCTAGGTCTTGTTTTCATCGTTAAGATGCCAGTTATTACAAACTAAAATAAAATATTTTATTATCTAAATAGTAAAGAAATCTTTGGCGCTATTTAAACAAAAATTAAAAATTATGATTTAAAACACCTTTTGCTTCTACAAATAGTATATAACTACTACATTTATCCATAGATTTTTTACATCTAAACATTGTTTTTTTTTGTGTTTGAATGTTGGCTATCAAAAAAATAAAACAAAATATTTTTTAATTTTTTTATTTTTATGATTTTTTTCGTTCCAGCAAAAATTTTTTTTTAAATAATTTTTCCCAAATTTTTTGAGGATTTTTCGAAACCACTGTTCCTGTGTGAAAACGTAATTATCAATATTTGTAGCCATCAAAAGTACTTTTAATTTTTTTTTCACTGAACCAACACTCAGGGGATGTCCCCTATAAATGCAGTGCATTGCGTTGGTAGAAGGAAGATAAGGTATTGGAAGGAGGAAAGAGGGAGTAGTGTCTGTTGACAGTAGTGTCTGTTTAACATATAACCCGGTGTTATTGGACTTATATTTCCAAAATGAGACTACAAATGCCACCATTTTGTAAAGAAACCATCAAGAATACTTTCAAGCGTATAGAACTGCATTTTTCTATAATAAGAAAAAAAACGCCTATAGGTCGGGCTATTTAAAATAATCACACGCAATGATGTGCTGAAAAAGGGTTGTATCTTAATAATAAAACTACTCATACGCTCTAAGGACTGGGTATTAATAACAATCATACGCACTGAAATCCTCAAAGTGAATTATTCATAATAACCTTCTCATGCCCGAATTTTCTTCGTAATAAATATATAAAATTGGATATATTTTTTGATGATGTATGGGTCTAACAGTCTAATGGAGTAACAGGATTTTTCTTAAAATCATTATACTACAGATATCGGTTAAATAAAAATCAAAATATGATTTTGAATTGTTTCTCAAATAGAGTTTTTCTTACACTCGAAGAAATCCTATAAAAATAAAAACAAATTCTATCAAAATTTTAATTAAAATTTGAGACTTCTCTTTTGTTTTCGTCTTCCTACGCAGACCCAAGTTACCGAATTTGTTGGTTCTTTTTGGATAATCTTTGTTACCAATGTACACAAAAATAAAATTTATTAATTCAGTAAAATATGTGATTTTAAAGATTTTATAGGACGAACTCACAATGTTGCCTATAGGCAACCTTGGGCATGAATATTAACTATAAGCACTAATGTCCGGAAAGTGATTTTTTCACACATACATTCGATGGGTTGAATATTAACGACTACCAAACAACCCGATGTCCTGAAAGTCACTAAACGATTTTCTCCCCAAAAATCAATTTTCAATTTAATAAAAAGACAAAAATTGAAGCCGATATAGTAATACAGTATTCGCCGGAAACAATTAAAAATCAACGATTTCATTTGTTTTAAGTTCTGGCGAATGCTCTTATAAATGGTGTCGCCAATGAAATGCTATACAAATTATATTTTAAAACAGATATTGTTGAGGACGATAAGGAAATTAATTGTATAGGCGATGCGTGAATAACAAATGACTTGAAAATACCCATACAATGACAGTAATAAGAAAAAAGTGATTTCAAAATAATAAAAATGATGCATCAGAATAAGAAAATTAACAGTTATATTTGGATATGAATTATCTATAATAAATGTAATTATTAATTAATAAATTTAAAATTCGTAACATTTGTAGCCCTCATAAGTGTCTTTAATGGCACATATCAGCGGTTATTATTGGACTTATACTACCAAAATGAGAGGGCAAATATTAAAGGCACCTTGAAAAAAAGTAATATTTATAAAAAAATAAAAAAGTTTATCCATAAAAACTTGATTTAATATCCTTTCGAGAAAAGGAAAATCTTGAACCTAACACTTCGGCAAATTTTTTCTTGTATATTGTAAGGTTATTAAAGATTTCGTTCAATTTGTAATTTTTCGAATATTCTTTAAACGAAAATCTCTTTTAAATTCAATTATTTTATACTTATCACTACTTTAAGTTGACTTATACATAAAAATGTTTTGCTCAGCGTAATTAATTAATGGTGCTCATACGACCTGGAGGTCAGCGAACTAAGTCACTCATTCGCCTTGGTGGTGTATAGCTATTTATATCAATCATTCGCCGGGTTGGCCAAATGATAATAATAAAACACTTATTACAATCAAATGGAAGCTCAATGAATTCCTAGTAAAGCTATTTAATTTCCATAGCAAATTTTAATTAATGGCCCATCCAGCAAATGCTTAATCAAAATTAACTAAATGAAAACTGAAGTGATGAAAGCTGAAATTCAATTATTTTATGTGTGTCCCTACTTTAAAGTAATCTAAATTTCATAATTATTCACATTCTTTGCCACGTAAGAGTTACAAACAATTTCTCAGTATTATAATAATATCTTATATAGTATTTAAACACATTATCAATCAAATTACATACGATATTATATTATATATAGTATTATAATAATATCTTATATAGTACTTAAACACATTACCAATCAAATTACGTACGACATCCATTAATGCTGCCAAAGGATTATTGCCGTAAACTACAAAATTTCCACTGAAATCGCAGCTGACAATAATTCGTCAGCCAATTATCGTTAAATGTAATAAGAATGGTATATTCCGTAGAAATCGTTAACTCTTTAAATTTATAACGGAACTTCCCCGCAATATATGTGTAAAGAAGAAAAATTAACTGGAATTGTAATGCTTATATATCGACGGACTGTCGATAAGTGGGCTGCATATAACCGAAATGATTTCAATTTAATAAAAATACTGATGGATTGACAAATTATGGAATTGTTGTGGCCATAATTTAATATTTCCAATGAAATGAATTCTGATAACACTCCAATAATTGAAGAAATTATGTTTCCCCGAAAAATTATTGAAATTATAGTGAACTCTTGCTTCTGATATGTATGTCTTGCTAATGATATATATGGAAGCGCACTCATATGCACAAATATACTAATTGTGTTTAAACGATTAAATATTTCCATAGAAAATAACTTCTTATATTTCCACCGAAGTGTGATCTCATATCATGGAATACTTATAAAAATTACTTTATGAAAATAGTTCTAGATATTCAAAAAATATGTTTGCCACCAAGCAATCTTCAAAAATGCAAGGCTATACCTTTAAATAGCCTAATTACTAAAAAGTAATAATTAATACTCAAACGACTTCAGGCCAGCAAATCTCTGCATTATAATAAAAAAAGCACACATCCGCTCTATAGACTATGATTTAATAATAATCATACGCATTGATATTACTCATACGCTCTATGGACTAGGTATTAATAACAATCATACGCACTGTAGTCCTCAAAGTGAATTATTCATAACAAAAAAACGAATAACATTAAAGCAAAATGAAACTTTTTCGAAAATAGCAAGTTTCTGACAACAGATTCTGATAGAGATGGTAAAAAGGAATATACGTGTATAGGCTGGACATTGTTTGCCACGACATAGAATTACCAACAGCTAAAAGAAAAAATTAATAAATAATTTATTGTTTAAATACCAAAATTGGTACTGATATTTTATTTATATATCATCACCTGAAATGCAAAATGACGGAACGCCAAAAATCGAAGATCTAGTTTTGCATTGATTATGGTTTATTTTACTAAAATCTACAATCTGGCAAAATTTTAGACAGCTTCGTTTGAAAATAACGATTTTATAGAAAAAATCTACAAACATTATTTTTATATTGTATTTTATATTTTTTATATTTTCATATGACTGAACTACATAATCTTTGAAAATCATAGGCCTCTACAACCAAAAATAAAGATTTTTTTCGAATAATACGAACGTCGTAATTGAACGTTTTTTTACTTCTCCTGAAATTTACCCTTTTGCAGAAATGGGATCCAAAAGACCTCTATATTAAGGAGCCAGAAACTAAAATGTGGCACAAAAATGCTCCTCATAGTGTCGTAAGAAATATTGCTGAACACATCGTATACTTAAAATGTAAGGATCGCAAGATTTCCATAAGACTGTGCAAAAGGGGATAATAAAGAGTGATTTTTTTGAGGTTAGGATTTTCATGCATTAGTATTTGACAGATCACGTGGGATTTCAGACATGGTGTCAAAGAGAAAGATGCTCAGTATGCTTTGACATTTCATCATGAATCGTCTTACAAACGAACAACGCTTGCAAATTATTGAATTTTATTATCAAAATGCGTGCTCTGTTAAGAAAGTTCATTGCGCGCTTCCATTTTATGGTCAGTTTAATCGACCCACTGAAGCGGCTATTCGGGCTATTGTGACTAAATTTCGCACCAAATTTACATTGTTGGACATTAAACCACCAACACGCTTACGTAGAGTGCGAACTGAAGAAAATATCGCAGCTGTATCGGCCAGTGTTAATGATGACCACCAATTTTCGATTCGTCGCCGTTCGCACCAATTGGGTCTCTGTTACTCAAAAACGTGGAAATGCCAAAATTGGACTAAGCGGATGGACCACCTAAGACGCAGCCGCGGTCAACATTTAAATGAAATTATCTTCAAAAAGTAAATGTCATGGACCAATCTAACGTTTCAAATAAAGAACCGATGAGATTTTGCAAATTTTATGCGTTTTTTTAAAAAAAAAAGTTATCAAGCTCTTAAAAAATCACCCTATATTACCTCCTTCTAAAATGACCTTTCAAAACTCCGATATACGTATACTCTTTCTTTGACCTCTACATTAGAAACCGTTGTCAGCAACACAGTGTAATTATAGTAAACATTGTTATTCTGAAAATATTTTTTTTTACAAAAATAAAACCACGCACTATGAGCTCTGTGGGCTGGGTATTAACAGCTATCAAATGACCTGCTGTCCTGTAAGTGACTAACCGTTTCCCCCCAAAAAATAGTTTTTAATTTAGTAATACCACAGAAATTTAATATTTATCGCTATCAAGTGACCTGCTGTCCCCAAAAATCATTTTTCAATTTAACAATACCACAGAAATTCAATACGATACCATACGAACCCCAACAATTGAGTAAATAATCAGAAAAGTAAAATGCAGTATTCGGTTGAAACAATTAAAAATCACCGATTTCAATTGTTTTAAATTCTGCCGAATTTTCTGATAAATTGTGTGAGGCCAATGAACAGAAAGAAATAAAATAAAAATTAAATTGTAATGCATATATTGTTGAGGACGGAAAATGAAATTAATTGTATATGCGTTGTATGAGTAACGAATGACTTGAAACGTACTCATACGTACCGTGGGATTTGTATTAATAACAATCATACGTACTGATGTACACAAATCTCCATCCAATTGTTGTTAAGGTTGCCAGAAGGACAATCCATATATATCCACACCATAGTGACGGAATGACAATTAAAATGAATGCATTTATTGAAATGACGCAACTTCAGAGCAACAAGTGATTGCAGTTCAATTACAATACTCATAAGTTTTTTGTTGAATCTACAGTGATAACAATTATACGTACTGGGACACAGTGGAAGAGTAGGAAATATTTTTTTAATAGGACTGTTTTTCTTTAAGACTGGATTTGTTATCCAGTTATGCTGCGATAACAAAATCCTAAATACAAATATAAAATTTCACTAAAAATAATAATTCTTTCTTAAAAGTTGCCACCAATAACAATATCAAAATGTGCATAAAAACAAATTTTGAAAAAATAATTTTATGTTAAAAAAGTATCCGGTGTAAGTCAAATTTATGGTTATCGAAGCTACTAAGTCCAAAAAGTCAACACAAAATATTTGTTTTTACAATTTGTTTTTGTTTTTAAATTTGTTGTTATTAAAATGTTAAAAAAATACATTTTTTTATTTTAAGTAAAAAATTATTTGTTTTTGTTATCGCATCTGTTGTTATACCCGAAAAACAGCCCCAGCAGTCACTATTTAGTTTGAACTGGGATTCTGGCCACTTTTATTTAAAAATGGTCGGTCGAATTTAAGTTCTTCTTCGCATGGACATCATAACAATTAATTTCCAGTGACAAGTAGTTTCAATAATAAAAAGTACTCATACGCTCTGTTGAATCTGTATTAATAATAATCATACGTTCGTATGTACAGCGGAAGAGTAGCAAATATTTTTGGATATTAATAAGTAACAAGTGATTTAAAAATAATGGATTGATGCATCAGAATGGGTAGAATTTCAGCTATTTGTTGGATATACTTTATACTAAAAGATTGGTTAAGCTTCCCTGGTTTAAGATAAAGTAATAAAAAATACTCATACGCCCTTATGATTTTGTATTGATAATAATCATACGTTCAGATGTACAAGAAGAAGAGCAAATATCTCTTCATATTAATCAGCCAATTTGTGAGAAAAAAGTGATTTCCAAATAATTAAATGGTGCATGGCTAGATTATCAGCTGTGGATAAAAATTTTCGATGGTTATAAAAGCTTCTTTTAACTTCCTTGAGATAAGATAATTCTTATTAATTGGGTCACTAATGAAATAATGAAAAAATAAATATCAAATTTGATGTAAGGGTTGGTCATTTTAAATTTGAACTACGGATTGCTTTGACTTTAGAAGGAATAATAAAATTCGTTTATATTTTTATATTCAGGTTTATGTTTGACATTTGCAAAATGGGACGCTATACGCTCGAACAAAATTGGAAAATATAAAAAACTTACTTCCAAAGTAGTGAGTCTTTAACACAAACTGTACGAAATTTACGTAGAAATTTTTCTAGAAGAGATCGGCTTTCAGTTCAGCCTTCATGAAGCTCATTTTCATCTCGGTGGCAGTGTTAACAAGTAAAATTGCCGCATATGGGGTTCAGAGAACCCACACGTGATTTTTCAGAAGCTAATGCATCCACAACGAGTCACTGTTTGATGTGGATTTTGGGTTGTACTGAAAAATTGGGTTGATCGGATGAGGTACTTCCTCCGAGCCAGTCATGGTAGTCGTATGACTGATATTGTGTTCCATTATTAAATGACAAAGTTCATCTTTTCCAATAAAACCAGAAAATTGAAAAATAATCAGTACTTTTTAGAGCCAATTCTAATTTAGAGTTTTAAATGTCCCATGAATATTACAATGAATGAGGATCATAACTTCTTTATTTATTTATATATTTTTTTTTAAATAGGCTTTGTTTTCTTTGTTAACATCCCAGTTATTATAAAATTAAATAGTCTGTTATTTATAGATTTTTCTTCAAATAGACCTTGCTTTATTCGTTACTATCCGAGTTATTATAAAATTAAATATTAAGTATTCTATTATTTTATTTACAAAGGCCTTTTTTCGCACTATTTAATCATAAATTTAGAAAATCATAAAAATAAATTGCGTCGAAAGGGTATAACTCCTATACTTGTTCATAGATATTTTACACGTACGTTTTTTTCTGCATAATGTTAGCAATTAGAAATAAAGCAAAATATATTTTTTTAATTTTTTTTACGATTTTTTTTTGTGGCAGAAAATTTTTTTTTTTTTCGAAAAAATCATTTTTTTTAATTGTGTAGGATTTTCCACTATTTCCATGTGAAAGTGAAAGTCCCAACATTTGTAGCCATTATAAGTACCCTTAGTTATACCTATCAGCGACTGTGATCGGACCTATATTTCCAAAATGAGAGTACAAATATTAAAGGTATCTTCCACGAAAATCTGAATTTTAGTAAAAAAATAAAAAAATTAACCAACAAAAATTTATTGTAGGACCTATATTTCCAAAATTAAAGTATAAGTATTAAAGCTTCGTCGAAAATAAGAATTTTAGTAAAAAATTAAAAAAAATCAAATAGTTTTTTGTGTTGCTTTTATGACTCAGTGACAAAATAAGAGATTTGCGTTAACAATCATAAGTACTGATATTCCGCAGAATATTAAAAAATATATTTGGATGGTATTTGGGACCAATTTTCGGCTTCTTCTGAAGCTTTGAAAATATCAAAAGTCTATAAAATTGTCTATAAAATCTATAAAATCTATAAAATTGTAATTTTTATAGCCCTTTAGGGTCTGCAAATAATTTGTCTCTATTTATTAATGTCTCTTACTTCAATATTTTGATTTTTCTCCCACTTCTGAAGTTTTGAAAATTATAAAAGTCTGTAAACTTCCTCGGGCCCCATTTGGAAACGTTCAGAGTCTTTATCTAATAATCCACCGCCGCTGAAGTATATGAAAATACAATTAAATTTCCTCGTCCTCCTCTTTAATATATCACTTCTGAAGCTCAACAGTCTGTAAAAGTTTCTCTTCATCAGTATCACATTATGTTCCGATCAGAAGCCTCTCGTAATATTCTATTAAGGTCCAAGTATTTGAAAATACAATAAAATTTCCACCTCCTTTTGTATAGTATCCCACTTCTGAAGCATTGAAAAACTCAATAGTCTGTAAAATCCTTCCTCAGGATCATATTTAGAAGCGCTTAGTGTTTTTGTGTTGATTTTATGACTCAGTGTGCCATAAGGAAAACAAAGAATATTTTTGTAGGCATCGGACACAAAAATGTTTATTTATTATTTTTTATTTATTTATTGAAGTGTGTTCCAAATAATGGATATACATTAATAATCATAGGTACTGTTGTTCTACAGAATATTACTAAATATATTTGTACTGTATTTTGGACCTATCCGGCCTAGCGTTGAAACTTTCTTTGGCTAAGCCTATGTGCAACTGCATTAAATTCCATTACACATATGGAAATGCCTAATTTATTGTAAATTCCCCCACTGTTTAGTGTTGTTCACGTTATTCATCGAATACATACATAAAATATTAAAGTTTTAATAAAAAACCCGCATTACAATGCTTAACATGTGCCTGCATATTTAAACGATATTTCCAATTAATATCACTCATACGCATCATGTATATGCCTAGATTATAATACTCATACGTACCAGGGAACAACGATTGTTAATTTTAATTTTTGATGAACTGATTAAGCTTTATTAAGTATTAAATTTACTCGAACAATTTCAGTTTGACATTTAAATAATAATTGTTGAAGCTCGTGTTCAGAGATTGGAATTGGAGTCATAAATCAGGCAAACGAAAAATATTTTCATTAAATTTGAGATCAAAAAGAAAGAAATAACTAATTTGTTGCAAACTCCCCCACTGTGTAGTGTTGTTTACGTTATTCATCGAATACATGCGTAAAATATTAAAGTTTTGATAAAAACGCATTAATATGCTTATCATGTGCCTGCATATTTAAACGATATTTCCAATTAATATCACTCATACGCATCATGTACTCGTATATGCCTAGATTATAATACTCATACGTACCAGGAAACAACTATTGTTAATTTTTGATCAACTGATTAAGCTTTTTTTAAATATTAAATTTATTCGACCAAATTTCACTTTGACATTTAAATAATAATTGTTGAAGCTTTGACCCCGAGCTTGAGCAATTATTATTTAAAACTGATTAAATCTTATTTATCGCCTGTACTAAATTGATCATGTTATTCCTTATGCAGGTTTCCCGCCCTCAAATAATAATCCAACATTGTATTGAAGCCGCCAACGTCCCCTCTCCAATGTTCGTTAGCACATGACAATGGGTTTTAGCACAACGGCCGAGCACGCAACAACTGAAGAAGTCCCAGCCCTCAATTTAAGTGATTTGAATTTAGCCCAGACTTTACATAAGGCTGCCGTCAAATTGTTAACTAAGCGTAATGTCATTCAAGGTGCCGGTGAAACGAAAGGCATGGAGGTGGCTGATGAACAACAGCAACAACAACAGCCCGACATGGCTCCTCTAAAAGGTGTGGACCAACATTTAGCCGACAGCATAGTAACGATACGCAAAAATGTGTCCCGCGTATTGCATATGTACTTTCGCAGTGTAAATGCGACAACAATGGACGAGGCGGGGGAGTCTTACACACAACAGCTGACACATGAAATACCTACGGCGACTGCAGCACCATCTCAATTAATTGCCCAAGTGGCCGAAATTTTCCCCAACTCCACGTATTACAACAGCAGCTTGGCAACAAATCTAAACAGCGGCAGCAGCAGCATCAGCCAGAGCAACGTGATATCAACAACAATGAGCCACTTAACGGAGCTGGCAAATGTCACAACAACAGCAACAACACCGTCCCTAGCAGCTGCATCGGCCACAGCGACAACCGTTGTCCGGAATATAACATATCACAGTTATGGCATAGCAATTAGTAGCTACGAAAATTGCTCGGCACTATTTGCCGACTACACACAACCACAACCAGGTGAGTGAGCTATGACGTAAAGACAGCTCCATCCCAGCATCCTTCTCCCACCTTTCTCTCACATTCCATAGCCAAGCATTCCTTGCATTGCAATCCCATGGTGGCCACAACCTTATAACGAGTTAATGGCACAAAGAAGGACGGAAGAAAGTCGTGAATTTAATCTTTTCCATTAAATTGTTTTAAATCCGCCATTAATCATACCAGCGTTGACTTTAATTGCCCAACATATGGCCAAGGTCATTTGTTGGGTGGGTGGTTATTTACCGAAGCGATTGAGTTTCCTTTGTCCTTTCGTGCTTTCCACAGAAAGTCAACTGTTTTCTCGATTTAATTTGTCATTATAATTAATTGTTTATCGCTGCGTATAAGTGATTTTAAATTTAATTACTCCCCTATCATGTTGTTTGTTTATTTGTAAGGCCATGACTCTGCAATAAAATTTAATTAGCATATATTTTTTTAGGGAAATGTTCAACCCCGGAAAAGATGTTTAAACCCTTGCCTTGCATTAAATCCCAGAAATAGTAACATTCTCCTCTTTAAGTGTTTTCCCAAAAAGGAAAATATTTCACGAAACCCATTAAAAGTTTGCTACGTTTTGCTGAAATCTCCATGAAAGTATTTTGTCCAAGAACACTTCATTGCCGTCACGGCAAAAATTTATGTTTCCCCGGAAATAGTTTTTTTCCCAAAAACTTTAAATAACTACACACAGATATATAAAAGGAGAGGAAAACAAACATACTGAAGACTTTAAATATTTCCATACATAGAAACCAAAAAAGGTAAAGGATAGAAGGACAGACGACAAATTATAGACAGAAGGCCCTGCAGAAGGCCAAAACTGAATGAATTCCTTGAATATTTAGACAATCGAGCAATGTGTTTGGAATACTCCAAATAACTACACAAATGATGGAGGGTATAGAAATTACCAGAATTTTATAAATCCCCATTTTAACCCCACACATACATACATATTTAATAGATTTGTCATCATTTGAATAAATTTATTAATGCCTTCTACTTCAATATTTTGACACTTCTCGTTAGCATCCCACTTCTGAAGCTTTTTGAAAATTATAAGTCTGTAAATTTACTAGAATTTTATGAAACCCCATTTTATCTTTTCATATTTAATGAAATTTTAATTATTTAAGTAAATTTATTACTCCCTACTACTTCAATATTTTGATTCTTTTCTTTAACATTCCACTTCTGAAGCTTTAAAAAATAAAAAAAGTCTTTAAATTTCCTCGCGCTCCCATTTAGAACCCTTCAGAGTCATTCGTTAACAGTCTGCCACCGCTGAAGTATCTGAAAATATAATAAAATCTCCCTCTTTGATATCCCACTTCTGAAGCATTCTCAAAAGTCTGTACAATTATTCTTTCTCAGACTCATTTTCAGAAACGTTCAGAGTCATTCGTTAATAGTCTGACAACGCTGATGAATAATAATTAAAAATTACATTTCCTCATTGCATTAAATTCCATTACCTATAAGAAAATGCCTGATTTATTGCAATTTCCCTCATGGTGTAGTGTTGTTTACGTTATTCATCGAATACATGCATAAAATATTAAAGTTTTGATAAAAAAATGCATTAATATGCTTATCATGTGCCTGCATATTTAAACGATATTTCCAATTAATATCACTTATACGCATCATGCTCTTGTATATGCCTAAATTATAATACTCATACGTACCAGGGAACAACTATTGTTAATTTTAACTTTTGATCAACTGATTAAGTTTTTTTAATATTTAATTTATTCGAACAATTTCACTTTAATATTTAAATAATAATTGTTGATGCTTTGACCCCGAGCTTGAGCAATTATTATTTATAACTGATTAAATCCTGATTATCGCATGTATTAAATGATGCAGGTTTTTCTATGATATCCCACTTCTGAAGCATTCCCAAAAGTCTGTAAAATGTTCTTTCTCAGACTCATTTTCAGAAACGTTCAGAGTCATTCGTTAATAGTCTGACAACGCTTATGAATAATAATTAAAAATTACATTTCCTCATCCTCCTCTTTAACATCCCACTTCTGAAGTTCTAAAAATAGTTTGTAAAATTTCGCTTATCATGGTTAGTTTCGTTCAGAGGCCTTTATTAATATTCCATCAATGTTCAAGTATTTAGGAATACAGTTGAGATTTCTCATTTTTCTTTTTATTATTCCACTTCTGATGATTTAAAAAATATCGATAGTCTGCAAAATTTTAACCTTTCCCAGGGTCAAATTTAGAATTGTTTAGGTCCTGACAATTTCTTCAATATTTTGATTTTTTCTGAAGTTTCAAAAATTATAAAAGTCTGTAAATTTCCCAGCCGCCCTTTTAGAACCGTTCTGAGTACCTCGTTAACAGTCTACCACCGCTGAAGTATCTGAAAATATAATAAAATATCCCACTTCTGAAGCTTTTAAACTTCTGAAACTTTAAAACTTTCAATAGCTTGTTTAAATTGCAATTCATCAGGATCATATTTAGTGCCGTTGAGAGGCCTTTGTTAATATTCCAGTTTTGTTCAAATATTACAATTTCCACCACATTCTGTTTAGTATCCCACTTCTGATGCTTAAAAATCTCAATAGTTTGTGAAGATGTCATATATCTTGAAAATGTCATATATCTTTAAAAAAAATTTCGGTTTTTTTTTTTAAATACATATAAAATATTTTTAATCGTACTATATGTCTGCGAAAAATCGTTAAAATCGGAGTCGTGGTCGTATTTTTTTTACGAAAATCGTTCGGTGTAATATGGAATGAACGAAGTATGTAGTTTTCCTTTACTTCGCAATAATCGTTCAAAAATCCACAAGTACCTGTTCTACAAGTTTTATGATAAAAGTAAACTAGGTAAATAATTTGAAACCATTGGAGTATATTACGAAAACTAGTTCGATATCGGGAAGAAAAGTTGCGATGTAACCGAAGACAGATTTATATATAGATTTATAAGGAAACATGACAAGGAGCAAACATAAATAATAAAGAATAAATCGGAGCCATATAATACTACTTAATCAATATTTTCGACTAATTATAGAAACTTTTTTGCGACTTTTTAAGATTGCTGCGATCCCAGATATTTGAAGATGCAGACGATAGTATGAAATCATATGACGAATTTTGAATACAGCATAGATAGAAAAGGTTTGAGGCAAGGAGTAAAGTGTTTGGAGTGGGGGGGGGGCAATATTTCTGTGGTCACAACCCTTAACAGCCCAACTCGAGTTAGGACACAATTGAGTTATTAGCACCATCGTATTCAGCGTATCTAAATTTATTTGCTCTAAATTGTTCATGATTGTATCCCTACTAGGAAGGCAATTAATCCTAAAAAACCTAATAGCTTAAGTTATTTTTCTATATTACTGTTTTGGCATAACTGCCTAAGTCAATTTAGGATTACAACAAATATAAACATTATTTTTTCATCATTGCCTAAATCAACTTAAGTCGTTAATCCAAAAAAACGATTTTATTTTCCTAACTTGAGTTAAGCTCTTATTCTTCTTATTCTTGACATAGAATAATAATTTATGTCAATTTAGGCGCACTTAAAGTTTTTTATTTAATCTGGAATAATAGCCTAACTCAAGTTGAACTTTTTGACTTTCTTTAGTTCAACAATTAATAAGAGCCTTAGTGTCTTTTTCGATAATATCTTTTGACTGCGAGAATAAACAACTATTTTTTGTTAACAACTAAGTAAAGAAATTCGTTTCCTTGGAATCTGTAGCAAGGTTTTCCAAAAAACACCTTCTCCTGATTTTCAGTGAAGATTCAAAACTTTAAACTCCTGTACAGAAAATATTGAAAAACAGACTTAGGCTGTTATGGGTTGTGACCACAGATTTATAAATATTTAACTGACTAGATAATAATAACGTGTTATTATATTTATATTACAATCATTATAGATATTATAATTGTCATGCCATGTATTATTTGCCAGTATTATTTTAATGACAAACTTATCTGCAACTTTTCATTTGCATTCATGCATTTTTATTCCCGGCTATGAAGACGCAGAAAGTTGCACAAAGAAAATGTTTGATGCAACCGAAGACAGTGTGAACTTTCAGCAATGGTTTATGGTAGTAAATAACCTCGAAACTCTAAATTTTATAAGGAAACTTTGCGATGCCTCTTCTCTGGTAATAATACGAGTTTGATACAAATTGAGGTATCATTTTTAATGTAGCATAAATAGGAAAACAACTTCTCTATTTCACTCCATAACTCAGCTCAAAGCTAGTGTGATACCAAAGTTGATGCAACGGAGCAGAGTACTTCGAATGGACGGCAATAAATATTTAATTGACGACGAATTTCTGTTTCACTCAACAGAAAATGTTTGATGCAACGATGAATGATACTAGTTTTATAATAAAGAGAAGATTCGCTGCAACAGAGAGGAGTGTTTGGAATGGACGGTAATAGTTTCACGACGCACAAAACTTTAGATTAGATTTATTGAGCCATTTTAAAAACAATGTCAGATTTTAACTAATTCGATGAACAATAAATTACTTAAGACTATAATGTATTATCTAAATGAAAAATATCGATGTTTGTACAGCACCATGCTTTTCCAATAAGTGGTTTGTTTATAAATATTATTAAAGTAGTATAGAATATCGTCCTTGCTCCCGGGACTTTGCAGGATATGAGAGCGTAATATCTCAAAAAATGCGCTTAAAACTAATCTTAATTCTAAATTAAATCTAAATAAAACCAAAACTTAAAATTAAAAAAAAAATAATCATAAAATGAGAGAAAGCAAGAGCATATCAAGAATTATGTATCCGTTACATTAACGCTATCCCCTATGTGGGCCAAGAAGAGACTTCCTGTAGAACTCAGGGCGTATAGACACTGATAAATCAAAATTAGGTGGATTTTCTCTAAGATATCCAATGGGAGAAAGGTAGCGTACCAACCACAGTCCTTCTGTGCATCGTAAATGGCGGTAATAAAATAATTTTCATGAAAAGAAGCCCTTGTCACAAACTTATCAATGATGCCACAAACATACCTATTGGAGTAACCTTCGACTCTTTGTAAATATAAACATTTGAATGACGACGGTTGAATGACTCAAAGTTTTTCCCAATACAGTATCGCAGAATCTTTCTTTCGACAATTTCGAATTCCCTCATCACTATCGGGGATATATTGAACCATATCGGGAACCCATATAATATGATTGGACGTATAGTGGTCTTGTACAGCAGAAGTTTAGTGCTCTGCGGCAAACTTCTGTTCCATAAAATCTTCGAAAATGATCCCAATATCCTATACGCCTGACCCAAAACAATTCGAGCATGCTTATTAAATTTCAACAAATGGTTAAAATAAATTCCCAAATATCTTATCTCATTTCTGAAAGGAATCTCCTCACCATGAACGAAAACTCTCAGTAACTTACTCTCAGGCACAACAGCTGCACCGCATTTTCGTGATGCGTTTCGAATACAAATAGCCTCACTCTTAGAAGTATTAATTCTTATACCCCAATCATCGTAAAATTTGTTAACAATAACCAAATGATTCGAAACTTTCCACAGGGCATTGATCGGGGACTCATCATGTGCATAGAGGATGCTATCATCGGCATATAGCAATCCAATCGACACCGGCAAAACATGAGGAAAATCGCTCATAAAAATGCTGTATAAATGAGGAGCCAACATAGAGCCCTGTGGAACTCCACCTTTGACCTCCCCAAACTCAGAAGTCCTACCATTCAGTACAATACTAAAAAACCTGTCTAAGAAATAACTTCGAAACAATTTAATTATCTGGGGATCAAATCCAATCCGAATCATCTTATACAAAATGCCGCCATGAAATGCTTTATCGAAAGCTTTCTCGACATCCAACAACACAGCAACCGTACATCGACGTAGTCTCAAATTAACAAAAATGTCATGCGGAAATTTCAGCAGGGCATCAACTGTAGAATGAGCCTTTCTAAATCCAAATTGTAAATCTGGAATATACGATCCAGTCAGTCCTCTGTCCATCTTGCGACGAATCACTCTTTCGAAAAGTTTTCCCAAATTGGATAACATAGAAATTGGCCTCAAGTTATCTATATTATCAGAATTTCCTTTTTTCCGAATTGGTACAATCTTCGAAATCTTCCACGTATTGGGAAAGTACGCATTATTCAGGCAATTATTAAATAAAATTGTCAAATACTCGAACGCCTTCGTAGGAAGTTTTCTGATAATAAATTTAGAAATGTTGTCCAAACCGGCAGACCTTTTATTATTCAAAATCCCAGAACACTCCAACAATTCGTTCAACGTGATCAGTCCGGAAGTGGAGGGCGGGACAAGAGCAGAACAATCTGCAGTAAATATACAACCATGATCCGCAACACTAGATAGAGTCCTCTCCACCGTCTTTTTTCGTGAGGGGAAAGTTTGACAATTTTTATGATACAGAACTAGTAGTTTAACACTATACAAATTTTGTGCAATATTTTTCAATGTTTAATTTGTCAATGGATTTTTAAATTCTTTCCTTGAAATACAATACAATTTTTCTTTTCGTTCCCTCCTTGTTACAACTTGCACTTCCTTAGTCAATATTATGAAAATACTTGGACCCTTTCTTAGTGTGCTTAAAATTCGTGTCAATTATGTTCATTAACAACAATGTTTGGTGTTGGCAGTGTCTCGCTTCCGTGCAGCTTTGACAGGGAACATTGACCCAAATAAATTTACTTTTGTAAGCATCTCCCCCTGCTGCTGGAAAAACTAATGCAAACAATGGTGCAGCAGCATGAACAAACACAGAAAATGCTGAAAATACTAAAACAAAAATATGTCAACTAAAAAATGAGGGACATATTAATGTCCTTGAGCAAACTCAAACTTAATACAATTTCAAGGCAGCGATTTTTATAGAAATATGTTGAAATATATAATTATATTTAAGTTAAATTATAATTTAAGTTGTTAGATATAATTGTTTCCAAAGTATTGAATTATCTTATATATTTTTAGAATAATACCTATTATTTGTAATTCCCGCTAAAAGACATTATGAATTTGGTTCTTCTTCAAATTTAACATGGAACTTATCTTTTTCAATTTTCTTATATTTTTCTTTGTTTTTCGTGTCATTCAATACCTCCATTGTCTTTGCCAACTACTGTGCTCTCCAATTAAATGCCTCTAATTGCGGCATTTCATGCACTTACCATCATTCCATTTATCCTTGTCACCATCTCCTCTACCTCTACCTCCTCCTCCTTAAACACGTAATCCTAACAATTGCGGTTACTTGCCACTTGTCATTGTCCACAATTTGTTAATTGTCTTTTTATCTATCGTTCCTTTTCCACTCTCACAAAAAACAAAACAGGTTTATTTTGCAACTGGACTTGGGATATGTTCATATGTTGGCCACCCACCCCGGCCGGTGTTCTGGCTCATATGAGCTGTCCGTCGGGATTCCATGGTGTCGATGCAAGAAGTAAGTATCAAAAAGGAAGACTATTAACCTGTGATTTACATAGTTCATGTATTATAAATGATCAAACACATTAACCTAGTTTCTGCTTATTTGCTTTTGAGGTTATTAAACCCATTATAAAGATAATATATACAATAGAGGTGTTTTATTATAATTGTTATTTGATAAAGTTATATTTCAATATTTTTATTTATTTATTTATATCAATTTATATTACAATACTCCATTATCATTTGCCTTATCTTTTGCAGAATTTGCCCATCGTAAATGTGAACTAAATGGCCACTGGGGTGGACGTCCTAATGAAGTGCTCAATCCCAATGGTTGGACTGACTATACTCCTTGTTTTAAGCCGGAAGTTAAAACGTTATTAGATAAAGTGCCGAATCTTGGGGTTGGTTCATCCTTCAATACAATATTTTAATATAAAAAAACACCATCATTTTGTTACTTTTATTTTTAATTAACACCCCCCCCCCCTATTTCATCTCTTTTAATCTTCTCTTCTCCAGCTAGTTGTAGAAATTGCTAAACGTACGCGTACCTTGGAAATTGTTGGCCTTATACTGTCTCTGGTGGCTTTAATTCTATCCTTAATCATATTTTGTAATTTTCGTTCATTGCGCAATAATCGCACCAAAATCCACAAGAACCTCTTCATAGCGATGGTCCTTCAAGTTGTGATACGTTTGTCATTGTATTTGGATCAGGCATTTCGCCGTGACAAATCGGAAAACATGACGAATACAAGTCTGTCGGGAATTGAAAATACGGTAAGTGTTTAATGAAGGAAGAGATCTAAATAATTGCCACGTAAGCACATAATAATTTGCGGAGAAGAAATAAAGAAACAAATGATTGCAAGATGTCGACAACGATAGAGGGAAGTTTGATGCCACACAAAAGGTATAGGTTTGATATGAGAGAAAAACAGTTTGATAGGATATACATTAAATGATGAACGTAACGTAAGCATATAATTCTTTTAATGAGTTCAAAACAAATAGGTTTGAAGGATGTTTGAAACAACAGAGCCAAGTTTGACGTCATGAATAAGTAGTTTGACGCAAGGGAAGAATGTCTGATAGGATTGTTTGCTACCACTACTCGAATATATATATATTAGATAACAATCAACGAGAGAGATATAAAAGAGATCAATATACAAATGTTAGAAGAATGTTTGGAACAACATAAGGTAGTTTGACGCCATAAATAGGTAGTTCGACACGAGAGAAACAGGTATGATAGGATTGTTTCATAACACAACTCGAATATGCTTTAAATAGCATAAGCATATAATTTTAATAGGGACATCTAATTTATAAGAGATCAAGACAAATAACTAAATGATGTTTGAAACAATGGAGGGAAGTTTGAAGCCATGAACAAGTAGTTTGACACGAGATAGAAAAGGATTGAATTGACGCCACAAATAGAATGTTTGATATGAGAGAAAAAGGTTTGATAGGATTGTTTGATAGCACAGCTCAAACATACATTAAATAACAAACAACGTAGGTCTATAATTTAAAGAAAGAGATGAATAGAGATAATGACACAGATGATATAAGAATGTTTGAACCAATGGAGGGAAGTTTGACGCCATGAATAGGTAGTTGGACACGAGAAAAGAAGGTTTGATGAGATTATTTAATACTACTGCTCGAATATACATTTAATAACAAATAAAGTAAGCAAATAATTTGTTTTAAAGAGATAAAGACACAAATGATTAAATAATGTTCGGAACAACAGAGGGGCTTGGTCGTTTTGCATGGGAGAAGAAGGTTTAAAGAGAGATGTACATTAGGGCGTACCTCAAAAAAAAAGTTCGCCGTACACCTTCGAATATGAAGTATTATTGAAAGGTAGTTTCAAAAAAAAAATTTTTATTTTTTTATGCCGAACGTAGGGGTCGCGCTTTTACATTTTTCTATATAACTTGTATTTATAAACGGATTTTAAAGTGTGATACATCGATGTTTTTGTCTCGACGAGGCCGATTTTTTTGTCTTTGAAGTCATTGAGCTCAAGCACCCCCTTCTGGTACTTACCCATCATTTCTCAGTTGCTACTACCCTAATGTACCACTCTAATAATCGAAAATTAAAGCTCGCATAAAATCATGAATCATGTTTGAGCTCAATGACTTCAAAGACAAAAAAATCGGACAAAAACATCGATGTATCACACTTTAAAATCCGTTTATAAATGCAGAAGTTATATAGAAAAATGTAAAAGCGCGACCCCTACGTTCGGCATAAAAAAATAAAAAAAATTTTTTTGAAACTACCTTTCAATAATACTTCATATTCGAAGGTGTACGGCGAACTTTTTTTTTTTACTTGTAACCTGGTACGCTCTAATGTACATGTACAAGAGATAAAGACACTAATGATGGAAGAATGTTTAGAACAAAAGTTGGAAGTTTGACGCCAGGAATAGGTAGTTTGACACGAGAGAAGAAGGTTTGATAGGATTATTTGATACCACATAAGCACGTAATAAAACAAGTAAGTAAGCTTCAGTCGGCTTAACCGACTGACTCTCAGAAGATATAAGGAATTAATTTGTACGTAGGTCAGAATAATTAGTGTGGAAGTTACTAGGAGCTTCCACATTTTACAAACATCAAGTAATAGTTGATTCCATGCACCAGTATGGAAGTTGTGAAGGATTTAATATTACCTAGGATATGGACAATTGTGTGGTAGATACTAGAAGGGGCGTGGCTAAAGTATAAATATTTGTTAGGTTTAAAGTGATTATAAAAACATTTCCAAATATCAAATTGCAAATGACTTTGACTAATCGTATGTATGTTATATCGGTTTTATTTTAAACAATGTTCATGCCACTTTGTGTGGGAGGTACCAGAAGGGGTGTGGCAATGTCGCCCATATTCCATGCGAATATAACTTCTATAAAAGCATTCTCAAATATCAAATTTCACAGTATTCCGATCATCCGTATATCAGTTACAGCAGCTTTAATTTTATGTAGGTTAGGTGTGGGATGTTCTAGAATTGGCGTGGCAAAACTCGCCATATTTAATACACTTAAAGTGATTATAAAAAACATTATCAAATACCAAAATATAGCGGATTAAATTTCCACAGTGTAGGAATCAAGGTGAATCGAATACTTGAAAAGTATTTTTAAAATATTAATATTTTTTATAACCAAAGGAATAAAGTTTGAAGCTACAGAAATTTACCAAAGAGTAGGTTTGATGTAATTCAAGGTAGTTTGATGCCTCGAAAAGTAGTTTGACATGAGAGAACGAGATAAAATAGTTCGCTATTTGATAGAATAACAAAAGATCTGATATAAATAAATATAATTTGATGTTTCCACAAGTGCCTATGTAGAATGTTCGTATAGAAAGTAGATTGGATACCAACCAAAATTGTTTGATACAACGAAAAACTGTTTTAAAAAATGTTCTTGAGATTCCAAGCAGTTTGTTGTTGTAGAAAGTAATCGGACACCATTTGAGAACACTTATAGACTACAGAGATGCCTAGTGCCTTGAGATCTAGTTTTACACAACAAGAGATCAGGTTGTATGTGACAACAAGTAGTGTGAAACCACAGGAGGAATAACGTGGTAAAGAGGTTTGATGCAACCGAAGACGGTTATAAGAAACGACAAGAGTTTCACATTATAAAAAAAAAAACTTTAAAATAACTGAAATTATCGTCTCTATGATAAATTCCACAAGAGATCCGGTTGTATGTTACAACAAGTAGTGTGAGACCACAGGAGGAATAATATGGTAAAAAGGTTTGATGCAACCGAAGAGACGACAAGAGTTTCACATTATAAAAAACTTTAAAATAACTTAAATTATCGCCTCTATGATAAATTCCACAGTGGTTTCAAAGCAAAGATTTTTACGTGATTCCAAGTCTTTTAATTTGGAGAGTTTTTTAACTAACCTCTTTATATGCTTGATCTAAGAATAATACAATTGAAGAACAAAAATTTTGAAACAAAAGTCGAAATTTAAAAAAAAAGATGAATCCACAAAATGCAGTTGTTTGAAACCACCGTAGAAGTAATCAGTATATTAGGAATTCTCAATTTTAATTAATTAATTGGTACCATTAAATTAATTTCGTTGGAAGGAAATATATAAATCTTTATGCGATTCTAAGTGATTTGAAGATGCAGAATGGTATGAAATAATAACATGAGGAATTTTTAATGAGCATGACTTCAAGTTCGACTCAATAGAAAGAGTTTGAAGAGACCGCAAATTTGTAGTTTCCTTGGGAAAAACTTAGTCTGGTGCTAGGCAGAAAAGGTTTGATGTTGCAGAAAACATCAAAGCAATTATAAAAAAAATCTGTTTTTCTCAACTCGTATCCATATGAGTATGAAAGGAGGCATGATAGCTTCAAACTTCTTTGTAACATCCCTAAAAATGAGGAAACTTATAGACGTTTGAGACAACTAAATTAATTTATTTCCGAGAAATTGTAATAAAACTGCATCTCTTGAATTCGTAATACTGTAATCCGAATCTATATTTCGGATGCAATTCTAAGAGGTTTGATAAAAGTTCGAAAATGGCTTGGTTTGAAGAATTCCAATTTGACAGAAAGAAAGAAAGAAAGTGTTTGTTGCGACGTTTGACACGATTGCAAGTAGTTTGAATCCATAGGAGGAATGCAGTTTGATGCCACGAAAGGTGGTTTGATACCAGGCAGAAAAAGTTGAATGCAACAACAAACGGTTATAGACGACAACAGTTGCAAACAACTTAAAAAAGCTTTAGCGACTTTTTTATTCGCCTGCAAATTTTGATGTGATTCCAAGAGGTTTGAGATGTTTCAGGAAATTGGAAAATAGATTGGTGTCAAGAATTCCAGTTTGACACAACGGAAAGAGTTTGTTGCGAAGTTTGATGTGATGACAAGTAGTTTGAATTTATAGTAGGAATGCGGTTTGATGCCACGAATGCTAGTTTGATACCTAGCAGAAACGTTTTAATACAAACGAAAATGATTTGAAGAGACGCAACTAACCATTATAGACTTGCCGCTTTATAGCTTGGTGTAAATAATTCCAGTTTGACACAACAGGAAGTATTTGTTGCGACGTTTGACATAATAGCAAGTAGTTTGAAACCATAGAAGAAATGTAGTTTCATGCCACATATGGTAGTTTGATACCAGGGAGAAAATGTTTAATGCAACCGAAAACGGTGAGAGGGGTGTTAATAACTGCAACTAACTAGAGAGACCTTTATCAACTTACCTATTTATTCACCTGCAAATTTTTATATGATTCCAAGAGGTTTGATGTTGCAGAAAGTTCGAAAATAGCTTGGTGTCAATAATTCCTGTTGAATGAATATAACAGAAAGAGTTTGTTGTGATGTGATGGAAAGTAGTTTAAATCCAGGAGGAATACAGTTTGATGACACGAGAGCTAGTTCGATATCAGAGAGAAGAGGTTTGATGCAACCAAAAACTCTTAGAGAGACGACAACAGTAGCAACTAACTAAAAATACCTTTATCAACTTCGCTTTATTCTCCTGCAATTTTTTAGTGATTCCAAGAGGCTTGATGTTGCAGAAAGTTCGAAAACAGCCAGGAATTCCAGTTTGATACAACAGAAAGAGTTTGTTACAAAGTTGGATGTGATAGCAATTAGTTTGAATCCGTAGGAGGAATGAAGTTTGATGCCACAAATGGGAGTTTGATACCAAGGATTAAAAGTTTAATGCAACCAAAAATGGTTAGAGAGACGACAATAGTTACAACCAATTAAAAATACCTCTATCGCTTTATTCACCTGAAAATTTGTGATTCCAAGAGGTTTGATGTTGCAGAAAGTTCGAAAACAGCCTGTTGCCAAG